>OX375878.1:36759084-37959084 GCA_947359465.1 Metellina segmentata | reverse complement strand
CGGACTCGTCACTTTTTTCTTTTTAAAAGAAAGTGGAGACATGATTTAAGTGTAGCAAAAATATTTCTTGCCAGAGTTTTAATATTTTTGTAACTTTTACAATTTATTTTTGACTCAATACCTGTACATGTATCTCCATCCATTTCACATACATCGCCATCCGTATTGTAAGATAAAATTAAAATTTAAAAAGATGATACTAAGGTGACAGCTTAGGAAATCGAATTTGAGTTTGGCAGCGATTATGAAGCCTCTAAAATTCCTTTCCTGTGAAAACAACAAATTTATTGCGTGTAATCTTATCCTTAGTATTCCTATAAATATTTTTTGACTTTTGGCACCAGGGATCCGCACTTCCGAATTTTACTAGCATAATGAGGCTGACAAATTAAATATATACGATATTCATGATTCATATATTTTGAAATAAATACGGCCTTTTCTTGAGAATTATTTCATTCAGTGTCATACGAAATAAAGAAGCTTGTTTTATAATTATGTCTTAATACAGACAAAGCAAAGGCAACCGATTATAATTTTTCCAGAAGATCAATTTCGTAGCGCTCGTAAAAGAAATAGTTTTCCCACAAATGTTTCTAAAGTAGCTAAGTTGCATAATTTCAACTAAAGTAAACACCGACCTTTCATCGTACACCTCACTTAAGACAAAACAGATTTTATTTTTTTTAAAGTCCAACTTAAAATATTTTCTAACCGTGATATTCCAAGGTCGGCAAAGTCCTGTTTTATATTCACGTTACTCCAATTGACATGCAGTTTCAAATAGAATAATTATGACACTATTTTCAATAGAGAGATTCGTTCTGGAAACCACTTACACTTGTTTTAGAATGACAGATTTATTTTGACTGTTGAGTACAGCTTTCAATAAAAACCCAAATAATGAAAATTTTACCCGACCAACCGGTATAGTGGTTAAGGTGTTAGCCTCTAGATTGGAAGGTTCCTGGTTTGAATCCGGGTCCGGGCATGGATGTTTGTAAGCGTACGGTGTAGAGGCAGCTGGTGCACCTTAAATATGTCGTGGACGAAAGTCCTCACGTTGGGTTGGTGTGGAAGTTTGGAGAGTGAGGTGCCAGTTTCAGGTGTCCTTGTCATCTGACAGTGGTTCAAAATTACGAGATGTTGTCCACGAATCTTTCCCTTAAGGGATTGATCCCGGACCGTCGTAAATAGCCCGTTGTGTTACTGTAGTACGACAACAAATTACCATTAATAATTTTAATTATTAAGGGGGTCCGGGACACATTGAAAAAAAAGTTTTATTAATTAATTTAGAATTTAGAATTTTTTGTACTGATTACCCATCTAACTAATAAGCGAAATCACAACACAAAATTTTTCCAAAAGTTCTTTAAAAATGTTAAATTAAAATTTTTTGAAAAAAAGAGGGGTCATTTTAAATTGCTAAAACTCAAAATATTCTTGATCAATTTTAAAAATTCTTGCAGTAAATTATTCTCAAATTTATTAACTTTAATTTTGATTTAGCAATTTAAAAAATATTAATTTAATAAAAAATAAAAAATATTTGAATAAAAATTGTTGAAAATTTTAAGATACTTAAAAAAAAAATCATATTTTTAAAAATAAATATTTGTTTTCTAATTTGCTGAATCAAAATTAAGCTATAATGTTTAAAAAAGATATATTCCAAATTTCAACCCTTAAACTTTATCGCTTTTCGACTTATAGTAATTTGAATACAGGAAATCTTGAAAAAATGTATCATGTAGAAAAACGCATTTAAAGTTTTAAGGACAGATGTTGTTGCCATGACACAACTGTCAAGAGTGTTAGATTTTCAAAACAACGCACCACAAAAAAATATTATATCTCTAGTTCTAATTAAGATAGACACATGATTTAGACTTCATTTTAAGCAGAAAAACACAGAGAATTTCTTAAAATAATAAAAAAATTTTCGAAAATTTGACGATTTTTTTTCGTTTTGGACCCCCTTAAAACAAATGCAAGTTTAACTGATTTTAATCGACTTGTAATGAAACTTAAGTCGTCAAATAAAAAGCTGAATTACAAGTACCTGTTATTTTCCCATCTTACGGCAACGTGGCCGTCTTTTAACTTTACCTGTCCCATAAAATGTTGGAGAGTGGGGCACCAGCTCAGGTGTCTATGGATCTTAGCCTTCGGGGTAGATTTCGGCATTCCCCAATAGCCTGTTGAATTACTCCAGTTCGATGTTAATTTAAGTACCTACGTAACATTATAAACCGATTTTATTTTGATATGTCTGTATTATTTTAAAATTACTTTACTTTTGCGCTTCATTCATTTTAAAAATAAAAAAAAAAGTAACAGTCATTTTAAATTTATTTTTGGGTCTGTCCAAAGTCGTAAAAATTATCAAAATATGTGGGTAAGTATTGTGAACGACTTTTATGACCAACAAGAGTTGTCGTATTTTTCGAGACTTCTTAACGGAATTCTTTCATTCAAGATGTTCCAGTTGCCTTTCGAAATCGAGTGTGGTTTCACCACAATGGTGAGCCAGCCCATTTCAGTATTCATGCGCGCAATTACCTGGATGTCACTTGAGGCTCTATGAATTGAGCGAGTTGGATCACCAATATCGCACGATTTATCCAGTCTCGATTTCTTATGTTGACATCCTTGTGTACGAGATTCCAAATGACATTGTGCTGAGGACCACGCCGCTATATTTTCGGTTGTTTCTCCAAGAGTTCGGGAAATACCTGGCACCCTCGAAAAAGGTTGCCAATACCTACATCGACGCTGCCAAGCTTGCAATAATGTTGGTGGTCGCACCTTTGAATAGTTGTGGCAAATAAGGAATTGTAAAATTAATTATGTAAATAAACATTTTGTTTTTAAAAATAAACATTTTGTTTCATTTCCTGCACTATTCTTGCATTTACGTCTGAACGCGTAACTTAACACATACATTTCGTTTCAAAAAATTATTCTTTTAGTGTGCTGTAACACCCCTTGAAATTTGTCTCATAAGTACCGAATCGCCCTGTATGTATAGTTTGATCTCACTTCATTAGACAGGAAAAGCTTTTGGAGATTTTCAATCTAAAATCACTAATTATTTTATGATTTTAATGAAAAATTTCTCTTTACAGCGTTTAAAAAAACTATCCATGTTTTTCTTTCAACTTTCAATAACTTTTCTTAGAATTGATCATTTTCCTTTTAACTAGATCACCCCTAAAAAATCACTGATGTAATCAGTCAAAAGCCTGAGCTTTAATTTTTATGCTGTCAATATATATGTATTCCATTTCTAGTGATTGTAATTGATTTCTTTTGGATGTTTTACATCTGGACAAGCTGCATATACACGCCCATTTACATTTATTCACCTTGTTCTTGCTTCCTATTCTATAAAATAAATACACGAGTGTATGTTTTAGAATTAAACATGATGAATAGTTTTTTATTTTTCAAAAATCTTAAAGTTAATTTGTTACGCAGGTGAAAAAAAAATCAAGAGTTAATTTCAAAGAATACCAAAATCCTTCGTCGCTCCTATCTACGTAATCAAAGGGTGCGAATAGAAAACCACTGTGTAATACACCCTAGATAAGAAGGGCAGATAATTGTCTCAGACTCATCTTTGCTTTACCTCCTGGAGCAGCTTTTTGTTTTCTAGTAGTTTGTTTTCATGATGCTCAGTAGTTAGGCAACCAGTTCCCGATAGCAAATCATCGGCACGTTTCGTCAATCGAGGGTATTATTTTTCCCCTCTTGATCTTAAGAGGAACCCCTCGATGTATATTAAGGACTGGCATTTAGTATGAATGAGTTAAATAGTCAGTTTTCATCCGAAGACAGATTGGTAAATTCAATGAAAGAAGAAAACGCGATAACACGCGACGTGAAAAGGTTGTGAAATAGGTGGTCAGTGGAAGAAATAAATTATGATGGATTATTTTGTTTAGCGAATCCAAGACATGAAACGAAAAGACCTGACACTCAAACATGGGATTAATGTGACAGGTATTTTTTGGTCGCTTTTTACCTGTAATATGATCCATCAATCTGGCGTGAACTCAACTGTTGATAACAATCGTTTCTAAGAGGTGGGTCTTGGTAAATGGCGAAGGATGGTCTACTCTGGTTAGGATAGATTCAAAATGAATTTAGAATTCTGGAACTGTTATTATCCATAGATCAAGAGTGAGGACCTAATTTTCTATTGTTCTACAAGTGTTGTGAATGGGAAGTGAAATTCTCCATATCATGTAAAAACTGTAAATGGCGTAAAGGGCCATATTATTATACAAATGTTGTGAATGGGGAAGTGAGATCCTCCATATATAAAAACTGTTAATGGCGTAAGGGCCATAGTATTCTGCAAGTGTTGTGGGTGGGGAACTAAATTTGTCTATATCATGTAAAAACTGTTAATAGCGTAAGGGCCATATTTGGCCAATCTGAGCCAAATAAATGAACGTACACACACCGGAATCTACTGACACAGAATAGAGAAATATACGCAAGAGGAATTGAACCTGCGTCGCCAAACAACTCGTTGGTTGCTTTTGGATTGGGAAAGTCCATTGAGCGACCCTATGTAAACTTGGAGAAATTATGTTGCTCAATGGAACATTTGAAATAACACACCTGGTAGAAGTTTGTGCAAAACATGTTCATCATGTTTTTTGCGAAGTTTGTGCAAAACCACCACCAAAACTTTTTTACTTAAATGAATACGAAAAAATTATCTCAACTGATGAAAATCGAAGATTTTTTGTTAAGGCATTGATAGAAATTTGTAGATTTATCTAAAAATGATCAAATAAATTTAAAACGAAATGCTCATCTATTGTTTGGTTGCTAATGTTACCGAAAAATGCATGTGACTGAATGGGAAGAGTGGAAAACACGAGAAAAGTTTCCTATCTATTCGCACAGACCCGAACGTTCAACCACATATTTGAAGGAAGGTCCCCCTTAGAGTTCTACACAAAATATTTTGAATGTTAAAAACAAACAAAGAAGCAAAACTACTTTCTAAATTTATTTTTAAATCGATAGCGTTACAAAGACAATAATTTCCCTTCTTTGACACTTAGTTCTGTATGTTACCAGCAATGCATGAAAAGCAGACATTGTATAGAATACCTAGGCAATATATATTGTAGAATACCTGACGTTTTGGGACTAAGTATGAACTATCCGAATTATTTTAATAAAATATATATGCTTTCCCTAGGCATTGTATGTAATACCTAGGAATTATATAGCATAACAAATGCTACTTAGGCAAGTATTAAAAGAGTCATGAAACACTGTCTCTTTGTAGTATTGTATCGCACTTTACACAATTCATCGCAGAATCGTCAAAACACGTCTACATGCCTTGATCCATTCTCGGACACTTACACCATGCTCTCCCATTTTCATACATTACAGTATGGGCTAGAGTCTGCTGCTGAAATTCAAAGTAGCGAATTTCGTCACTTCCGAACAAAGACTGAAGTGCAAATGGGGTATTCTCCGTCTGAGGAAAGCTTCGAAAGTCACATGACTTGCCACGACACGTTAGAAACGTCATTAGCGGGAATATTTTATAATTTGACGGTTTGTCTTTGGGCATTGCATAGAAGGCGTAGGAAATATGTGAAATATTAATCGTTTCATACTTTGACCCAAAACGCCAGATATTCTACACGCTGCCTAGGCATTCTACACGTTGCCTAGGCATTCTACACGTTGCCTAGGCATTCTACACGTTGCCTAGGCATTCTACACGTTGCCTAGGCATTCTACACGTTTCCTAGGCATTCTAGATACTATTCCATATTGCCTAGGCATTCTATATATTGCCTAGACATTTAATATCTTGCATAGGCATTCGATATAGCAATCCATATATTGCCTAAGCATTCTATATATTGCCTAAGCATTCTATATATTGCCTAAGCATTCTATATATCATTCCATATATTGACTAGGTATTCTTTATATTGTCTAGACATTTTATATATTGCCTAGGCATTCTATATAGCTTTTTATGTATTGCCTAAGCAATCTATATATTGCCTAAGCATTCTATATATCATTCTATATATTGCCTAGGTATTATATATATTGTCTAGACATTTTATGTATTGCCTAGATATTCTATATATTGTCTAAACATTCTATATATTGCCTAAGCATTCTATATATCATTCCATATATTGCCTAGGTATTCTATATATTGTCTAGACATTTTATGTATTGCCTAGGTATTCTATATATTGTCTAAACATTCTATATATTGCCTAAGCATTCTATATATTGCCTAAGCATTCTATATATTGCCTAAGCATTCTATACAATTCCTGTTTTGCATACTTTCCCTGTAACATGTATATGACTGAGTGATTCCAAATATGAGACGTTCAGAACTAGAGTGGATCAAGTCTACTTTCTAGTCAAAATCTCATAATCACACACCCTAACTACTTTAAGTTGAATCATTTTTGTGCATCTTTGAATCAAGTCCCTGAGTACTTAAGTTTTCGAGAAATGGCACAAGGCCTGGAGAATAGGAAATGTACACACGAGAAGAAACTAACTAGCTGTATCTCAAAATGTTATAAAATGGACTCGTACCCCTCTAATTCTGAACACCTCATTTAAGGGCGACCTGGTGACCATGATATTAATTCCTTCGATTCAACAATCCCGGATCGAGGTCTGGGCATGGATGTTGGTAGCGGTTAGGAATCCATTTCATATAGATAGTTTGTCTTAGCCTAATTAGCCCTCGTGAGGCAGAAAGTGTCGAAAGAAATTCAAACCAAACGCAAAGGCAATATCATTAACTACGGATTTGAAACTTTGCAGCCGTGTAAATACTTCCACATGTCTGGAGTAAGGCGATTATTTTACTTTAGCAAATATTCCTTCTCCTAAAGAATGTCCATTAAACACGATCGTTTTCGTAACTATACCCTTTTGATTTTTATCTTTTTTAGTATAAACGGTGTTAAGAATTCCAAACTCTACATAATCTTAATTTCTATTCATTTACTGCAGTTATAAAAATTGTCAAAGATTTTTCACTATGTTGATAACTGATTAAAGTTATAATATCTTTAAATGTTGCTTATCAGTAAATTTAGGGCCATGGATTTAAGGGGCCATTTACTTTTTGAAATTTAAAACTCAGAAATACGAATAAAGGTATTTTACTTTAATTTTTCAGTTTATTTTTCTGATACATTCCCTGCTTATTGTTATGTTTTTATTATCGATATGAAACTACAACTTACAAGGATATTATTTTTAGTTCTTAAAGAATGAAAACTTGTAACAGCAATTATCTTTTTTGGCATGGATGTTTTTGTAATGATTCTGAATCCTCTCAAAGACGTGTCGCGGCCTAATTTACATTCGTGCAACGAAAATTAACCTGAGAGCAAGAAACTAAACCAACTCAAACAGTATATTGGTTAAAAAAACAGGTCAACGTAAAAAAGGAAAAAAATTATCTTCTAAAAGTTTTCAACGTTAACCAGTAATGTTCCTTTTAAGCACCACATAAATTCATTTTTTAGTCTCACACATTGTGAAGTATGATTGTGAATGAAAACTAAAGATTCCGATATCATTTCTTATACCGCGGAAACCATTGAGGTAATTAAACTAATGTTTAAAAACATGAGGCGTTAAAATATTTCGTTTCTGAATTTTTCTTTCATGTTTTCTTTGGAAGATGAATGAAGTGTGTGGGGGAGGGCATACAACACTCATTTAAATAAAGATTAATTTACGAAACTGCATTTAATTTTATAGTTCTTTTCCATTAGTCAATACGAAATTGCCTTTTGATTAAAATCAGAGATAATAATAATGGTATTCTTAAAATATATAAAGTAAATTTTAAATATTTGCTACAGAATTTTCATAAAATACCATGTAAAGTGAAACTTTGATAAACCGTCAGGGTTTGGAACGGGACCATGATGGTTAATTGAATAGACGGATAACAGAAAATTCTTTAACAACCCACCCCCATCCATTGAATATGAACGAATGTTAAAAATGCACGTTTACGAACTGTAAATGTACAAACATGTATATTATTTTACAGACACAAACAATATACAATTTGCAGTATAGTACATATGCACATATTTTTATATGAACTTACGCTCTAGACGTACATACTGGCGCAGCTTGTCCGCGTTTGAACCTTGCGCCATAAAACCCCAAGATCCAATCCCAATCCTAAACGTACATATATTTATTCAAATTTTAAAATAGTTTTGTCATTTTCTGTTATTTCTTCGAGGCTTGTGCTTTCTGAGCGGCAATGTTCCGTATTAACGGACTGACCGAGAGTCAATTCAAAGAGTCAAAAGAGTATCAAATAATTGAAATTTCATTGTACATTTTATTTTAGCTCCTTGAAAGTTAAAGGTTCTCGGGAATTCGTCTCTACTATTATAAAAGGAAGTGTTTGTCTGTTTTTCGTTATCACAGTCCTGACGAATCTATAGCTCTGACAATAATGGGATTTGGCACACAGGTAGTCCGAATTTTTTGCAATATTTGGATCGCGGTGAATCTTAAAAATTCAATATAGAACATTAAAAAATGAATTTAATGGCTGTTATCCAATAAGCTACAAATTCCCATTTGGTTTGCGAATCAAACAAATAACCCCACAAAAGCAACTGGCACGGGCAACGCCGGGCTATCCACGAAGTGGCTAGTGGTAGATAAATTACACTTGATCTCTAATCCTGAATTTCCGGTCCATTACGCAGCGTCAAAACCTTTTCCTCCAAGAAATATCATCACTTCCTCTCCTTGCTTGACGAAGACGAACAAAAGACACAGAAACGAGCGTTTTTAATTAAAAATTTTGTTTCCGAAATCTGCCATTTCGCACACGTTCCAATTCATCAAAGGCAGTTGGGCGTAGGTACTGTCAAACCTGATTTCAGATACAGATAACTGGTGGACAAGCATACTTTGTGTTTTAATAAAGCCAACTTAGGTGCGAAGTAAATTAGATTCTCAATCGCACGATTTATCGCAGTGTCGGTTTTCGATAGGCGTAATACTGAGTAGGGCGTCACACTCTAAACGGTTCACGTAATAGAACTGCCATGATGGTGGGTAAATAAAAATAATTAATGTTCTGTGTTATTATATACCTATTTGAAGGAGAGAATTGATTTAGGATTTCACAAGGAAGATGGCCTTATAATGAACAAGTCCGTGCTTTGAGATTACAGGCATGAAAAATTATATTTATGCCATGATGTGAATTTCTAACTGCTTGGGTTGTTTGTTTTTGTGAGGAATTTTCCCAACCACAGATTTCCTTTTGGCCTGTTGGGCAATTGTGTGAGGTGCTCGACCTTTGAGATACTTACTAAACCCACCGGAACCCAACCATTCTGTAACCATCACTATATATCTTTGAGAGGCATTTTCTGTAAAGTAAATGTAGGTGATGGTATATTGTTTCATGCACGTGTTATGATCCTGACGTCAGTTGTTCTGGTTTCAAACACAAGTACAACACTTCGTCAATACAAATTCCAAAGAATGTATTTCGAATTGATATATGATAATTTAACAACTAAAAAGATTAATTGCCAACTGTTGCGAATACGGCGATAAACCACATTTTAAGGCAACCCGATAAATTGTGAAAGTATATTGGTTAGTGGATTTATATCTTCACTTTCCGTCTGTTTTATACACATTGAAAATCCTTCTAAATCTGAGTAAGTTATGCCAAGATCAGTAAATTTTGCATTTGCAGCGAAAAATGGATACTTTAAATTCAATTGATTTAAATGCACTTCTTAAAAATGTTCTGAAATATCATTTTTTTACTGTGGTGACTTAATCAAAGAAAAAGAATGAGAAGATCACTAATTACACACATATATACAAGTATGCGAATTTGTCTTATGGACATTATACATGTTTGAAACAGTCAAAGCGCAAGTGAAATAGCATTGGTATCGAAATGTTTAAAAATAGCAGCCAAGTGTCCTCACAAACCCTATTGTAAAAGCAATTTTAGAATCTCAGTCAAAATCAATTGCTAAAACAAAAAATGCGCTAATGCCTCCTTTTTGTGCTTGCCTACATTGTTTAAATTGCGGAGAAGGATGTAGGAAGACGGGCGCTTAATGCTAAGCAACCGATGGTATGCGTTACGGTATGCGTTTCCCGTATCTCCGTCAAAGGAGGGTATGTTTAAATTGAGGACAAACGTATGTCAACTCTAAAGTGAAGAACAATTAATTTTTGTACTATTCACGGATCATTCCAGATTTCCTTACAGGGGATTTTAGACTTATTTCCATCTGGAGAAAAAGTATGGGACATACCCCCCACTCCTTTCTACGAAAGGGGCGGTGTGGTATTGGCAGTGTATTCGTTTCTGAAGCATTTAAGAAGACAAACTACTCCGGGGAACCATAAATGATCACCGCTATAAAGATGAGGTTCTGGATCCCATTGTTCATAAGCATGCGGTGGGGATAGTGGAAACATTTATTCTGCTACTGATAATGCCAATCCACCCAGATCGTTATGAAATGCAGACCCTTGAAAAC
Source organism: Metellina segmentata (assembly GCA_947359465.1). Taxonomy (NCBI): domain Eukaryota; kingdom Metazoa; phylum Arthropoda; class Arachnida; order Araneae; family Tetragnathidae; genus Metellina; species Metellina segmentata. The sequence goes on along the minus strand of OX375878.1, from coordinate 37,948,492 downwards.
GAGACTCGTTAATATTGGCCAGCATATTCACCAGATCTTAATCCCAATGGGCATGTATGGGACGTTCTTGGAAAAAGCATTGCTGCACTCAACTATTCCTCCTCAAATCCTGCAAGGGCTGTGAAACGCCTTTTGGGAACAGTGGGAGTTTCTGCTTGCAGACCTCCTAGTCACACTCATTAAGAGAATGGGACATAGTTGTCAGTCATGTTTTTCTGTATAGTAAAAACACTCTTTTCTCGACTTATTTTCCTATTTAAGTTGTATGTCTGTTCCATATGTTTATTATTTTGTGTCTATATTATGACTTTCGAAGTATTACACAATATTATCTATTTTTGTTGGAATCGAGCTCTTTTTTGTTTTAATAATTATTCATATTTGTGATTCAGAAACGGCTGCGCGCTAGTGGTTATGTTTCCAAAGGTTGTCAAGATCTTTTTCGCACTATGACAAAGGAAGGGTGTTTTTTGCTTAGTTTGAGTGGTATTGTTCCCTTGATTTCCAACAGTGGAATAGAAAGTAATATATTTGTAGACTGTAAATAGCATCCTGAACCATAATATGGTACAGGATGTGTACCATATTAGTACAGTACCATATTGGTACATACATATTATGTATGACCAAATAAATTATTAGTGATAAAATTGCGTTGCTCTGTTGACCACAGTAAACGTAGAGGATATCACTCGGTAAAATCCTTTACATGTGTATTTATGACTTTGAGGTTTCAGACAAAATTAATATGACGTATCTCTTGATGTTGTTTTGTTCACAAGCATCAGATATCAAATATTTTCTAAAAAAATCATTCACATTGTCTGAATAATTTTTGAGATAAACCATTTTTTCCATTTGTTATCGAATTTAAGGAAACCAAAACATTTTAATGCGAATTGTCTTTCTTCCTAATATTGAATGCTGAAATAACCTTAATCGGAATTCATCTTGTTTCCTTTGAATACAAAATACCTTGAGGGATCTTATAACCTGAATTCATCTTATTCTATTTGAAATTTAAATATTAGAAAATGTAATAAAATCACATTTTTTACTTTTGCTGCTGGCATAACGTGAAGTGACATGAATTTAAGTCAGTCTTCTCGATGAAACCACTAAAATTGCCGTGTATATTTCTAAACTAGAGATAATCAATTACATCTTTGAATTCAGCTCTACTATTAACAAAAGCATGGAAAAATAAAAACCAACTAAAAGAACAAACGCTTGTTCACTTGAAAATTATTTAGAAGTAAATTTAACTAAACATTAAATATTTAGGGCACTGTGGAATCATCTCTCATGGGCTGTAATAGAAGCGTAACTTAAAAAACAAGAATTTTGGGGTAAGTAGAATCTTCAATATACTTTGAATATTTAATCAACTGAAATTTCATTTTCGCAATTCTTCAGAGCATAGCTTAGATTTTACGAAGGCAGCTCAAAATTAGATGGTTGGTGAGGGGGGCTTGAAAAATGGTTTTAACATATTAAACGTTTCTCGTGGTTCAAAATTACGAGGCGTTGTCCTCGGATCTTTCCCTTAAGGGACTGATCCCGGACCGTCGTCAATAGCCCGTTGTGTTGCTCTAGTACGACGTTAACTAAAAATTACCAATTAAACGTTTCTCTAAAAGTCTGTCTTGCATGTTTCATTGTTAGAAAAAGAATTATTTTTTTTTCAGCTGTAAACTGACAAATACCGTAACTCAACTGTACGGCCAGATGACAGAAGAGTTTTTTAATATATTACGTATTTGCATAGTTATGAAAACTAAGCCAATTTTATCTCAAAATACACTGCTGCAGTCAACGTAAGAAATACTGCTTCAAGAGAAATGTTTATTTGTTCTTCATAAACGAAAGAAAAAATTAAATGCACACTGAATTCTGAGACGATTTGTTTCATTGATGCCATTATGTAGAACATCGTACATATATTATACCTTTGCGAGTTAAAAATAAGATAATTACGGCAGTAAATTAAATAATCAAAATAACCGTGACAAGTCGTTCTGGCACATAAGCATCTTGTTTGAACTGGTACATCAATATTGAAACATGATACAAATTAAAACATTGGCTTGTTCTATGGGCGATGTTTCCCCTAATTGACGGTTCTAAATGTACTTATTTCCGCTTGAGTTGGCAGTTTGGCAGCTACTGCAGAATAGGGCATAGCTTGTAGCACCCGTTGACTTTTATTTTATTTTCATTGACCCCAACATCGATTTCGCATTACCCGAAGCTTGTAATACAGTGATTAAAATTTTGTTATGTGACGCGATGACATAATTATAGGTGCAGCCTGCAGTCAGGAACGCCACCTTGGATTCTGAGGGAGTTGACGCCCAAATGCAATTTTGATTGATGTGTGCAAACAGCACAAATGAGAGAAATGAGTTCCAGTGTGTGTGTGTCGCCCAATAATTATGTAGGATTTGATTGGAATGAGCGGTCTCTACAAAAAAATTCGCCTGGCTCATTCCGGACTAGTAATTGAGGGTTGAAGTTAAGCATTGCATACAGCGGAGAAACTCAGCTAACACTCTTTTTTTATTTCAATATTATTGATTCTCCATTATTGATCGACTGTAGATAAATGCTTGACTTATTCGCTAAATAAATGAAACCTCAAATAACACTGGGAAAAAGGAGTTATTATTAGGATCCCAGCATGTAGCGGCGATGAATAAATGACACTCCATTGACCATGTATGTATTTGACTTCTGAATCATTATTTGCATCAATTATATCGCGTCGTGAGAAATTCTCTTGAAACATTTTAAGTACTTTTATTTGAAATATTCTGTAGTTAATATTCGAATGTGAAGAAAAGCTCAGATCTGGAACGCCTAAACAACATCAGTATAAGAATTGTCAATGCCCAATTAGCAACGAAATGTAAAGAAAATGTTGCTCTCTGAAATTGAAGACCAACGCAATTCCTTCAGTATCCGGTTCTCAGGTAACCTTTCTGAGTATTGTTCGTTCGCAAGATCGCTATTGCATTGCGTAAGCGTTAGTTACAAAACCAAAGCGACGTGATTTTTTTTTTAATTTTGGCTTTCCGATTTAATTTTTCCTTAAATTTAAAAATGAATAAGAGACACGTGTCTTTTGTACAAGGAAAGTGTTAAGAAATCTCGCATTGAAGTTATTTATGCAAAGTTTTGAAGAAAATTCTATGGATGCAAATCATTTCCTGTCAAAGGTGTATAAAGAGATTACTTCATAGAAGGCATTACCTTCCATAAGTGACAGAACAAAGGCTGGTCACGTATGCTGAATTATCGAGACCAGCTACGTTTGAGCAAAAGCGCCAGTACTTACTGCCATATTCAATGAGGGACTGCCATATTCAATGAGGGACTGACTACCAAATTCAATAAGGGACTCACTAGAGGCGTGTGCTAGGTTGGTGCAGCGAAATATGGCATTGATGGAATATGGCGGCAGAACACAGACTGGAGTGTCTTTATTCACAGCACATCATCGGCTGCATTGGGACACATGCATTGGACACTAGATGACTGGAAGAAGGTAGTGTGGTCCAATGAGTTACATTTCTAGTTGGTATGAGCTGATGGTTACGTTCGGACGTGGCGAAAGTTCCATGATGCATTGTGCAATATGTTGGTGGTTCCATTATTGTGAGATGTGTTTACCTGGCATGAATTTGGTCTTATCCTCTAATTAAATCGTCCATTGACAGAAAATCGCTATGTTAGCTGCTTGGTGACCATTTGAAACCCTTTATAGACTTTCTTACCGAAACAACGATGGGATATTCCAGCATGATAATGCTCCGTGCCACCGGGACGCTATTTTCCAAACCCTTATAGGTACTACAATTGGGGGCGGGGCTAACCATAACGGCCAATGATACTACAACTGGGGGCAGGGCTAACCATAACGGCCAATGAGACTGAAATCAACCAAATATAAAATGATCTCTTCTTTTAAAGAGCTTCTTTACGTGACGCAACAATGGCCTAATGGCTAAAGTCACTTACTTTCAGTTTGGCGTCGGCAGCGGAGGATGACTTCCCGAGTTCAAACCCAGCTGACGGAAAAATTTTTAGATCCTCCAAATTATTAAAAAAAAAATTCCAATTTAATTCCTTTTCATTCTAAATTACTTTTCCTAATTTTTAATACCCTTTTTATATTTTTCCAAGCTTCCGTTGATTTTAGATAAATAATCTAAGAACCACTCCGGAACTCACTACCAGCTGATATTTTCCAGCCCCTCTGCCGTCCCCTTTGCTTTAGGATGATGGTGTCGTATCCAACCCTGGTTTAGGACCATTCTGATGTAACAAAAAGTATACATAAAACACTAACTTATATAATTATTACACTGCAAACAGGATCAGACAGGATTTCAGTTATCTTTAGCATAGTGAAGGAGATTCCTATCCAGCGCTCGCGATCATTGGCCGTTACGGTTAGCCCCGCCTCCAGTTGTAGTACCTATGAGGGTTTCGAATATCGCCACCGGGACCATTTGTTCGCGATTGGTTTGAGGAGCATTCTGCTCAATTCCAGCACATGATTTGGCCACTATATCACCCGACATGAACCCAGTGGAACATATCTGTGATATAATCAAGACCCTCGTGCAAAAAAAGCAGCACTTATCACAACCATAATATTATAAGCGGGAATCGAGACAGTTTGGCCGAAAATATTTCCTGGTGAGTCCATGCCACGCCGAGTTACTGCACTTCGCCAAGCTAAAGGCTCTCTCACTCGATATTAGAGATGTATTTCATGAATTTTGGCACTTCAGGTATATGTAAATATAAACAGGTGATGTGTCAATAAAATTCGGCACGAATATGGCACCGGTTCCTTGTTTGTAAAGTAAAATAATTTACCGGGCCGCGGCATGGTCGAGAATGGCTGATCTAAATGAATTGAAGCAAATTATAGTTGGATGCCTTTTTCTTCAAAGTTCTCTCCCTTTTGTTTTATCCTCCTGTATTAACATGAGGATAAAACAAAAGTGAGAGAACTACGTGTGAACAAAAGCGACCTACTCCACACCAAGTGTGCATTTATTAAAAATAATCGTATCCCAACACTACTTTTTAATTTTCTCATCTCTACAACATTTTAAAGAAAAACGCATTGGAAATAGTGTCTTTTTTAGGAAATTCATGCTATTTCTTGTGCAGATATATTATAAGAAATGTTTCAACCGAATTACTGAATCTAAAATTTAACTTATACCCTAAATATTTTGTGTGTTTAATTTGGTTATTAGTTTCATTTGTCACAGTACAGAATAATTAAAATATCTTGCCTTGAACTGCTGATTTGAAGAATGTTTTATGTAATCATAATAAAATATGCTAAAATTTGGATTAGTTTTCTGTGAAATACTGACCTACGTTCAGGGTAAAGTAAAGAAGCATAATTCAAAAAAATTGGGTTTACATTAAGTATGGCTTTTTGAGCTATTGGAAAAATCTACACGTGATCCGAAATTATTCTATTTTGTTTAAAACATCAGCATAAAAGAAGGAAAAATGAGTCGCATGAAAATGAGTGCATTTACTAAAAAACTCTCGGTAAGATTATTATTTGGCAAGTATGAATCTTTCGCTATAACTTTTTCAGATGCTACGGATGCGATTATAAAGATAAGTTTTATTCGCTGGTGATTATTTTTAAAATTTGATCAATTACTTGTTTTATTTCGAATGTATAAGCAATATTTTTTTTCTAATATGAAACCTTTAAAAGAACCTTGCAAAAGAATTAAAAGAAAAATCTTTACTTCGCTCTTTGCCTTAATAAGTGTCATACTGACTTATATTGATTGATTGGGAAACGATTCTCGCACACAATGATTTATGATATAAAAGCTGTCATTAGCACAGTTTAATTAAAAGAGAAAGCTCACTATCGCCTCATAATTCTGTGGGATGTTAATACTCTTACACTGTCAAGGTTATAATTTAACGAATATTTTAATTGCTACATTTATAAATACCCTTAATAAACACTTTCCTCTCTAATTGCTTCCGTACTTTCAGCAAATTGTAGACATTAAGGGTACATTTCTATTTGATCGATGGAAGTTGGGATGCAGTTTAAGGAGGACGAAGAATCAATTGCTTTCTTGATAGTGCCAATGTGCATTTATTTTACGAGGCGCAACTAGTATTTTTGGATGTAAATGAGATGCGTGGGTTGTCTGTATAGTAAGGTTTCTGTATAAATTCATTTTACCTTAATTTTGTCATATGAATCTGAATTATGCTTACATGGCATACATAATTTCAGAAGTAAAACTTTGTTTCAAGCTTGCAATTGACACGAAAAAAGCAATAATGCTGAAATGTTTGGGAAATTTCTTGTTGGATGCTAAAATGGATCGAGTCCATAACTGATAGGCTGAATCGGATTGAAAGGATTTCGGGCAGGATAATGAAGCCACACTTTCAATTCAATATCTTATTTTTCAGGCGTGTAATTTTACAAGTTCAAATTCCAAAATTATTCGAGGAATCTTGTCATTTTACACTTTCAAGTATCAAGAACTCATTCAGTCAGAAATTATTTTGATTCTCATATATATTTTGTTTCATTACGGTACGTATATATATATATATTTCTGTAGCTTACCACTTATTTCGTTAACCAAATGATGCAAATGGAAAGCGACTTTTCTGAAATTCTTTATTAAGAATTTTATGTTAATATTGTCTAATATGCATCGCCCATATCGGATGTTATTTTGAGATAGACTTCCGCCTTTGTATGACATCGATCGCAGCTGAATTTTCTAAATTTTAATAGTAGTTACAGTGGGGAAATAGTCGTCATTCTTTGATTAAAATGATTTGTCATGTTATGTTTCTTTACCTCGTGAACTGCTGCGGACCATAGGTTTGAGTGGTGGCGGTTGCTATAGAAACAGGATTCGTTCATTTTGAAAAATAGGGACTCTTGTGGATCATGTAATTAAATTTTGTTTTTCGCAAACATTGGTGACGGAAAGGGATGATCACAGCAAAAACTTCTCGGCGACAAGAAAATAATCTTGAATATGAACTTCATGTGATCGACAGTGATTTTTTTGAACAGATATTATTCTTTAAAATTTTTTCGCTGTAATAATTATTTTGAGGTTTTATAGTTTTATCTGCTTGTTCAATTTTGGACCCTTGCACCATAAATCCCTTATCAACCACCTATTGTGTTTTATTTATAAGAACTTCATTTTTACTTAATTAAAACGAGTATTTTTCTCCGTGAATGAAGATTAATTGTGAAATAAACCCAAGTAAATATCACCCTATAGTAAGTTGATTATAGAGACTTACGAACCAGAGACAGGGTAGGCTATTTTTGCAAAATTCAAAATAATGATCTTTAATTGGTCTTCCATTACAAATATATATATATAATATCTGCATTTATATATTCTAAGATTGAATGGGAACTGGAAACAGTTAAATAACGTAAACGGGTAGTACGTACTCGTATTTTATAAAACGTAACCATTTCATACAAAGGAACCAAAGTTAGACTGAAGAGAATGTGGGGTAATGGAAGACCGATTTAGGATCCGTATTTTGTAATCAACCAAAATAGCCTACTCTAACTTGATTTAGTGCATGGAGTTTCTAAGGAAATCTATCAACAACGGAAGATATTAATTACATCTCGGGAACATTGAACTCTCTTCAGCGAACCCATCTTGTTTTGAATTTGTTCTCCTTTAAGACATCATAATTATCAGGTGAAGGGTTAGAAAAGTCTTGTTTTCAACTAAGCTCACTGGATAAAGTTGACACTAATGTCCCATTAAGAAGACATTTCATCATCTCTTTAAGCTACAACCTTGAAATTTTTTCTCTCGTAACCTTAACTCTACGTTTTTCCCCGAAGGTATATGAAAATATGTAAATTGATGCTGGGAGAGGCGATGGATTCATTAGCCGGAGTTAATTATTTCGCTTCAACCAAACGTGGGAATGGAGAACAAGAAGGATTAGTGACGTCTAAAAACTTTTACTAATGATCGCATAATGAAAGTGGATCAACTGTTAATGTTTCTCTGTCATTTGCGAATCAACTTGTTTTCACCAGCAGGAGTAATTATGTTTTGTGTATTTCTGAATCTCACTTCTGGGATTATGAAATAATTATGGCAAAAAAATGTTGATTTAAAATAATTAAATAATTAATGCTTATAGAACAAAATAAAGAACAAATCTTCCTGGATTCGCCCGATAGTTTTTACTGCCTCAGATAAACCAAATAGCGTTTTTGTTTCCTCAGTACTTTCGATGTGTAGGTGAACATTTTTCTTTTAGCTTTGTCCTTATCACGTGTTGTTTCTATGGTTTTGAGGAAATGCTGTTGGTGATCTGAAAATAGTTCCATTGAGTGAGAAATTCATAGACATTCAAATAGCGTGCAGCTTCATGCTATTTATCCCGATCGCTCGGTTTGAAGACATGTCATGTGTCATTGAGCGAAATCACGAAAGTCCACGTGACTAACCCTTCTGTGATCTTACGACAGTGACTATCCCCACATGTTGTGTCTATTTACAACTTGCCGCAGCGTGGTCAGCACGACGTTGCCCGTGACAGTTCTTTTCGTGGGGTCAGGTGTGGCGTTCGCCAACTCCCGGTGATTGCAACGTATTCCCATTCGGTTTGCTTCGCAAACGAACTCTACAGTCAACGTCGTGATAGCCTTAAAGTGATTTTTTTCAACAACGTAATCAAAATACGCTAGGATCGGAAAACTTGACATAGTTTCAAAAGCATAAAGACGAAAACCGCTTGTGACGTCATCGGTTGAAAATCGCAAAATCCTCGTCTTTATTCCATGACGTTACATTCCGGAGAGAAGAAAGAAAGGTGAAAAAACTGATAAATTAATTTTTAAATGTTCTAGACTAAATTTTCAAATTCGAGCTGGACACAAAAATCACAAATAATTCAGACTACCATATGGACCAAATAAGCTGCGCAAATTTCATGACGCAGAGCTCGGCGTTTGAGAGATTTTGCAACTTCAAAAATCATATTTTCAACTTTGTGTTAAAGATTAAAAAAATTTAATTTTTTGTTCCCCAAAATAGGGCGTTTAACAATAGAACTTAAAATCAGAGATTGACATTAAAAGGAGAATTTATTTAAACTGTTGTCCAATAAAAAGTATTTCAAAATTTTAAATCAAATGTAAGATTTCTAAACTGTCCGAGAATCTTTGTGCGGCAGTTTTTGTATGATGTTTTGCAGATGAAAGTGTGTTTATTTTTTATTTGTTTTCTCTACTAATATTACAAATTACTTCATTGCGATGAAGTTTAATTCAAGCGAAAGAGCAAATGCAATAAGTATTTTAAAGATATCATTGACTTAAAACAATGAAACCTCTCAGTCTGAAATTGTATTGTAAAAATATATGTTTATATACACTGAAGAACCCAAAACATTATGACCAACTACTCAATAACGCGTTGTGCCTCCTTTGGCCTGCAAAACAGCTGCAACTCGCCTGGGCATAGATGCCACGAGTTCTTGGTACATGACTGGAGACAGGTTGTACCAAATGTCTAAGCAGCGGTCACGCAAAGTCGAGATATTCGGACATGGTGGTGTTTGAGCTCTGATTTGCTACTCCACGACACCCCAAATGTACTCTATCGGATTAAGATCCGGCGAGTTTGGTGGCCATCACGTTAAGTGGAATTCATCAGTATGCTCCTCGAACCTCCAACACAATCCGATCTTTGACACATAGGGCGTTCTCCTGCTGGAAGATTCCGTTTCCAGTTGGGAAGACAGACGCCATGTAAGGGAGCAACTGATCCACAATGATGATCAGATAGTTCGCAGCGTTCTTTGTCTGTTCTACCACAGCTACAGGTCCCAGAGTGGCCCATGAGAACGTTCCCCAAAGCATAATACCGCCACCACCAGCCTATGCATGGCCTGCTGTACAAAAGGAGAGCAACTGTTCGCCTGGCAGACGGCGTACCCTGACACGACCATCGACGTGATGAATGAGATATCGGGATTCATTTGACCAGACAACTCTCTTCCACTCATCCATGGTCCAGTCTCGATGTTCCAGGGCCCACTATAGGCGTAATTGACGATGACGCTTGGTCAACAGAGGCACACGAGTGGGACGTCTGCTGTAGTCCCATATCCAACAGTGTCCGCTGAACTGTGTGTTCTAAAACACTTGCGCTTGGACCTGCATTGTATTGGGCTGTCAGCTGAGCCACTGTCTCGCGCCGATTTTGCTTTGCCAAGCGGGACAGTCTCCGACGTCCTTTTCCTTTGATGACGCTTGGACGGCCAACACCGTTGCGTCTACTGCTGGTGTCACCGTCATTTATCCACTTTCCATGAATAGTAACAACGGCAGATCGTGAACAACCTACCAGTCGTGCAGTTTCGGTGATACTCGTTCCGAGTCTTCGGGCCGTTACGATCTGCCCTCTATTAAATTCTCTTAGATCTGCAGCCTTTCCCATCACTCGCAAAAGTAAGTGTAATATGATTACTTACCTTCTCCAGCAGAAGTTAAATACCATTCTCACTTAATCACGTGCCCTCCACGTCATCCAGACGAGTTCATTGAAAAATGTCATAATGTTTCGGCTCGTCAGTGTTAATGAGAGGGTTAAACATAAACTGTTGTGACAAGATACTCGTTTGGAACTATCTTGATTTATCGCTGTTTTAGATGATGTTTGGCGTTAATTTTTAACACAAGTGACTTCCTGACTGTTGCATTCTAATTACATGCCAATTAACGCCACAAATTACGAGAACTGGAAATCATCAAAACGCTAGCAACCTCTGCATTTAGCTTTGCAGGAATCTCCTGCACGATCCATAAAACAATAGTGTTGAACCCTTTTCCTTTGATAATGTTTCTTTTTGGAGAATTTAATTTCCTTTTCATTCCCATGTTTCTTTATAAAAATTTTGAACAAACCAATTTTCCAGAATACCTATCAAACTAAATCTGTACGTTGACATTCCACCAATCTTTTTTCAAGAAAATTAAAGATTATCTCTAATATTGTAAAAGAAAGTGTTTCTCTGTTTGTTTGTTTTCTGCACGCAAAGTCCTGACGAATCTATGGCACTAACAGTAATGGGATTTCGCGCATAGGTAGTCCGATTGTTTGCAATTTTTGGGTCACGACGAATTTTAAAATTCAATCTAGAACATTTTAAAATGAATTTGATGTGAAATTTAATTTTTTTGTTTGCAACAACAAAGATCACATATTCTGAATTTATTTATTCGTTTCCTTTTTCATTTTGTGCGAAGGAATGATTTTTCATCAGATGATAAATAACAAAAATTTAACTGGGTATATTTAGTTCTCTTTTTTTTATCCCTTAGACCGTTAAAGATAGAGTAAAAATTTCAACGAATTTGATATCTGCCGAAAATTTCGCATTAAATCGATACCTAAAAATATGATTTTCTTTAAAAAATTAAAAGTTTAAAATTGAATATCTTTTATATTTTTGCAAGAGATTGTGACGTCACCTCAAACTTCGCGTTCAAGTAATAAACAGATTACATTTCCTCTTACAATTTCAGCGAAAGAAAGAAAAAAAAATTTTAGCGGCATTGTTTAGCAGTTCTTTTTTTGTAAAATCGGAATCCTTAAAGATCGATTAAAAATTTCAACGGATTTGAAATCTGCGGGAAATTTGACACCAGTTAGATACCTTATACGTTTGGATTTTCTTTCAACAACTTGTTTTTAAATTAAATATTTATATATTCGCAAGAAATTATGCCGTCACGCCGAATTCCCATTTGGGAATTGCTTCGTAAACCAACTCCACGTGCAATTCCGTAATGGCTGTAATGATATAAAAAGCCAATGTCCTCTGGTTAGTATATTCTGAAATAATCTAAACATTTATAGGTGTTTTTGTACGCTGTATTGAAATTCACAGTTATGAAAATTGCTAAATAAGCTGCTATTGAAAGCTTACAAAAATGGGCACGAACCCGTTTACTTTTTGGATACATAATTAATTTTCACTTATTCTTAAACGAAGGCTTTTGCAAGTGTAAGCAAAATGGGAGAAGAAAGCAGACAGTGTGATTGGTTTTTAAACGTTACATAATTTCCCCAGCCATTTCATCGCGGAGAAAGAGAAAGAAAGTGAAGGAACAGTAACGCTAACACAAGAGCTATCTTTGTATCTTGTTAATGAAGTGATAGTTGACAGTATGATGAAATAGTGTGCCAACTCGAGGTGCGTGGGAGTAGGCGAGAACAGTCCGCATGACCGATGTGAATCTTATTCCACGCTCAAACGGAAATTAAAATGTTCAGGTCACTGAGCGCTGTCTCAAAAGGACGATGAATTCTGTTAGATTTATAAAGCGCAGAAGGAATCAACTGCTATTGTGATATATTTTTTAAAGTGCAGAATGTCCCACATTATTTTCTCTTGATGCATAACGTTACCATGTATTTTTTTCTCCTCAAAACGGGACATCTACTATTTTTTAGGTAATAGTATGAGTATTCAAGAAAACTTATATTTCTTTATTGTTTTTATACATTTATTAATGAAAAGAAAACAGGAATGAACACGTTAAAATTAATAATGTATGTGGTCTTATATTTCTGAAGAACAAATTTACTCAAGTATATTTGGTGTTGATTTTAAATAAAAATGTAATTCTTGGCAGGATTTCTAAAAATTTACTTGTGTGTTTTATAAACGGTTCTTAGTTTACAAATTAACATTAAATTTAACTTACGTTTATGCATTGTTGAAATGAAGGTTTCACGTACAAGAAATTTGAATTGACTATAATACACGTCGATAAAAAACAATAATCAATCGTCAAGAAAGATGGTCCAGCTCCCTACGGGTACTCTCGATTGAGGAGGTAGCTAGCAGGCTTCTGACGAGGGATGGGGGAAAATAACAATCAGTCAACAAATTTTACAATGTGAATTCCAAAATTCTAGACGCCTAAAGTGATTACATGTACTTACAAAAAGATGAGGCCCGTAGGATTTTTTCGCACCTCTTTCTGAAATTCTGACAGTGGGTTGATCACTTTCTGAAAACGGGACATTTCGACGTCCCGAAGCTGTGATTGGGGACAACGGGACTGCCTACTAGAGATGCGACATCGACAGCAAAACATCGATGTTCAAAATTAAAACATCGATGTTCAAAATTAAAACATCGATGTTCAAAATTAAAACATCGATGTTGATAATACATCGCCCCCAAACCATCGATGTTTTTAAAATTCAGTGTATTTAAACTTGTTTCCCCATTTCTTGAAACTGGTTTACCAACTATTGATGCGACATCGACAGCAAAACATCAATGTTTTTTTCTAAAACATCCAATGTTTAGAAAACATTGACATCGATGTCGCATCCCTACTTTTCAGACCCTTCATCCTTGGTCACTTTGGTCTAAAAGTATGTTCAATTTGCTGATTGTGAAAATTATGCTACTTGTTTTTTTTTTTTTAATTTTTCTAACGGTATTTCTTTTATTTAAAAATAAAACATCGACAACGTAAAAACATTGACAAGTATAAACATCGATGTTACAAAAACATCGACCACAATACATCGATGTTTTTTAAAAACCTCGACAGGTATAAACATAGATGTTACCAAAACATCGACCCCAATACATCGATGTTAAATACATCGATGTTTTGAAAATATCGACATCGATGTCGGATCCCTACAGCCTACCTAAAGACGGGACAGTCACGTTCAAAATGGGACGTATGGTCACATTATCTATGTATCAGAAAAAGAATGGTACTTTGTAACATGCCTGAACAGACTTTTGTAGATCAAGAGCCTGCCTGTTTAAAAGTTAAAATTTTCTGTCATTGTTTTGACTGCACCAGACTGCTCTGGCAGGACTGAAGTGGGCCAACAAAATACTTAACCTTCTGTGTGTGAAATGAGAAAAGAACCGTCGAACTTGTCCATATACCACAGCAACTCTTAGTTTAGCTGAAAACGGCGCATTTTTGATTAGTGTATTTTACCTGGCGTATTTTTCTTCTGTATCAATAAAACCTACCTTGAAGTTAAGTTATTTGACGTTCTCTTGTACTTGATGCATCTTGACCGTAGCGTCCTAAAATTCAACCTTACCCTTTTAAAAAAAAAGCTTCGATGTCTCTGGGATAGCTCCTGGATTAACAGGAGTTAGTCGTTGTGCGCCTTGTTTAACATGGTTTTCTGAACTTAGAACCTCTAAGTTGTACCCTGACTAATCTGATAGGTACATACACACAAGGTTAATTTATTATCACGACTTGTCGCGGTTGACCAGATATTTATTATAATACATTTTGTAGACCATTTGGATTTTTTAGGAATATTTTATCTCTACTATTATAAAAGGAAGTGTTTGTTTGCGTGTACGCATTGTCCTGACGAATCTAAGGCACTTACATTAATGAGATTTGGCACACAGGTAGTACGAATTTTTTACAATTTTGTGCGAGTCCGAATTTTAAAATTTAATCTATAACATTATAAAATGAATTTAATGCAATTCAAATATTATTGTTTTCTTTTGAATGGCAACACTATACAGAGATGACAGATTCTAAATTTATTTTTTCCGTGCTTCCGTTTAATTTTCCGATATTTCAGCGGACGCAGAAAACAAATAAAGTTTTAACTGGAGTTTTGTAGTTCTTTTTTCATCTCCTGTTAAGATTGAGTATCTCCTGATAGATAAAACGTTAAAGATAGAAAAAAAAATTTCAGCGGATTTGAAATCTGCGGAAAATTTTATATTAGTTCGATACCTAATAATATCATTTTATTTAAGCAAATAAAATTCTTAAATTGCAACTTAAAAATTTTTTCCCATACGAATTTTACCTTTGCTGTCGAGAAAACAACCGATTGCATTTTCTGCGCTGAAACAATTCCAGCGAAGGAAAGTAAAACAAATAACTTATTTTTGACTGGCATTGTTTAGTTTTTTTGTTTGTAAAATCGGTATCGTTAAAGATAGATTGAAAATTTCGACGGATTTGAAATCTGGAAAATTTTACACGAGATACATACCTTATACGTTTGATTTTCTTTTAATGAATAATTTTTCATTTAAATTATATATATATATATATATATATATATATATATATATATATATATATATATTTGCTAGAGGTTGTGACGTCATGCCGATTGGTTTTCTTAGCAGTTCGAATTTGGCCGCATTGTCAATGACTAGTCCATCACGGCGTTGCCCGTTCTCAAACCAACACCACGGGCAACGTCGTGATGGCTGCTATCGAATGGGCAACGAATAGTTTGAAAAGCAAATCAAATGGGAATTCGTAGCAATCAGCGGGGTTAGCAAGCAGTGGTCACATCTGACCCCACGAAAAGAACTGTCACATGCTGAGTGCTAGCGACGCAATGGCTATATACAATATAGATTTTTATAACACCATAATGTAGACATGATATAGCATTGAAATATCAGAATTAGTTTTGATTCTGATGAACCATTTGTTTGTTTTATAAGAGATGCCGACTCATTCGGATAAAGAAATAGTTGCACTGAAATTGAAAAGTTAGTTAAAAACTGAATTGGGGGCAAAAATGCGATACAAATTTTATTCTTATCAAATGCAAATTGCTAGTTAATAAATGAACCATTTATTTTTCGGAATTTTTAAGAATAAAATGTCTATTTTATCCCACTTGGGGGCTCCGCCCCCTGCTCGCTCCTTGCTGATTGCAATCATTGTGGGTTTACGAACCCACAATGATTGCAATCACATTTAGTTTGCTTCGCGAACTATACCTTATGAGGGGGAGGGATTTACCCATTTGGATCGCTGCTGGATTGATCCCGGACCTCTAGTACGACGTTAATTCAAATTTTACGACGTTTCAAATTGTACGAACACAATTTACTCGTTAATGATGGTGGGAATTTTTTATCAGCGGATTATAATTACTTCGCATTTAGCTAATTTTGACGTGTCTTAAAAACTGACGTCAATACTGCTGAAATGCTAATTTCTTCCTTTTCCTAGAGTTGATTGAACACATATTTAGTTTTTATGACATTTACCGTAAGCTAATTTCTTCGCGGCCTTCAAGTGAGGCCTACAGCACGTTGCCTCCCAGCACAGCCTTAGGAACGCCATGTCTTGCTTTTTACTGCAAATTGGGTTCGTAGAATTACAGAATTACAGAATGAATTTGTAGACCAAATTGGATATACATCAACTCCGTACAATTTCGTTTCTTTGTAGTTCGTGAAGGTGGATTTGGCCAGCTGTAGTCTATCTTATCCCTTAATTGTCCCAAAGGATCACGAAATGCTTGACTAATTTGAAAAACAATTTTTAATGTTTCGGTTTCCATTTTCTTAAAAGCTTCTGTGGCTCGGAAATGTAGGGGAATAGATTCAGTTCTCACCTGAGTGTATTTCTCTCTCTGTGGTAGTGCAACTTTCTTCCAAACAATGTATATCCATTGTTTGACGTCTTTTGACATGAACAACATGACCAGATTTGGCCTTGTGCCATAAAAACCCAACCAACTGTTGTTCATACGAAGGCTAATTATGATCTATATGCCCTTCATGTCGCAAAAAATGATCGTAAATAAACCAAACCTTTATAAAACCCTAATGCTCTACGGAACATAATTCTGGGCTGTCATGTCTTAGTGAGTTTGTCCAATCCGCTAGCCACAGCCACAGCCTGAGAGTTGTAGGCTACGTAGATTTGATACTTTCTTGGGACTATTTCTATCTTCTGTGATAGTAAAAGTTTATTTATATGTGTATCAATTACTTAACGGGGGCTGTGTTTGAAGCAGTTTGAGGCTTTGTTTGGCTCTACCTTGTGCTGTAGAAACCCAACTAACCCGAACATGTTCGCTTTTCTAAATTAAAATAAGCGGCAACTCGCAATCCTTCACATACGATATTACACAGTCCAGTCACATTAATGTGACCACCACCTACTTTCGACGTCAACGTGAAATAATGAATCACAAAAGGCAGGTGGCAGCACATTGCAGCGGAGTGTATATAAAGGATGAGCTAGGGCATCGGAAAGCATTTCAATCGTTAGCGTAATGCAGAAACGTAGCGATTTATCCGACGTCCAAAAGGGCATGATTATTGGCTTTCGGGCCAAGGGTGGAAGCATTTCGGAAACGGCTAATTTTGTGAACTGTTGGCGTGCCTCCGTGGTAAAAGTAAACCGTGCATGGCAAAATGGCACTATCCAAAATCAGCGGCGTGGCACATGTGGTGCACCACGGGCTAAAGATGACAGAGACGAACGAAGGCTACGGAGATGCGTTCGGGCGAATAGACGTGGAACTGTTGAGCAACAGACCGCCCAGATGAACCAAGGGGCTACCAAGAGTGTATCCTCAACAACGATTCAGCGATCGTTGCTGCGCATGGGCCTCCGCAGACGCCTGGTTACTGCACCTATGTTGACTGCTGTTTATCGGCGACGAAGGCTGGAATTTTCACGCCAGTACCGCAACTGGACGTTCACAGAGTGGCGACAGGTGACTTTTCCCGATGAATCACGTTTTATGCTCTATAACAGTGGTCCCCAACCTCCGGGCCGCGGACCGGTACCGGTCCGTGGATCAAATGGTACCGGGCCGCCCAAGGAATATTAAATTATTTCCATTTTATTTACTGTGGTGTATTTCTCTCGGGTTTGTGCGGTTTTTATCTATGAAATGTCCACTCAAATTAGGAGGCGGTAAATCAAAACTTGAAATTTGTTCTATTACTAGAGCTTCAAATATGATTTATGAATTCTGTATGTCTCTATTTTCCAATTTTGACAAATGTGACAACTGTTTTCAAGTTGGCAGACAAAGTAGCTGCATTTAAAGCCAAACTGAAGTTGTGGGGACGGCGCGTGAACAGAGGCATTTTGGACATGTTTCAGACATTAGCGGGGATTTTAGGCGAAACTGAGCCTAAACATTTACTCTCCTAGTTGGTGCACGATCACCTATCTTTGCTTAAAAAAAGTGTTCGAGCGATTCGTGGGTATTTTGTGGTTGGAAAACTACAAAATACCCACGAACTAGTAAGGAATGGATCCGCAACCCATTTGTCAACAAATCAAGATAATCTAGCATGTCTGTGCAAGTAGAAGATCAACAGCTGGAGATTGCAAATTAAATCGGCATTAAAACTAGGTTCGAGACAACAACTTTGCCGGTGTTCTGGATTAAAGTCATGGCGAAATACCTTGAGATTACCACCACAGCACTTAAATTCCTAGAAAATTCCCGACAACCTATCTGTGGGAAGCGGGGTTTTCTGCAGTGACAGCAACCAAAACAAAACAACGGAATAAACTGGACATAGGCTACACACTTCGGGTGTCATTGTCTCCTATTACCCCCAGATGAAACCGTCTGGTTGCAAAGAAACAAGCCCAGGGTTCTCGTTGATTTAGCGTTCTAGTGAGTTAAAATGTTAAATCACATTATATTCATTTTTTGGTGTTACTGTATTTTATTTTGAAGGCATGTTTAAATACAATTAAATTAAAATTATTAAATCAAAACAATCTAAAATATAAACAATCAACGTCCCTCCCACCCTCAGCGGGCCGCGTTAAAATTATCATACATTGATTTGGTCCGCGGCGATAAAAAGGTTGGGGAGCACTGCTCTATAGGACAGATAGACGTTGGTGTATACGTTAGCGTGAAGCGTCTGAAAGCAAACACCCTGCAACAATTGTCGGAAGGATCCAGGCTGGAGGAGGGAGCATTATGGTTTGGGGAATGTTTTCCTGGCATTCACTGGGTGCACTCATCATTGTGGAAGGCACGATGGATCAGCACAAGTACGCATCGGTCCTTGCGGACCATGTTCACCCCTTCATGCGAATTATTTTCCCTCAGAATGATGGCATCTACCAGCAGGACAATGCGAGGTGTCATACAGCTCGCATTGTATGTGCGTGGTTCGAAGAGCACCAGGATGAATTTACCGTACTCCCCTGGCCAGCAAACTCACTGGATTTAAACTCAATCGAGAATCTGTGGGATCACCTCGATGGGGTTGTTCGCGCCATGGATCCTCAACCGCGTAATCCAGCGCAGCTGGCCACAGCGCTGGAGTCGGCATGGCGCGACATCCCAGTGAACACCTTCAGAAACCTAATTGACTCTCTTCCTGCACATGTCGCAACGGTCCGCTCTGCCAAAGGTGGTTATTCTGGCTTTTGACAGGTGGTCACATTAATGTGACTGGACTGTGTATAAGGACAAGTTGAAATCTATAACAAATACATTCAGGTTCTTAACAACCTTTTAGGTTTATGTTATTTTGAACAGACGAAGTAGATCAGTCAGAACTTATCGGCAACAATCAAACGATGCATATCGGAAAATGTTTTGGACAAAATTGTTTCGTAAATAAAACTCCCATACAACCCTTTTCATATAGCTTGGTGAGAAATAAATCGTTTTAAGTATGGGGAAAATTATTACTGAAAACGTTTGCATAATTGGAATACTCATCGATCTCTATTATGCAATGCTTAGATCTAAGAACTGCTTAATAAATAAACTGAAACAAAAACTTGATTTCATCTTATTTCAATTTCCAAGAAGCATACTTGTAATTCCACGTATTAAACATTTGAAATAGATACTAGTAGCTTAAATTTAAAAAGTCAATTTTAAAATAGCACCGGGGTATATGAAGTTGAAGTAAACCGCTAGTTCTCTTCGCCGATTGAAGT
This sequence comes from Metellina segmentata, assembly GCA_947359465.1. Lineage (NCBI taxonomy): Eukaryota > Metazoa > Arthropoda > Arachnida > Araneae > Tetragnathidae > Metellina > Metellina segmentata. The sequence goes on along the minus strand of OX375878.1, from coordinate 37,928,685 downwards.
TTAAAATAATCATCGTAGTAATCGTAAGTTTTAAAATGCTCGTGCAATTCTTGCCTACAATAATAGTTCTTTATGATTACTTACGGGATTTGATTTTAAATATATTTACACATGTTGCCTAATTTTTATAATTAAACTTGATTCCAATAGAACAAGTCAACATTTTCTCTCAATTTTCGACATTGAAAAGGAGTGTGTTAATTAATAAGTAAAATCAATTAAGTAAAACTGTTTTAAATTACGTAACTATTCAAACTTTTATAAATTTAAAAACTCTTCTTTACATACTTGGAAAAAAAATATTATGTTCCCAGATTTTGGAAATTAAAAGAAATTCTTATCCTAATTAGTAACGGGGTTGACGTACTTCATTGATTTTGCCCCACTGCGCTGGTGATTTTAACCCAAAATCTTGAACAAAAAGAAAATTTATTTTGATTTCTTTTAGACATTGTAAAAATCCATCTCAAGGTAAATACCTTATTTTTGGTCATGTGCACAAACACCTTGGAAAAATGTCAAAGAACAATTATTTGACAATCTTAATATCTCATGGCACACAGGTCAACTTCCCAAATATTTCAGACTTCCATCATGTTCCTAATCCCATTTTATCAAACTGCTTACAAAAGTCATTGATTAACAGATAAGTTTTTTTTTTGTCAATTTGTTAAAGATTCCCTTCAAGAAAGACAACAACAAAAGGCAATTGCTATTTTCCTTGACATGACCTGCCCTTGATAGCTTTAGGAGAGAAACTATTTGAAATAGTTGGACATCGGAATGAGACGCAATGTCTTGAGATGGATAGCATTCTTTGTGATAGGAAGAACAGAAAACGTGAATTGAAAGAACGGAGATAGCTATAGACATTGAGCACCTGAAGGAATATACCAGAGTTGAGTTATCAATCCTTACACTTTTCCTAATATATATTAATGACATTTCGTCCTCATCTCAGCAGATCAAAAAGTTTCCTGCAATGGAGCGCCGATATTGCCATCTGGCACTCCAGCGAAAACATCCAGGAATAAAATTATTTTAAATGAATCAATGAAAGGACTGGAGAATCGGGTAGTGTATCTGAAGCTTAGTATCAACCCAAATAAAACTACTTGGCATATTCAGCTCTGAAAGAAAAAATACATTCCTTCAATTTTCAATTCATGATTAACAATACTTCAATTGGAAACGTTGTGAACCCAACACATTTGGATTCAGAAATACGTTTCAATCACAACAAAAACAAAATCTTCAACAATGCTGAAAAAACTGAACATCATGAAAAGATTGGAACAAGATGGTGAGCCAAACCTAAAACTCCAGACCACCTATTCCACTCTAATCAGATCAATAACGATATATGCAGCACCTGTTAGGTCACCCTCTTGTACATAATCAACGTGAAACGTGATAGGATACATTCAAAAGCAACCATAATATTTACTGGCGCAATATTCACCAAAACTCAACTAGAGTCTGTACTGGACATACTTTGAGACTCGAGGAGATTTTCTAGTGAAATTCACCAACCTCATCAGAAGCTAAAGCCTTTTCTAGATAGACTTTGATAGTTAGACGCAAAAATTTATGCTTAACAGATCGCGAACTCTACAGTATGAAGTATGATAATGAAATCAGTAAATAAATATCACTGAACATCATGTCGATATACGTGAAAAATTAATTCAAAAGAGGAAAAAAGTTCTCCACACCACTGCCCTCAAACACAATCATAAATGACCACTTCACAGATTCCTTCATGAAGAATCATCTTTTAAACTTAGAAAAAAGGATTAAAAAACATCAATGCTTTTTCCTGTAATAAACTCATCTTGGCCTACACTGATGGGACACCAGACTCCAATGAATAAAAGAGGTGCTGATGTATTTCTACTGCTTACAGGGATTACTGCTTGAAGGTTGGAACAGGTAAAATATACTCCAACTTCATCAGTGAACTAATAGCAAATATAAGGCTCTAGAAATATATTTTTAAATCTCATCAATTCACCAAACCGAAGAGATTTTATCTTTTGTATTCCAGATCTGCCTTAGAAGCAATAACAAATCCGAACTCAAAATATGCCAAAGATGTTCATTCTCTTATGTACCAACTCATGTGCTTGGAGATAAGGTGCACTATTCAGTGGATTCCAACAACACATGTGCATTGATGTGAATGAATCTGAAGATCAATTCGCAAAGAAACCCAGATAATTAAATGCTGAACAAACGCCGATAACTCTTACTGATGCTACAGCTTTGGGAAAATTCAAAGTTGTATCACATATTACTAAAAAAATCTTGGTTGTGTACGTGCATTTACTTTGTATTGTTTTGCACAGCTTGGCCAAATATGGCCCTTGAGCCAAAAAATCTCAGTCAGTTGTATTCGCAGCAATGGATTTACGCGAGTCAACCTAATTTTTACCCAAAAGACTTGAAAAAAAGAGAAACTGGCTCCTGTGAGCCACATGAAAACTGAAGACATTTCGGATGCATGTAATCTTTGAACCTTTGAATACTTGTATAAAAAGAAGAGCCCTTTCCACTTTTATCTTTTCATCTCCAACATTTATCACGCTTTGAGGCAGAAACGCGAACGTTTGCCAGTGACAGGGTTAACCCTAATTACCCTTGAATACGTTGCAATGAATGGGTGAAGGAGGTTCAGAACCCTTGAAAGTAAATGCTAAGACCTTTCTTTTGGGTTGATCTCGAGGTGAATGGTGCACTGGCGTTGTGAAGATACGGTCACGCTACACCTGATCTATGTTAATAATCTAAAGAGAAAAACCACGCAATGTTTATCTAATGATGGCATATTTTATATCCCAGTTACCACCCTTTTTCTGCACCTACAAGTGACTTGTTTGCTGGCAATAAATAAAAGGCGTTTCGGAAAGGAGAAAAATGACGTGTTTACCGCTGATTAATTTTCTTTTACCACCAAATTAATAATTCATTCTTAGTTTATTTTTCTTAGAACTCTTGTTTTTATTCTATTTCTTTGAGAATTAATTGATTGAATACTTTATTCCGATGGAATATTGTTCTGTTTATGCAGCCGTTTGAGCCATGTAATTTTGTTAATTGTAGTTATGTTGCAGGAAGTATTTCAATATGTCGTCATTTTGGCAATCTAAGGGAACAAGATATCTGTTCGGTTTCTCTCTGTGCGATCATTTTTTGCTATACGAGCTCTAATTAGATAAAAAAAAGATCAAATTTAATAGACATAACAAGTGTACTTAATGTGAAAAGGATAAATTCCCTACGAACAAATATACTACGTACATGGGATAAATTTCTGAATCATCATATATCAAGTTGATATGTCATGTACTCAACTGTGTCCACCTATGTTTTTAAACAGCAAGGAATAGTTATAATCCTCAATCTGTGAGTTTGAAACTTGAAAACCGGCCTGAAGTTAACTTGTACCTTGATTTGAAATCAAGTCAGCGAGGTATTTTGTTTACCTCACAGGTAAATTAATAATAGATCCTGCTGTTCAAGTCACTTAGCGATTAACTCCTGATCATTTAGGAGCTGTCCCAGAGACCGAAGCATTCAAAAATATGGGTAGGAGTTTTTGAAATTTTGGACCATGGACAAATGGATAGATCTTGAGAAATTATACTTATACAAAAGATATGAGACATATTTGTCAACATCAATACATTAGACTGTGCATCATAATTGTTGCAATACTGGTCGGAATAAATATTCGTTTTAAAATATTTATTACCAATTTGAGATTGCTAAATTTAAGATGGGCTGAATTGAATTTAAAATTTACAAAAATTGCTATCACTAAGTACAATTAACGAACTTCGCGTTAAATGTACATCAATATACTTCTCTTTCAATTTAGGAACTGTCAAACATTTTAAAATTCTTTCCTGAACTTTCAGCGTTTTTTAGTAACCCACCATTTGTATGTATAAAATTTACTTTACTCGTTGCTCTATCGAACAGTTTAAAAATTATATCTTTAGATTTTGATAACAAACATTAAATAACTGTTTAATTCATTTCCTGAATAATAATTTCTATGGAATTAAATACTGCTATTTTTAAATATTTAATGGTAAGGATGCATAGGTTTAGGAACAAAACTTTTTATACTGTCTCAAAGAGTATGCAAATACATAACTATTATTAAAATAACCTAACAACATTTTAATGGTACATGCTCACCAAAGCGTCATTTCTAAACATTACCTATTCATGATTATGACGCTGCGGTGGATAGAAATATTTGTAGCCTGTAACCTGAAAAAAAAACGATTTTCGTGGGGATTTGTTTCTGAACGTTTACTTTTGTTTATTGTTTACTGAATTGTATATACAACCAATATTATATGCCATGTTAAAGATATGGATCCTAGTTTCTACAGTACGTAAAAAGATAAATGTTTATTAAGAGGAAGAACGTTTTTAATTCTACTCAACCTAGCCAAAAAACGCTTTACAAAAAAAAATCGACGCACCAAGGAGTTGTGCCGGGCTAGATCAACTTGAAATGGCGCTGACTTGGGATGTATAAGCCTTTAGTGACTTGTTCCGTTTCCAACTGTGTCCTGACGACAACCTCAAACTAGTATGGAGACATTCAGGGCAGCGTGGGCATCCTGATCTTACTATAGCACGCCACACATGCTCACAACCGGGCGTTATGGTCTGGGGTGCCATCTCCTTTGATAGCCGGACCCCTACGACCGGTTGTGTTACCGGTTCTTTTGCGACACCCGGGTATGATTTTCAACTAGATAAATGCCCGGCCGCATACGGCACGTGTTGCTATGAATTGTCTTCAAGCCTTCCCAACACTTCCTTGGACAGCTAGATCTCCTGATCTCTCTCTCATAGAGCATATTTGGAACGTCACGGGAAGACGATTGCATCCATCCGGGAATGTTGACCATTCAGCCCGACAGTTGGAGACAATTTGGCAAGAAATTTCGCAGGACTCGATCCGGGAACTTTTTCAGTCTATGCTAAGCCTGGTGACAGCTTGCATCCAGGCCAGAAATGGACCAACGCCTAATAGACTTCCTCCCTTTGTAACGGCCAAACTCTGAAATAAATCTTTCAATTGTTCTGAAATTTTGATCGTTTGTTTTTCTATGTATGTTTTTCCCATCCACCAATTTTTATCGCAATCGGACAACTCCTTCTTGGGGCGTCGATTTTTTTTTGTTATAGAGGGCAAATGAATAAGTGGTATAGAAAAGAATTAATTATTTTGTCCATTAAAAAGAACTAAAATCTAGCCAATTTTACTTCATTTTCGCTTTAAACCATATTTTACCCTGCAAGATTTTTGTTTTGAAAATTCTTCATACGAGGACACAATATACTTAAAATCTTAACACAAAAAGCAATGGGGTGAAACGTTATGCTGAAAATAATTTTGGAGTTTAAGATAAAGAAATAAAAAAAATTATAATAAAAGAAAATAGTGTTTTGAGCATTTCAGGTTTCAAAATTCTGAAGTGGTTCCTTAAGCGATCATCTCAATAATGGACATATTGCTTACAAAGAGGAATTGTGTAGATGTCGAGTGCTTTTATAACAGTGATTTTGAGGTTGATTGCAAACCACGAATACGTGACGCAAGCACGAGTACTTGACACATGAGTAGAAATGCCATGAATTATGAAAAAGTGTGTTTTCCGAGCAACAAAAAAAAGAAATTTGATTAAATTATAGCTGAAACTGTCTTCGTTGTGTTGCCAGGCATTTTGTGGCAAAGTTCTTCAGAGGAGTAATTACCTCTGGTTTCCTTGCAATTGTTGTGAAATTAAAAAAATATTTTTGCTTTTAGTTGTTATTTGCATTTTAATTTGTAATATCTTGTCACAAAGAAATTTTAAAAATGAATTGTCAATAAATTAATTTTACCTATTTTTGTATAGTTGAAATTAATGCTTTGGGTAATTTTAGTACTTTTATGATAGCTTAAGTGTTTGCTTTTTTAGGAATTTTAAATGGCAGAAAGATTCAATAACATTAAGGTAATTCGTCACTCTGCAACCCCTCCTTATATCTGCCCCTCCACACTCCTAAATGCATGTACATTTTACAGAATATTACAAACTTATTATCGGAGCTGACTATTTTGAAGTTGGATAACAGATAAAACAACAATTTTTATCTGCTAGTATTAGTTACTTTTTCCTGGATTGCGTTGGAATCGCCGTGGCTAACTGCTACTGTCCACTGCGTTAACAGCTTGTAAGCTGTTGATAGCGCCGGTTCGATTCCTGTCAAGTTCCTTATTATCATCCCTGGGCTATTTCTCTCTTCTGATTAAGTAAAGCTTTGTTTGTGAACGCATGTCCATTTACTTTACGCTGTCTATCTTATGTTTGGCGTAGTTTGGGGTTCCTTACACAATGAAACCTAACCATACAACCTAGATTTCGTTTAGTGAGTTGTTTTCATTTATGAACTGGTGTGTGAATACTGCTTGGGTAAACTCTTTCTTTGCATAAGCAACCATTTTTGGCTCTAGTTTTTCATTTCTACCACTTACAGTCTTGAAAATTGGCACACAGGTAGTCTTAATTTTATGCGAAGGCCGAATTTTAAAACTTAATCTATAATATTTAAAAAATTATTTTGGAATTTCTTTTTTTCTTTTCTTTAGAATATATATAAACAATGTGAAGAGATTATATCCTAAATTTATTTCTTCTTTCATTTCCTGAGCATAAATAATTCCAGCGAAACGAAACAAAATTTGTGACCGGTGTGTTTATTTCTTTTTTATTCTCTTGTCCAAGTTTTATCTTCGCGATAGTTAAAGATAGTGAAAATTTCAACGGATTTGAAATCTGCGGAAAATTTACACCGGATCGATACCTTATATGTGATTTTATTCAAATAAATAATTTTTCAATTGTAACTATTATATTTTTTCAATACCAATTTGGCTGCATTTGACGAAAATATTCATTACTAACACAAAAAAGACTATTTGAGAATTTCTATCTTCACCATCGTTAAAGATAGAATAAAAATTTCAACGGATTTGAAATCCGTGGAAAATTTTACACCAGATCGATACCTCAAATAGTCCGAATTTTCTTTGTAGTGTTTTCAATATCAGTAAGGACACAAAAAGAATTGTCTTGGGCAACGCCATCCTGGCCTGCTAGGTATTAAAAAAAACTTAATTTCATAATAATCTAGGCAGGCCGAGGAAGACGTGACGGGGTACTTGTTGGTCTCAGAAGAAAAGTTTGACAACACGGATGAGTATTGTCCAGTTGAAACATAAATCCAGGATAGCTCTAGGAAATATCTGTATGAAGACTCTGGCTTCTAGTTCCGCGATCTATGCGTGCGTTGACTGTTCATAGTGCCTGATCGGTACAAAGCAAGAATGAATCAATTTCCTAGATTTCGTTATGCGAGGGGTGTTTATTTATGAACTAGGGTGCAAATATAGCATAGTAAAGTCATATAGATAAACTACCGTTTTTGGTTTAGGTTAGTCATTGTTGAACTGAAAAAAAGTTTCCCCTTCCATAATAACTACACTGGTTATAAAATGATAATGTAAGTTGATAGTTATGAAATGATAACAAAATTGTATAGTTTGAAATTATAACAGCTATTATGAAATGTTGTGTTTCGTTGATATGAAATGACATCGGTGTTTTGTTACGAAATCTTCGTGAAAACGTTTGACGGTTGGTTGATTTTTTACTTTTAATGGCGCAAAGGCCATGTATGGCCAAGCTGCACCAGACATAACGTCAAGTATAGGATATGAAAAGGAAAAATGACATGAAAGAGATGAAAGGAGAAAGGATCACCTGGGAAGTGTCCCGGAGCGTAACCCACGTTTTTACCAAAGACAGCAAACGCTTGAAAAAGAAAATAACTAGGGCACCTCGGGTGTGTTAAATCCGTTCACATCTAAAGGAGATGTACCTCCGAGATGTGAAAACTTTAAAACAGACATTGTACAGTGTCTCAAAAGAAATTAACAATGTCATTGTAATCAACGAGTCGAAATTGTTATCAATGATATTGTTTTTGAAACCAGGTGATTTTTCTGTAAGTATCAACCCGTTTAGATCCACTTAAGCGCAAATGTCCCTTTTCCTGTCTAAAGCTTCGGTTTCCTAAGAAACGGTAGCCGTGATCTAGCGGCCGTGATGTATCGGTGGGTGACGTCACTAAAACGTTGCTTATACTAACACATGGTGTTGGTTTCCTAGAGAGCGTTGTTTGTGAGCGTAACAAAAATGATCGGAGCCGCCATTTCCATGACTGGCGTCATAGCGGTCTCAAACAGATGGGGAACGTTTTTTCTCTTGTAGCGGCCAGATTTCATTTCCTGCTCCAAACGATTCGAACGGAGAGGAGCGAAATAAATAAACATTTTTGACTACCATTGATCAATTCGGTTTTGTAAAATCGGGATCGTTAAACACAGAATGAAAATTTCAACGGATTTGAAAGCTACGGAAAATTTGACACCAAATCGATACCTTAAATGTGATTTTCTTTAAATAAATAAATAATTATTTAAAAAATAATTAAATAATCAAATGGTAAATAATGAATAATAAAACTGTTTTTGATATCGATCTGGCGTAGAAATTTACGCTGATTTGAAATCTGTTGAAATTTTCACTCTACCTTCAACGATCCCGAAGTTAGAATCTTTAAACTAGAGAAAAAAAAACCACTTTGTTTTGTTTCTCGAATAAAACAAACCACGACAGCCGTCTGTGTTGCCCATTCTCCAACGTATTCTGTCCGTCTAAGTTGACACGTCGGGATTTTTGTTTAGACGGCCGTCTAGTTATGCCCGCGGAATCATGACGTATCACGGCTGTTAGATAACGGCTCCACTTTCTTAGGAAACCAAAGCTTTAGGCTACGTCCATAGTGCACCGCTTCCAGCTTCCGGCTTTATCGCGGCAGTTGAGCGGGGAGGAAAAGTAGCGTAAACTGTATTGGTGCGGTTATAGTGCACCTGCTTCCCTGCTTCCGCCTGCTTTACCCGCTTCCACCCGCTTTTTCCGGAATGAATTATTAGGCTACGTCCATAGTGCACCGCTTCCAGCTTCCGGCTTTATCGCGGCAGTTGAGCGGGGAGGAAAATTAGCGTAAACTGTATTGGTGCGGTTATAGTGCACCTGCTTCCCTGCTTCCGCCTGCTTTACCCGCTTCCACCCGCTTTTTCCGGAATGAATTATTAATTATTTTTCCCGCTTGAACCGCTTACCCGCTTGACTCGCTCGTTTAGTTTGTTGTTATTCCGTTCTGCACTTCTACGCTCTTTGGTTGTTGGAACAAAACGGAAGCAGACAAAGATGTTTTAATTTCCAAGTGTTTCTAAAAAGTGTAATTTGGGACAAAATATTTTTTACGTGATTATGTGGATCCAAACATCGTTAAAAGAGCATTTGCAACTTTCTTCATTGATATAAATTATTTTGTAAAGAATCCCATACGTTTAATATATTTGTGCGGGTTCATTCTAATTTGCACTAATTTCAGATATTTTCCCTTCTACTTCGGAAATCAAGTTATCAAATATATTTTTCCAAACTATACTGCTCTGAAATTCAACTAATTCCATTTCTAAATCATGGATACCCAGCCACTTAAATTCGTTTTACTCCATTGTTTCGAATTTCGTTTTGTATGGATATAAAATAAAGTGAAATGCGTTTTCCATATCTTTAAATTGATTAAATATATCTTGAAAGGCCTTGTTTTATTTACTGTATATAATCATTAAATATTTTTTTATTGTATTTTCTTAAATGTCAAACGTATTTTCCATTGTTATTGTGTTTTGAAAATGTTTTTGTAACTGAGGAAAATATTTCATGATTTTCATTTCCAAATCCCAAGTAAAAATGTCAAGTGTCGTCATAAATATTTTCTAATATTTTCAAACGTCATTAAAACAATTTGTCCATTTCCTTGAAGTTTTTTTATTTACTTCATTAAAATGCTGAGTGTGATGTCGCATAAAAACATAAAGTCATTTAACTAATCTATACTTGAAAATTCGTCAAAATTATTGTTTTTTTCATTCAAAAAGAGCGTAATTTCTTCTTATTAAATGACAAACCGATTAAGAACTTGACCCGAACTGAGCCATCGAACATTGTTGTATGTCAAAATGTTGTCGCCAAACGCGCGTTTTACGCGCCTCATATGAACGGTCTTAATAAATGTCTTTATTATTAGTATTTACCATATGTGTTCATTCTCACAAGCGGTATTTTATAAATTTACATATTCTACTCAATAGGCATTCACATAAATTTTAAAACAGCATTATGTATGTATAATCAATAAATCTAAAACCAGGGTGTCAAGATCTAAATCACTATATTTAAATCAACAATTAAAATCATGATTTTAATCAAATGATTTTTTTTAAATCACTGATTTTAATCAAATGATTTTTTTTTAATCACTGATTTAAATCACAACTAAACACACATTTTTATAACTAAGTAAATGCACCACAGAATAATCACAGAAGCGGTCAAATGCTTTAATCTTTCTTCACTCATGGTGATTTCAGCACTAATGGCTACACCCAGCAAAGAGGGAACTGGGTCAATTACTGCATATTATAAAAGATTGCAACATCCAGTTGTAACTTGGAATATACTATATACTGGAAACAGTAATGTAAATACACATGACATCATAAATCTAAATGCCAGGAAGAGTAATGTATAAACATTCCTGATTAACAACACTCATAATATAAACACTTAAAGGAAGCACGTAACAGTTTGATTCAAAATTATAAACTAAAGGGGTGACTGATTTCATGAACTAAAAAAAAAACACACAGTTCGAAGTAAAGTTTTTTAAGGCTCAGCTTATTCTTGTGGTGTGCAATAGAGATTAAAGAGTAGAAATATACATATTCACACAGCCATTGAAATGTCAGCAATAAGAAAGAAAGATCCAATATGAATTAAAAGTGAAAATTCATTTATTATTGCTGCTCGGCAGTTTTATTATTAGAATTTACTATTGTCTGATTATTTCTCTGTCCTCTATTCTACTTTTCACACTGTAGTTCAGGTCTGTCACTTACTCTTACTGATAAATTTGTTAACATGATGATGTAATTTACTCAAGAAAAACTATGTGGGATATCAACTTGTGTTTTAAAGTTAAACAAATGAAGTAAATATTGATTTACCAAGTCACAAACTCAATTTTTTATTTAAAAAATTCATACATTTTTTTGTAAAAACAGTTGAGAAACTACAGAAATTTAAATTAAAAAAAATCTGATTTAAATAAAAAAAATCCGATTTAAATAAAAAATTCCAATTGATTTATTTTTTAATCATGATTTTCTTACACCCTGTCTAAAACATTTTACAAAAATCCTTTGTGCAATTTTTTTTCAATTTTAAGTTTTTATTAACACTGATATTTTCTTCATGTTTTTTGAAAGAAGGGTTCGAAAAATATCAAAAATTTATGTATATGATGAAATGATAAGTTTATAAAAATCAACGCGTGTGTCATTTAAAAAGCCTGCGTGGGCCAGTGTGACCCGCGGGTCATAGGTTCGCCATCCCTGCAATAGATCCTCATGTGATAGCTCCATGTTGCAAACTGACAGGCGGTTCAACGCGCGTTGCACTATAGCCACCCCCTGCTAGAATCGCGCGGTTTTACAACGCTGTTTGGAACTGCCGCGGTTTTAGCGGTAAAGCAGGAAGCTGGAAGCGGTGCACTATGGACGTACCCTTAATTCTTTTTCCCGCTTGAACCGCTTACCCGCTTGACTCGCTCGTTTAGTTTGTTGTGTTATTCCGTTCTGCACTTCTACGCTCTTTGGTTGTTGGAACAAAACGGAAGCAGACAAAGATGTTTTAATTTCCAAGTGTTTCTAAAAAGTGTAATTTGGGACAAAATATTTTTTACGTGATTATGTGGATCCAAACATCGTTAAAAGAGCATTTGCAACTTTCTTCATTGATATAAATTATTTTGTAAAGAATCCCATACGTTTAATATATTTGTGCGGGTTCATTCTAATTTGCACTAATTTCAGATATTTTCCCTTCTACTTCGGAAATCAAGTTATCAAATATATTTTTCCAAACTATACTGCTCTGAAATTCAACTAATTCCATTTCTAAATCATGGATGCCCAGCCACTTAAATTCGTTTTACTCCATTGTTTCGAATTTCGTTTTGTATGGATATAAAATAAAGTGAAATTCGTTTTCCATATCTTTAAATTGATTAAATATATCTTGAAAGGCCTTGTTTTATTTACTGTATATAATCATTAAATATTTTTTTATTGTATTTTCTTAAATGTCAAACGTATTTTGCATTGTTATTGTGTTTTGAAAATGTTTTTGTAACTGAGGAAAATATTTCATGATTTTCATTTCCAAATCCCAAGTAAAAATGTCAAGTGTCGTCATAAATATTTTCTAATATTTTCAAACGTCATTAAAACAATTTGTCCATTTCCTTGAAGTTTTTTTATTTACTTCATTAAAATGCTGAGTGTGATGTCGCATAAAAACATAAAATAACTTAACTAATCTATACTTGAAAATTCGTCAAAATTATTGTTTTTTTCATTCAAAAAGAGCGTAATTTCTTCTTATTAAATGACAAACCGATTAAGAACTTAACCCGAACTGAGCCATCGAACATTGTTGTATGTCAAAATGTTGTCGCCAAACGCGCGTTTTACGAGCCTCATATGAACGGTCTTAATAAATGTCTTTATTATTAGTATTTACCATATGTGTTCATTCTCACAAGCGGTATTTTATAAATTTACATATTCTACTCAATAGGCATTCACATAAATTTTAAAACAGCATTATGTATGTATAATCAATAAATCTAAAACCAGGGTGTCAAGATCTAAATCACTATATTTAAATCAACAATTAAAATCATGATTTTAATCAAATGATTTTTTTAAAAACACTATTTTAATCAAATGATTTTTTTTAAATCATTGATTTAAATCACAACTAAACACACATTTTTATAACTAAGTAAATGCACCACAGAATAATCACAGAAGCGGTCAAATGCTTTAATCTTTCTTCACTCATAGTGATTTCAGCACTAATGGCTACACCCAGCAAAGAGGGAACTGGGTCAATTACTGCATATTATAAAAGATTGCAACATCCAGTTGTAACTTAGAATATACTATATACTGGAAACAGTAATGTAAATACACATGACATCATAAATCTAAATGCCAGGAAGAGTAATGTATAAACATTCCTGATTAACAACACTCATAATATAAACACTTAAAGGAAGTACGTAACAGTTTGATTCAAAATTATAAACTAAAGGGGTGACTGATTTCATGAACTAAAAAAAAAACCACACACAGTTCGAAGGAAAGTTTTTTAAGGCTCAGCTTATTCTTGTGGTGTGCAATAGAGATTAAAGAGTAGAAATATACATATTCACACAGCCATTGAAATGTCAGCAATAAGAAAGAAAGATCCAATATGAATTAAAAGTGAAAATTCATTTATTATTGCTGCTCGGCAGTTTTATTATTAGAATTTACTATTGTCTGATTATTTCTCTGTCCTCTATTCTACTTTTCACACTGTAGTTCAGGTCTGTCACTTACTCTTACTGATAAATTTGTTAACATGATGATGTAATTTACTCAAGAAAAACTATATGGGATGTCAACTTGTGTTTTAAAGTTAAACAAATGTTAAGTAAATATTGATTTACCAAGTCACAAACTCAATTTTTTATTTAAAAAATTCATACATTTTTTTTGTAAAAACAGTTGAGAAACTACAGAAATTTAAATTAAAAATATCTGATTTAAATAAAAAAAATCCGATTTAAATAAAAAATTCCAATTGATTTATTTTTTAATCATGATTTTCTTACACCCTGTCTAAAACATTTTACAAAAATCCTTTGTGCAATTTTTTTTCAATTTTAAGTTTTTATTAACACTGATATTTTCTTCATGTTTTTTAAAAGAAGGGTTCGAAAAATATCAAAAATTTATGTATATGATGAAATGATAAGTTTATAAAAATCAATGCGTGTGTCATTTAAAAAGCCTGCGTGGGCCAGTGTGACCCGCGGGTCATAGGTTCGCCATAACTGCAATAGATCCTCATGTGATAGCTCCATGTTGCAAACTGACAGGCGGTTCAACGCGCGTTGCACTATAACCACCCCCTGCTAGAATCGCGCGGTTTTACAACGCTGTTTGGAACTGCCGCGGTTTTAGCGGTAAAGCAGGAAGCTGGAAGCGGTGCACTATGGACGTACCCTTAGATCTCTATCCATTTCCCCCGCGTTCAGCAAAGGTTTTTTTCATTTGCTGTTGTCAATTCTCAAATTGTGAAGGAAATTCGGACGCTGAAACGATGCTTGAATAGCAAATGTTTTGAAGATCTCATTGCGTTATCTTTTATTCAAAAACTCATTTGAATTAAATACTCGTATTCCAACATCCAGGACAATAACATTAATCAAATTTCAACTCGTAACCTCCAAGAGATGCTCTTATCTCAAAAAGCTCACAAATTGATTATTTGTATTCACAGAAGCAACTTCCACAGCTATTCAGTTCTGAAATATCAGCCACAAACCAGTATAGTTGCTCAAGGACGTAAAGCAAGAAGACGTAAGACGAGCGTTTTAAAAAGAAAGTAAACAAATAAATATAACTATTCTTACTCTGATTTGTCAGTTTTGGGAATTTAAAGCGTCGAAAATCCCCTGAAGCCAATGCTTTTATCTCTGATCAGTTGCTCAGTGGAAAGTGTCAATTCATCGTGAATAATAAGATGCTTTATCATCACAGCAAAAGAGTGAATACAGCATTTAGGGAACGTCTTTTATGATATTTATAGTTTTCTTATTCAAAGATATAAATAATATTTTGTTTCTTTTACTCTCTGAGAGAGAAGATGCAGCTGTTTCTTTCTCACGTTTTATGTATCGTTTCAAACTTGTGTGTTTGTCACTGTTTTTTATGAGTATTTATAGACTTGTCACGTCGAACTGCGCTGCGATATGACAAGATACGTGACTTTAAAAATGAGTTGACGTGTTACAAGTTTGTCACTTTTTTTCATTGCGTTAGAACAGTTTGTGAAGAAATGAGATTTGCTCTGATCCATATTTCACTGTTGCTGTTTTTTTTTCGTTTCCGTTTTCTGAAAGGTACTTTTATTATAACCGTGCAAGTTTCTGTTCTAGGGATTTCCACATACTTTTGTAACAGGCTTTGAATTTATCCTCAGGGGATGTATTATTTTTATGTGTGTTAAATGTGAACAAGTCTTTAAGTGTGGAAATTGACTTCATTTCCAAATCACCATTTTCTCTCATCCTGTCCTTATTGTGCGATCATTCCATTATAGTCCGTAAAGCGTCAACTTTAACATAATGTTATTTAACATTTTACAATTTATATCACATGCTATGAGTATTTGTAACTCTTTTCGTTATTCTAGTCCAATGATTTTTAACCTTTTCATCGCATGGTACACAAATTAACAAATAAAATTATGTGGCACAGCAATAATATATACATTTGTTTTTCTTGTCCGACAAAAATATAGGCAACATTTTTCTTCCTTCGCAAGTAAAATAACCTACACCTTCTACTCGAAAAGGAATTTCGTTTGAAACTTTTATACTTTCAAAACTATTACTAAAATTATTTATACGGGTGTTACTTGAAATTAATTCTGAATACAATACACTTGAAAAAGATCAAAACTGAACCGTCGAAATGAAATAAAACTTACACAATTTCAACCATTTTATCTTCCGTAAGGCACACCAATGCAGTTACTGCTACTTACCAGTTGAAATTCGCTGTTCTGTTCAATGAATTCATTGATTCTTACTTCATTCCTAGATTTGTAAACTCCTTTGTGTCTATACATGAATCTCTGAATGAGCTAGATTTGCTGACTTCTGAATGTTGATTAAAAAATGTATTTCTATACAAATAATTTTATTTAAAAACTAATTTTACCTGGGCAATAAAAATTTCCGCTTTTTGTAACATAAACAGTCTGTACCAAGTGAAAACATTTTTTATCAACTATAATACATTTTAGGCTAGCGTTGACTGTATTAATGCCTGATAAAAAATAAGAATGTTAAAGGTTTTATTTTTTTAGAAAAGTCTACTTCGGGAGCATTTTTCTTCAAATTCTTTTAAGAACCCTCCCTAAGATCCTGTAAGGGACCTGCTCCTCAAAGGTCGTATCGATAATTTCTCTTTCACACCAAAAACATTTTCACAATTTTAATAGAAAGCCATCAGCCGGTAATGAGACTAGAAAACGAATAATAATATCAAATGAAGTATAAATTATACCGAAGAAAATTTTTTAAATTAATAGCTTGTCAAACACTGAAGATTAAACATCAATTTTCCACAAAGCATTGCAAAAATGAAAGAAAGCAAAAGGTGTACACATTGGTAGCATTTATATTCCTTCTGGATATTCTTGAAATTTGTGTCTGCTGTAAAATCAGTCATAAGAGACATTTCACAATTGTTTTATGCCACTAAATAAGTTTCGCCATTTTCTTGACTGTCAAAAAAGTTTCATAGCACGTAATTGATACATATAGAGAAACCCAAGTGATGCATCTGAAGATAACGAGATCTGAAAACTACTAGATCGCACCAAAATGACTCGATGAATCAGCGCTATCAAAATAGTCTCAACGAATCTTGAGACCTCGTCCAACCTTAAGGTCGCTATAGCGCGATTTTTACCTTTTACACGTTCGCTATAACGATCATAAGCTAGTACAGTTACAGCTATAGAACTTCTGGGATCTTCTCAATTGGTCATTATATCGTAGCAAGGTCGTTAAATCGAAGGTCGCTGCAAAGCGAATCTACTTTAAAATACAAATTACTGACAATTAATTACGATGACGTCTAATACAATCAGAAGTCTCCACTATAATTTAGCAAATGTACAAGGCATGGCGAAAAATTCAGATACTCGTTTTTAATTTGGGATAAGATTGGTAACAAGGGCAGTACATTTTAGGTTGCCTTACCGTGACGTCAAAAGGGCGTCTTAACTTGAACTCATGCCACGGCATGAGTTACTGTTCCTCTGCATTTATCCTCTTTCATTGTACTTGCTGAAATACAATCTAGTAAATCGATGAATTAATTGGGAATAAAACGAAATTTGCTCTTTTTATAGAGGAAATGTAAAGGGTAACAAGAATTTTTAATCAACTGCATGGCAGACCCCATTTCAAGTTATCACATCCCAGACACCTTCTTTTGTGTTTCGTTAAGAAATCGATTTATTTCCACAGTACAGAGCTGGCAACGTGAATTAAATTCCCTCCAGCCATCAAGTCTAAATAATGCATGATTCATGCGTCCTCATCTGGAGACTGAGAGGAGAAAAAAGTCCTAAAATAATAACATGAGCCGCGAACGCCCAACGTTTTGACATGACGTTCCGTGTCTGCGTCGCCGCTATGCTGAAATCGAGATGCCTTGCCACGATCCATGTCCAACGTTGAAAGAAGACTCAACAATCCGAATTTATAAAAAAGACCGTGGTTTCTGCTCCCTCATGTCTGACAGGAGGAATTACGACTGAGTTTTGCCGTGAGTGCAACACTTGCATTTGTTTGAATGAAGTTGGTTCTTAATTAAAACCGTTCATGATGGGTTGTTTGGTTTGGTGTTCTGCTGCATTGCTACATTTTATGTATTGTTTTCCTAGATGCCATGTACTTAAATGGGTGTCTTGTTTACTAAAATTTATCTACAATGTTTGCCTTTCTTGCCAGGTTGTCTACCAGGAAACCTTTTTTCTGTTTAAAAATAAACTGGTCTTTAAATCTCCATGTACAATAAAAAGCACTTATTCATAATGTTTGAAGAGGGAAATAACTAATCTTTGGAGGGTCGATTGCTGGTTCTCACGATTTCGGATAATTCGGTATGAGGACGAGCATGTGTGTTCCAGGGACGGTCTTTATGAAGACATTTAGTCCCAAGATCTATGATGTAGCCACTGATTGTTCCTAGCGCCTGCTATCCGTATAAGGCGAAAGCGTGAATGAAACAACACTTCAAACCATTACGCTTGGAGTAGAATCACTTAGACGCTCTGAATGCACCCTTCCAGATGCCATTCCTCACTGTATCTCCCATTCCATAGCGTTCCAATGTCTTCGCTGTTGGTAACATTAAAGCCTCTGACGTCCATGGTATAGTGTTAAAGTAAATCGTCGTAAGACGCTGAGCTACGAGCACAGGCTGCAGCAATCGATGGTGAACAATGCTCTCGAACATTGCCTGATGAGTCCCCATTCTCCATTGTTGAGCAAACGCAGTGAACGTCACTATGATTTATCACTTCCATTCGCAGCAAGTGCCTATCGTCCCTTTCTAAAGTAGCACCTGCAAAGCAATACCCATCGAATTCACCGAAGAATGTTTGAGATGGGCCTTTTTTTATATTTTCCTAGACCCATTTCAGCCTACGCGCATCCTCATCTGAAATTTTATTCATTTGTATTTGCCATGATCAACTACCCATATGTCAAATTTTGGGTCAATCCAACTATTCTTTCTTTGTGTTGCATTTTGAATGTGTAGCTATATAAGTATCACAGTTTATTAAATATAGCTATACCAAATATGATAGATATTTTTGCAACTAACGCAATGCCCCATCCATTTTATCACCAAGTTAGATTCCTACCATTTATTACCTGCATGATATCAGGTAAGCAATTAAATTATATCAGGTAAACAATTCACTGAAGAATTTTCAGTAGGCTCAAAGCAAATGATTTACTAAAGTCAAGCAATTTGGTCCTGATCACTTGAGTAGATGGAAGAGATAATCTACAGCTGAGAGCATGGATACTAATTTAATGTAGTCGTATCAGATCACTTACCTTTAAAAAAATATTTTTTTACTTAGTTCATTTTCAACTAACATTTGTATGTAATTATCCTTGCATTTGTCTGGGTCATATGGATATATTTTCAGTAGAAGGAAAATAAATAGCATGTACAGTGCTCCATATTTAACTGCCGGTGCTAGTGATATTGAACATGATTTCTTTCAAACATTTTAGACTATTTTATCACAAGTAGGTATTTTGTTAATCAATATGCATAGTTTTACTGATGTTCACATGGAACAAGAATAAGCTTCCATTTTCAGAAAAATGAACAAATGGAACGCATGAAATTTTTTAAATTTAAACTGGAGAACATATAAAGAACTAGAGAACCCGAATCAACACTTATGCAAATTGCGAATTACTATTTCTAGTACTCTTACAAAATGCAAATTGTTCAAACTTTCTGACAAGTAAGATACTATTTGAAACAATGAAGCCATTCTTATCCCTTTTCGACAGCCATCAGTAAATGTATATACGTGCCGCAACGAGTAGTTTCTAAAATTGCAGTGTTTACAGTCATTTCTTTCTGTTATTACCATGGCGGTTTGAAAAAATCCGAAGCAGTAATGGCATTCGACACGCCTGTAACGTACTATTTCGTCAAACATCGAGGGAAGTGAGCAAAATTTGAGGTTTGCTCCTTCCTCTGGTGATTGATCAATACCATCGACGATTTCTTCTGTCGAAGAAAACAAAAGGATGTAATGACACCTACCGATAAATGGAGCAATTACGATTACGTTCAACACGCAATCTTGTATTTCGAGACAAACTGGCTTGAACCTTTTTTTTTTGCGTCGGATTTCGGAATACATTTTGAACTCTTTTTGTAAAGTTTATTTCACAGAATCATTCTCAAAAGTATCGACACTTTAAAATAGCGATGCAGTTACAATTCCTTTAAATTGTGCACCAGATCAAAGACGGCAGCAGGTAATACTAACACGTCTCCGTAATGGACACACTAGGATCACCCATAGACACCTCCTCCTCGGAGAAGATCATCCTATATGTAATTACTGCATTTGCCCACTAACAGTAAAACACATTTTAATTGAATGTTCTCATTTTAATATGCAACGACTTATACATTTTAATTCATTTACCTTGACTCTAGAAGACATGGTTGGAGAGAATCCTCATTCAAATATTTTTAGCTTTTTACATGACATTGGTTTTATCCATCACATATAATTTTATATAGTATTCATTCATTACGTTTTGACTCGCCTCACTTTCTTGTTAAACTATATATTTGATTTTTTTTTATCTTGAGTTTGGCATAATATGTCCCAAGAGGACTCAATGCCACAAAATCATATCCAATCCAATCCAATCCTTTAAATTGTGAGCATTAGGCACTCGTGTACCGTTGTTCGCGTAACGTGGTCTACGCGGAACACAAAACTGTTCCGCCCTGAAGAAAGCTAATGGCACCTTGAAGATTCACTGGTCTTCGACAAAGTATTCCTATGGCTGCCTCACCCACATTCACCCAACCCTATGTGGCAGCCAGTCATTCATTAAGAGTCGCCCACCCCATGAATAGATACAGAACTGAGAATGGTGTTTATAGATGCCCGAGGCAAATTGGACTTCGTGAAATTGCTTTTTTTTTTTTCAATCCTGTTTCCAGATTGATGTTTCGATAAGAATCGTAGTTCCTGCCGCTGGCGGGATGCGAAAACTACCAAATTTGTTCCGGTCCTTTTGGAGGGCGCCACCCAAGGCCAGCCGTTACGTTTGTGGCCCGTTCTATGTGATCCGCTAAGTTGGATGAGAAATCTTTTCCTCCACTGTTGAGTGGTCGAACTTGGGATAGTGGGACTTTCAAAACAAACTGAAGTAATCCAATTGTTATAAAAAACTTGGACTGTTTTTTTCTTAAAAGCTTATGTACCATATGTCGCGAATGCGAGCCTGTTCTAAGTTTTGAAAAGCTTTTATGGAATTATAAATAAAATACGGAGCAGGTGAGGTGAAAGCAAACCTCCAATATAATTTCAAGGTACAGCTACACTCTACGTTTATGAGCGATGGCAACGGCCTTGGCGATTTTTTTGGCGCATTTCTAAAGTCGCCAAGAAAGAATTATTTCTTAACTCTTTTTCTGTCGCAATTTTTTTTCTTTTTACAACACACTTTTTAAATACATTTCAGAACGTTTTAAAAAGTATATTTTTTAAAAACTTTCACAAAAAGTAGTAAGTTTAAGCACATATCAAAACATATTTGTGAACCAGCAGAGAAACTAAGCTACAAATGTTGGGAAAGAATACCGTGAAAATTATCAATTACACTAAATACAGTGGGCATGTTGAAAAAGAAAACAAAAGCAAGAAATAATACAACCTGATAACGTCAGAATTCTTCCGTAAAAAAAATAATGAATACGAAAATGGTAAAAAAAAAAAAAAAACTCTTAATCCTTTCAAGAAAAAACTATTATAACAAAATAAAAATTCCACAACTGTCAAAATACAAATAAATGGACCAATGGTATCACCGAAAACGATTTAAAAGGACCAATGCAATCAAAGGAAACTTTTAAAAACAAAATAACCAATGGGAGGAAAGAAAAAATTTCAAACGAATCAATGAAATCAAACGACTTTAACGGATTTTGGAAGAACTTTCTAGAATATTCAAAATGAAAATTGAAAGTTTCCGTTTGCCGAGGTTGCCATGAAAACCACAACAAACGTAGAGAAAGATGGGTTGCCTTAATTTATCGTAACTCGCTACTAGAAGCGCGCCAAAAAAAATCGCCAAGCCGTTGCCATCACTCATAAACGTAGAGTGTAGCTGTACCAATTTCAATACTACGATCCTAACAAAATTAAATATACAAATTAGAATTCAGTTGGTTTTATTTGAAAAAAGTCGCTCTTAAACATTGTCTTGCGGTTTACTTTGATTCTATACCTGTGAAGAAGTGTAATGTTCTATATATATTAAAATTATAAGTTTTAATTAAGAAATGGTCTTCTTGTGTACTTCTGTGGACTTTCCTTTAGAATTCTTGAGTTTCAGTGATGTTTCGACGGTCAGGATGATTGATTCTCACCCGGGACACAAATGAGGTAGGACAATTCATATTCCTTCCGATTAGAAAGATATTGTTTCTACACAACACCATACTTGGACCCACTTTTTCCAGATTTCTCATATTTTCTTAAAACCATAATTAAAAAAGACGCACTGATAACCACATTGTTCTTAATCTACAACATCTCTACTTTCTATTTATGACAGTTATTACCATTTTCTTTTTGCATTACGTGATTTTTAAAAAATACAAAAATCGGATTCAAGTAGCCCTCTTAGGTTGGGTTACTTATGCCCATATTCTATTTCTCTATACAAATGCATTATAAACGTGTGTTGGGTTCAAATAAGACATAAAAACAGTACACGTGTTATGATATTAACATAACCTCCAGTAAACACTATCAGCAATTCGTGGAACTACATGTCTGAGACTCAAGAGAGTTGCTAACTTGCTGATGAACTAAGGACTACGTCGAACATTTCAATTAACCAGTATCAGAAACGACTTACATCACTATTATTTTGGGTTCACGTTAGCCCCTAGGATACAAGTAACCCTGATCTACGGCGTTGGTTACGGAGTTGTGTGGTAGTTCTAATATGTTTTGATAAATTAGCAAAAACTCATCTGAAAATTTTGCGAAAGAGCAATATTTTAGATCAAAGTTTGGGAAGGTGATGAATTTCTCACGAGAGATGGTGCAACAGATTGTGAGAATTATTCGAATCAAAATTGCTAGGAAATCAAGAACAGATGCACAAGGAACAATTTAAAATCGAAAGAAGTTCAAAACATTTCAACTGCAAAATTTTTTTTTACTTGCACGATTTGCTTATATCCTCACTCAAAGTGCAAAAGTTCGTATGTCAAAAATAAATTTCATTTTTTCTTTTGTTGTTGTTGTTGTGTCTATGCATACAGTACTATAGTGCAAAAGTTTAGAGTCCTCCAAAAGCCTTGGTGACAAGATCTGCAAGTTCTGGAGCTCGATGGCTATGGAGGATTTCGATTGGGGGTGCTCCAAGTTGAAAGAGGGAACCGATAATGGCCTGGCAGTCGAAAACATGATCTGGAGTTAGTTGCAATTGGGGACAGTACCTGCAGATGGGATAGGATTTTATATTAGTTCGTGAAATCTTCATGCCTTTGAAATGTCCAGTACGTAGCCTAGCTATTCTAGAGGAGAGGTTTCTTGGGCAGTTTAGATCGGGTATTGTTGCCTTGCTAAAATACTGGTTGTAGATCCTTCGCCTAGCGACGGCATTCGCATCTGCACAGGTGACTACTCGAGGTTGATCTTTGTCGCGTGCTTCCTTTGCAAGGGCATCTGCACATTTTGTGATCTATACCTAGTGGCAAAATCTGTTATATCATCAGCTGATCCATTAAAAGTTACAACCAAATGTATATAATAATAGAATCAAATCATAAGAAAAATTATTATTGTTTTGCTCTCCTGAAAAATGCAGATTTTAGACATACGACCTTTTGCATTTTTGAGTGACGATATTTATCTTCTATACATTTTATGAAACTCCATAAAAAATGAACGGAAGTGAAATATTTTTACCCTGTGCGATTTTTAAGTTTCATATAAAATAATTTCGATCATATGAATCGATTTCCGATCTATATTGATGATTTTGAAAGAACCGTTTATTAAGTCGATTTCGTATTCCAGTCGCTTTTAATGTTTGAATTTTGAACATTACTTGAGATATTTAGTAAGAGAAATGCATTTATTTTTAATTACACCATATTAAGTTACTAATACCTGCCAGCCTTGAAAAAAAATAACCCAGGAGATTTTTAGTGTCACAAAAGCAGAGTTAAAGTTAAAAACAAGATTCTCTAATTGACGTTACAAGAAATACAATACAATATAATGAACAATTCTGTTTTCACAATATGTGTCAAATACAACTAAACGACGAAAGCGAACGACTAATACGACTAAAGGAAGCACACAGTATAAGTGTTTACTTTAGTCGACTTTGCTCTGAGCAAATTTTTCTGTCAACCCACCTATTCCAATTCGGTCCCCTTTTATTTTAAAATAAAACGGCGTTTATCGGTCTTTCGTTCACAGTATGCGAGAAGTCTGCTGTAACTCAAATCGATTATGAGAAAAAAAGTTTTTGATAAACGCGTTGACCAGATTCCAAAACTTAATACCTTTATGTATTGCCACGATGTATCAATTGAACGTTGTAGAATTTGACAATTTCCCGCATGGAAAAAAAGTATGGAAGATTGTTTTCTATTTGGAAGACTAAAATCTGGAAGACTTCAGACAAATCCTGAAGTGTTGGCAGGTATATTAAAGAAATATGAATTTAAGACAGATCGTGTCATATTCATGGTAGTTTTTATATCATATTAGTTGCCTGTTGCAAATAACAAATCGCAACTCAAAAATATTAATTCTTAAATACATGTCAGAATTCAGAGCATTAACATTTTTGATGATAATTGCTATGTATGATTATGATAATTTAGTTTCTTTTTTAAGAAGCTTTAATAAGTCCTTGATGAGGCACTTTGATTTTAAAGATAACAAAGAAAGATGAGTTTTGAGAAAAATAAAATTCTTTGTTTTTTTGTTTTTTATGGTTGCTTAAATCCGGAGAACTAAATTAATAGCTGGATAGCACATCAAAGGAAACAAAGTGTAAAGTATCTCGTATATTATAAAATAAAAAAAAAAAACGTTTTGAGTTAAATATTATGTTCAATCAATCTTCTATACAAACTTTTAACTCATAAGCAACAAAGAAAAATTTCCAGAAAAATGCAGAAATATCTGTTTAAAATAAAGGAATAAAAAGTTTAATGCATGTTTATTTTAAATTTGGAAAATTACTCATATTGGCAGCTTTAAATTCTTTCACATCAAAAGCGCGATAAATAATTAAGAGTCATTATCTCTCTGAGGCATAAAAAATCCCGCATATTAAAAGACAAGTGAAAGGTTTTCAAAAATTTGATCGCAAAGTTAACAAAGGATGCCAATGTTTGGTTTACCGTGTCACTGTTAAGTTGATTGATTTTCATTAATGATGCGCATATTTATTAAAGATATATCTTATCCATATTTTTTAGCCTATACAGATATTTTGGTAGATGGATGACAAAAACATACACTCGTTTGAGGTACACACTTAAAAAAATCAGTTCTTGTGAATTGTTTTTTCACTATGAAATTTTTAGTAAAACTCTTATTGAAATTAATATACAGGGGTTGGATAAAAATTTGGAAACACCACGATAAATGCATGCTTGAAAATAAATGTCTATTCTTGTGAAATGTGTTGGTGGGACTAGTGTTTTCGCCTACTGACGCCTCCTATACAACGTCGTAATTACGCTGCGCAGGTCAGTCGTTGTCGGGCACTGTCCTGTGAAGTTGTAATTGCATCATGTTAGAGGTAGCATACTTCGAACGTGGGCAAATTGTAAGAGCTCGTCTGGTGGGTGCTTCCGTAAGCAAGGTAGCCGAAGTGTAATGTTTCAAGAGGTACTGTATCTAAGATTTATTCCGCATGTTTCAAAAGCGGAAAACATCATCCACTAAATCACAGAGCGGACGAAAGTGTGTGTTGAGTGATCGTGACAAACGATCATTAAGGATGATTGTGACTAAAGATATGAAGACCACAGCTGCAAAAGTTACTGCTAAAATAAATGTCATGCTCACAAACACTGAGAACCAAAACAATAAGAAGGGAGCTCCATAAGCAATATATTTCTGGCCGAGATACAACTCAAAAACCATTCATCAGTGATGCTAAAGCCTGCAACAGGAAAAAGTGGTGCTTAAGTCATAAAGCCTGAACTATGGAACAACGGAACAATTTGGTCGGATGAGTCTAGTTTCGCACTTCTGGCCGAGTTTACGTCTGGCGAACGCCATCCCAAGCATATTTTCAGACTGTTTGTTCCCAAGAGTGAAACTTGGCATGGGTTCTGTGATGGTTTGGGCAACCATATCATGATTTTCTGATTGACCCATAACTACTATGCAAGGGCACATTAAGGTCAAGGATAATGTGAACATTTTGGCTGGTCAAATCCATCCCATGGTACAAACTTTGTTCCCCGATGGTGATAGTGTCTTCCAAGACGACAAAGCCCCTGTTCACACAGCTCACATCGTCCAGGACTGGTTTTCTGAACACGAAGATGATTTGTCACATCTCCCCTGGTCACCACTATCACATCACCAGACCTCAATATTATTGAATCTTTGAGGGAATATTGGAGAGGAAAGTGCGTGATCGCTATCCACCGCCATTATCATTACCTGAACTTGCCACCGTTTTGCAGGAAGAATGGTATATGATTCCCTTGGCAAGCATACAGGAACTGTATTTATCAATTCCGAGAAGACTGCAAGCTGTTTTGAATGCCAACGGTTTTTCTAAACCAAATTAGGCAAGGTTACATGTTTTTTTTTTTTTTTTGGCGTCTCCATATTTTTGTTCAACTCCTGTATAATAGTATGAATCGTCAATGATTATGTTACCTACATTGTTTTTGAGCGTAATGAATACACAAAAAAAAAACACAATCTCCAATTTGGTGTTCAAGGAATGTTTTAGTGCACTTTTTAAAATTTACTAGGGGGTCGCCAATATGTGCTGTGTTGCAATATGTCGCGATATGTGCTATATAATGTGCTGTATTAGATAGCAGAAGCGCCAAATCCTTTCGCTCAATATTCAGAGATTTTAAAACGTTATATCTACAAGGCGAACAACATATTTGTGATCGACACCCACCTCGCAAACTCTGCAGTCGATTAAACAAGTTTCCTCTGCATTATCAAAAGTGCAAACCAATGTGTTAAAATTACTTCTTGCCATTTATTTCACTTTTGTCTGTCATGACGAACAGCTTCTTTCCATGAACTTCTTGTTTGATCCGCAATACTTCGGCGTTCACAAGATCAGGCACAAGTTATCGAAAGGTTGGTTCAGAGGGCAAAAAATGAAATAGTAATTTCATATTAATTAATTTTAAGCTAATTTTTAAAAGTTGCAAGTGGTTGTATTTATGCAAAAAGTTGCATTTATTCAGAAAGTTGCATTTATGTTGCCGGTTACAAATCACTAACAATACACCCACTGTAAGAGGAATTATGGTTTTAGTACTTTACATGCTGCGTAGAACGTGTGAAAAAAAGTTGCCCTAGTAATAAGCTAGAGATATGACAGTTTTAACAAAAAAATAACGAAAATATCCCAATTTTTCCCGAATTCAAAAAAATATCAGGAACCAAAGTGAAATTTCTAAAAAAAATTCAGAGCTGCAAAATTCACGTTTAGAGGTACTCTAAAAAATTAATTAATTTTCATCAAAGGATCTTTAGATTTTAATATAAAGTAATGTCTTGATTTAAACTACAAGTTTTTATATAATTGTGATGGGTAAACAGTTTATTTGTATAAAATTTCTCTTTCTTTATGAACGAGTATGGATGTTTCATTGCGTGATTGTCGATTCAGTATTGGTCATCAGTTTCATATTTAATTATATACTAAGAAAAAAAAATCATTTCTTTGCCAACAACTTTTGTGATTATTATGATGACTGAACACTCTTTTGTAGTCGCAGGATTCCTTACCCTTTCGAGCAAAGTAAAAAAAAATTAAACGGACAACAGCTGTGTTTCCATTTATGTTGCAGACCGAAAACGAACTGTGTCGGATATATTAAGTTTTATGGGTGTGAACACCGCGCCCCGCAAACGCACAACTGAGGTGTTGATGCGATCCTAGTTCGTTAAATCTATCTGCTTGGGTAAAAACAGTCGAAAAAGTTATAATAAACTTTCTCTAAACCTGGATATTTATTTTGACCCAAGCATAAAGTTCAGCTTTTTGTTCTCTCTCTTTTGCCCTTCTATCAACTCCAGTGATTCCAATCGGCCCGTGTTTACTTAAGTCGGAGAAGACTACTAAAGCATCCGGACATTTTTGTAGATTTATGTTTCTTTTAGCGTCTGTTTTTATACTTTCTAAAATCTAGGAGTAGTGTATTTTTAGATTCAAAGGCTTCACTAGATTAAAGTTAAGCCACGTAGTTTGTGCGCATTTTGTTTTCATTACTTGTGTTTGAAAACAGGAATATTTTTTGTGACAGAAAATGTTTGAGGAGCATAGAAAGTATTTGTTTTGTCATCCATACAAGGGGGAGGAATGACTTTTAAGACGGTTTGACCTCATTTTGTGATAACTATATCTTGTACATTATGTAACTTCAGAGTACTTCCTAATACAGGTGACCTCACATGATGGAGATCAACTAGTATTTATATTTTTAATTTATAGAGCAGTTCAATATAAACAAAAGTAAATTGCTTGCATGGCTGAAAAATTCTTTCAATTTCAGTTCAGTAAGTTCTGGTCACCAACAGCCTTTTGTGTTGTTCCTGTGGAACATTTATAGCTACCAACTAACCGTAATATTTGGACTGTATCCCTCAAAAAGATAGAGTAAATAATAAGGAATAAAAGACAACAGGTCTTAACCAATTAGGACTGACTTTCCCTTTGCCTCTGGGGCTTATTAGGTTTGTCCATTGCACTAGCAATCTGAGTTGGCGGTACAGATTCGACCCCTGCAATTTACACAAGGTGTATTTCTCTCTTCTTAGCCAGTAAAAACTTTGTGTGTGTTTGTTTATTGTTTAAGTACGGCCAAGAAACAAAAGGGTTATAAAAACCAATGTAGAGATTATCTGGGCGATAAAATACATTAACAAAATTAATTATTTCGATAAAAAAACGCAAGTTGTGTCTCTGACCGCACGGAAGCACTTTATCAGCGCATAAAAATGTCAACGTCCTACTTGACGTACACGTGCACCGAATTGCATAAAAAGCACCAACGATCTCAGTGTACACAGATGTCTAACACGATCATATATACATTGGTTCATTGCAAATATTTATTTCACACGTTAAAAATGCTTTGTTTGAATCTACAGAGGTACTTAAACCACATGCACCCCCAAATCCCCCACCCAAGAGACCACAGGTCTTAATCGGACCATTTAATTCACCCCCCGAAATTGTTACCACTGGTTTCAAATGCAGAAGAAAAACATCACCATGGGTCTAGAAGATATCTCTAAGTCATCCCTTGGATTAGAGGGGTTAGAAAGAAAAAAGCAGAACACGATAGTCTAGAGTTGGTTTTATAACGCAAGAGGTCATATTTGCCCAAGCTGCGCTAAACACCAGGAAGGAAATTGTAAAATTTGGGCTTGTTTGTTCTTAAAAACGATGGAAGACTATTTCTATGGTATAGCACATTTGTTGAACATCACATAACGGAACACACGAATAATACAATACAATACATAAGAAGCGAAACACATGATATTAGATTTTTCCTCGAAGACAACTTCAACATGAACTCTCAATATGTACTACAAACCTTGTCTCAAGATTGATGACTGAAGTCTTTCGCGGGTTTTCTCTCACCGCGGAAGTGCGGGAAACGCACTCAAAGGAATCATCATGGTATTAACTACACTGAAATGAATATCCAAATTTCACAGGTATCAAATAATTGTGAAAAGAAAGGAAAAGCGGAGGGACAGTAAAGTAGAGAAATATCACTTGGACATCCTGGAGTCACGATACCCATGTTTATCAGATAGTAAAAACTTCATGGGAAAATGAGATCACTAGAGTACCTTGGGTTCATGAAGCCCGTACAGACATGTATAAATGCTTCCGACGTGATATAGTCATGGAGGTTTATAGTTCTCCCTTTTGAGTATGGTACCTAAGTTCGCGCCTGATGTTTGAGTGGTAAAATTGACAGGTAACAAGCTTTTTGTATATCTTATAAATAAACGATTTATACTGTATCTGCTTCCACCAATGAAGACCATAGTAATTTTGTCAAAGCTTCGCTGAAACATGAGGCAATGTATTTCAGGTCTTTTATGTGCTTTGCGTTTAAAACTTAATGATTTTGACCTTTAATTTCCTGAAACTTAAGGGTTGAGATTGTACCATCTTATCTCTACCCGCTGTTCAGTTTATTGAACAATGTGAATGAGAACAAACACACATATTCTTCCTACGCTTGCCATCATTGTGCGCTGTATATCATCGCCGTTTTACTTAGATTCAACTGTAGATATTTACCCGAATTCGCCCATTTCCTTCCCCACTCATTAGACCACTTCGCAGAACGTGTGTTTTGAAGCAGCGATTGCCTCCCAAGGTTGAAATTTAGATACGATCTACATTAAAAACTACACCAATTTAGACGGTGGCGCCACTTTAACTATATTTATGAGGTAATATTAACGTGACAAAAAAACAAACAAATATACTTCAGAAAATGATGAATTATGGAGAAAACGCTAATATAGAGGAAAGAATAATTGAATACCAAATCGTGCCCTTTGAATATCACGATCACATAACGTTGGATTCTAAAATTTTGTTTTCCTTCATGGAAGACATGCGCGCAAGAATTCAGACGCATGAAAACTTGATTTTCTAATCAGTCTGGAAATAAATATTCCGTAAGCATGCGAATTTTAAAAGAATAGATATAACTATTAAAGGCAATTAATGTCTAGTTCGTGATGCGGAACTCTTATTTTTAAGCCATTCTTATTATTTGTCTCAAAAATTAAGATGTTATTACCTGGATGAGTTGTATGTGTAGAGAAATGCTTATTTGTACCACTTTATCTCGAAGACAACATGTATCAAATGAAAATAACGACTTGATGGCCAGATTTGTAAAGTTCAAAGCTAAAACAGGTTTATTTTCAGTTGTTATGAATACATACGTGCTCCTGAACATTAAATTACTCGTATATAGCCATTAAGCAAAAATGATGCTTTTTTCCTCTCTCGTTTTTACTTTTAGTTTTATTAATTTTCAACATGTTTTTATTGAAAGGAAATTTTAAAATACAGACCAGTGAATTACTTCTGAATAGACCATTAAATATTGACCATCAGTCATTTGATTGCCGATTCTATTTCAGCAAGAACAGTTTCAAATTTTACTACACTAATTGCTTGTTGTTGACATATGCAAACTATAAAGTATGAATAAACTTCTACTTTGTGTACAACATTTGCCTATTTGTGTGGGGATAGCTTTGATTAAAAGGTTTTGGGTTTCATGGCGAAAGGGCTTTATTTGACCAACAAGAGACAGCACAATGAGGGTGGAAGCAAAAAGCAGTAGAGGATGGTAAAAATGAAAGGCAAGAAAGATCAATCAGGATCTTCGGGGTTGGTTTTTTTAACAAGGTATTCAATTTTAATTCTTTTCATTATGGAACATTTATCTTTTCCGTTTGGGGACTCAGTTTAAGAAAAAGACATAATGCAAAATGATCAATGAATAGTTTTCGGCGTGAGAAGTAGTATTTTCTTAAGTTATCACGTAAAAAGTTAATGATTCTCATAAAAGATTTTCATTACTGCACTGTTTTGCTCTGCACAGTTCTTTTACTTTGCACTGGTATACTCATTTTACAAACTCTTTGTTTCCATATTTCTATATTTTTGAATTATATGGAAATATATATTTGATTCTTTATGGCTTAGAAGTGTATATGAATTTAAAGGTGGATCACGTTTAATATAGTTACTATTTTCCTATTAATCAAAATGTTTTATAAGAGTTTTAAAGCTTTTAACGCTAAAAATCACATAAGGATGTTCTCTAATTTCTAGATGTACTTGCCATTCTGGGGTGTTTGGTCATGAAGGTTTCCTCAAGGTCCCAAAAAAGTCTTCATTTGCATTTTAAATTGTGAGCAACGTTAAAGTATTCGCCTTGGAGATTGGGGTCCAATTTTTCTATTGCGAGAATTTAAATAAATCTGAGAACTATTGTAACATAATGCAAGAATGCTAAGGTCATTACTCCGCCGTTTAAAGAAATCTTAGAACCAAACTGAGCAGCGAAAATTCATGACATTCAATCCTACGTATCTAATCAAGGTCGACATCATGTTGTGCTTCACTTTTTCTTTTCACGCTTTATTTGGTTACAAATGCTTGAATATTATCATTCCGCTGATAAGAAACATAAAAAAGGCATTCGAGTTGTAAAAAATGCAAGATAATTCTAAGCTATAAACTGACATAACTTTGTGTCAGCCCACTTCTGTTCTTGCAGCCATGTTTGTCCAATTTCGGCATATAGTCACGTATCAGCAGTTAACTAACTACTAACCAGCATTGAAAGAAATTTCATTTTATGTACTGAATGGTGTTTTAAAATATGCTATTGAAAAAAAGTTGAATATCGAGTCTTATTTTCAAAACTTTTCTGGATGACGAAACTAGCAAAGACTTTTCTGAGTAGGTGTCTACAGTAAATTCCTTTTTCTATCTTGAGTTCAGAAAAGTTCTTTCCCATGTCGCCTGATAAGATTTATTCTTCATGAAGATTCATTACTCGTAAATTTGTGTTACATCATATTACAACTAGATGCAATAGTCACGTTAAAAGTTTTATCAATAAGTGAAAAAGGTTTCTCATATTTTTAAGAATGCACTTTAAAACGCCAATTCGGAATTTTAAACTATGCTAGTGTAACTATTAATGTTTACCATAACTAAAAAGCAGAAGGTACCTTATCATCGTCGAATAATTAGCATCCACTTTTAATTACAGCACAGGAAATATCTCACAATTTTTGTTCTGCAGACGAAATGAATAAATATGTACCTCATGATAGATCTGATTTGACAATCTAATGTAATATAATCTTACAACATCATCTGATCTGCAGGTAATAAGGACATCTTATAATATTTACCTAATATACAGATAATAAGAAAATCTAATAAGACTATACTCTACAGGTACCAAGATGATTTAATAAAGCTATCTATTATACAGGTAACACTATTGCCTAATTTGACTCAACATTACAGATAACAAGATAATCGAATAAGACTAATCTACAGGTAAGACTACCAGAGTAGAGGATCGCGATGTAGTTCTGGAGTATATTACAGATGCAGTTCCGGAGTATATTACAGATGCAGTACCAGAGTAAATGACGAGCCCAGTACCATAGTTGAAGGAGAAGGCATCATTAGCTTAGATGACGTAATTTGTTTCAGTTTAGGAATTACTGACACTTACCTCTATTAGTTTAAGTTACCCGTACCTGTACCGGTTACATGTATCTAATCCAGTTCAAAGGACCGGCTCAAGTACCATTTATGCTATCAACAACTCATTGATATGAAAAAAAGTCTTCATTCCATTAACTGAACTTCCAGAAATGCAAGGTTTTATCCTTTTCCTTCCCTCAACTCTACATCTTTACAGAATTTTTTTTAATTTGGAATTCGGGAAGCAAATTGCATATTACATTACAAAAAGACCTGTCACATTATCGGGTAATGGTACTGGTGTCTCCACACACACCAAAGGGCCTTGTGTCTAAAAACTCCGACATATTTCCAAATTCAGGTTCATGGAGGACCAAAGATGGCGGCGATCGCAAGAGTGTTTAATTGCCGCGTACCCACGTAGACGTAGTTGACGCTCCGTCACGAGCGCCTTGGGCACACCCTTTCAACTTAGTTACACCCACGATCGAATGCTCGGAAGATATTTAACGATCTGCTTCGGACCTTCGACCAACGACTCGGATTACTCGCGCGCTGCATCCTTCGATTCTCAACGTAAAATAAACACGTCATGGGGAGAAGAATAAATCATTGCCGAGTTAATGAAGTTTTTCCCGTATGCTTGCGCTCATTGCTAATGTCTCTGTTGATGTGGAGGAGTGCGCTGCACAAGATGGAATACTTCCCATCTTTTTTTATAGACTTTGCTTAAAACAAAAGGCGGGTTTGGGCGTTTAATTCTCTGCTTCCGCGCCATTTTAATCCGAGTAGTGTTATACTTTTGTTTGTCTGGAGAATCAATCTCTTTTCAATTCAGAACAATTCAGACGTTTTCTGATGGTATTGCTCTGAGTGTGTTCACGCGCATATATGCGTATATATACAACCTGTAGTCTTCCCAGCATGACTTAGAATTAGTTCTGAACTTCTCAACCACAATCTTGCCTTGGATTCTTTCAACCAATCTGTGTGGTTATTTAATCATCATAACAATTATGAGTCGTGGGGAAAAAGCAATTCTACACTTCTTGATTGTCCTGTGACGCTCATCGGGTTAAAGAAACTCCAGACACATTTCTGTGACAAATATTAAGTTTGGCATATTAGCATGTACGATTTACCTCAAATTACCACACGGCTGAATAAAATACCTCTGTACCATAAAACTCAAAACAACCAACAATCAATTGGGATAGGGGGCTAGCCTTGAATCAGATTCACTTCCCTCACTGGATTTTTATAGAAATATCAAATTCAGTATATTTGCTCCTGAAGGAAACGATTCACCATTTCACCTGAAGCATTTTTTGTATTTTTGACATCATTGAAGTATTTTATTTTTTATCTTGTATTTTTGACAGATTTATCAGTTTAATGGGAACTCACTTGTCGCTGAATCTCTTAAGCGCAGTTTGGCCAAATACCAAATATGACCAAGCTCTGCCATTAAACTCAAAACATCCAACAATCAATTGGGATTTAGAGCAAGCCTTGAATCACATTCCATTACTTTTTGTATTGATATAGAAATATAAATAAAATTCAATATTTGCTCTGGGGGGGGGGGAGGAAAACGATCGACCAATTCACCTTTAGAGGTTTCCTGTACGTTTAGTAGATATATCAGTTTAATGGGAACTCATGGTTACTTTATTTAAAGAAAAAATTAAAAGTCGTGAGGTTCCTTGAAATCACCACTTTGGTATGCAATTCCTACTGGCAAAGGTGAAGCATTAGTATCATAGATTTCCAAGAAGTGTAGCATTAATTTTACCCCAGAACACGCCTCATGATAATCGTGTTGATTAATTGAGAGGAATCTCTCGTGGCCGAAGATCCTCAAGTTGGGTTGGTGTGAAAGTTTGGAGAGTGGGATGCCAGCTCAGATGTTGTATTGTTATGTGACCGTGGTTCAAAATTATGTGGTGTTGTCCTCGAATCTTTCCCATAGGGGATTGATCCCAGACCGTCGTCAATGGCCCGTTGTGTTCCTCTAGTACGACGTTAATTAAAAATTACCAAAATTATCAGTTGAAAGAATGCGTCGGAATTTTGAGTTGCACTCCTGGGATATCCAAACGATCTTTTCCTGCTTGCATCCCACTTCCCTCCCCTTTCCGCTACATTTTGTTTTTACTTGACGTTCGTCTGTAAATAGAGACTTCATTTTCTTGTCGTTTCTTCGAGTTGAACGCTTTCGCTGCCGACATCGCGTGATGTGAAGTCAAAGCTAAAGAGTCAATCACGCTCCAGCGCGTGGTGTAAAGTGACGAATCGGTAGAGCCAGTCACGCGTTCGCGCAGGAAAAGCTGCGCCTCAATTGACATTATATGTTACGTGTTGGCGTGGAGTAAATGTTAGAAGCTAGTTGTAAAGGTGTGTGGTTTCAAATTCATAGCTTTACTAGTTATTAAAATTTTTTTTTTGTAATGTATGAGCTGTAGAGGCGATATTGCTACAGGGCCTTCATTTCTCCCCAAAAGAAAAATACAATCCAATAAGCCTCTAACAGATGATGAAATTGCAAATTTGTTGGCTAAGCTTTCGTCAATCTATTCTGGTATTGGCTTCTGGGAAAAGCCCATTTCTAAAAACCCATTTTTGGCTAAATGTGAACTTTGCATCATAAAAACCCACCATATACTCTAATTGTTCGTTTTTGTATTTTAATCATCTTATTGAACTTTTGCAATTGAATACATTTGCAAATGCGTTCAAGAGTTGATTACTAAAATTTCTTCTTTTAGAAAAATAAACTACATTCTATTGTAAGCATGTACTTTAATACCCATTCTAATCTGAATCACGAGTCAATTAAATTATATATCTTGCATGACTCAGTAGGCCAATTTAATGAGCAGTCATCTGAAAACGGACAAGCTTTTGCTACCGTTAATAGGCTAACCCAAAACATATCTTGTATCTCGATCTGATCGTAACTTAGTTTCTGGCTATGCTCTTCTGAAAATCTAATAGCTTTTGGAAAAGGGTATCTTTTTTCGTCGGAATATTCATGTTTTGTTGCTAAATCCCCAAACCCTGCCATCCCGAATAGTAACTTATTCAAACGAATTAAAAATACCCATTGCCTCTTCCTCTGAAGAATTTTCAAATATACAACATAGTCCCTTTAGAATTTACACGCGTAAAGTTGGATATTCCTTTTTCCATGATGAAATTAAATGCAAATTCTTATCTCAGTTTAAAAAAAAAATACTTAGTTGCTTTCAGTCTCGTACAAAGAAATAAATGTAAAGTAAGATAGTGGACTTTGCATTTCAATAATTAAGATTCCCAAACCAGAAAGTAATGATAAATAAATGTTGAAAATATATTCATAGTTTTACACCCAATGGGATAATATGTGACTGTTCCATTCATGGTGATAGAACATTCTAAAATAAGATATATGATAATTGTTAAATTTTAAATAGTTTTTAATAAAACACAAAAATATTAATACATATTGTCAAGAATTTAACTATCTATGATTTCTAAAATTGGAAAAACCACAAGATTTTTTTGCTGTAAATTTCTAAATATTTTTGAATATTAATTTAACCCGATTTTTCAGAAAGGTTATTAGCATGCCGAAAGTGTTCGATATTTTATGCTATAAATATGTTCAATCGGTGTGAGTGTTTTGAAACGAATTTACAAGAGTAGAAAAGAAAGAGCTGTTTGAAGATAAATGGAAAGTTGCTTCTCAACGAAACGTTTGAAACGAAATCGATATCGATAACTGTCCAAATAAAAAATAATCAACCGTAGCAATGTCCTTATCAAACGGATATCACTGTTTCAGTTTCTATCGGATGTTTATTTTAATTCAACTCGTATTTCTTTGTTCTTGATTTATTCTACACTTTTCATGTTCCACGGATGAATGAAATCGATTTATCCTAAGGTTATTGACCGCCTCGTAAAAGAACAAATTTTGTTGGGTTAGGGTTTTTATGCAATATTGTAGAAGCATAAAAGAGGAAGAAGAGACAGGGAGAACAGAAGAACTATCGATTACATAATCGAATAATCGTTAAACTTTATGCATGTGCAACAATTTTGATTTCCGAAAATCAATAAATGTGGTTGTTGTTTCTTTACTTTATGAATTCGTCAAATCATTTAATTTCTGGAATATATGAGCGTTGGATGAAACAGTTCGTAAAATAGAAGGGCCTCTTCCAATTTTATCGCCTGTGTCGATTTATTAAAAATGTACTACCTCCTATTCTCGATCGGATAACAGTCAGACCGAGATGTGTGCGAATAATTCCAGCTGTGTTCATCTTGAAAAAAGTTCTGATTGCTCCACCCCCTTGAAATTTTCCGTTCTTTAGGTTAATAGAGAAGAGAAAACACCCAGGAAAGAATCCAACCTGTACCACCTACCACTTGTAGGTTTCTAGTGTAGTTGGCAGTTGTGGATTCGACAAAAA
Organism: Metellina segmentata; assembly: GCA_947359465.1. NCBI lineage: Eukaryota > Metazoa > Arthropoda > Arachnida > Araneae > Tetragnathidae > Metellina > Metellina segmentata. Next base: position 37,891,063 of record OX375878.1, on the reverse strand, counting down.
TTTTAAAAACTTGTGTAAATTTATTGGTCTACTTTATGCATACAGTTAACATTTGGCCAGAATCACTACGAATCCTGCTATAAAAAGTCTTCAACCAGAATATATTTATTTATAAAAAAGTTTAATTGAGACTTATACTCTAATGGTGATCACATCGGTATTGAGAACGATAGGCAGAAGGGAATATGTAGAAAAACATTTATATTATAAATACTTCTATTTTTATACATAATGTATCATATCTGTAGAATAAATATGGTGCATTCTTCACTCAATATAATTTATTTACTGCTCTCCTACATAAATTTTGACAGTTCGCTATTGCATGAAAATTTTACGTTTATACGGTTTTTTAACGTGCAGCACCCCTGCGGCACCGAAGCTCAACTATGCACACATAACCGTGAAATGACGCAAGTATTCATTTCGCGCCATTTGCGACAGATATTCTATCGAAGAAAAAGTGTTTATTTCGCTTACTTGGTGTACAAAAAAGTATATTTTGAAACAAAATAGACGTTACTGGATGCAACCATTTATTAATTATTATTTATATTCCATTTATTTATGAAAACAAGGTACTTCAGAATTGTGACGCGTGTGTGGCGAGCTGCGGCGCCGTGGGGAACTGCGGTACAAATTGCACGCAAGTTGGACGCGCGCCACCGCCGCGGAGGCATGTGAGCACTACTCCATTGGATCTAATGTATCTCAGACAGCACTTGCGTAGCGGGAGAGGCGCCGCACGTTGAAAAACCGGATGTGTGCACCGGGCCTTAGTCAATCTATTTGGAATTACTGTATTGTCCGACGCGGAGAAATGGTTTTGAAGCCCGATTATCTCTTCGACACAGGGAAAACTGGTGACTGTGTGTGAACGCCCAAGGGCTACCACGAAGGAAATTAACAACATTCGCGTGGTTTCTAAACGAAATTTGAACCCGAGATCTACTGGGTGATAAAAAGCTAATCTGGAGGAACCATTTGATCCATAGTAAACGTTGACGGTATCAAATGGTTCCGTTCTTAGAATGTCATCCGGGTCTTGGCTGATTTGGTTAAAATTGCTCAATGTTCAAAAGCGGACAAGTTTCTTGGGTCTTAGAATGATTTCTATGGATGGAGGGCATTTACGGAGGAGTTCCGTGTAACATAAGTCCAGACAATCCATCACAATGCATAATTGTCATATGAGAAGGGTTTAGAATAGAAATCAGGTGAGTTATATACGTCAATAAGTTTCTGAGACGAAATTTTTTTAAAGAAACGAAAGTTCGGATGTTCTAAAAAAAATAATTTAATTTTTTATATTTACAAGCAGGTGACACCAAAACAGTAAACTAAAGCACGCGAATAACTTAATTCAGATACAGTACTGTCTTAAAAACTTTCATTCTATTCACCTCACTTTCATCAACGAATAAAGTAAGTTTCATGACCTCACCGGTCATCTTTTAAACGAATAAAAAGAGAATAGGACAACAGTGATTTACAGATAATAATGGTAAGAGAAAATGCTGTATTAAGTATTCTTTCTAAAATTATCATCAATCACAAGAATGAGAGAAGCTCAAGGAAGTTACATGGAAATAAATTATGTATTGCAATTTGCAAAAATGACTGCCTGAAACAGTGAGATAGTACTTGAATTGCATTCAACGTAAGTTAGTTTATTGTCTGAAATTGCCGAAACTTGCTTTTGTAACTACTGGTTTCATCTTTTCCTTACTAAATATGGAAGAATCTCTATACCTACTTATGATAACTAATAGAAAATTCAAGATCTAGACTCGTTTAGATGTCTAAAAGAGACATCAGTCAAGATATTTTTATATTTTGTCAGCAAAATTGTCGCACAAAACGGTCTGATTTTCATCGGACTCATGTGATGCGTTCTTTTTGAAATAAGATCCATCCTTGTACTCTAAATCGGACATTTAAAATATTTTAATCATTTCACATATGAATCGTTAAAAAAAGTATGTTCCATCCGACATTGAGGTAATGTAATAGTACATTAAAAAAACAAATGGCATAAAAGTTTACTAGTCAATTCAGAAGAATACAATTTTGACAATAACCTTATCCTCAAATGATTAATTGATGTCCGGATGTGTTCACAGCTAGTGCTGTAAAAAGCAACTTATGTATTTGCTAATTGTATTAAAGCTTTCACAGATCTGAATTCTGTGCTTTATTTACATTTTAATGTAACGTTACATACATTTTAGTGTAGTTAAAAATAGATGGGGGAACACTTTTATAAAATATTGTCTTACTATTTGTTTAATGTCTTTTGTAACGTTTGAGATATTGTTTGTTTTTCATGCAAAATAGCCTTCGGTTAATTAAAAGGGTTTGCATATTGTTCAATTCAAAATAATTTTGAACTGAAAATAAACAGACACTGGAAGTTCGTATGAATGTAATGGATAATATATTTTATATCCTGTGATACAGAACGACGATATTGATATAGTGGAAGTTCGAAGAAAATTTTATGTTCCTAAGGGGCTGAAGATACAAGATTTATGCGCTGCTCTTATCTGGTTTATATGATTTATTCACCACCGCTTTATGATCAACAGTTGATGAAATCCAGAGAATGAGATCATCAATTTACATGATTACATTTGCCGACAACGTCAATACATTTCAGTATGAAGTTTTCTAAGTGTAGTTCATAAATTGATGAGATACCGACTCCTTGCCTATTCAAATTACATTCAATTCATATCTCTACGTAAACTGAGAATTGAAGATGGCATAGTAGCATTGGATCGAAACATATGCATTAGGTGTTTACTTATCTATTGGATTTTGAAAAGTGGATATTTATAAAAAAATGGTATTCCTTCGAGAAAAACTACAAAATATCGTGAAACGAGTAAGTTTAATCAACTGTTCATCCAGCACGAAATTTCATGCAACAGCGAACTGTCAAAATTTATGTAGAAGCAGTAAATAAATTATATTAAGTGAAGAATGCACCATATTTATTCTTCAGATAAGATACATTATGTATAAAACTAGTAGTATTTATAATATAAATTTTTTCTACATATTCCCTTCTGCCTATCGTTCTCAATACCGATGTGATCACCATTATAGTATAAGTCTTTTTATAGCAGGATTCGTAGTGATTCTGGTCAAATAACTGTATGCATAAAGTAGACCAATAATTTTACACAAGTTTTTAAAATTTTTGTTGCATCCACAACTGCTTACTACACTAGTAACCTACAAGTGGTAGGTGGTACAGGTTGGATTCTTCCCTGGGTGTTTCCTCTTCTCTGTTAGTAAATCTTATTTTGTGTACATTCATCACTTGATTTGTTAGTCTTATGTCTCACGAATAAACGAATTTAATAAATCTCTTCTTCATATCCATAACAAAATCTCGGAAATTTATTTGTAACCTTATTTTCTGGGTAGACAGAAAAGTCGAAAAAGTATGAAAGTGCTTCTTTTCTGGAAAGAAGTAAGGAATAAGTTCAAACAAATTATTATAATTTAAATTCTGCGTAAGAGAAGTTTTGTTTGAAAAAAAATTGCATTCTTGACAATACTTGTAAAAAATATCGGAGGTTACAACCGGTACCTTAACAATGCTCAACATTATTCCTATTGTTCTTTTATACTGTTTAAGATTCCTCTGACCATACAGGACAAATCGAAAGGCATCTAATGTGTAGCCTGTAGAACCTAATTCTAAAGAATTAGTACCGCAATTGATGTGGACCTGTCAGATTGTTTGGACTTGTGTAGAGTAATATCACTTACGCAAACCCTGCTTTTAATATTTTATTTTACAATTTTAACCGTCTTAAATTTTGCATAGATATTAAATCTACAATTTAATTTAAATTTATAATATCTATACATGTATGTTTTTTATAAACTGAAATATTGTACTTATAAATTGAAATTTTCTTAATCTTTTCCTTTTATTTTGATATTACTTTTTTAGACTACAATGTCTGGAAAATTAATTTTGCACAACCTCCATACCTTGGTGTATAATTTATGTATCTCATGGGAAAAGAACCGAACCAACATTCTTGAAGGTACATACATCTGGTATTCTATGTGCAAGGAATGGTTTAGATCTGCGTTGGGAGGTACTGCGTACCACCTATCCTTGAAAAGGCTGTTGACATGGTATGGAAGTTTGGAGAGGGGTGACAGCTCAATTGTTGAACCCTTCAAGTGACTGGTTCGAAATTATGAAATGTCCTCTGAATTTTCTTTTCGGGATTGATCCCGTATCCTCGCCTATACACCAGGCCTCGAAATATATTTTTTAATACAGGTGCACAAGGTGCACCTAAGTTTTTAAATTAGGTGCACAGGTGCGCCTAGCGGGAAAAAATTAGGTGCACAATTTTATTTTCACGTGCACAGTGCACCCGGGTATTTCGAGCCCTGCTATACACTATTGTGTTGTTCCAGTGTGACGTAAATTCAACTACCTAAACAACTTGACAACAACCTAAACTATTTTTTTTTAAAAACCAAGTCAAATTTGTTACACCCAAAATGCCTTTATATAAGTTGCAAAATCTTTGAAAGTTATTTCTAGCAAATTTGTTATTAGGATAGTGGGGAAGGATGTTTTAGGATTAACCTACAAAGGTTTAATAAATTTATTCTAAATTTTTCATAGAGTGTATCAATTTTCATGACCTAAACAATTTGCTTTCGCTATCTATGTTTCTCTGCATGCTAAAAATTCTTATTTGATACTCAAGATTATGTCGATTTCGAAAGTTTTATAGATGTACCTTTAACGTGACACGTTTTTGAAGGTGATTTGCAACAAATTTGCTGAATGTCAATTTGTATTTTAGTATTTCCATTAATTAAACAAAAGCTTATTGTTAGTACGAAATATGCTTTGGTTAAGAATTTATGTACATTTATGATGCAAATTTTAAATGACAACATTAATTTTCTATTCTTCTAAAAGACCTGTTAAAGTTTATCTTCAAAACTCACTGCTCACATATTGTAATGAATTAAAAAGTAAACAATCAGTACACTGCTAGTTTTCTTTTGTTTCAAACTTCCATTTCAGGCATCGTATTCGAGATGCGCACTAGGATACTAATTTACAGTAAACGAAACTTTCATAGTTTTGCATAGTTACATAACATCCGTTTAAGGCATTAACCCCAAGATTTTGTCCTACAAGGACCACTTTACTCGTTGAAACCCCCCCACCTATTTCATCAAGAACCTCTTCGCTTGATTCAAGGGATTTCTTGTTGATTGGACTATATTGAAGATAACCTATCCATATGTGCAATTATTATGTTTAATTCAGTTGTAATAGTTAATACAAAATTTATTGACAGGAAGATGCAAACATTAATTTTTTTATTATTCTAAAACACTTGTTAAAGTTTATCATCTTCTAAACTTACTGCTAATATATTGCAATAAATTAATAAATAAACAGCAAAATTTTCTTTTGTTTCAAACCTCTATTCTAGGCATCATATTCGGGATACGCACTGGGATACTAATTTACAAAAAACGAAACTTTTATAGTTTTGCATAGTTACATAACATTATCCGTTTAAGGCATTGATTCAAAGAACTGTATCCAAAAGGTACAGGACCACTTTACTCGTTGAAATCCCCACCTCTTGCATCAAGAACCTTTTCGCTTGATTCAACGGATTTCTAGTTGACAGGACTAGATTGAAGATAACGTATCCATATGTGCAATTATTATGTTTAATTCAGTTGTAATTGTTAATACAAAATTTATTGGCAGGCATATGCGAACATTAATTTTTATATTCCAAAGGCTTGTTAAAGTTTGTCATCTTTATAAAACTCACAGCTCTCATATATCGTAATGAATTCAAAAGTTAACAGTCAGCACTGTTAGTTTTCTTTCGTTTCAAACGTCCGTTCCAGGCATCGGTATTTGAGAGGCGGTACTCGGGTTTGTTCTGTCAGCTTCAGTTCGTCCAAACTAATTGTTTTCAATTGTAATTACTATCATCCACTCCATGCAACGATTCCACCAAAGCAGATGATGATAAATTCTTTTCATTGTGCTAAAACGTGACTAACAAGCGAGACTTTAATGTGGTGATTAAGAGGCTTGTTATTGTAATTTTGGCATGCAACTGAATGAGATAATTGTGCGTGTCTGCGGATGTCAGTGTTAAATTGGAGCTCCCGGTCTGCAGCTTGTTGTTGGAGCTGGCAAGACGACTTTCGAGAATTGAGATTGCGAAAAGCCTGTAAATGAGCCTGACGAATTTCTAATCCCGAATAATTCTGTTTGTTGAGAAGGGTTTTCGTTTTAGAATGCATTGGTTTCACGGAGAAGGCAATAAAAACTAACCTATAAATGAAAAGGCTATTATAAATTTGGAAGTGTGTAGTAGGGATGCAACATCGATGTCAATGTTTTCAAAATATCTGAGTCGATGTTTGTAATTTTATCTGAGTTGTAAATTTATCTGAGTCGAATAAAATATTTGAGTCGATGTTTGTAATTGTCTACTTTTTTTTTTACTTTGTCGATGTTTTATTTTCAAATGAAAAAAGTACCTTTATAAAAATTTAAAAAAGAACCAAGTAGCATAATTTTTATAATCAGCAAATGGAACATACTTTTAGACCAAAGTGACCAAGCGTGAAGGGTCTGAAAAGTAGGGATGCGACATCGATGTCAATGTTTTCAAAACATCTTGTTTCAACAACATCAATGTTTTTTTATAAACATTGACGTTTTATAAAAAAACTTCGATGTATTGGAGCCGATGACGCATCACTAGTTGCTAAACCAGTTTTAAGAAATGGGGGGGGGGGGAGTTTAAATGCACATAATTTTAAAAACATCGATGTTTTTGGGGCGATATATTATCAACATCGATGTTTTAATTTTGAACATCGATGTTTCAAAGCATCGATGTTTTGTTGTCGATGTCGCATCCGTGTGTAGATGAATTTCGATTAGGTGTGTATAATACCCATAGAGGCCTCGGAACAACTTACGTAGAAAACACGATTAATCTATTTTATTAAAAAACGAAGGATTATAACTAAAATCTGAGCTTCGAGATTTCTGAGCAGTTCAGTTATACTTTTAGTACTACAACCCATAATGAATAATTAATCGCATCTATTGATTGAAAGAATCCTACGACAGATTATGTTCTGCAAGAAGGTCAAAATGGTTACATGTCATGCAGGGACGCCTTCAGAATGATAATCGGATATATGCGCGTGAAGCCCCCGTGGTTTATCAGTTATCACCCGAATTCTTTTATTTCAATTTTGCAGATAAATATAGTTAAGAATTTATGGAGGGTAAAAATTGGATTTGCTTGTTGCTTTCATGAAACGTTTTTAAAGATAATTTAGGAGGGTGTTCACATTATTCACAGTTATCCCTAGAGGATATATTTTTCATAAGCGAAAAGTATAAACTGCGAGATGATTAGGCTGAAAAAATGGCCTCACGCTTATACTCTAAATATTGTTCTTTTTATTACAGTAAATATATTTTAAAACGAAAGAGTAAAAATAAAACTGCAATGTTTGAAATTCATGTATGCTATATCTTATTATTATTACCCATTTATGATGAAATGTTAAAATAGATTGCCGGATTTAATATTCATACTAGCTTCCAATAAAGCAGCTTCAAGCGATAGGTAAACAACTCACACCAGAACATCTTGTCAACCGAAGAGGTGAAGGTTGACCAGAGCTCTAGTTCAAGAGCACAAATTCAAGTTATAATAATTACTGCACGGATTAATCTTCGCTACTCTTCTGAACTTTTAATCCTGTAGCTTGGATGTTCTGAGATGTGCCTCCCCTAATAAATTATAATTTTCGCTACAAAATTGATAAAATTCTATCGGGAAGTCGGAAATCAACTTAAAGTCAAAGGGGAGGTTTGATGGGGTGAATTCATGGAAGCTTATTAAATTAAGAAAACATTTTAATTAATGTTTATACTTTGGCAGTCCTGGCGGCATACTTTGTTGTTTCCATGGACTTGCTATAACGTTACACGTGAGTGCGCTCCTTTCAATTTTACCGGATTTTCCGAAAGTCTTCCTGATTTCTTGTTGCAGTGGGGGAAATTTTCAAATTTGTTATATAACACCACGTCATAGCTATCCTTAGACGATTGGGAAGGGTCATATATCTCTATATCTCTATATTATTATATTAAAAAAAAGTTGCCGCCGCCGCAGGATTGAAAACTGTGTTGTTTAGCTCGATTCTTAAACAATTTCCCGAGAAAGTACTGATCGGGAAAAAACGAAATTAACATGATTTGTTCTTCATCGTATTCCCTGGACAATTATTAAGATTTTTTTTCCGATGCGGCTATTAGTTTAGGGTTTATTAAGAGTCAAAATTGAAGAAACGAAATTTCTTCGGCGAGTGAGCAAAACACATACAAATTTTCAGTCTTCAGCCGTGAGTTTTTTTTATAGAGTACCTCTCAACGCGTAAATTTATGCAGCTCGTCGAGTTTTTTGGAAATTTCAATTTGGTTCTTGATAATATTTTTTTCAAATTCGGGAAAAATCAGAAATTTGTGTTATTTTTTTTAAAACTGCCGTATTAATATTTTATTACTATTAGTTTTTAATTTTTAAAATAGCGCAGTATACCTCAGACTGTACTCTTTCTTACGGTACCATTATTTTTAAAATTGGTTCATAAATAAATTCGATGCAATCAAAAGTTGGTGACACAAATTTCGTATTTTTTATTTCGCGGAGCAAATTTGCGGAGCATTGTATTCGCGGAGTGTTGTATTTTTGCTTATCGGGTTTGCCAGATATCAAATTTATCGTAGCAACAATTGCCATAAAAACGATTTCTTTTTATTTGGGGAGGAAAAAGGCTCGCTTTTTTCCCTCTGTTCTCAGACGGTTTAGCGAGAAAGTACAAAGTACACATCGTAAAGTTTGGAGATTAACAGGGTTTACTTAAAATTGTACAGGGAACAAGATGCAGAAGATTTTTTACTCATGCGGCTATTAGTTTAGGGTGTATTAAGTGTTAAAGTAAAAAAGAGTGAAATCACTTGCGTAAGAGGTATTGGTTTGCGAAGCAAACCAAACGGGATTGCCTAGCAATCCCCGGGGGTCGGCGAGCGTAAGCGAGCAGGAGGCGAAGCCCTCGCTGTGACGTCATGGACCGTAAAGTGAAATCAGGATAATACAAATTATTCAGATAGTTTCACTCTGCGAAAGGAATGTTGGTTTGCGAAGCAAACCAAATTCCATATGTAAAAGGAGTGTTGGTTTGCCGGGGATTGGCGAGCGTAAGCGAGCAGGGGGCGGAGCCCCCTAGTAGGATTAAAAAAGATAAAAAATTGGAATCAAGTTGGCGAGTCTCCGAACGAATTTGCTTTAGGCGAGTAGACTTATTGAAGCGGGGATTTCTCGCACATTGTGAAAGTCCGCGGGAAGCGCCAGTTTTCCTTCAAAATTAAAGGACCTGCATTTGTATCAGTTGATTGGTTTTTAGAAAAATTTGCTTTGAGCAAGTCGACTTTGGAAAATAGTGATTTTACTTATATTGCTCAGGATATTTTCAATTTCAAGGTGTCTATCTGTATTACAACTTCAATTTGTGTTCGTTTTGAACATTTTTGTAAACACAAATAATAATATAATAAAGTGCCACTATAAATCTTCCGGATATTTTTTCATAGAGGTTGGCAGGTATGGGAGTAGGTTAACTCCATCTTAAAGTCCTTCAGGCGGTCGTGGTTATCACATTTATCTTTATTGCCATTAGATATTTGAGCCAATTTTGATGGTATGGTCCAAAATTATGAGGTTCTTGGATCTTTCCTTTCAGGATTGATCCCGGATCGTCACTAATAGCCAGTTGTATTGCTTCATTACGGCTTTAATTCAACTACCCTCCGCCAACATTAATAGCTTTTTTGCTTTTGCGAAAAGAGAAAAATTGCCAGGGAAAATATATTGCTCTCCAGCAAACTAAAACTCCATTGAAAACAACAGGTTTATAGATAATACCTTGAGCCTGATAATGTGGAAAATATTTTTCACGCATTTCGAACCCATAGAAAAAATTTCATAGATATGATAATCCGTTCTATATTTGGGCCCTAAGTGTTATCAGGTACAAATTCACGAAGATTAGAAATTCCTACATTGGAAGAGCTAAATATAACTTCGGATTTGATTGGCAAAAGAACTTTTCAGATGTTTTCAAAAATCGAAATGGTATTTGTAATAAATGCATTTGGTAAAATGGAGAAGCAAAATGAAATATTGAAATTTATTTATTTTAAACGCGGTTCGGAGGGGGGGGGGGAGGTTTAGAAAAGTCGAACAAATCCCAAATCGGGAAGAGTCAAGTCATTGCTACTACTGAAGTATTTCATCAAAACGAATGTACTTTGTACATAATCTATTTAAGCGTCAAGAGTCCTTAATCTTTAAAAAAATTAAATTAAACTATGTATTCAGAAAGTATAAAATTTTTCGTTGATATGCTTTAGCATTTGTTTATTCAATATTTTTATGCTCATAACTTCAATGGTGTCACAAATGGCATAAGTTAAAACTTTCTTAAGTCACCTCAGGCAAAGCGTCCAGATAAATATGAACATTTCGTGTTGGCTTCCTAGGACTACCCAATTTTTTTATCTGCTTGCATGTCAAAATTCAATATTGTCGTGAGAAGTGCTTGAATTTTTCTTATTTTCCAGAAGATTAGCGTTGGAACTATTCTTAGGGCTTAACATGATAACTAAATTGAAAATATATCAATGCATTGATGATGACAGACACGCTATCAGTACTTACATATCCTGAAGATTACTTTGATCTGTGTGTCATGGCAACTTCCGTCTTTCAAATGTAGAAGGTTTCTTTCTTTCAAAATTATTATTTTTCTCAACATATCTCGTAAAGTAATTTTTTCAACCCCTCTGTGAAGTTTTGTCTGTCCGTCTGGTCTGTTTTGTCTGTCCGTCTGGTCTGTTTTGTCTGTCCGTCTGGTCCATTTTATCTGTCCTGTCTGTTTTGTCTGTCTGTCCGGTCTGTTTTGTCTGTCTGTCCGGTCTGTTTTGTCTGTCTGTCCGGTCTGTTTTGTCTGTCCATCTGCTCATCTGTCTGTATTGTGTGCGCCTTATACACGTACACTCGGTTTAATACATTTTGATGAAAATTGTGGTTTTCATATAACACGAACAACAGTCCTCTGGTTACCATATAACACGGTACGCATTATCAAATAGATATGACCTCTGAGTTTAGGTTAACACGGTTTCTGTATAGCACGAGTATCCTATTACACGGTATTCCATGTAGAACAATACGCAATATCAAAATTTGTAGGACTTGTAAGTTCCGTATAACACGGATTCTCAGTAGCACGGTACCAATTAACCGTGCTATACGAGGGTTTCTTGTATTATTTAATGATTCCTTATGTAACTTTATTTAAAATACAAATTAATGTGTTAACTTTTTCTGTCGGATACGTTCCTCGAAGAGAACATTAGGAATCGTTTTGTTACAAAACATTTTTACGTGACACGTGTGTCGTGTAAAGAATTTCACAAACCAAGCTATTTATTCATAAGAATCGTTCATTTTATTTAAAATTGTGAAACAGATGTTTCTTTTGTATGTGCGCCTTCATTCGAATGGTGTTTAGTATTCAAAGCATGAATTATCATTGGATAGTATGATACACCCTAAAAGAGACGTTCATTAGGATTAGAAGGTCATGAATAAAAGACGTGAAGACTGAAGACATGGTTGTCAAATTCCTAAAATATGTTTAACCACTAATCGCATCTTGCATTATACATCTTTGGGGTTTTTTTTCTCCTTTTCTCTCACCTCTAGCATTTTAAGAAAAGGCTTAGGAGGGTGAAAAATAGGCTACCCTTTGATTCTTTTGGACGAAAAACACGGGCTCGGAAACTAACTTATTGGACCATTACTCATAAGCTTATCTCAGTTACAAATACTTGGGATGCCTCGAAAACTTCACACCACGCTTGTGAATGGCTCGCATAATAAATTACTTGTCATCGCAGCAGCACACGACGCATCGCACCTATTTGGTAATTCCTTGTGGGTGAAGTTCTCTGAACGGTTTCACCTCTTAGTCGAGTTGGTGAAACAAATTGCTCGCATCCTTGAAGTGAAACAATAGAGGCCTCTCTTTCCATGCACGCATCTCTGGAACACCGTTTCCTTAAGCGCTGCACTGGATCATCCTATTTTATGGCTGTTATAAATTCAGATAATTTTGTTTCTCAAAAAGGTTGCGACCTGCTTTCTTTTTTCTCTTTCTGTCCAGCGTCGAGCACCAAGACGCTCTGGATTGGCACTAAATAACGACGATGTGTTCCGCTGGGAAATTCATTCCCAGCGGGGGACTTTTATTTTTGCATATTGCTTAAAGGCCCAAAAGGGAACGGTCGGTACGAAGCAAGAAGAAAACACTTTGCATAGATCACTGCGATTTTACGCATTCGTCCTGTCAGGGGGTCTGATATGTATCACTCCGAGTATTCGGTTAAAACTAAAAGAGAAATGTGATACTAAAAAGAGACAGTATGGTTTCAACGTCTTACTTAAATCATGCAGCTCATGTTTCGTAGGATTTTTTTGCTTACTCCATTTCCTTTCCTTGAGCAATATCAGTCACAGAACTGATTATTCGCGCGATAGCGAAAATTTATTCCTCAAGGAAGGAGCTACGTTTTGTCTGTATACATTAAGGTAAATCAGACGAGCGTTCGTATATATATGTGGTCATATGAATTTGAATGGTTTTGCGTATCCTCTTTTAAACAGCTTTTAGTATCGGTTGTTAGGACATTTTTCTACTTTTCCTTGTAACTTGTGTGTGCATTCCCAAACAAATAACTTTACCCGTGACCATCTTTCAAAATATGGTTTTACAAATGAAACGAAGGAAGACTTTTTGAATAATATTTTTAATATAAATAAATATACCTAACCTTCAAACATGAAAATCATTCTAATAAAAGGTTTGATTTATCTATATAGAGCCTATAAACAAGGCAAACGCTAGCAAAATGTCTGCTTTCTGTTCGGCTTTATGCTTGAAAAAATGCTGGCCGTGGAAAATACACCACCATGAATAAAGCATCCAACAGACTTTAAATTTATATTCTACTAACCGTGGATGGATGTGCAAATCATTCATACTGCAGGAAATATCAAAATAATATGTACCAGTAACAATCCCTGTAAGCATTACAAAAAGGGTGAATAGAGAGCCGGTTTTAAGTACACTGGTGTAAGAAATTAAGAGAATTTCCAGACTTGGTCGATTATCTCTAGTACCGATTTTAATGAAATTCGATATGTACATACATTGATACAATACAAAACAAATAACCATTCAATAATTGTAATACACACGCATGATCGTGCGTAACACTCGTTGGAGTCGGAAGGTATGAAACAGCGGTTGCAGAATAAACAAAAAAATGGGTTAATAGATGGGTTAATAGGGGTATTGTCCCCTCCTACAGATATACAGGTCTCGCAGCTTGATTTCATACTTGAAATAAGGCAGTTTATCATTTCCTGTGGCAATTGGTCCCACGCGTTCAGAACCGCTGTTTTCATTCCCTGGATGGTTCTCGGAGGGGGGTTGCGAGTTGCAATTGCCCTCCCCAAAGCGTCCAAGACATGCTCTATAGGGTTAAGGTCTGGAGATCTGGCTGGACAATCCAACCGGCGAATATCCTCACTCTCTAGAAATTCGTCGACCAGAAGAGATCTATGTGGCCTCGCGTTATCGTCCATTAAAATAAACTCGGGGCCAACTGCACCCCTGAAAAGGCGAACATAGGGCTCCAAGACCTCATCCCTATACCTCACACCAGTCACACTGCCTCTTTCAAAGACATGGAGAGGTGTGCGGCCATCCAACATGATGCATGCCCAGACCATTACACCTCCTCTTCCATAATGGTTGATTTCGCGGACATTGGAGGGTAGGTAGCGGGTCCCTGGTTCTCTCCATATGAAGGTACGGCGAGAATTGGTGCTTAGGCTGAACCGCGACTCATCAGTGAAGAGAACAGTCGCCAATTGATCCATACTCCAATCTAAATGCTCTCTGCACCATGATAAACGTATTCTCCTGTTCGTAGAAGTGAGCGGGACGCAAAAAGCAGGTCTTCTTGCGAACAACCCTCTCCCATGAAGTCTTTTGGAAACAGACCCTTGATACGGGTTCCTGTGGCTGCATACAAGTCACGAGAAAGCTGAGAAGCTGTAGCACTACAGTTACGCGTCGCTATAATTGACAAATGGCGATCTTCTCTGGCCGTCGTGGCTCTTCGACGACCTTGCCCAGGCTTTCTCTCGATGGATCCGGTATCCTGGAAGTGTTTCCATAAGTTAAACACGAAGCTGGGCGTTAAATTGAACTCTCTACAAATTTGGACTTGAGATTGGCCTGCTTCTAGCCTCCCCACAATTCGCCACCTTTATCCATCATCTAAACGTTGGTGGTTACTCATTTTTACTATTAAAATATTTGAAACTAACCGATTGCTGCAAAATAACACCAAGAAATTCGTTGAGGAGGGCTAGCGAGCGAAATGCGTCTTTACTTACGCGCGCTTATAAAGCATGTTTCTCTACTGGCTCCGTCTACACACACGTGTACGCTTACGTATTTGACGTACAAGATTTGCATTTTTTTCTAGAAGCAGTGGTTTTACATTCAGTTCAGTTCTTTTTATGAAATTCGATAAAATATGCAAATTCTCTTAATTTATTTCACCAGTGTACTTAGATTGTATTTCCTCGCTATTCCTGTGTATATAGGAAGTTTAATTTTGTCTAATCAAAAATGCAGCAGTCATGTGAGCACGTTTCTGAGAATTGTAGAAGAATTGTGACTTATCTACACTGCAGATTATCCTTAAGATAATTGGTGTTGGACGTAATCAAGCCACAGTGATATGCGTTCATGGAATTGATGGACGCAGGAGGAAGGAACTGACCGATATGAATGTTTGCAGCAGCTGACGGGCAGCAATCGTCACCACCGAACGAATGCAGATGTATCTTGTAGGTTTCGCGATTGCGGATTGTATTGCAACATCAAAAATCCTAGCTCAAATTTTGAGTATGTTGCACAACCTTTCTACAATGTACAATTTGACGTCGTCTGCAACGCAGGGGAATTTTTTAAAGGGGTCCAGTGCTGCGATTGTCTTTTACTTTCTTTAACAAGCGTCCGCTGTTGCAAAGATGCATAGAATGCTGAACATGGACAAACGAATGGCATGACATCATCTTTTCAGATGAATCTATTCTGTCTAAAATTCCACGGTGGTAGTATTCAAGTGAGGTGGCACCGTACTGACTGACTGCATGACTCTTACATTATGCATCGCCATACCGGAACGTAACTACCTTTATGGTATAGGGTACCATTCGATTAAGCTCTTAAACCTGACTAGCACATATTGCCAGTTCGCTCAACACCCACCACTACACCTCTAAAGTTATTGAATCTGTTGTGCTTTCTTATCTTCAGTGTTGCCTGTAGCCAGGACAATCCACGATCCCACATATCATGCAACATACAATTCACCAGATTCCACTTCTTCCATGGGCTGACCTCTCAACATTGAAAACGTCAGATCGATGATTGCTTAACTGCTGGTATACTCCAGACCACCCGCGGCTAAAACGTATGAACTTTGGTAATGTGTAAAAGAAGCATGGTTGACATATCACAAACACGCACCCTAAGTCTCTTCAATACTGAGACGTGTAGCAGTAGTTATCTCCACAAAATTATGATTTCTTTGCGTTCCGCAAATCAAACAGAACAGCAATTTCAATAACATCACTCTTTTTATTTTTGTAATTCATATGATAAATATGGCTTTCATAGCTCTTGTCCTTTATGTAGATTTTCGAAGTCCGTAGGTGTATTTTATCTTAATCTTTCCGCAATTAATCCGTTTACAGACATTGCGCCATTGAAACCCCTACTACCTACTGTCTCATTTCTGTCATAACTACTACAGAATACCACCAATACTTTTGGAAGATATACTGCGTTTTTATTTGAAGTTACATTGAGTTTCAACATTTTCCATGAACTAAATAAACCTTGGCACGCCAACAGAACTTAAACTTTTCAATTAACTAGATAACGATTACATTGCTCATCCACCAGACTACTGTTCCAGTTTTTACCTTGTGACTGGTCTAGGACAAGCATGCAAATGATGCTCCCGATTTCTAGAAGATACGTTTCAAAGATAAGAGCAGTATTGCGTGTTATTGCACATATCAGTTGCATCAAACTAGTATGTCTCATCTTGAAAAAATTAAAAAGAGGTCCTCTTACATTACGACACAACAAAAAAAGCAGTTAAACGTCTCACAAAAGATACAGCATTGCTTCGATAGCAGTTTTATAATAATGTCGAAGAAATAAGAATGCCCGATAAAGCAGTACTTAGTGCTATACGGGGAAATACTTTACCATTTGCTCTCGATTCTTATCGCCGCTATCTCTAACTCTTTCAAAAGCACCGACCGTTTCTACATGGAAACTGTCTACTTATTTTTTTTGTGCAGATCCTTCCATAAAGTTTTCAGCACTGAGGAGCACGAGAAGACGCTTAAATGGCGGTATTATTTTTCCCAAGACGTGTTCTGCTTTCCAATGCTGCAATCTCTCACACAGGAGCCGTCTCAATTCAATCTTGTCAAACGCAGAAAAATGGGTGAAGTGTATTCAGACGCTGCACGTTTTATTGATAGCGGAGTGAAATAAACTGACAAATTTATCTCGCAGGGAAAGGGAATGGTTTCGAATGACAACTCCAGTATATTCGAATGTGTTATGGAAATAGCTTATTGAGTACTTTCTGTTTCCTTCTCGTCTGTTTTCTGCTTTATAGGATACGCTCGATATGTTTTACTGGTAGCCTGCTCAAAATTTCGAAACCAATTCAAAGATTTTTAGAAACATTAGTTTAGAGCAATTGTAAACAACATTTTGGGAATGATAGAGCAACTTGTCTAACCCTGTATTGTTTAGAAAACAACATTTTAAATACATAATTTGTGACTAAGTGTTTAAAATAGTGCAAAAAAAAACTCACTGCAAGTAGAGAAAGAATAGTTTATTTTTAGAATTAACAAATGTTGATTTTGCCCGTGTTGAAAAAATTTCAGTTATAAAACGGTTGTTGTGTTCACTCAACCAAAAAATTCAATAAAACTAAGAGAAGTCGTCTGTCTCTGACTATGCACTTCAGGGGACTGGATTCGGGATCAAAAGTTTTCTGGCTCAAATACAAAGTTACCACATGTATGCTTGTCAGTCCTAAATGAATATGACCTTTATAAGAGGAATTTCTTAAAATGCATAGTAAGAATGTGAGGTTTAATGTGAATCTACTTTCCGTGATGTACCAGGTAGCAAAATGGTTCACAAATACGCCCATGATGAAAATGTTTAACTGGTCGGGTATTAAAAGAAATAAGAGTAGCTAATCACGTTTGGATGTTTATACTGTAAACATTAGTGTATATTTCCGTACATATGTCTTTTAAAAAGAACATACACATTTACTTTTAATCTCTTAAATTGTATTTTACACTAAAGAATTGGCACTTAATGCTGGCTGTATTAGAAGTATTTTATAACTACATTTTTAGTTTCTTGTCCCAGATTTAGAAAAGAGGCAATCCATTAAATAATCAGATTCAATAGTTTAAAACATCATATTCGGTATTGAAAATATAAATACATTTTACATCAATTGGAAATTAAACACAGTTTGCTTGCGGTTTATTTTTGCGATAGCAATCATTAGAAAAGTCAGTTATTGAAGTAAGAATGCCGATGGGGGTTTATGTTTTGCAAGTTTCATCGATTTTTTCGTTAGTTTTCCATTGAATTTCTATGGGAACGCACGCGCCTGGTTCCGAAAGGTCTTCCAGTTTCTTTGAAAATTAAACTGCTTTGAAGCAGAAGTGGGCTGTAGTATTTGTCTCCCAAATACTTTAACCACTTCATTGCAAGTGAATAACATCTATCCAAAAAGGAATTCAAAGACATTTCTTATTATGTTTCTCTCTTAGGACACTGGAGTTTCTCAATAAGTTTTTCAGTTTTATCTTCAAAAGTGCTTATTACCAGGGCATCTTTATATGTTACCTTTAGGCATCGAAATACTTGTTTTTAAGGAAGAACGCTGAATTATAGACAAATAGCCATTATCGTGCTTTATGTAATCATTAAATTTCAAGAATTTTCATTAGATTTCGAAAATAAAAGTTTAATTCAATCAAATATTGTCATAGCCTCTTTATCGCACTGTGCAATTTCTATAGTACCTACATTTAGGAAAAAAACTTGAAACTCGGCAAACTCAAATTTTTTTCCTCTTATAAAATTCATTGCATATTTTTTGGACCATGCGCCACTAAACTCAAATCAACCAACCATGACATAAATATCTGAGGACTGAACGTGTACTACGTTTTATGACGTCTCCAGTTTATTTGGTGTTGTCCAAAACATTGGTTCTATTTTCGCCATTCTCTTAGTAGTTTATGCTCAAAGCTCAATAATGTTTAAAGAAATTTTAAGCGAATTAAGTATGTATAGCAAATTATTCTCAATACGCCTGGTTTGGACTGTTCCAGAAGATTTAATGACATCAACCCTTCATGTGGTTTCCTCGAGATAACTCGTCCAAGATCTGGTCAAGGACGAGATATTTCGTCGAGACAACAATACAAGGGAAATAAAGATCCAAGTGAGGAAAAAAATGTTTCTAGTCTAGAAATGAAGGTTTGGAACAGATGTTTGCATCAAGAGGTTGGTCGTTATAGAGTGGATTTTAAAGCAAAGATAAACCACAGGAGGCTTATAATACTGTCGAAATTTAGGTACTGATGCATCCAAAATATAAAAATAGGCATGCTTCGGATGAATGTTATACTGTTAAAGTTTTATGTCACAACATTTATTTTAAAACTCGTTTCATAAACTCTGAATGCATAAATTTATATATTTTACTGCCGATCAAAAATGTTTATATACGATTATATCCAAATCCAAGAGAGTTTTTATACAGCCCTCTGAGATACCACCACCATGCGCACACACCACCACGTGCACACACGCATGCATACCCAATTTAGTTTAAATCGCTTGAATCGCAAAAATATTATATTGAAATTCGATTGATCTCTCAAAATATCTATTTCCAGAATTCTCGAGGCAGAATAAGCCCTTTGGAAAAAGCTTTTTTTCTGCGACATTTCTCTGATTTGCTTTCTTTCAGTATATTTTCTAGATACTCGACCACGATAGTAAAACTTCCTTAAAATATTTCTCACCATTTTCGCATTAGATTACTTTTCAAACATCCGTTAGGCTTCAAAAATCAATTTAACTTCATTAAGTGTTCTTCCTGGTAATTACATCCTCCTAATCCGTATTCACATTTACTCAGTAGAATTAAGTGTTCAGAACATGGTATTGTAACGTATGAACTGTCAAATAATAACTCATTGAAATTAATAGAATTCAGTAATTTCATCATGTCTGTCTTTTATCACTGCCATCAATTCTTGCTTAAAGTATGGGGCTATCAATGTCTATTACTATACACAAACATTACACGCTACCCCCTGAGATCCAATCTTATAGGCATTACGATACTTAGAGATGAATACACGATGTTTCTTTTCGACATAAACCATAAACACATCCATAAAAACGAGTTTCCCTGCGTTTTCTACTCGGCAATAGCATTTGCTGCGATAAAAAAGAATCACCATATAGTGATCACGACTCGAAGGTCTCCCGTCGTTTGCTCTGACAGCATATCAATACTGCACCGCAGTATCAGCTGAAATGCCTTCTATATGTGTAGTTTCCAAATTATCTGCGGGAGATCCTAGTGCTGATTTAAAGATCAATGGTTCTCCATTTGTGTTATAAATGCTTTCACCAGCAAATAAACAACTCGAAAAGACCTTTTGAATTATTTATGACATTCGGGTTCCACGGATCGCTTAATGTTATGTTTAACTAAAGAGTGCGTCTTCAGAAGCACATATTCTTTAAGTGTGTACGGACATCACAACCCCGAGATACTCTAGTGATATTTCCTCCCTTTCATTTTTACCCTCGAATTTCCTTCTGCTTCTGACTTTTTGTTCTTCCCTCATTGTGTTGTCTGTCATGAGTTTGGCTCAGCTTGGCTAAATATGGCCCTTCTACCATGAAACCCGAAAATAACAAACCAAACAAAAGGGTCTGTAGATCACTACGAAATTAAAATATTGCACCACATTTTTCCTTCAATATTTCCATAATTATGAATTATAAATACAATGTGAGTCTGTCTGTTTGAATATTGATACTTGGTTATTTTGAAGTATATGAGTGATTTTGTGTGCGTAGGAAAAATAATTCATTCTAGTGCAATACTCAAGGAGAGAAATGACTATCTTAAGTGATGAAATAGAATTTTCAAATTATACTTCGTACTTTAGCACGTAATTAATATTTTAAGACTACTAGTTGCGATGGTCTTACATTTTCTGCAGACTAAAGTAATCAAAACTAGAATCATGTCCAAAACTGCACTGCAATCGGACTAACCCCGATTCCAAAAAACTAATCGTGCAACGAAAAAAAAAACTGCAAATAAACGAAACAAAAATATTGTTGTTAGATTAATTAGTTTTATTCCGAAGAAAAACAGCCGACCAACCGGTATAGTGGTTAAGGTGTTAGCCTCTAGATCGGAAGGTTCCTGGTTCGAATCCGGGTACGGGCATGGATGTTTTAAGCGTATGGTGTAGAGGCGGCTGGTGCACCTTAAATCTGTCGTGGCCGAAAGTCCTCACGTTGGGTTGGCGTGGAAGTTTGGAGAGTGGGGTGCCAGCTCAGGTGTTGCTTCGTCATCTGACCGTGGTTCAAAATTACGAGGGGTTGTCCTCGGATCTTTCCCTCATGGGACTGATCCCGGACCGTCGTCAATAGCCCGTTGTGTTGCTCTAGTACGACGTTAACTAAAATTACCATTACCATTACCATTACCATTACCGAAGAAAAACAAGATGGGAATTTCAATTTGATCTGAATTTAATTCCAATCTGAATGTTGCCGGAGCGTACTGAATTTTGATCGTTAAGTGCTGAAATGAAAACAAGTAGAACTTTCACAAGGTATTTTGAAAAATTTATTTCTCTTTTTATTCGTTTCAAATTTAGAACTTTTACAGCATGGAAGGACATTTGGAAAGGAAATAACTCTAAGTCTACTATCTTTTAAATTTTTGTTAATGAACAAAGGTGCAAGAAGGATTTTTGATCAGATGTTTTTTACTGCTATGGTTGAGAAGGTATCTAAAAAAACTTTAATGGTTCTATTGAAAATGGAACTGCATTTTTTCTTCATGAATCGGTTCGCAATTATTTGAGTTTTATCATCTTTTCAAGAAAAATAATTAACCTCATAGAAATAAATCAGAAAATATTTTTTATTTTAAACTAGGACTTTGAGAACAGTTCATTTCAAAACACAACAAAAATCTGAAGGAAAAAGTAATCCAATAGATTGATTAAAATCTGAGTTATCTTGCCGACTGTAAAATTGTAAAACTAATGTTTTGGTAAAGCCAGTTCTTTTTTTGGCTGATAACTGCAAAATTTTACCTGCATTTTTAACTATAGCATTTATACCGTTAAAGTCCTAAATTGGAAAAAGTTTTGATTAAAAATAAATTTTACGGAATTTGAATCTATTACCCATTTTTTTCTAAAAATATTGTTTTTGAAGATATCGTCGCCCGTGACATAAATGTTGCCCATAAAGAATAAAAGAAAAGAAAATTCCTTATAAGCCCACCAAGTAATGCGAAGAGACGAAATCCAATTAATTGATTTGAAATTTTGACTGAGATTATTCGTGAAATATAAATATTGATAACTTGTTTCCCGTTTTCATTTTTTGATACTTTTATGTTTGTATCGAACAATTCGTTTTGAGAAGCCTTTACCTCTAATATAGTCACTGACGTTGAAATTATGTTGCCAAATACATAGCCTTTTATTAGATAAACAATGTATAAAAGTCTGGATGCTCAAAGCTCACATACAACAGGTAATAATTCTTTCTTAAGTAGTAGTTAGGTAAGACAACTTTTATTGCACGAAACAAGAATTACTGCCTGGGTATTCTCTTATCTTCCAATAAATGTCCAAGCCTTAAAAGGTGGAATTTGGGGAGTGTTGTGTGTGCTTGCATGGTTCTAATTATTCTTTTACACCTTCATAGAGCCTTCTTTTCTCCCGATCAAACAAGATACCGTCTATTTTATTCCTACAGCTCCTCCTACTTACATTTTTGTTTTCTTTATATGGACATACAGTATTGAGAATGATTTAGCGTCAATACAGCTGTGGTTGTCCCGGGCTAAATACGTCACTTCTAGTTTTTTTTCTAGCGCTTCGTTTTCCGAAGGGACTAATAGCAAAAGCCTTGGATTCTCCGATTAAGGCGACAATTGATGATCGGATAAATATATTATTTTCCGATCGGGAATTTGCGTTCATTAACCCATGAATATGTAGGAAGTCGTACCTGGTTGATTGGCGCCTTCCCTTTTTTGGGTGCAATCTTAGCGCGAGTGTGCAAGTTTTAGGCATCAAGACGAATAAGTTAATATAATCTCATGAGTGGATCAAGAAACGATAGAAAAGTGACTTCGAACCATGCGCCATAATTTCGAAATGGCTTTTCCGTCACCTCACTTATACGGTTATAATTACAGCGGTTCTTTGAATTCTTTGTGCCCTGCCAAACCTCGATGCTTCATGACATTTGAGAACTCTCATTACCATAAAAACAAATATGGTGTCGGAAACGTATACTAAAATTTACAAGTAAACAAGTAACTTAATTCTTAAAGGGGTCGGGGACTAAAAATTCTGAAATCTTCAATTTTAAAGTTTTGGTTCAGAAATTATTTTCTGTAGGTATACACTGTATATTGAAACTATAGTAACTATTTGATATTTTCAAAAATTTAAATGTTATTTATTAAAATTAAAAAAATATCAAAATTTTGACGTTGGGCAAAATTGATATATTGCAAAATATTTTATAACAAATCACTTCATTTTTGAATTAATTAACTGCTAAGAGTTCATTCTATAAATTATCTACGTGATTTTTGGTTAAAACAATTAGAAAAAATTAAAAACTACATTTTGTTCAAAAACTTTATAAAACACACAGTATACAAAAATAGAAAAATTATAGAAAAAAAATAACTAATAGATGTCTACACAATTGCTGAAGACAAATTAAAGAAATATATTTGAAAAGTAAATGCTGAAAATTTTGTTCGTTTATGACAAGTAGTTTTTAAGTTATATCGATTTTTGCTAGTAAAATCCCTTTTTACACAAAAGGAGAAAAAAAGCGTTTAAAATTATGAAGGCTCATTGGATTTGGAGCTGTCATGTTTATAAAAAGTTGAATATTTCCGATTCTACCTATGGTAAAAACAAAATTGAGGTGTCATTTTATTCAGAAAGATCTATATTTTTTAAGATAATAAAAAAAATTTGGAGTTTTTTTCATATTTTGAGTCCTAGACCCCCTTAATAAAATTAATTATAAATTTATATTAACACTACAAGATGGTTTCGACGCGATATCTCATCCATTACTATCTGACTAATTTTGCGAATGACGTAATAATGAGCACCATCATGAAATTGAAATTTTACTATAGTAACTAGATAATATCTGGTCAGTTTGCTTCCACTGACGAATTATCGCGTCCATCACAATCTGGTCAATTTTTCTAACGATACCTCGTTGAGACCACCAGGATGAAGTAAAATGTAAATCAAGTAAAGTATGGCGACTAATATAAATAACTAAGGGAATCAGTAGGTCTTCCAGCTCTTATCCAAACACAATCCAACACTTATAATTAACTCTCAACTTCGTGAAATTTGTTTACTATGGATCGTGTTGAAGTAATTTAATTGATGATATCTCTTTAAATTTATAATATTCTTTCAGTTCTGATTTAAGAAACAAGTTTTACTAGCTCAAGGTCGTGATATTCTTGATCTGGGTGTGTACTACAAATTGCTTTCGGACATCAATATAATTAGATTAAGCTTGAAGTCTACTCGTTTTCTGGCACCCAGACGGTTTTATCTTTCTCTGTAACAGTACTAAAATCACAATGCTCCCGATATTAAGATGAGAAGGGAAGCATTTGTTATTTTACCAAAACATTTGAATTTAGTTATTTGGTCTCCTCATAGAATCATGCTACCACTTATTTTTTCTGTGCACATAGATTTTAGGTTTATTTTGCAACTTTATCGGTTATTGATACTCCATCCTACTTCAGATAGATAATCACATCCTTATGCATTATAATTGCCAACAAACGGGGTTCACGCCCCACATTAAAAATCATTACGGCAAAGTAATGATTGCCAACACAAACATGCTTTGTACATTTTTGAGCAATTAAGAAATATTTAGGACGATGAAATCGTATTTCGTTATATTGTCTCATTTATTTAAGTGTTACTCTTACAAAAATGTTACATTTTACTATTGTTCTAACCCACCAGCATATACACTTAAATGCTTGTAAATTTCCCATCGGTAAATAAGTAGTATAATAAAAAGTACTAGGGGACCCGCCCCCTGCTCGCTAACGCTCGCCAACCCCCAGAGGATTCCTTCGCAATCCTCATTGGTTCGCTGAGCGAACCTATGCTCGCTTCGCTCGCATCAATGAAGACATGTGTCCTAGCAGAAGGAATTGTTAACAAAATATGATATATTCCAAAAAAATATTTTTCAAATCTAAATTTTAGGCTGTTTATCAGAAAAGATATTTTCAGTACCTCTGGAATCAGAATTCAAATGGAAACTTTGAGCATATTTTGACTCGAAATGTGAGCGTTGATTAGGAAATTGAAAACCCAGCATGTTGGTTGTGTGTACATTTACCCAGCACTCGAGCCACCCACGCTTTTTCATTGAGTTTGTTGTCGAAAGTTGTAATGCAAGCGTCTTGTTGAACTATTATAGTTTACCCCGAAACGGACTTTTTTTTAAATGACCCTGAAAAGATCCTCCGTTTTCTTTGATTTCTATTATTTACTGCAACAGCTCGACTAAAATTCATTTTTTTTCAATAAAATTTCATCTGATAACGCTATAAATTCAATTGAAGCGCGAGGCTTTGGGATAAACAAAGAATCGTACAATGTTGCCAAAACGCGAAAACAAATAACGTCTTTTTTGCGTGCCACGTAAGAGAATTATATATATAGATCTCGTTTAAAAGCTAAAATATACTTCAAAATATTTTATTATTGTGGAAAATGATTTAAAAAAAAATAGGGTAAGGCTAAAATTGGGCAACACTTGTTAACTGACTCATTATAAATTCTATAATTTAGTAGCTTCATATGAAGGCTTAAATAACTCTGCTTATAATATGAGCTTCTTGTTTACCCAATTGTTTTTGTCAGAATCTTTAATGTTTTGTGATTTCACCAGATTTGTTAATTCTTTGATCGTAAGGTTATAGATGTAATAAAAAGATTCAACCGAAACTAAATTAATTGAACCAGAACCGCCTCTTAAAATTATATGCCTGACAGATTTTAACAATAACTTTATTCATAAAAATGAACTTCTTTGTTTTTCCAAGTCCCTCCAGATTAATTATACGTCAAGATTTCTGAGCTTATTGTTCCCTCCCACATATTTTCCGCTTCCACTTGTATGGGTAGTCTTTCAGCTTACTTAAAAAGCAAATTGAGAGTAACAACCCCCACAGGAAAGAATTTACAAAAACTATTTCGGCTTTTAACTGTCTGTTTAAATGTGTATAGAACTATCACTTATTACACGTGATATCTGATTTGTTGTTAATTTTGTTTCCTCAATTAAAACGCTGAGCTTTTTAATTCAAACTAATTGTCGTGTTTCTTTATTATTTAAATGCAGAAATTAGCTTTAATATTTAAATGCAGAAATTAGCTTTAATATTTAAATGCAGAAATTAGCTTTAATATTTAAATTCCAGTTTCATTTCTTGTGCCCTCTGGGGGTTTACTTTCTCAAACTAAGCACGGGCATCATAATCTCGAGGTTCCCTAGGAAACTGTCTTCACTTTTTTTTTATATTTCTGCCTGGCCTACCTTTTGTTTTTTTGACGTGAATACGACTTTAAAAATTGGATCAGTATTCGTGACATGCATGAAGAGTCGCGCGCTACAAAAATACGTTATAACTCCCAGCAAAAGAGGCTGACACAGAGAAATAGTTAAGGTAGGCGATATTTGGAACATCTACCCTATAGCATCGTGTAAACAAATTATGTCCATATCTGCCGTGATTTACGGACGTATGCGTGCGCAGAGAACTGAGCGTAAGTAGGGAGCCTGCAATAATGTCGAAAACCTACCGTGCTGGGCGAGTATTGGGTCAATGTAACTTTGCATTGCGTTGAGTCAGGACTGCGTAAATGGTGCTACTCGAAAGCTACCCAACTACGCTACAATCGCAGGACTTAAATGAATAAAATTATCGTTCAATATAAATATCGAACTGCATTTTGATCGATCAATGTTAATTGATCGTTGAATATTCAATATAACCAATCGTTCAAACTTCCTATTTCACTGCACTCATTCCAAAATCCGATATCATACCCTATAATTCACGTTAAAACTGCAGTTGGTGTCCTCGACAAAAAACATGCCATTTTTTAGGTTCCTTGTATACGTTTTTGGTCTTGTTTTAGGAACAGTTTAGATAAATATAAATATGGCCCTTGTGCCATAAAGCCCAAAATGACCAATCAATCAATTCTTGTGATTCAACTTTCTTCAAAACTAAATTTATCTTTTCTGTATTGATAAAACTTTATATCGCTCACTCCTTTCAACAACGTCATATCTGAAAAATTGTCGCTTTTTAGTTATGCCTGCTTTCAAAATGCCCTGAAAGAGTAGTATATCCCTGCAAGATCGTCATATCTCACCGCTCAGTATTTAATCACTCTAGAGAGCAGAAGTAATATTTATTTTTAACACATTTTATTCTACTTTTAAAATTTGAAATTACTCTCCTGAAAAATCACGTTTTTTGAGATAGGACGTTGGTTGAAAGGAATGAGCGATATATATGTCCATTGTGTATAGTCTATTATTTTACGTTTATCTGGTGTTTGAAACAGCTTGGCTAAGTATGACACTTGCAACATAAGACTCAACCAAAATTCCTTTTTTTAACCCTTCCTTCTTTGTACCTTATATTCCTGAAACCTGTTTTCAAAGTTTTAAGTTAAAAATACCAGCCTAAAATTTTTCGATTCAAAAGTTCAAATTTTTATAAATCTTTTGTCTAAAAGCAGACAATACTTTTTTTTAAATTGCAAATGGCTTGAACCTTATTTAAAGGTTTATTTTCAGTAATCATTTTAAGAACATTAAAAAAAATTTTGTTACTCACCCATTTTTGTTTTCCAGATCGGATTGAAGGATGTCTATGGAAAATATGAAATTCATTGAAATCTTAAGGTGGTGTACCTACTTATTGTGCTTCTGTACATGTGAGGTAAAATATGTAATACATAGTTTTTATTTTTTTGTAGAAAAATAATATAGTTCCTTTTAATGCTTATGTCTAAATGTTTTATCTCTACTATTATAAAAGGAAGTATGTGTGGTGTTTCATATGGAGGTATCCATACGTATCTATAGCACTTACTTTAATGAAATTTGGCACACAGATATTCCTAAAGCTGACTGAATAGACCTTGAAGCCCAAAATTTAAAATTTGATCAGAACATTTGAATTATTTAGCTTTTTCCGTGTTTCTTTTGTGGAGTGTTTTTCGCCTTGGCTTTCTTCATTTCTTTTGGACGCGCGCCAAGGTTCCAAAGACGTCACTGACTGCTACTGGAGAAGGATTGAAATCGGAATACCTACTCTGCCGATTCTCATTTGAATTCATTGTTTTTTTTATTATTTTCCATCATAACGGATTGTAAATTGCAATAATTATAGTTATGTTGCATTTGAGTCACGATACAGTGCAGTCGCTCTTTTCTGGTTGTATTGTTTCTTGTTTTTTTTTTTTAAACATATGCTTTTAAATAAGTTAACTTTAATAAGCTAACTTTCTTGCTTTTTTCTTCAGCTTTAAGACTTTTTGAAAGTATAGCGATATTTAATTTTTTATCATTTACGCAATTGTTTTGTTTACTGGTTTGGTTTTGTTAGAATCAGTGATATTGACTTTTTAAAAGCATAACTTTATCACGGGCATATATACGTGCGTGTGCATCACTCTTTTTCACTGAATTTGGGGAGGCAAGTGCGTTAGTTAGGTAAGTGTAAGTGTATCCACTGAATATAATGTGTTTGCGATTGTTTCTACCTGCTGAAGAATACTTGACAGAGTTCTACAGATTATCTTCGCTAGAGAGCATTATTAGTATTAATAGTCTATGCCATGCACTTGCCCCATCATGGGGGAAAGAGCCCTTCCATAAAATAGCGCTAGGATTATTTTTTTAAATATATTATTCACATTAAGTGGTAAAAAAAATAAGTGTACAAATGTGTTAGTAAGTAGTTTGGGAGCGTGGTAAAAATATGAAATTGTTGATATTACCAGGGACAGTAGTAATTGTTTCAATGTGAACTCAGAATGCCGCTTTAGGCCAGTTTGTAGAGTCGCGGATTTTTAACCAGAAGGTTGCTAGTTCAAAACGGTATCCAGCCAAAGACCGTCGTGTTTGTTTGTGTGTAGGGGGGGGGGGAGGGATTGATGCACCTTAACTCTGCCTTAGCCTCAAATGTATTAACTTTGGCGTGGTGTGGAAGTTTGAAGTGTGGGGTGCCAGCTTAGGTGTTGCCCTCGGAATCTGGCCGTGGTTCAAAATTACTAGATCAGATACCTCCTTTCGAGTTTGATTTGGTAATGTCATCAATAGTCCGTTGGTATTGCCTCACTGTGACTTAAGTTCAAGCAGCTATCTACCAGCGTGAACTTTGAGGATTTGGGCTCTTGGCTTCCTTCATTTTGCTCTCATTGAAGGAGTTAAAAAACTATAAAAATTCAACCTCAACGAAATGAAAAATTTCGCAATTTATTTTAAGGTTGCTTTTTTTTTTATTCAGTTTTCTTCAACGGCGTTTTAGCAAACCTACTTTTAAGTAATCCGTTTTAATTATCGTAGATAATTGCTTGGCTCGTCACAGCGGTTATTTTATCTGAACATCGATAAATTATTTATAAATGAAAACCTTAAATTGATAAAGCATTTATGGCAAGGGTGAATTGTTTCTCTACCTGTGTATTTTCCGCATTTCCCAGAATTACGATAACACATGACAGCAGAGTGACAAATAAAACCTTAACGTATCCAAACATGAGAATATTGCTTTAAATATAATTTTTTAGTATTTATGTTTCCTACTTATTTAGTTTCGAGGATCAGCTGAACCCACATGGGGCTATGAAGACAAATGACGATTTGGATGAACATGAAACATCCATGAAAAAACAGTTTATCTTTTCATTTTGTTTGTAAGAGGACCTGAAAATTCATAAAATATTTTTAAAAGCAATTATTTTTTGCCCCTGAATACATTATTTCATCTGCATTCAAAAACCATGACAATGATACTGACCTAGGTCAAATGTGATTCATAATCAAGTGCATAGTACTTATAGGTTCGCTAAGGAACTGTTTTTAAAAACGAGGCTGAGACCCAAACCTAGCACTTATGAAAATTTCTTCATTTGTTCACTAACGTATTCTATTGCGATCTACGAGTATGTGAAATGAAATTTCACTTTAAAAGTTTAAAATGTTCGCACACACTAGAAGTTTAAAAAAAATTCTAACTTTAAAAACCCATTTTTTTTACAGTAGGTCATTGGTATATGCTTCAAATTCTTTCAGTGAGAAAAATTCATATTAAACTAATTATTAATTAGCTAATTAAGATATAATGAGCTATTTAGCATGTTTTTTGAACAGTGATACCTCAAATTCTAATTTGTCTAGAAAGACAATTCCAGTTGGAAATTTGTTGCAATATTATTCTTCATGTTTTGACCCTCAATCAAGTTGCTAGAGATACTGTAACAACTTTTTTCGCCAAGGATGCATAAAAAATCAAGATTTTTTTTTCTGGAAATTTAGAATTTAAAAATCAATTGAAAATTTATTTTTTAACTCATAACTCTAATTGAGGGTCAAAACATGTATTACATAGATAAAATGATACAAAAACAATTATAATAGATGAATTTTTTTTGTTGAGTTATCACTGTTTGAACAAAGCATCATACTACAAAAACTTGTTTATTCAGAAATCGAGTTTAAAGTTTTGGAAACACGTCTGATCAATGGCGAAAGTACCAAACAGAAACCCTTGTAACTAGAAAACTATTTCGAATGTTTGGAAGATCTTGGTATCGTTTGAAAACTAAATAATTGAAGAATGTTTTGAAGCAATTAAAAAAAATTTAGACTTTCTGCTCGATTTTCAGGTTTTATAGTATGTACAAACATCTCAAATCTTGAAATTACCCTATTTTCTTGAAGAATGAGAGTCCTATACATTAAGTTTACATATTGAGTTGCAATTACATGAATACCTACAGTCAATGTCCTAAAACAGAAAAACATGTCTATTGTTTTAAAAATGAACATTAATTAGTTTTAGTAGTCGCTTATGAATCTATGATAATTCCATGCGTCACGTTAATTGTCACATAAATATTTCTCCATACTACATTTTGTATCCCGGTTACGAACCTAAAACGCCAGTAGAGTAATAAGAGTCACAATGATTCATCTATCTATCATACTTAAAATTGTGGCAGATGTCTTTCAAACGATAAGGCTGATGAGTGTTATCTACTTGCTGACATGTCCCGTTACGAGTAAATTGACCTCTCTAGTAGTTGTCAGATCACGTTAAATGAAACAGCATGTTTGACATTTAGATCAAAGGTATTTATGTTCAAAAATTCTATTCAGTTTGCGTTTACTGTCCTTGTTTTTAATGAAACATAACTGCTTTATACGTAATCTAAATGACAATTTCTAATTGTGTATGAGTGACTCTTTCTAGGCAGCAATGTGTTACTAGCAATGTTGTATAAAAAGTAAAATTATCTAAAAAATTAAATTCTTAAAATTAAAATTCTATAAAAAGTAAAATTCTATTTAAAGTAAAATTTGAAAAAAGTAAAATTCTATAAAAAAGTAAAATTTGATAAAAAGTAAAATTCTATAAAAAGTAAAATTTGATAAAAAGTAAAATTCTATAAAAAGTAAAATTTGAAAAAAAGTAAAATTCTGTAAAAAGCAAAATTTTATAAAAAGTAAAAATCTGTAAAAATTAAAATTATATGAAAAGTGAAATTTTTAATTGAAGTGCTTCGGATAGTAATAAGTAAAATTCCGCAGAAAATTTTCCGTAACTCAAAAAAATTGTTAATAAAATATTTAAGAGGATCAAAAGAATTTATGTTTGAATGAGTGCGAAAAACGTACATATTCATGTTAGCATAACCTTATAATAGTGTAAAAACCATTATAATTTTGAAATTTTTAATAAAATTTCTGGAGTTTATTATGTTGGCTAAACCCGTACATAGTTTTCAAGTACTGTTTTTTTAAAGAAAAAAAATACAAATTAATTGTAAGCAACGATTAACCTCTTTTAACTAGCTTAATTGTGAATTATCACACATCAGAAATGTCTGAAATAGTCATATTAAGCTCTGGAGCAAAAACGAAAATAATTTACAGATACAAAAATCTCTATTATAAAAGGAATTGTTTGTCTGTTTTCTTTTTTCAAAGTACTGACGAATTTATGGCACTTACAGTTATGATATTTGGCACACAGGTAGTCAGAATTTTTTTGGAATTTTTGGGTCCCGGCGAATGTCGACATCCATAAATTTAATGAAATTTAATTATTATTGTTTTCTTTGGAAGGGCAACAGCATTAAAGATCACAGATTCTAAATGTATTTTTTCCATTTTCATTTTGCGCGAAGGAATGATTTTATAACAGACGATAAAAAACAAAGTTTTAACTTTAGTTATGTAGTTCTTTTTCTATCTCCTAGACCGTTAAAGATAGAGTAAAAATTTCAACGGATTTGAAAATTGCGGAAAATTTCACATTAGATCAATACCTAAAAATATGATTTTCTTTAAATAAGTAGAATTTTTAATTTGAATATCTTATATTTATAACCTTCATGTTCAAAAAATAAATACATTAAATTTCTGCGCTATTACCATTTCAGTGAAGGAAAGCAAAAAAATAACCATTTCGGTGGCATTGTTTTGTTCTTTTTTGTAAAATCGGGATCGTTTCAGATAGATTGAAAATTTCAACGGATTTCAAATCTTGTATTTTCGCAAGAGATTGTGACATCATGCCGAATTTCCATTTGGTTTTGCTTCGCATACCGAAACCACGAGCAACTCCGTTATGGCTGTCATCCAATAGGCTACAAATTCCCATTTGGTTTGCAAAGCAAACCAATAACCCCATTACCTAACTATTTGCCTTATCTTGTTAATTCAGCATTGGTTATTATTAGTTTAAGGTCAAAGTAGAAAACGAATATATCAGGAAATATCAAATCAATTTTGCGTGGACCAGAAAATAAATATGGATATATAGGGAAAAAAGGTGCATAAAAAATTATATTAAACGACTTGTTTCACCTTTTTCTGCAAGTATGAAAGACAAATTAATGAATAGCCACGAAGTTCCCGTATCTTCTACCTGTCAAGTTTATGCAATGTTGGAACAAAGATTCAGTGAATAATTGAGTGAAAGGATCTTAATTATTTAAGGAAATGTTCGCTTCACGTGACACTTCTCATTTACGTACCTAAGTGTGGCATCAATAATTCAGAATATGATGACGTATAGTCTGTGATATAGGAAGTTCGGTTTAGACTTTGGGAACAGGAATTGGGACATGTACAGGTCTATGTTAATTCTCAAAGCTATCACTTCCTAGCAGTCGTTTTTCTCGTCACTTAATTATTCAATGAGGAAATAAAGTGGTGTCCATTTTGGGACATGTCTTTGTCTTTCCTCTTCACCAAATTCATTGATAAGTTTTCGTATGTATATTCTAGCAATGCTATAAAGAAATTAACTGGTAAGAAACATCTGCTTCAAATTAATTTTATGAATGTAACACTATTGCGTATGTCGCTAACTTTAAAATAGTTGTGAACTAGTCAGAAGTGATGGTGAGTCCATTTTTTTAACCACTCGATAGTGAAGAACTTATTGTTTTGTGACTATTTTTATAGAATAATTTCTCAAAGTATTGTTCTCAAGATAAATAAAAAAAAAACTTAAAGTAGGTCTTCTACTGCTTTAAAAAATTATTTTACGTCCTTTTATAAAACTAAATACACAAATTTTGTCCTTTGGCTGAGCATTTATTTGGAAACAAGTGGGATATCAAAATTATAAAAACATGCTAAAAAGAGTTTTAAAATAAATAAAAGTTTCGTTCATGTAAAATACATATAAAAGAAAACCTTATAAGTTTAACACAATCGTCAATTCGATCGAAGTAGGTTTTTAACTGTCCGGAACGATTCCGATACGCCTCAAAAATGATTTTCTGAACAAATGTATCAACATATATATCATAAAATCATTGCGAACACGTACACCAGTAAATGCATTTCCATACAAAGCAATGATCGTTATAATTTAAATTGCATTGCGTTGATGATTTTTTTTACTTTGAATCAAACATATTTTTTATGATCCAAGCTATCCAGTTTACTAACAAAGGGATAATGCTAAGAAAGGGGTGTCCGAGAAGGATCCAGTTTACTAACGAAGGGATAAGACTGGGAAAGGGGTGTCCGAGAAGGATCCAGTTTACTAACAAAAGGATAAGGCTGGGTAAGGGGTGTCCAGGGGGGGGATCCAGTTTACTAACGAAGGGATAAGGCTGGGAAAGGATGTCCTAGAGGGATCCAGTTTACTAACGAAGGGATAAGGCTGGGAAAGGGGTGTCCCAGTGGGATCCAGTTTACTAACGAAGGGATAAGGCTGGGAAAGGGGTGTCCGAGAAAGTTCCCATGATACATAAAACAGAAAGAAACCTACAAAAGACTTGAAAGTATAGCCAGAAATACAAGTAGAAATTCTTACGAGTTTTGACAGAAACAGAAACTATTTACATAGAAAATATTAAATGTGTAAACACAACACAATCAAGTGTATATTCGCAACTGGTACAAGAATGGATCCTCTTTCTCGAATTAAACAAAATTGTACTTCGTCCACTGTGTATGTTTCTCTCCGGTATTCGCCATAGTGCAGTTTCGTAATTCATGAAATTGAGAAGTCATTGTCTGTTGGTTTGGTGGGAAAAAATCTTTACCGAATACCTTTTCGCAAACACGTAGTGGAAGTCATCGCTGACGTTTTCAGAATCCCATGGTTTGTCTAACATAATAAACATTGGAAATCTGGTGTGAAGCTAGCATGTTCTTTCAGCCATTCGTTTCTCGTTTGGCCATCAAATGCGCAGAACACTAATCTTATATTTAGTTCTACAAGTGTTAAATACATATATCTCTCCTGCCTCGCCCAAAATACTGTCCTCGAGTTTCAAAAAGTGAGCGAGAGTTTAAAATAATCAGCTAACGATCTCTCTTCAAGATCAGACGGACGTCTTCCAAAATAGGATCCTCCCTCTTTAAAAGACCACTAAAT
The DNA here is from genome assembly GCA_947359465.1 of Metellina segmentata. Taxonomy (NCBI): domain Eukaryota; kingdom Metazoa; phylum Arthropoda; class Arachnida; order Araneae; family Tetragnathidae; genus Metellina; species Metellina segmentata. Next base: position 37,856,160 of record OX375878.1, on the reverse strand, counting down.
AGTTGTGAAGGTTGAGTGCCGTTGAAGTGTTAATGTCAAACGTTTCGAGTGTTCCTTCCCCTTCTCGCCTACTTCAGCATTATCCCACAGGAGATTCATATCCCTTCTTTTATGTAAAGCAGACGGTTTCGAGAGGGTCATCTCCCAAAATAACCCGCCGTTTCGCTCAATGAGACTCAATTCATCCGGGTCTTGCGCATTCATTGACATCTGGGCCTGCGTGCATTGGAGGTGGTTGTTGGGAAAAAGATGATGGCAAATCCTGCCGAGTCCATAAACATGAGATTATCCACTCGAGTTAAAGGAGGTTGATCAAGGAAAATTTGCAGAAAAAAAATTACTTGTCTTTTTTAAGCAGGGTATATTTACCTAGGTAGAAAAAGACCCACGTCCATTTTGCAAGTTTTTGGTAAAAACCGATTTAATCTATATATATAATTCTCTTACGTGGCTCACAAAAAAGACGTTATTTGTTATCGCGTTTTGGCAACATTGTATGATTGTTTGCTTACAACAAAGCCTCGCGCCTCGATTGAATTTTTACCGTTATCGGATGGAAGTTTTATTGAAAAAAAAAATGAATTTTAGTCGAGCTGTTGCAGCTTTTATAGAAATCAAAGAAAGCATAGGATCTTTTCAGTGCCATTTGAAATACAGCTTTTTTCAGGGCCAACAATTATAGTTCAACAAGACGCTTGCACTACAACTTTCTACAACAAACTCGATGAAAAAGTGTAGGTGGCTCGAGTACTGGGAAATGTACACACAAACAACATGTTGGGCATTCAATTCCAAAGCATCGCTCACATTTCGAGTCAAAATTTGCTCAAAGTTTTCATTTGAATTCTGATTTCAGAGGTATTGTTATAACTTTTCGGTAATACAAAAAACTTATTTTTGAAAAATATTTTTTTGATACATAATATTTGTAAGTAATTCCTTTTGCTAGGACACGTGTCTTCATTGATGCGAGCGTAGCGAGCATGCTCGCGCAGCGTACCAATGAGGATTGCAAAGCAATCCTCCGGGGGTTGGCGAGCGTTTGCGAACAGGGGGCGCGCCTCCTAGTCATTTTTATTTCTTCAATTTTTTCAATGCAGCGTACAAAACTTCTTTCCAATGTTTGATTCATTTATAATGTATTGAATGAAAGACAGGATTTTTCTATTATAACTTTCGTGACATTGAAGTAATCTGTTGACATAACTCGAAATTGGCGAATTTGAAAAGCCGTCCTTATTCTACTCGGGTACAGATATATTGGACTGTATCACAGGAAACGAAAAATCAGAGAAGCCGCTGGAAATTAAATTGCTTATTAAAAAATGAATCATATTTAAAGGTATGAAATGAATTAATTAGTGAAATGATTATAATTTTTCTTTCTTAAAGACTCATTTTATATCTACTACTATCTAGTTGCAAAAAGGAGTGGATTGGTCTACAGAAGTAGTAGATCCATATGCGTTGCTATCAAGAAAATTACAGCTCCCACTTTCGTTATAAGTATACATTTCTACATAGCGCTGTAAAGGTTGTTAAAGAACTACCGTCGCTAACTTGTGTTTCAGATACTAAAAATTAAAGATACTGTAAATTGAAGCTTTTAACGCAAAAAGTATAAAGAAATTGATTTATTGGTAATTTCATCAAGTCCACTATCCCTTAACAAGTCTTCTGGTGTATCATACACGTATTTTTCTGTTCATCATGGTTCATAAATAACAGCAATACATGGGAACTATATTTATGATAAATAAATATACCATGATCTTACACTACTATATTTTAATTGGATTTCATGTGCATTAATTTTCCCATCGTGTGTCAAAATTTAAATTCATGCAACCAGTTTGTAGTAAAGTATAAATCAGTTTAACTCCATATGGTAAATGTATCGCTCTATTGTAAAACAAAAATATTGTACTCACAGAATTTGATATTAATTCATTTGCAACGCAAAAATTTAAAAACAAATTGATTTATTGGTCGTTTTTGATAATTTTATAAGTCCACTCCTTTAACACGTCTTATGGAGTATAATACAATACTCAGAATTTTCTCTTCTCCATGGTTCGTTAATAACAGCAATAATAGGTACCATGATTTTGCAATACTATATTTAAATTGAAGATTGAAAAATAGTTATATTTGTTCCATAACAGACAAGGCGATTGCAAAATTTGGATCATGTAGTATGCCTGAAATAAATTATATAAAATAAACAAACGTACAAAATAACTGAGTATCATTTTATGTTTTTTTATTTACAATTTCATGGATTATGCTTTTAATCTTTTCGAATAACAAAATTATGAGAGGAAGAATAATGTAATATTCTGTGAGCCAATAAATTCAATTTTCTGCTTCTGCTAATTTATTTTCTTAAACTATGTTGAACTTGACCCTTCTTCCCAAAGAAATCGGCGTCTTTCATGGCTTATACACAGATTGCTTTTTTTGTGTTTTTACTTCTAGTCCCAAGAAAGTATTGTAAATAATAAACCGTTCCAGGACTGTTGTTAGGTAAGATAGCATTATTTCGCTTTAAATCGAAGTTTGCTATTTATTTTATTTAAAATTAAGTCTTGTTCCTTTCTTAGGTTAGTGACTCTATTTGTGTATCTGATAGAAGTACTGTAATTCACCAAGAGAGTTTTTGTATAACTCTTTTTTGTTGTTGTTATTATGCGAAAATTTTCAATATCGAATCTCCGTTCTCACCTAGTTGATATTAAGGTTGAGCCTATCTTCAGTTAGTGTCATCAGAGTTTTCAGTGTCCTCATTTTCAAGCTTTTCCTATGAGCAAGTTTTCTCACACACGATTTTACTTTTCATGACAAGTCGGAAATCATAATTTCCTTCATTGTTATCTGACGCAAATTTATCAGCTGGTACGTCAACAGCTTCGTCTTATATGGTTTTATAGTTAAAATGTTTTAGAGCACAGGATGATATAGATTGAGTACCATATTGAGCCCTTACTGCCAATTCGTTTTGGTGGTCCTCAATCGCAAGTTCATTAGGCATCTATCTTGTTCGTTTATTCTTTATGTAACGTATTTATTGATTGTACTTCTAAAGTATATACATTTTATTTTTAGTGGTCTTCTGTCTGCTACAGAATGAACGCAACAATATTTCTGTATCTTTGATTAAATCTTAGAGATAATTTTGAATGCCCTCAAGTTGTTGTGGTGTGTAAGTTTGAAGAGTGGTGTGCCAGCTCAGGTTTTGCCTCGTCATCTGACCGTGGCTCAAAATTAAGTGGTGTTTTGTCCTCGAATCTTTCCCTTTGGGGGTTTACCATTGCCGATAATTCGTTGTCTTCAGTGCTACGTTGACTCTTCTTACTTGTGGTCTGTTAATTTTTCTCCTCTCGAAACTGCCCCTGAAAAGCATGCGCAGCTTAATCGGTTCTACAAAATGTAGAGAACTTTATAAATTTATGTACGATGAAACAGTAACTAAAAAACATGATATATACAGTCTAAAATGGTATCCAAAACTAAACCAATTCTCTAAGTAGTAAACTATAGCTTACATTTGTTTCCTGCATCAATCCAGCATCTTGAAAGGTAGATCAATGGTTTGTGAAATGAAGTAAATAAAATTTTAAAACTTCGTTAGTTAAGATAAATTGCAGCAGGCAATTTTTCTAGTCAAAAAATCGCTTCAATAAAACGTTGTGTCTCTTAATTAAAATTTTAATTGTAGGAGCTTGTAATATGACGATCATAACATAAATGTAGAAAGCTTTTTGGAAACTTCGTTACGTACAATTTTTGGGTAGCATTGAAAAATAATTTGTTTTGACGTTTACCCATTTTGTGTTTTTTAAATTGCTTATTTAAATTTGAAGTTCTCATAATTTTTACTGTAAACATAACCATTGTAAACGAAGCAGAAAGTGAATGTGATTCTGCTATTTTCATTCTCATTGTAGCAGATAGGAAATTTTAAATCTGCTAAATTAACTGTCCATCTCTTTGTACTTTAAAAAATTTGTTATAATTATGTTTTCGAAACTTCTTTTACTTGGTACTCAGATAGTTAAAAAAGCAAAATTCAATCCCCAAACACAAAACTAGCTGTCTTATAATATTGACGATGTTATGAATGTCAATCTCCATCTGAATCTACCCATACGATCCTTATAAGTACAAAAGTGACTAAACTCAACTTTAAAACATTATATTTTCTTACTTAGAAAATTGGTCTTTTCCGATGTGGTGTATCCATATCGGTAGAGATTAATTATATGTTACTATTAAATATCCTCGATCTACAATTAAATATTATCGATACTTTGATAATCATCAATGCTCCCATCAACCAAGTTAAAATACCTCCTAATAATCTTTGTGTAGGAATCTTTTGAAAAGAAGGGAAGGATCTGCTTAAGCTCGATTGCAACATCGAGCAAATACTCTATTTAAAAACAGGAGTAATTAACGACGAAACACGTACTTAACGTCAAATAAAACACGCTTCCACTGGAGGAAGCCGACTTGAAAAATCAAACAAAACAAGCGCCGAAATAGCCCATTGATTTTATTTGACTGCAAAATTGCTAAACCGGGAGTACATGCCAGGCATAATCAATGAAACTTCGGCACTCATCCTGACGGGTTTCTGCCTTTTTATTATCCAGCTAAGGGGTAGATCATATTTGCTGAAGCTCGAATGCAACATCAAGCAAATATTCCAATATAAAAACAGGACTTACCGACGAAACACGTCAAATCAAACAAACGCTTGCACTCGAGGAAGCAGATTCGAAAAAACAAAACAAGCGCCGAAATAGCCCATTGATTTTATTTGACTGCAAAATTGCTAAACCGGGAGTACATGTCAGGCATAATCAATAATACTTCAGCACTCACCCTGACGGGTTTCTGCCTTTTTATTATCCTGCTAAGTGGTAGATCATATTTGCTGAAGCTCGAATGCAACATCAAGCAAATATTCCAATATAAAAACAGGACTTACCGACGAAACACGTCAAATCAAACAAACGCTTGCACTCGAGGAAGCAGATTCGAAAAAACAAAACAAGCGCCGAAATAGCCCATTGATTTTATTTGACTGCAAAATTGCTAAACCGGGAGTACATGTCAGGCATAATCAATAATACTTCAGCACTCACCCTGACGGGTTTCTGCCTTTTTATTATCCTGCTAAGTGGTAGATCATATTTGCTGAAGCTCGAATGCAACATCAAGCAAATATTCCAATATAAAAACAGGACTTACCGACGAAACACCTCAAATAAAACAAACGCTTGCACTCGAGGAAGCCGACTCGAAAAAACAAAACAAGCGCCGAAATAGCCCATTGATTTTATTTGACTGCAAAATTGCTAATCCGGGAGTACATGCCAGGCATAATCAATGAAACTTCGGCACTCATCCTGACGGGTTTCTGCCTTTTTATTACCCTGCTAAGTGGTAGATCATATATGTCTGCGGCCGAAAATTATAATTCCCCACGTAAGACCGGTGCGGAAAATTTGAGTAAACGCCGTTGATACCAGACTCTAACAAGACAGGTCTGATTACAGTTTACCTTAGCACCCGGCGTCGCTCTTCCTCATTGCTAACCCCGAGCAGTGAGGACACGCACTCACCCAAACGAGTCACGAGTTTTCTTCTAATAAAAGAGCAATAAATTCTTCAAAAGCTGTGGGAGATGTGTTTCTCAGATTAGATACCCGAGCGCCTTCCAACGGGGCGACTTCGTAAAAAAGGTTCAAAGGAGGGAAAGAAATGTTTCCAGCACGTGTTGTTGATGGTGCTGTTACTTAAGGGCTATAAATGTCCAAAGCGTATATTTTTGAAACGCCTAGTCACTCGTAAATTGCTGTCCCTGTCCAAATGATGCGAGGATCGACTTAGTTGCTGCGAATTTATGTCGGGGTGTCGGGGTTGAGACAGATTGGGAGGTAGGGGTTGATGCGGTTCAGAAACGCAAATTTGAGAAACTTGACACCATTGGGGACTCGCCACGAAACTAACTTGGCCTGTTGATCGCTCCGCACTCTCTCACGCTTTGAATAAAAAAGATAGCATGTTGCTTGTAAGATAATCCTAGTGGCGCTGTCTATGGTTTAGTTGACTTATTAGGAATTCTTAATAGTTTATGTTTCGGTGGGAAGGTAGTTCAATTTACATGGCACTGGATCGACACAAAGGGATATTGCTCAATCCTGAAGGAAAGAATCCGAGGTCAACACCTCGTCATTTGAACTCCAGATGACGAGGTTATATAGGAGCTGGCAACCTACTCTCCATTATTCCACACCACGACAACATGAGAACATTTAATGCCACGACATATTTAACGTGTACCACCAGACTTCACGAACTTAATAGTCTTGGGTTGAATCTAATACCAAACTCTACTGCTAATTGGGGATTGTTAACTACGGCCCCGTTCTCGGTTCCACAAACAATTGAAGCATCTTTTATTCCTTGTGCTGTTGAGTTACCGGGGCTCATCGGGTTCTCCAAATGCGCTATCAACCTGTGAGGCACACAATAACTAATAATTATTAGCTATTTTTCAAGGATTTTTGTTGAATATAATGTATTTGTTTTTCTATTATCTTTTAATTATATTTTAAAGCTTTATATGTATTTTTTTCAAAATTTTGTAGTTAACTTTTTTATGTGCCTAAATATCCGAGTACCATTTTAATGAATTTGTGCCGAAATGTCAAATATTTAGATGCCACCTTATGAGCATTTTTCAAAAATATTCCCTGCTTAAAACGGGTAAACTTTTTTATTTTACACCAGACCATTTTGCTATAAGTCTGTCTGGCAGCCTAATATAATCTAGTAGCAGAAGCAAAATAGCAAAATATAGAACTCAATCAGCAGACGACCTCAGTGAGATAAGGACATCTATTGTGGTGGGTTTTTGTCATATGAAGGGCCACAGCGGGCCATGGTTGGAGAGTTTGACAAGTCATTTTGGCTGCGATGATTTTGCAGCTACTCGTGTCCAACGAACATACGAAAACAAGCGACTCGTATATCTCTCGGTAGCAATTGAGATCTTAGAAAGGAGTTGGTCTTTCTCTTTTATTATGTTTGTAACTAGCAAATTGGAAATGTGTAGCATTATCAACCATTTCGGTCAATCGAATTAAATTTGTTTATCATATTTATCATTCAATCGACTTTAGATGGATTTGCAAATTTTGTATCATTAACGCTGATTGGTCTACCGATCGGCAATACAATATAAAAGCTGAATGTAAAAGTAATTTCCTGACTTGCCCTGCTTGAACTTCTGGATTGTTATTTTGACATCAGAAGTTCGGATTGATATTAAAACTCTTTGGATATTCGGTGTCATGCTTCAATTCAGTACCAGCAGAATGTTTGATTTTTATTGTATTTATTAGGGTTTTATACTACAGTAAAAAACACTTTATGGATTACGGGTCGGTGTGGCTTAGAGGGTTCGTCCTCTTCGCTAGAAACCTGCGAGTTATAGGCTGTGCAATTCTTCCTTCCTGGTATATTTGTACTGTACAGGGGTAGTGTTGGTATGAACTGTGACCACCTTTTAGATCGACCAATCACTGGAGCAGCATGTGACAAAACATGCCACATGCGTACTTTGTTTTTGTTCAGAAAACATGTCTGCACCCACGTGTATTTCGGTCACAGAACTGTTGGATCAATGCGTGGCTTGCCTTAGAATGCTTGGCATGATTAGGGCGTGTATATTGCTCAATGATTGCCAAGATTGCAGTCGTTTTAAACTCTACTTCGGGTTTTTAGGGTAAAATGTATAAACTACATTAATTTAGTAATGTTTTGTTTTATCAACGACTTAAGAGTGAAACACTGTTTTCTAAAACAGTATGCAATCGTAAAAACAACAAATATAAGCGAAGAAATAAAATATCTAGATCTTCACTCTTTCAGTGATTTTCCAATAGCATAGAGAGCAAAGGTTAAATAAGAATTGTAAGCTGCTTCTTATGCATATCCGGTAATTGAGATGGCAAAGCGAAAGAGGAATTCCATGTTATTTTAGTGACCTAGTCATTCAATTACATGATTTCCTTTGTAACACTTGACTTCGCCCACTAGCGTTGTCAGGTAGACAAGACATCCAAGAACGATATCTCATGACAAGAGCATTAACATTTCGCTCTAAGGATTAGACGACATCAGACCTACATTTGCGTGATAAGGATGACACACGGACGCGAGTATCTTAATTAGTATTTAAGGCCGAACAAAAAATTGAACAGTGACTCAAGGAATAAATCTTCCCATTCAAAACCGTTTGCATTGGTATTGAAGACAATTTAGAAATTCCTGAGTGATTTACTATTATTTTAGAGATTGTGCCAAACAGTAATTTTATTTGGGAATAAATTTTATCTGGAAAGTATTTTTGACTGTAACGTAGCATAACCATTGTTAGCTGGTATGCCGGGATTGGATGGGAAACAAAACAAGTCTAATGCTTAGATTCATAAAAACTTTAAGCCAACTAAGTGCATTTGCCGTTGTTTCGTTACCCTAAAGACAATAAAGCACAAATCATTTTAACCTTAAGTAAAAAAGAGCCCAAAAGGCGCAATAGCACTCAATTTCAGCAACTTTAAGTGGATGATCCAAGTGCTGCCTTAGAGTGAGAATCTGTCTTTGCAAAGTTTGTAAAATGAAAGAGAACAGGGAAATATAGATAAACTATGCGTATGGACCTACTGCCCTTTATTTAATGCCTCTTTAATCTTTATCTGCTCAAAGAAAATGTTTCTTGAATATTACCAAACCAATCAATACATTTTACTGGATTTGTTCAATAACATTGCTTAGTGAATGCTAATTAAACGATTTTTTGAAGCACACATACTTAATGTTATTTTCTTCTATGTTAATGTATTTATGAACAGTAGGTAATTTGGAAAATGTATTTTAACCAATCCACTTACGGCCGTATTTACAAGTCCGAGTTAATCTTCGGATCAACGATAATCCCCGGGTTATTGAAAAAACCGTATTCACAATCCCTATATTCTAGGTTTAAACCGCCGTTTCGGTGTTACATTTTGATCCTCCAAAATCGTCGTACTAGCCCTCGGTTAAGTGTTACTCGAGCGCAGTACTATCTTTTTGCGACAGAAGCGAATAAAAAAAAAATGGAAGACACACTTAATGTTGTTTTCTTCTATGTTAATGTATCTATGAACAGTAGGTAATTTGGAAAATGTATTTTAACCAATCCACTTACGGCCGTATTTACAAGTCCGAGTTAATCTTCGGATCAACGATAATCCCCGGGTTATTGAAAAAACCGTATTCACAATCCCTATATTCTAGGTTTAAACCGCCGTTTCGGTGTTACATTTTGATCCTCCAAAATCGTAGAACTATCCCTCGGTTAAGTGTTACTCGAGCGCAGTACTATCTTTTTGCGACAGAAGCGAATAAAAAAAAAAAATGGAAGACACATTTAATGTTGTTTTCTTCTATGTTAATGTATCTATGAACAGTAGGTAATTTGGAAAATGTATTTTAACCAATCCACTTACGGCCGTATTTACAAGTCCGAGTTAATCTTCGGATCAACGATAATCCCCGGGTTATTGAAAAAACAGTATTCACAATCCCTATATTCTAGGTTTAAACCGCCTTTTCGGTGTTACATTTTGATCCTCCAAAATCGTCGAACTAGCCCTCGGTTAAGTGTTACTCGAGCGCAGTACTATCTTTTTGCGACAGAAGCGAATAAAAAAAATGGAAGACACACTTTATTTTGTGTTAAATTGCAGTATTTTTGCGACGACGCGCATTCAACTGATTTTGTATTAATCAGAACAAAAACGTGATTAAATTTTCTTTAAAATAGATATGCCTAGATGTATTCTATTGCGAATTACATTCTAGCTCGCCAGAGTAGAACCCAATGAGAGAACGAAGGTTTGAATATGACCATGAAAGATACGAATTCTTCTTTAAATAAAAATTATTTTGTTGATTTATTAAAAAAATGAAAGAAAACTGACAATGAAAGTTTGTGTGTTTCTACAATTTACACCAACACACCTATACTGACAAGTACAAAGATAATCGGTTTACATTCATTTTCCAAGGCATCGTGTACAATTCTTCCTTGCAAAATTTAGCTTTCTTCAAAATCCAATATGAAATTAAATACCTTTGCATTTCTTTCTCCAAACCCAAATTAAAAAAAGCCGTATGAGTTCTAATAAAATCTCAATTTGGAATCAATTCTGCGCGAAGTTCGTGCTCGTTGAGTATGAATGCAGATTAGGGCATCGTAACAAATGTCAACAATATCTCGTGATCGGGTGAGGAGACGGTTGTAGCCAATCACTGGAGTCACACTGGAAATCTACCTTGAGTTAATATAATTGTAAATGAATTTTCAATGTGTTTTTCAAATATTATTCTGTGCTCAGATGACAGAATGTTATGAGTAATTTTTTCTAATTTTTTGTGACAGCAGTTTTAAGATTCAAGATTCAACACGTGGTTCTGTGGTTTTTGACTTATTACAATTTTCCACCTTTGTTATCTCTTAAACTGAAAGAGAAAGACCTACGACATTTCCCCACCTTCTGAACATAAAAAAACCAGACTCCAGGATGGGACTTACTCAATTTTTTTGGGAAAAGTGACTTATCACATTTTGCTATCTAATCACAGAATTTTCCTTCCATTTTGAAGCAGTCTAATGTAAGATCGTATATATTCACATTGAATTTCATGCACTACACATTTCCTCGAGAGTAGTAGAAAATACGATCGTACCAAAACCAGTGGTATCTGTTCCGCTCTCACATGAAATAAAAATTTCGTCGAAACAGTGGAACTTAACCGAGTACGAAAGAAATAACACTTCATGCTGTTCCGTAGATTAGATCCTCTTCTCAAAACATCCCTCGCGCATTACTCAATATGTCACGTACCAAAACAGCAGAGAACGTCTCTTCCGAATCGGAATCGAATTCGCCCCTCGTCTATTAGGACCGATAAATTCTAACCGAGTGCAAGATCATTAAATTAACTTCAGCCACCGGGAATTATCTATTGCTGCCAACCGCAGCAGCGGTTGGTCTGGTTCCAACCCCAACCTCTCTGGAGTAGGATCGAAAGTTACGTAGTCGGACCTCCCCGTGTGTCATGTCAGACTCTGATTTAGTATCACTTTATTGTGACTGCCACTTGCTGGTTAATCGAGGGTAGCGTGGCTTGTTGCCCCGTTTCCGGGTACAGGGTATAAACTAACTAAACGAATTCACGTGTGCCTTGGAAGACGACAAAGAGGGAGGTCCTCTTGTTAGAGGACGTGCTGTACGTCGGGAGCTATTGAGAATGATGTGACAATGTGAAATTTCGAAGTTTCTCGCAGCGGGCGTTCCTGAGGGGAAGTTGTTGAGCGACAGTAGCGTGCCTTTGTCGTGGTAGGGAGATGTATGAGTTGAGGTTTTGCTACAACGGTCAGATGCGATGCAGATGTTGGTAGATTCCGTGGGAGATAGGGAATGGTTGTTTGGGTGAAGTTTGAGGGATTTCTTGTTAGAATTTGCTATACTCGGCTAAGATTGTACTCAAAGAAAGTAATGATATGTATTTATGTCTGCTCAGGACATTTGCATCGAGAGTCGTTCGTGGATAAATATATTTTTAATTTCTGTAAGTCGACAAAATTGCGTTATGATCCTGTAGTTCGTTTCTCGTGGCCTGAATTTGATGTGACCGTGGTTCAAAATTACGTGATGCTGTCATCGGATTAAGGGGTTGATCCCGGACCGTCGCCAATAGCTCGCTGTGTTGCTCCAATGCGATATTAATTTTAAAAAAACCTACCGAATTAGGTGTGCACAGTTAAACAAAATTTTGTCAGCTACAGGAATTGAAGCTGTCTTTTTGGTATGATTAATGATTTTTCAGAAGAGCGTGAAAAAATGCACAGGTGATGTACGATAATTTATGACAGCAGGCAAAGCTTTAAATTCCGATTTGAGTGTTAAACTTCCAAGGGGTTTTGACGAGATGTCTTGTTCATCAAGATCTGCCCAATTTTACTTATGACGAGATGGATAATCATCAAGATAGTATCATTTTTATGATAGTGTGATCAAGGTCTGCTTAGATTTTTTCTTCTGATGAGATGCCTCGTTCAGGCAACAATCACGAGTAGAGGCAATTTCAAAACCTATGATTTCGATCAGATATTTGCGAAACAGAAACATTGAATGAAATTGACAAAATTTAAACGTAATACAGTATTTTAATTGTATTTTCTTTCATAGGTAGGAATTTAATTAACGTTGCACTGGTGCAACACGATGGGCAATTGTCTGCGGTCCGGAATTTCGTTTGGATTTGTAAACTGTAATATTTCTATACTTCAATACCTTACAAATCATTATATTTGAACTAATTTCTCTGATGAATGCATGTGAATGTAGCAATTTTTCTGATGAATGCATGGGAATGTAGTAATTTCTCCGATGAATGTACTAAGTATTCCTATTTGTGTACGAATACCGTGATAATATTTATAGCTTTTGTTATTTAAAATATGATTAAAATCTTAACATTTGTTTTTAACAACACCAAAACTATTTAATTTTTTAAACAAAGGGAACAGAAATTCAAGTTTACATTCAAATCTCTTTGCGTATGAATTTCCTAAAGTACTGTTTCTAGATATGCGTTGTGGATATGTGCAGAACAAATATGCGTCATTCTGGGGCTGTGGAATTAAAATTTTCTCAATCCTTTCCTGCAATTTTGTTAATCAAAGAGCCGTGTTCTTTGTTAAGTTTTCTCGCACAGTATCATTGAACTATTCAACATTTGAGTATTTTTTTTCCGAACTATCGGCAGAATACAAGCAAACCTACTCTGCAACGCTATCTTCAACGCAGTGAGACTTCCCATGTTGTCGCAACATCTTTATAGGTATTAAGTTAGTATTCACAAAGCAGTTCATTTCAAATATGCGGATGCGTATTTGAAGGTATCAAAAAATGTTCAAAGCTCAGCAATTACTGCGTTCAGGTTTCAAAGGAAATTCAGTCAATAATTCACTTATACGCTATCATTTCATGTTTATTTTCTCAAACAACTTCGGTAATCGTGTTTATACGCCCACATTTCAACACCAAGTCTTTAAACTCCGCCACGGTGATGAGTTTTCTCACGAAATTGAATGTAAACATTGATAAAAACCATTTTTTATCAACTCTACCGGCTACTGGGAAGATACTGGACGGACAAGGAAGTAATGTAGCGATGTTTATTGCTTCGAATAAATGCTTCACATTAAGAAATGACTCAATGGATACGAGTAAAAGAAAAATAACGATGCTGGCAAAATTGAAAAAAGCATTTCAAAGATACTTTCAACCAGTATTTACTTTTCAAAACTTTTCATAATTTTACTTTGAATGAATAACTCATTTTGCAGAAAAATTAAATGGAATTCAAGCTCATTTTATTTTTGATTTCGTTCTTTCCTCCATAGTTGTATTTCCTCTGGGTCAAAAAAGCTTTTCTTTTGTGTGTGTCATGTCCATGAACTTGATGTTGTTTGGCGCAGCTTGGCTAAATCAAGCCCTTACGCGATGAAATTGAAACTAACCACTCTGGTAAAATTGTACTTAGTCAAAGAAAAGTAATTTCGTGAAAAATCCCACTCTTCGACCTAATTTCAGCTTTATGGAAACACTATTGATCGATACCAAAGGCATTCCCGTGGGATATTTTCAGTGCCTTTGAACTTAACGATTCCGGTCAACATAGTAATACAGCACAGAAATAGGTTCCCCCCGTTTTGGGAAAATTAAAGTATTCAAGAGGATCAAAATAATTTATTTTACGGGGTGCATTATACTTTATAACTCAACCTCTTGAATGGCACATAAACCAATATAATTGTGAAAATTTCTCAATATAACTATCCTTAAAAATATGGAAAGTGCTTTTTCACTATGTTGCCCGAAGTCTTTCAATTGTTTTAAAATCAGACTTTGGGGAAACGCCCTTTTATTTTAATATATTTTTCATATATATTTGAAAGAAAGTCAAAATGTTCGGTGATTTTTATCAAACCACATTGAAGTTTGTTTTCTTTTATGTTTTAAAATATTATTCTACTTTTGATGCATTAAAATGTACATTATATTTTCCTATTTTTTTCAGGCTCAGTATCCCTATTACAGGCAGTCAGATTCCAGATATAATGGAACTATATTAAATTCTAGTCCTAATTTGCACACTAGTACTGATCCACTCTATAGTCTATGGTCTGAATGGACGTCCTGCAGTACGACATGTGGCATAGGAGTCAGTTCAAGAACAAGAACTTGCTTGAAGAGGTAATTAAACATTTATGGGTTTTAAGCAATGCAAGAAATGATTACTCTGATTTGAATTACTGAAATTATCTACCGTTTTAGAAATTATGTGTGAGCTTAAGTTTATCGTAGCAAAATAAGGATCAAATGGACTCATTTTGGAGCAAAATAGTTTTATTGCTTACATGAAGCACAATTGACAAATGAAAGTTAATTTCGATAAGTGCGTAATAAAACATCAAAATCATATCGTTATTAGTTATTCTATCAACATTTGACCTAATTTTTACTGACATTTTAAATCGCATGAAGTTTTACTCCAAATATTTGATACAAGTATTAAAAACATCTGGGAGCACATTAGACGTTTTTTTTTATAATATGTATTAAACGTAGTTTTAGAGGTGTACCACTTTTTAACATTTCTGGGTATTCTGACAGTTCTTTCCGCACTTGTTTTGCTTATAACCTCCAAAAATAAATTTTTTAGGCGACCTCTGGAAAACTAAATCAACTCATAATAAATTATACATACATGTAGCTGTGTCTATCCGTTTAATTCCTTTTTTTTTAGCATCGCGTTGCTCACTCTTGCTTTTCTATACATTTTTTTTTGTCCAGCATTTCTCAAACACAAAATTTCTTCAGTTACATTTTGAAAATCTGCTTAAAAATATTTTAAATTAGTGTGAGTTTCATTCAAGTGGTTTAATATACTCTATATGGACATAAATATTTGGACACAGTATGGTTTTCAGAAAAAGTGCTTTATTCTATTTAGTAATAAGTAGGCCCTTCTCTTGCTTGTATTACAGCTGCAACACGTCGAGGCATACTTTCCACAAGTTCTCTGTAGGTCTGGGTAGCAATATCTTGTCATGCCTCTTGCAAGGCTAAGAAGATATTGTTGTGAAGTTGGGCGTGCGTGGTCTTATTTGTCTTACTGGTTTTACTTGTCGCTCCAGTTTGTCTCATAAGTGTTCGATCGGATTGAGATCGGGGTTCTGAACAGGCTAGTCAAGCAAATTCACCTCATTTTCAGGAAACCAGTCCAGCACTCGCTTTGCAATAAGACTTGGAGCTCGATCCTGTTGGAAGAAACAACCATCATCGCCGTTGTATTGTCATAGTGTAGGGAAGGCCGAGTTATCCAGAATGTCGAGCTACACGTCAGCGTTCATGGTACTAGGTACATAAAGTAATGAGCTGAGTCCTATAACCAGGAAAAACACCACCAGGCTAAGATGTATACTCCGAATTTCTGCATTGTCCAACTACATTTGTTCATTTTGTCCATATACAAGGTTTCAGCGGTTCTTAGAATGTGCTTATAAGTGCTTATTTTGACCTTCCATTTCTAAGAGCCCTTGGAAGTACTTATTTTTCGTCAATAGTCCTTAGAAAATGCTGATTGTCCTTTGGAAACAAAATTCAGTTTTCAAATGACGATATTTTTTCACAATATTTCTGACCTCTTTTTAGCGGCTGATCAGCGATAAAACTGCTTATGAGTACGGCATTGGCGATGATTCAGGAACTGGCCTGCTTGAATGGCAACCCTTGATACGCGATGTACAAATCGTTGATCGACTCTTGATGAGCATACACTTTAAAGACTTGAACACCCATGAAAAGCGGTCTGTTTTCGACTTGCGTGGCGAGTGGCTCTCGCAGCGCACAAAATAGTTGTCCTGCAATAGTTGTCCTAAACTAATAGCCACATCAGTAAAAAACCTTCTGCATCTTTTTCCCTGTACAATTTTAAGTAAACCGTGTTAATCACCTAACTTTACGATCTGTACTTCGTACTTTGTCTGTGAACCGTCTGAGAACAGAGTGAAAAAAGAGAGCCATTTCCTCGCCAAATAAAAATAAATAGTTTTTATGGCAATTGTTGCTACGATAAATTTTTTTTTGGTATCTGGCAAACTCGATAGTCAAAAATACTCCCCACACCTGACTGCGAAATCTTCTCCGCGAACTAAAAAATACGAAATTTATGTGACCAACTTTTGATTGCATCGAATTTATTTATGAACCAATTTTAAAAATAATTACAACGTAAGAAAGAGTACATTCTGAGGAAAAACTGCGATATTTTCAAAATTAAAAACTAATAGTAATAATATATAGATATGACAATTTTTAGTTTTGTATCGGAAATTATGATATGTGAAAGTTCCGAAAATTGTATGACCCACTTTTAATTGCATCGACTTTATTTATTAACCAATATAAAAAATAATTATACCATAAGAAAGAGTACAATGTATTTAGTCATGTTCTAAAATTTAAAAAATAATGGTATTTGCTGTAGATATAATGGTTTTAACAAAAAGTAGTGAAAATATCCAAAGATTCCGAATTTTGTCTGACCAACTTTTGATCGCATCGAACCAATTAAAAAAATAACTATACCGTAAGAAAGAGTACATTCTGAGGTATACTGCGATATTTTTAAAATTAAAAACTAATGGTAATAAGATATAGATATGACAGTTTAAAAAAAATAATGAAAATGTCCCGATTTTTCCCGAATTTCAAAAAAATATTGTCAAGAACCAAATTGAAATTTCTAAAAAACCCGATGAGCTGCAAAAATTTACGTTGATATGTGCTCTTTAAAAAATCTCACGGCTTAAGACTGAAAATTTGTATGTGTTTTACTCACTCGTTGAAGAAATTTCGCTTTTCAAACTTTGACACTTAATAAACCCTAAACTAATAACCGCATCGGAAAAAAATCTTTACAGTTCTCCAGGGAACACTATGAAGAACAAACTGTTATTTTCATATTTTTCGAATCCGAACTTTCTAGAGAAACAGTCTAAGAATCGAGCTAAACAGCACAGGTTTCAATCCTGCGGCGGCAGTAACTTTTTTTAATATAGAGAGATACTGCTAGTTGAGTGACAACCCGATAGGTTGTAATTTTTTTAAACTTGAAAAACGTTTTTTTTTTTTTATGCTCCTAATTTTTTGCTTTTCTCGCTTTCTTATAATCGTAATTCTTTGTAAAATCTATCCCAGTAAAGTTGAATAAAGAAAAATTTTGAAGATTCTCGGGGGTGATTCTGCTACAAAAAGTTGAAGCAATCGATTGTCATCAGTTCTGTAAAAAAAAAAACACGATCGACTGAAAAAAAATAGGAGGTAAAGATCGTAAAAGATTACATCAGAGTTCCAGACGACCGGGAGAAGAAGGTATTTCACAAATCGGGAAAAGTTGTTTGAAAACTGAAAATTTCGGACTCTTGTAGTATTTGGAAACTGACCGAAAATGAAAGCACTTTTTCTATGCTTTTTTTTCTTTGTTTCCGGGTGACGAATACTCAACGGCCGATTGTGTTTAAATTTCACTTTGCCTTTGTTATGTCATGCGCGATCCTATTCCATCGTCAGCCTAGATGATTATTTTCAAATTAATTTTGTCTTATTAAAATACTATTATATATATTCAAGCCGAACCAACGGTAGTGGTTAAGGTGTTAGTTTCTAGAAAGGAAGGTTCCTGGTTCGAATCCGGGTCAGGGCATGGATGTTTGTAAGCGTATGGTGTAGAGGCAGCTGGTGCATCTTAAATCTGTCGTGGCCGAAAGCCCTCATGTTGGGTTGGTGTGGAAGTTTGGAGAGTGGTGTGCCATCTCTGATGTTCCCTCGTCATCTGACCGTGGTTCAAAATTAAGTGGCGATACACCGAATGACTTAGACTGGGACGGTGGTAACTAATTGGATATATATTCAATAAAATTGCATTTCATTTTTTTTAACCATGACATAAATTTTATAAATTTGTCATAGTTTTTGCATAGCTCTTTTGATCCGTTTCGGTTCACGGGAAAATGTTTTCTTCGAACTCGTACGATCTCCGATCCAGTCAAATTTGACTCTGACGTATGCAACTTGCAATCCTTTTCCATCCTTTTAGTAAATGAATAGTTTGCCACTAATTTTATTTTATTGAAACCTCGGATGTGCCAATAAATGAATTTACTTCTTATTTTCATTATGAATTTATGAAGATATATTATAAAATAATTACTAGGATTAAGAATTTCCATTTCATAACAAGGTAAGCAATATAATTTCAAAAACAAAAAGAAATTTAAAATTATGAAAATTTTGAAAATAAAAGTTTTAGTGGATCAGGGAGGAGACAGACCCAGACAACACAAAATGGTGTTTCCCACGCATGAGCAGCAATATGCTAAAAAGTTGCTCATATACTCCCCCAAAGACCATTAAAAAGCAGATACAAAACAAAACAACATGAAAAGAATAAGTAAACGAAATCAAACTCGCAACAGCAGTTGGGAGACCGGCAACACCAAGCCCGGTCATCATTGAACTTAACTCTTTATTTCCCTTTTTATAAAAGCAAATGCATTGCAAAAAGATAAAAGAAAAACATCCGAATTTTTTTTTTGCGGTTTCCATTCTATAATTTGTTTATGTACTCACATATTACTTGCTATGTACACGTAAGTACACATATATTGACTGCTGAATTTCGTAAAAATCAGACGGCTTATTTTAAAAAACCTCATTTTTGTGTGGCATTATTTGTGTATAATTTTGAGAAAAAGTCCTTAGAAAGTCCTTATTTTGTCCTAGAAAGTCCTTATTTTTAGTTAGAAAAAAAGAGTGGGAACCCTATACACATCGTATCGACGTCGTAGAGAAGAGAAATTGCCCATAACCACAAGTTTAAATAACATTTTAAATCTTAAATTGTTTTTTGTGTAATTGTAAAATACAAAAATTAAATCTTCCCTAATAATCTACTGAAAAGGCAAATTACTGTAAATTTAATTGATTTCAAAGCACTATTGTTTACATTAATTACTTCTCTTACAGTACTCACAACGCTCGAGGAGTACCTGTTCCACTTTGCCAAGGAGAATTTTCTGAGCACAAAATATGTGACCTCAAGGTAAACAAACAACTTTTTTTTACCTATTCTTGTATTTATTGAATCCTCAAAAGATTTAAAACATGCAAAATGTACTCAAAAAACTATTTTGTATGTAGAAAATATTTAATTTGCAATTCTTATCTGCTTTTCTGATATACATAAGCGCAAAGTTTAAATTGTATGATAATTTTTACAAATGAAATTTCACAAAAAAAAGTGACATTTAATGGGGTTTTTTTTCGTAATAATTTTTATTAAATTTCGCCTTTGTTTATAGCAGGGCTCGAAATACCCGGGTGCACAGGTGCACTGTGCACATGAAAATAAAATTGTGCACCTAATTTTTTTCCCAGTAGGTGCACAATTTAAAAACTTAGGTGCACAGGGTGCACCCGTATTAAAAAATCTATTTCGAGGCCTGGTTTATAGAATATTTACACTTGCTTGAAAAGCTGCGCGTTAGTTTTCGTCGTACGTTTCGTTGTTGCCGTGACTTAATTTATTTTCTCTCTGCACTAGCAACATGAGTTGTCCTGTGTGAGGGTAGATTTGATTCCTCCTGTTTGTATTCTCTCTTCAGTTCAGTTAAACGTTCGAAGTGTGTATGACCATTTAATTTGACGTTTGGTGAAGCTTGGTCCTCGTGTATATCCCAGCCATTGCACTTTTCTGTTTTGAATAACAACACGTTTTGCTACAAGGTGTATCGATAAGAGAAGAAATATGATCAATCTTTTTCAACAAAAGTAACTACACCAGTATTAGATTTCCATCGATTTCTGTGAACTTGACAGCCTATATAAAACAGGCTCTTATTCTCAGTGAGTTTACTGAATACCCCCAGAGCTATTCATCAAATTTTGCCTTTTAAAACGACCGTGATTTCTGACGACATTAATCCATAAAGAGACTCTAATCTCCGAGATAAGCATGCTTCGGGATGATTTACTGCTTTGTCAGGAAAACTCTTTCCTCTATTCATCATCACTCCTGCCATATATTTTTAGAGTCCAGTCGCAGCTGGTGGTAATCAGATAAAAAAGAAGAAATTCCATCCGAATTTCAACCCATTTTAATACCCCAATGCCCGAATATGTCTAAGCTATAAATCATCGATGATGATAAAAAGTGAACGTTTCCTTTGTGGGTGGACAACAAGACTGGCCAAATTAGCTCCTACCCTCACACAAAGTGAGAAACCTGAGAGATGATCCAGACTTTTGAAGGGTCCCCATAACAGTTTTTATTCGTGTTAAATCATCGCTTATGTGCATAAAGCCAGCATAAGAGGGACCTAGGTCTTTTGGGATCAAAATATACACTGCCTACTCTGTTGAACAAGGAATTTCCGTGATTCTGCCAGACTGCATTCAAGAGGGTGATTAATCGTTCTAAAATTCGTGTCCTTGTGGTCGTACCATCAATCATTCAATTTAAAGTCAAGTGCCATACAGACAGTCTCTCGTACCCCTCTGGCTTTCACTAGACGTTTAGGGACGGCGAAGGAGGAATCGGTTTTACTTTGAAAGGGTAACGTGGGGGAAAAAAAGTCATATTTTGTTTGTTGACAGATTCCTTAGACTATTCTGAACTCAAACTTGAACCGAAATTTTCGGTTGTTGGGTCCACGAAGGAGGAACAGTTTTTGCTTTGAAGGGGTTTGTTCTCTAACTGTTAAAATAGACCTACTTTATTTGTTGTCTGTGACAAACTTTTAGACTTTGAACTTGAAATTAGCTTGTTTTGATTATTTTGTTGCACGGTTTAGTAACTGATGGAGTGCAATAGAATTGGCTGTCGCTTTAAAGTTCATATTTGTAAGAAGGTGATAAAAAAGAATGGGTTATGCTTAGTAAATCTTAAAATTTCCCTCTTGGATTAATTTTCTATTTAATAATTTAAACATGAAGAACAGCCATTTCGCTAATTTGAATTCATGTTTTTACTTTGAATTTGGTCAGAGTAACGGATCAATGGTAATTTTGACTGTAAAAATAAAGGAATGAACAGGTCTGGGGCAAAAAAAAAAGAAACTGAGTGTGGGATTCTTGTTATTCTAGAAGCTAACTCAGAATATTTTTTTGAATTGCAATATTTTCGAATGCGCCTAAATTTTGTATTTTGTTACCTATCCTATGCTATACTAGCTAGACCAAGTCTATGAGTCCGTGCATTTTCGAAAAAGTCCAAGGGGAGCATATGGCTAATATGCAGATAATTCCTGGACAGCCTTCGACAAGCAACGCTTACTCCACATTGTATTTCCTACAGGTTCATGTCAATCCTTTAATACCATGATTGTATGAAATTGTTCTAAAACGACCATTGGTCAGAGATGGAAGCCTGCTGATACTCTGGGATATTTTCTCTGATACAAACTATAGTAGGGAGCAATTTTAGAAAAGATATTGTTATGAAATTCCTTCGCAAAAGTTTCATAGTTGGAGAAGTAATAAAATTACAATAGACCGAGATACTCTCCTTTGCCAAGCTATCTGCCATTTACTTTCTGCTGAGCATGAGCCACATGATCAAATTATATGGCGATATTATGTAACAAAATTCTGTGCTCAGATGGCGAAATGTTTTAAGTCACTTTTTTATTTTTTCGTGACAGCAATTTTAAGATTCAACATGGAGTTAGGTGGTTTTTGACTTAATAACAATTTTTCAACTTTGTTTTCTTATAAATTGAAAGAAAAAGACGCGACCGTTAGCCACCTTCTAAACATTAACAAACCAGACTCCAGGATGGGACTTACTCAATTTTTTGGGAAAAATGACTTATAACATTTTGCTATCTGAGCACAGAATTATAATGCTTTTAAAGTATTAATTATTTAAAAGTAACTTTCCCCTTTAACTGGTACTTTCAAATAAATAGTAGGAAAATAATGCCTGCAGATAAATACGATCTAGTGTGTTCATTTTTATTTGTCCCATTTCTTACATTTCGCGAACATTTAATTAATTTTAAAGATAATTTCTTCGAATAATTTTTTCACTTTTGGCCCTTTTTTTAAAAGTTAAGTCATAAATTGGAAAATGATTCGTCCTATGTTTCTCCAAAGATATTTCTGTGGGACGCTATACAGACTTAGCTAGATTGATGCAAAAACTTTGCATTGAAACATTGAATATTCACATTGCAGAGAACTGAGGCTGTTTCTAGATTCCTAAAAACGTAGTGGTAAGGAAGTTTTATTGCATAATTGCAATAAAATAATTTATAGCCACTAGTCATTCGGTCATTTGAAAGAAATATGAGAAATTGACCAGACCTAAAAATAGTTTATATGCGAGACCTAAACCTTTTTCGTATGATATTGCAACAGCACTGAGACTATACAAAGTATCCCTGCTTTCTGTACAAGTGGGACAGTGGAACCCCGAATTAAAATTGAATTAGAAATGGCCACTCAGGCATGCCCTATACCCAGGTACCAATAATGAAAAAAAAAATTGAGCTGAGTTAAGCCAGAGGAAGTGCTATTACATGTCAAGCTTGGACTGATGAAACACTTCCTCAAGGTCTTGTAAAACAATGGTAACTGCTTTTGTACATAATTAGTTGTATATCATCACTGTTTGAAGTTGGGAGTAATTACTGGACTCTAGATATTATAAAAGTAATAATATCTAAACTAATAAAAACTAATATCTGATTCAACTTCGAAGCGGTCATGATTGACAACATGAAGCTTGGATTTCATGTAAGGAGATGAGCTATAAGTGAGGATCAGGGCTAAAGGTTCCTCTAAGAAATTGAGGATATGGAAAAGAGATATCAAGTACATTGGGACGTTAGCATGATAACGGATTACTGTTGGGTGGTTCAAAAAGATTCATTTGAAGCAGTACACTAACATCGTGTCAAAAATCAGTTTTAGGCATAAACCAAGTGAGAACAAAGGAAAAATTTTATGCCGGATATTTATCAATTTATAGAATAAATAAGTTTATAATTTTCCCGTATTAGGTCCCGTCCCATGAAAGGGCCTCAGTAATATCGACAGAAACAATATAGGAACGATAACGATTAATATTAAATATTTTCATACCAAATGTTTTGAATATATGACTTTAAAACGCTTTAGTGATTATTACTAGTGATTACGCATATTTGAAAAGCAGTTTTTATTGTATTTGTGTTAGGGAAATTATCAAAATTTTCACCGAGGATGAATTTTAAGGACCTGTGGTATGATAGCGTATACATTGTAGATTTTTATTATATTGTAACGTATTGGTTTTGATAATTCAGACAAAAACATTTAGCTCTGCTTCTTTTAAAAATAAGCTTAAAACTTACAACATTATCGTTTTGAAAATATACAATTGATATCCACTTACATTTTAAAGAAGTAAGTTTAAGGCATGTTTTGATATTGACTATAAAAATGGATCAATCGAGTTTCTTAAAATTTGCATTAGTGTCAACTATTGTTTTGCCATTCTGTTTTATATACAATTTTATACAAAATTTTTCAACGCGTCAAAGCTTTTTGGTTGTCCCAGACTGCTGCTCTCAAGGAGCAAGGAATAATACCAAACAAACATGAAAAAGATTGAATTGCTTATAAAACTTTTAAAAAATGTTAATTTTTATTGAAACTAGTTCTTAGACGAAATGCATTTTTAACCTCGTGTATTCGCATAGTAAAAAGTATATTAGGTCCTTTCCAAATATTTTCTGAGTAGCTTTAGTTTTTTTATAACATTTTATAACAGACTTCATAGCAATGATTTTCACGCAAATTATTTTTATTTATTTTCAGTATTGTCCCCCTAACACTCCAGATGTTCGAGAATACCAATGTTCTCTGCACAACAACCAAGTTGTTGCTGGAAAGTTCATCAACGACTGGATACCTGCAAGTGGAGGTATTTAAAACTGTTTTTATCACACAGTGCTTGAAATAAGTTTAATGTTTTTAACTTTTTTTTTTCGTATATAATACTAATAAAGGAATATAATGCTAATATATAGTGCTAATAAAGTTCACTAATAAAGAAATAAAAGATAATTTTATATAAATTAATCGTAAACATAAAATTTTGTAAATGGTAAAATATTTTGATTGAATCATAGAGAGATACTGGTATTTATAATTTTCTAAGTGATACATGGGTATTCAGTGTCTTTCTCATAATTTAAAATTTTTATCAGTGTTGTGCATCTTATAATATCTCGTGTCTAACTTTTACTGATATAAGCTTGTACATTATGTGTTAGAAGTTTCTTTGAATTAGATAACCATATTTGACTGTATTTGTAAGCGTAATGAAGTGTCTTAGCTCTTAATGTTTACAGTAATATGTAGTAATAAAATGGTGCCAAAACAATTACAATGGGGCAATTTACAAACAAGTTTCTTTGATCTTCATTATTGTTCATCAATTCTTTTACCAACACAACTCCAAGCAATTGCAATTGCTCTGCAGGCATTATGTCCGAATTTTGAAAACTGCAGTAAAATCGAAAACAGACGTAAAACACAAGTATCGGCTAAATGCGTATCGCATATTTATAATAAAACAGCAAAGTTAATTAACTTTATTTAAAACCCCTAGGCATACTTTCGGAATTTGCAATTTTGTCGATAACTTTTGAAGTTAAATATTTCGTCATTGACATAGATGTGTTATTCATAAAGTGTTTGTGGTAATTTGGGCGGTGTAGGGTGGTTGTTCCGTAGCTAGAAAAGAAACAAAAGGTGGCAAGGAGAGCGCTTTGCACTGCAAAACATCGTAATTTATTATAAAATAAATCGGCCAAAATTTTGATAAAATTAAGAAAAAATTGTTCTGCAACATAAGTCGCAGTTTTAAGCACTTTCTGCTCCCGGGCCCAATGCCACAAGTAGTTCACCACCAGACACATAACAGGAGCCGAGAAGAGTATACAGCACCTAGAGCGGAAGATCCTCGATCTGATAACCAGCTTCTCTCAGTTCCTTACCGCAATTAATTGTACCTTTTCGGTATTGCCCCTTGAACATTCCTCGCTAATCAGATAACAGGAATTACTGTTATTTGCCAACCCATCAAGTAATACGCAATAAATTGAATATTTTATGCTGTGTCCACCTTTATGAATTGAGTGTGGAATGTTTCCTTGATCTTATCTCTTTCTGCCAGGTCCTAACCCCTGCGAGCTAAGATGCGAGGCCAAGAGCGAGAAGCTGGTGTACAGCTTCGGGAAAGCGTCGGACGGAACCTCTTGCCCTCTTGGAGTATGTCTGGACGGCAGGTGTTTGGTAGGTAGGCCACCAACTTCTTCGTTTTCGTAGGAATACTTCGCAAGGCATGATGCCATATTGTCGAGTTCAAGAGATCACAGTTGATGATGGAGATTTTCTCTCCCCCCATGTCATTAACCATTTAGCGACGGGTGTTTTCGATCGGAAATATCATCATACTGGAATGTTTCATATTTCTTCAGTTATAGGGGTTTTGACGTCATGATTTTTTCTTGGCCGCGTGGATGATTCGGTCATAAAATCAAAAATTGCCCCTTTGACGTCGAGTTTTCAATTTACCCTCCGAAAGGCACTACTACAAAATTTTAGATTGGTCGTCTTATCACTAGGGCAACTTTTTTGTTGCAGTAAAAATGGGAAAAGTTGCATTTATCATTCTCTAAAGTTGCATTTATGGAAATAAAGTTGCATTTATTTTTGATATACTAAATTCTAAAATAAATTATTCGTAAAAAATGAAAAAATTCAAAATGTATTGACAATTTTAGTCGTGTTGAACAGTATTATAATCCATACTAAAACACAGAAGAACGTTCAATGGCCGATCCTTGGCTAGTATTTTCTTTAACATTGAAAACCTGAGCCAGCCGTAGTCATATAATGTGCTGTATCCGATAGTACAAGCGCAAAATCCTTTCGCTCAACATTCAGAGATTTTAAAACGTCATCTACAAGGCGAACAACATATTGATGATCGACACTCACCTCGCAAACTCTGCAGTCGATTACGCAAGTTTCCTCTGGATTATCATGAGTGCCAACCAATGTGTTAAAGTACTTGTTGCCATTTATTTCACTTTCGTATTGGGACGAACTCCTTCTTACCATGAACGTGTTTGATCCGCAATACTTCGGCGTTCACGAGATCAGACACACGTGATCGAAGGGTTGATTCAGAGAGCAAAAAGTGAAATAGTAATTTGATATTAATGAATTTTAAGCTATATTTAAAAAAAATGCAGGTGGTTGCATTTATGCAGAAAGTTGCATTTATATTGCGGTTATAACTCACTTACTATACACCCCATGTAGGAGGAATTTTGGTTTTAGTACTTTACATGCAGCATAGAATGCGTGAAAAAAAGTTGCATTTTTTGCCCTACTTAATACTTTGTAGGAGTCTGGCTCTGAGTGTCGTGTTCATTACTTGACGTTGTCTTTTGTTTAGCGCTATTTGGTCAAATATATGAATCTTGCACCATAAAATACAACGACGGAGTAATCAAACAGCCTTATAAAAATGTGATAGGCTCATAACAAAAATATGGTATTTTTTAAGAGGTGGTGGAACTCTCGTTTAACATGTCTATCTAAAACACTCCTTCACTTCAGTATATCCAACGAGGGAATATTTGTATATTTTAGCCTTAATATACGTAAAAAAATAAAATTATCATCGTAACACCTTTCAGAAGACGTCAGTTGGTCCACCCCCCCCCCCCAAAAAAAAAAAAGTGTTAACCCACCAAGTGATTTTGACGAGATTTCTCGTCCTCCTAGATCTGACTTGTTTTGCTAACGACAAAATATTTCGTCAGCAAGATATTGCCGATTGTTCGATGATGAGAACAAAATATGGTAAATTTTCTTCCAATGGAGGTATATCTTATCCATCAAGATCTGGTCAGTTTTCTTCTAATGGAGAGTTAACTCGTTCATAAAGATTTGGTCATGGTTGCAATCCTTCATTGCATGACCACGTATACGGAATTGCAACCTTGATTTAATTAAACTCTTAATGTATCATGCTGTCGGCAATCTATCAACTAGTGGAAGCATCTGTTGAATTAAACCACTGCTAAATTCTGATAACGTTAATTTTTACTTAACATTGTACTAGAGCAACACAACGGGCTTATTGACGACGATCCGGGATCAATCCTCTAAGGGAAAGACCCGAGGACAACACCAATTAATTATGAACCACTATCAGATGACGAGGCAACATCTGACCTGGCACCCCATCCTCCAAACTTCAACACCATTCCAACGCGAGGACTTTCGGCTACGACAGATTTAAAGGTGCACCAGCCGCCTCTTCACCAGGCTTACAAACATCAATGCACTAACTCGGCTTCAAAACATGAACCTTGTGATCCGAATCGAATCCGGGTCAGGGTATTCGGAATGAGAATACTGGAATGAGAATATTGTGATGAATTTAGGCACCACTAAAAAATCAACTTACAATACAATTGTATACATAGCAGCGTAGCCTATTTTCACCAAAACGTACTTTTGGGTTTATTTTTACATGGTTTTAAAATCTTCCTGGTATTTGCAATACTTTTAAAGTCGGAATTAAGTCAGGAAATGGTTTTGCACATCAATGTTCAAGACTGAGAGTTTCGCATCGTGCAAGAAAAGCACAACTTCCTTTATACATTCGACTCGAATCCCTTTCCTCTCCATACTCATTAATGTACAGGAATTTCCTTTTATGAATTTAAATGACCAAAGAAAGGGGGAATTGGGAAACGTCAATTTAATTGCAATGATTCATAACCATCAGAGTTATGCCTGTCATGATTCAGGCAAAAAGGTTAACTTCAATTTGACTCTCAGTGGAACAATGTGAATGCAAGAGAGGAATTTGAAGGAATGGATGAGGATTTCCATGTTAGAGGCAAGTAGCAGGTGTTGGGTTTTCATGCCCTTTTTCTTTCCGGATCTAGAGGATTGGCTGCGACGAGCGCCTGGGTTCAGGGGTGACGCTGGACATGTGCGGCGTGTGTGGTGGGCGAAACTCCAGTTGTGTACACTACAAGGACGTTTACCAGGGACAACCGTCACCAGAAAGTGGTGAGTATTTGTTTTTAATTTTGATAATCCAAAGAAATAAATTAACGATTTACAACCTTTTCATCTCATTGCTAATAATAAACTAATAACTGAAAAATGTATTACTATTGCTGTTTGTAAAAAAATGCAACACCATGGAGGAGTCATCAGAATTTAATGAAATTTAATACACTAACGGCTTGTATTAGTACAAATAAATGAATAAATTTTCAAAGCATATTAAGTGTCCGAAATTAGTATTTGTTGTAGCCACCACGCGCTGCAATAAGTGCTGCTATACGACGTGGCATGGAGTGAAACAGATGTTGAATGTCTGCTTGTGGAAGAGAATTCCATATTGTTTGTATGCGCACACAAAGTTCGTCTTTTGAAGCTGTAGGACGCGGATCCCGAACGAGACGCCGACCAACCAAATTTCACACGTGCTCAATAGGCGACATAACTGACGAAAAAGCAGGCTAAGGAAGAAGTTGCATGTGTTGGGCTGAAAATAAGTCTCGAACATTCCTTGCAACATGTGGGCGTGCATTATCCTGTTAAAAGACAGTTCCAGGGATGCCTTGAAGGAAGGGAACGACTTCGGGCTCTAGCACTTCACGGACGTACCTGTTGCTATTCAGATTACCCTCAATTAGTGGCAGCTGAGATCGTCCATGATACGAAATCGCACCCCAGACCATATCTCCTGGTGTTCGGCCACTATGACGTTCGATAACGCACTCTGGAAGGCAGCGTTCACCGGCATAGCATCTAACACGAATGCGGCCATCATGGTTCCACAAATTAAAGCGGGATTCGTCAGAAAAGACAACTTGTTGC
The DNA here is from genome assembly GCA_947359465.1 of Metellina segmentata. Taxonomy (NCBI): domain Eukaryota; kingdom Metazoa; phylum Arthropoda; class Arachnida; order Araneae; family Tetragnathidae; genus Metellina; species Metellina segmentata. Next base: position 37,826,995 of record OX375878.1, on the reverse strand, counting down.
CAATCAGCCAGCCAGACTCTGTGCTCATGAACCTATTGCAGACACAGCCATTGATGGTTTGGCGTGAGGGCGATCCTGTATAAAGGAATCCTTGTACGCAGTCCACAGCGCAGCAGACATCGGCGAATTGACGAAGTCGACATTAGTTCACCTGTCGCAGTAGACCAAAGTGCTGCCAACTGCCTGGAGGAAGCGGCACGGTCATTCACCGCCATGTGGACCAGGTGTCTATCATCGCGCGCTGATGTCACCTTCCGTCGTCCACTTTTTCGAGTTGTCCGGTGCTCGTCGGTCCACTGCTTCCAAACTCGCATCACTGTGGAACTGTTCCGCTGCACACGAACTGCTATTGTACGATACGAAAATCCTCCTTCACGAAGGCCGATGATTCTCCCCCGTTGAAACTCTGTAAGTTGTTGAAATTTCAGCCTATTTCGTCGTGGAGGCATACTTAGGTCTCGCTAGACGTTCGCCACTAAAAAATAACCATTTACTATTTTCAACGTCCCGCAACAGCCCTCTATTTATGCGCTTTTAGCATCAGTTCAGGGGGAGCTGCTCATACCACGCATGCGTGGTGGCTCTGAAACTTTACTACTTTATATAACATCCTATAATTGACATTTACTGCAAATTTCATTTCATTCGTATGATTCCTTCATGGTGTTGCATTTCTTACAAACAGCAGTGTAGATATATGTATGTAATATATATAAATTTGATGTGCCGTTAAATTCAAAACTAATACGTTGGTATGTAAGTAGGCATTTCAATTAACGTCGGACTGGAGCAACACAACGGTTTACTGGCGGCGGTCCAGGAGCATATCCGAAGAGGAATGATCCGGGGTGAACACCTCGTAATTTGGAACTACGGTCAGGCAATGAGATAACACCTGAGATAGAAGCCCACTCTCCAAATTCCACACCACGCCAACTTGTGGACATTTGAGGCCACGAAAGAAATAACGTGCACCGGCCCCTTTGAATTAGTGATGCGACATCGACAGCAAAACATCGATGTTCAAAATTTAAGCATCGATGTTTTAATACATCGCCCCCCAAACATCGATGTTATTAAAATTCAGTGTATTTAAACTTTTTTCCCCATTTCTTAAAACTGGTTTAGCAACTAATGCATCGAATTTTTTTATGAAACATCAATGTTTTGAAGACATCGACATCGATGTCACATGTCTACTTTTCAGACCCTTAACTCTTGGCCACTTTGGTCTAATGTATGTTCAATTTGCTGATTATAAAAATTATGCGACTTGGTTATTTTTTAAATTTTTACAACGGTACTTTTTTCATATAAAAATAAAACATCGACAAGTATAAACTTCGATGTTACAAAAACATCGGCTTCAATACACCGATGTTCTTTATATAACATCGATGTTTTGAAAACATTGACATCCATGTCGCATCCCTACTTTGTACACGACGGTCTTTGGTTGATTCGAAATCGCAACCTTACTGTTGCTAATCCGTTACTCTTCTAACCGTGCTACCGCGGCTGACTAATACGTTGGAAGAATTAAATCTTACACAATTGGAATCGATTTCGCTTTCGTACATCCCAACAGTTCCAATTCTTGTGGCACACGCCTGTTGAAAATTGTTGACAAAGCTTTCTGATCTTTTTATTTATAACGGCAACCTTCAATTTATTATTTAGTTTTTTGACGCATCTATTATATAAGAGTTTGTTGGTGAAAGATGGTCTTTTTGGAGATATTTATTAAAAATACCCCCATTACCTTAAAACTCCAAAATACTCAAAAAGAGTAAGACAAATTTTACCTTCAAATGGCCGATAACGCTGAAACAAAAAATATCGCTTTAGAAAATATCACAAAAGTTGCATCAAAATGTCCTAACAAAGACCAAATAGATTCATTTCATTTCCATTAAACGTATTTCTATTCATTCGAATAACGTTATAGTAGTGCTAAAAAGATGCAAAATAATCCTAATCCGTCCTATAGTAATCCGTAAAAGAGCATATCAGCCACGAGGAGCATCAGAAACAGCCTTCTTCAGATGGAATTAGTTTCTACCTTCAGTGGTGACACCAATTATTGAGCTCTAATGCACCAAAGTACCGACTCATCTTCGTTCCCCAACTGATCGAAAAAAAATCTAAAATATGTTTAATTTTGTAAAAGAAAGCTGTGGCTTATATTAAACAATTGTTTTCAGTATCTTTGACGGGTCGATAAGCAAATACCATGATAAAATCTGTGTTATATTGTCTTGAAATTATAACCAGAATATTAAGTAGTGTATTTAAAAGACATTTACAACTACACGTTTTCAACAAATAATAAACCACAGAACAATGGATTGTTCCTCCTACACATTCTTTGTATCCCGCAAAGCGGCCTGGACTATAGTTGTATTTATACGGTTCAAGATCAGATTGACCTGGCAAGACTTCAAAGGGGCATATAGAATATGTGATTTTGTTAGGGTAATTGCGAGTCCATCCTCCACGGTCTTATCAATCCCTTCCTATAGTTTGAAGTGCATCGGTGTTTCCGTGGGACAGTTCCTGGATGAAAAGAGTTGGTGGACGTGAGACTTGAAAAACATAGCCTTTTGGACTTGGTTACATCTTGGCTATGAAGATAAATTACGAAAACGCTTTCTTCTGCATTTTCTTCCTCCAGTTGTGCTTCTTTTGTGTTTGAAAAGCACTTAATAAGAACTTGTGTGCAGCTGAGCTCAATAATTGGTATCACCACTGAAGTAAAAGTTCTTATGTACCGCTGCGCCCTCATTAGGCGAAATGGTTGAATACCATTCACTTAACCCTCCTGGTGATTTTTTTCGCATCGAAAACTGCCCTGTAGTGTCCAGCCTGTGGTGCAAAAACCTGTTCCTGATCATGGTACAGTTCGTTTTTCCTAATTGGATAGTCTATCACATTTGGAGGAACAGGTCAGTATTATCTCCTCGATGTTTCATCCTTAGCAAAAATGACCAGATTTTGGACGAGATATACTGTCCAAAAACTTGAAGGGTTAATGTATCTGAATTAGTTCGGTTGCAAAGAGACTTGACGTTCATAGATGATGTAGATTAAGAGACGACTATTGGTGAAAATAGGGATACTTAAGACTATACCATTAGCAATCTAAATTCAGCTGTGTCAATGACTTGTGAGTTCATTTGTATAAGCTCTTATGAAATATTTTAAGAGTTAACTAATTTTTAGTACGGAAATTCTAATCAGAGCAGTACTTTGAAGAACCCACCTTATCTCTTCTTTCCAAGGGGGTTGCGGTAGCCCAGTTGGAAGAGTGACAAATTAGTAACCGGAGGGTTGTGAGATCGGTGTTACCAAATATCGTGTACGCGGGGACTGGTGCACGGTAATCTGTCGTGGCCTCTAATGTCCTCCCGTTGTCGGTTTGGAAGAGTGTAGAGCCAGCTCATGAGACCTCGCTAACTGACCTTGGATCAAAATTACGTGTTTTCCTCGGATCTTTCCCTTCGTATTTGATCGCCAATATTTCGTTGTGTTGCTCCAGTGTGACGTTTATTAAAATACCTACCTCACTTTCATGGTTTAGTATCGGTTAAAAGCATCTTATCTCATGTTTTACTGCCTTCGAGTTCTGTAAATATTCTTTTTAGCGGTGGAAATTTGAGCCCCAAGGATCACAAGGCCGAACAGATTACTGTGTGAATCAAATGTATTTTTATGTTTCGGAAAGAAAAATTTATCGGTAACATGTTTCCTAATTTACATTTTCGCGAAGTTTGTAATTGCATTTGCCGTTTGAAACAGCTGGAAGCAATGTTCCTCCTATTGATCTTGAATATTCATCATATTACTGTATGCACTGGATCGTGCTATTTCTATTTTTTAACATAATAAAATTATGATGGATAATTTTTGTTTTGAATTAACATACATAATTTTGATTACTAGCAGCTGCAACTTGTATTTTTTTGCAGGATGCACAAAGATTTTTTTCAAAAACACGTTGTATTAAAGATAATGTCTACTGTGAATCGATACTGAACTCTAATATTTTACATAAATTCAAACGCTACTCGCAAAATTTAGTTATTAAATGAATTTATTCATTTTTGTTCTTGCTGCTAAAATTTATTTGTTTGAAGAAGTCATGTTCATCCCTCAAAAAACAAGTAATTTTTTTAACAAGAAGAACTGAATATGTGCTATTTACTTCAGGAAGATAAATAAAGAATTTATTTAAACTTGTTTGTTACAAAAAATCCCCAACTTAAAAACATCTAGTTAAGCGCAGTCCAAATATTCCATTTATCAACCAATGGCGTTTTAATTTGTGTTTTAGATAACTGCTATTTGAAAATTTGGAAGTAAAAATTATACTAACGTCCTTTTTACCAAGCCCCATAATAAATTAGAGAATCTTATTTAAGTTTTAACTAAAGTTTTTAGTGATTGATAGAGCGATATAGCTCTTTATAAGTGAAAGATTATTCATTGGAGAGCCAGTGTTCAACACAACTAAGTTTGAACCAAAACAGGCTCGATTAATTAAAATTAATCGATTTAGAACAAATGACATTTTTTTAAATTAGGGGAGTAGAATTTTGTGCAGTGTATTGCATACTGTTCTGCTGAATTGTGGCCGATTTTTCGTCTTTATACGAGGGATTACTTTGAAATTCTTTCTGGTTTTGAAATCGAGCCAGATTTTTCCTTAAAAAGTACGCTCTTTAACTGATGTGATTTTTACGTTTTCGATCATAAACTGAATTAGATATGCGTTATTTCAATATACTTTGATAGCTTATTATAACTTTAAAAAATTATGAATATAGAAAACTTTAAAATTAATCTAATGCATCGTAATAGCTTAGGTAAACGTTCTTTTTTCCTTAGTCTTTGATTTATAGTCTACCGCGGAACAAAAAGTAATGCCTGCTGATCAAATGAAGCCATTTTTCAAAGCAGGTAGTCCGTGAATAAAAAAACTATTGGGACGACAGTAAATTATACTTGAGGCCATAAGATAAGAGCATGCAGATAATTTTTTAAATGGATGATGGATTATAAAGTAGAAAATATATTGTTTTTGAGCTGCGTGAATAGGAAATACTACTATGCATAGTCTATGAGTATACACATGTTTGGCGCAGTTTGGAGATCATGCTTGGCCCCTGCGTCACTAAAATTCAACCAAACAATTAATGTAATCCTAAGCAAACGGCCAGAAATGAAAGAATGTTTTCGGTTAAGCTCATTTGATTTATTAGCATTCTGGTGTGAGTGATGTTTGACGCTAACTTTTAATAAACACAACTGAAATTGCATTTAAATAATGTACCAAGCAGAACGCTAGAAAAAACATGATAAAAACGTAATTGGTGGACCTTAAAATTTAGTTTAACACACATTAATCTTTGGCATCGGTAGCATATGTTTGGGATTATGTATGTTTGAGCATACGTATGGATAAATTTAGGTATGCATTCAGTTTTAACTGAAAGGAATTGTATGGTATTAAGTAAAATGAAAGCATTAATATTTTGAAATTTGAAAACGTCAATTTGTTTAGGACAACGACATTTTAAGTTTTACTTGCAACGTTCATTATATGACTCAAGTTTCCCCAGCATACATTACGAATTCTGATTACTAGTAAAATATGAATGTAAACTTTTAGTTAAAGGACTCCAAACAGTACAGTGATAAGCCACACAGTGAAAGTTCCTTAGTAAAATCCATAACTTCTTGAATAGTGGGTAAACCAGTATGTTTTTTTAATTTAATAAAACCTGAAAATTTTTTGGCTGAAAAATTCGAGTATTGGCTTATCACTTTATTGCACAGAGCCCTCTAAATGTTTTCCTACATGTTAAAAAATTAGTAACGTATGAAGTGTTGTATTTCTATTATTTAGGTAGCCGAAGTACATATCACGAAGTGGTTGTTATTCCTTTTGCAGCACGGAATCTTATCATTAGACAACCATTAGGGAAAAACGTATTAGGTATGTTGTAACTTACAGTATAAAATATGTATTTTGTTAACTATTATAAATGTTTGGAATATTCAAAGTTGTATTCTTAATTCGAATTTTTTAAAATTTGCATTGCAATTTTAAAGCAGTATTAAAATTTTTCTTCCCTTGAAGCATGAAGAAACATTATTTGTGAAAACGAAAATAAAGTTGTGGATTTCGCGAAAATAGTAACATTTGTTTTTGAGAGGCTTCCTTTAAAAAAAAACTGCTTCCGGTGAAATTAGAGAAACAAGAATTGAATTTTTTAACGAAGCCATTGCGTAATAACGAGCTATTCAAAATAGGCAGGACTCTACTTTAAAATTTATGCAACTGACATTGTAGCATTTTCTAATGAGTCTAAGCAATGACATGTCTGCCATTGTAGATGATGATGCCAATGACATGTCTGCCTAACTTTCTGATGTAGAATCTATTCCCCTCTAATTTGCATATCTGTGTTAGTCGAGCATGAAGATTTAAATATTGTTTAAAGAACGGATTTTATATATCTTTTAGTTGGACATCCAGGTGTAATCAATCCTCTCGTGTCAAACATTATCGTCGAGCAACAAGCTAAACCTCTATAAAGATAGAGGGTGTCTAGTGTGTATCCAATAACGTTTTAAATACACTCTATAAAAAAAAACGACGCACCAAGAAGGAGTTGTCCAATGGAGACAAAAATTGGTGGATAGGAAAATTATGTACAGAATAGAAAATGATTAAAATTTCAGAACAATTGAATGATTCATTTCAGAGTTACAGTAACGAACTCACTAAGGTGTTGACCCGCCTCTAGCCTGGATGCAAGTTGCCACACGGCGTAGCATAGACCGATAAAGCTCCCGGATGATCTCCTGCAGTATTTCTTGCCAAATTTGCTCCAATTGTCGGACTTCGTCATCAACATTCCCTACCGGATGCAGTCGCCTTCCCATCATATCCCAGACAGGCTCGATGGGAGAGAGATCTGGTGATCTGGCTGGCCAAGGAAGTGTTTGACAAGCTTGAAGACAGTTCATAGCAACACGTGCCGTATGTGGTCTGGCATTGTCTTGCTGAAAAATAAGCCCAGGGTACTGCGAAAGGAAAGGTAGCAAAACAGGTCTCAGAAGGTCGTCAACGTACTGCTGTGTAGTAAGTGTACCTCTAATGACGACCAAAGGGGTCCGGCTATCAAGGGAAATGGCACCCCAGACCATAACTCCTGGTTGAGGTCCCGTGTGGCGTTCAATAGTGAAAGCAGGATCGGCACGCTGCCCTGGGCGTCTCCAGAAACGTCGATAATCGTCAGGACACAGTTGGAAGCTGGATTCGTCGCTAAAGACTATACGTCCCCAATCAGCATCATTCCAGTCTGATCGAGCCAAGCACCACTGTAATCTGGCTCGACAGTGTGCAGGCGTGAGTGGCAGGTGGCGTAACGGTCGGTTCGAGCGTAAATTTCACTCTCTCAGCCGTCTGTGAATGGTCATGGTGGACACTCGTGTGTGGGTCGCACGACTGATGATTGATAGCGATGAATCAGATGCTGTGACAACTGATCTGACAATCACTCTGTCCTCGCGATCTGTTGTGGCCCTACGTCGACCGCTACCATCATGACGCTGAAATCTGCCATTGTCCACCCACTCTTGCCAGCATCTTCTAATCGCCGCATCGCTTCGACTCACATGACGAGCGATATTCTCCGATTTGTCCAACCTGCTTCTTTCAATCCAATAATACGACCTCTTTCAAACTCTGAAAGTTGCTCGTAATGAGCTCGAATCCTGCGGCGAGGCATTATTTCAGTCGTTGAAAGGCATCCTAAATCGTAATGCAGCAGAAATTTTTAACAACAGTTCAAGAACAATTCCTTAGATACATGTGCTGGATGTGCAGTTCCGATGCGCTGGAGATCGTACTATTCATTCATTGGGCACCAAATGTTAATTATTTGCATATTTAATCAAAACATTTTTGCATACGAAATTTCAAAGCAATCGGATGATTCCTTCTTGGTGCGTCGATTTTTTTTGTTATAGAGTGTATAACAAAGTAATTACTACATCTTTTTGTGATTAATATTTTAAAAAATAAATTGCTATGCCAGCGAATTTTTCTTATTTTGTAAATAAAGATGTTTCCTCGGAAAAATAAAACTCGTAAATCTCTTACATCTGCTGGATATTAGTATAAGGTTACTTTAAAGTACAGTCGTCAAAATAAAAAAAAAGACTCACCCGATAGCAATTGCACAATTTACATCACAGAACAAGATGGAAGGTAGTAATCGATGGTGATTAATGTTTTCTATAAATATCAATGTTTAAAATTTATCGAAGGGGCCGTCTTCATATTAAATTGAGTGCTTGCTCCGATAATTTCAATATGAACCCCCATCTTTTATCACAAATTTGGATTCTAAACACAATTGCAGGCGGATTTGATGAAAAAATAATGTTAAACGGCGTAAAATTAACCGAGAAATCCATAAAAACCATTGAGGGAGCGTAGAAATGTTCGTTCAATCACATTATAAATATTAATAAAGACATGTAGTGGCCGTCACAGTCAAGGACCTGTTGAAGGATCTTTGGTATGGGGTCCATTAAGATGGTGACAAAGTCAGAATCTATTTTGATTGAATCCCAGTATCTGTTGGCAGAAATGTTTGTCTTCACTTTGTGAACAATCCCCAATAACGATAATAATAATCAAATTTTGCAAACTGTCTCACTGCGCTACTAATTATGCACGTGATGAGTTGGAATTTGGAATTCCGATGTTTCAGTAACAGTTGAATCGCATGGAGTCAAAATTTGCCCAGGTTTCTATTCATAATTTTTATGAATATTAATTTCATTTTTTATAAAAAATTGTGAAATTATGTTTGATGATTAAGATGTTTATAGATGGTATTTGGGTTTTTGGGTAGCAAAGAATGGAAAAACAATTTCCAAGGAAAATTAATGTTTTTAGCAAATACGCAGTCCAGTCACATTAATGTACCACCTGTCAAAAGCCAGAATAACCACCTTTGGCAGAGCGGACCGCTGCGAGACGTGCAGGAAGAGAGTCAATTAGGTTTCTGAAGGTGTTCACTGGGATGTTGAGACATGCCGACTCCAGTGCCGTGGAGTCGGCATGCTAGTCGGCATGCTGCGTGGAGCTACGCTAGATTACGCGGTTGAGCATCCATGGCGCGAACAACCCGATCGAGGTGGTCCCACAGATTCTCGATTGAGTTTAAATCCAGTGAGTTTGCTGGCCAAGGGTGCACGGTAAACTCATTCTGGTGCTCTTTGAACCACGCACATACACTGCGAGCTGTATGACACCTCGTATTGTCCTGCTGGTAGATGCCATCTTTCTGAGGAAAAATAATCCGCATGTATGGGTGGACATGGCCCGCAAGGACAGATGCGTACTAGTGCTGATCCATCGTGCCTTTCACAATGATGAGTGCACCCAGTGAATGCCAGGAAAACATTCCCCAAACCATAATGCTCCCTCCTCCAGCCTGGGTCTTTCCGGTAATTGTTGCAGGGTGTTTGCTTTCAGACGTTTCACGCCGTATACGCCAACGTCCATCTGTCCGATGGAGCATAAAAAGTGATTCATCGGAAAAAGCCACCTGTCGCCACTCTGTGCACGTCCAGTTGCGGTACTGGCGTGCAAATTCCAGCCTTCGTCGCCGATGAACAGCAGTCTGCATAGGTGCATTAACCAGGCTTCTGCTGCGGAGGCCCATGCGCAGCAACGATCGCGGAACCGTTGTCGAGGATACACTCTTGGTAGCCCCTTGGTTCATCTGGGAGGTCAGTTGCTCAACAGTTGCCGTCTATTCGCTCGAACGCATCTCCGTAGTCTTCGTTCGTTTCTGTCATCTATAGCCCGTGATGCACCACATGTGCAACGCCGCTGATTTTGGGTAGTGCCATTTTGCCATGCATGGTATACTTTTACTGCCACGGCGGCACGCGAACAGTTCACAAAATTAGCCGTTTCCGAAATGCTTCCAACCTTGGCCCGAAAGCCAATAATCATTCCCTGTTGGACGTCGGATAAATCACTACGTTTCTGCATTACGCCAACGATTGAAATGCTTTCCGATGCCCTAGCTCATCCTATATATACACTCCGCTGCAATGTGCTGCCACTTGCCTTTTGTGATTGGTTATTTCACGTTGACGTCGAAAGTAGGTGGTGGTCACATTAATGTGACTTGACTGTATAACAAAAAATGTGAAACACCGATTTAACATTAGGATACCTAATTTCCAAACACTTACGAATGGGTGATAAATTCAAAGAAATGGATGAACTTTTCTTTATTTCTGCCTGAAATTATGTGTAGAATCCAAATTTGTGATAAAAGATGGGGTTTCGTATAGAAAGTTTCAGAGCAAGCACCCAATTTAATATGAAGACGGCCCCTTAGACAATTTTTAAATGTTGATATACTGTAGAAAACATTCATCGCTATCGGTTGACACCTTCCGTTTTGCTCTGAGACGTAAATTGTGCAATTGCGATAGGGTGAGTCGTTTTTTATTTTGACGGCCGTACAATGCAATCTGCGGGACGATTCACTTGGAATTTGTACTTGAGTAATTAAAGCAATTGAACGATTTGAATTTAGAGTAGAGTAATACAAATCTACAAATCACGTCCGCAGAACCCAATTACGCATTTTTAAGAAGAAAATGCAAATTCTAATTACATTGCGTAGTGTGTGTGTAAAGTTGAAAATAACCAATTGCGATATATACTTTGAGACAAACTCATGAAGCTATTTCTCATCGATTCAGACATGCGCCGTATGGGATAAATTTGAAACACGTTTTGTGAATTCTATGTTACGTGCACGTATAGTGGAAATATTAATGAAATATAGTCAAATTGATTTGCCAAACACATTGCTGATGAATTCGTCCTGCAGCTCTAATATTACAAAAGAAAGTGTTTGTCTGTTTCTTGCACGCGAAGTCCTAACGTATCTGTGGCGCTTACAGTAATGTGATTTGTCACATAGGGAGTCCAAATTTTTTTCAATTTTAGGGTCGCGGCGAATTTTAAAATTCAACCTAACATTTTAAATGAATTTAATGAAATTTAATCATTGAATGCAACAGCATAGAAGATGGCAGATTCTAAATTTATTTTTTTTCGTTTCCGTTTTTATTTTAAGCGGAGGAATGGTTATCTAGCCAGACGATAAAAAAATAATAATCTTATAACTGGAGTTACTTAGTTCTTTTTTCTGTCTCATATACCGTTAAAGATGGAGTACAAATTTCAACGGTTTTGAAATCTGCGGAAAATTTCACATTAGATCAACACCTGAAAATATGATTTTCTTTTTTAAAAAACAATTTTAAAATTGAATATATCTTTTATATTTTCGCAAGAAATTGTGACGTCATGTGAACTTTCGCTTTCCAAAAATAAACAAAATGACTTTTGCTTCCCTTCGCGTTAAAAAAAAAAAAAAAAGATTACATTTCCAGCCTTATTCCATTTCAGCTAAGGAGAGCAAAAAAAAAACCATTTTGACTGGCATAGATAAGTTCTTTTTCGTAAAATCGTAATCGTTGAAGACAGATTAAAAATTTCAACGGATTTGAAATCTGCGTAAAATTTACACTACAATTAAACCTAACTCCACGGGAACGGGCAAAGCCGGGCTAGCCACGCAGTGGCTAGTATTATATATTTTTATGTCATAAGAACGATGTGAGATTTTTTGTTGGATCCCTGTGTTAATGGTAATGCAATGTAATTAGAGGGCATCCAAAAGGCAACAATGGTTTTGAATCGTTAAGTCCCAGAACAAGATATAAAACTAAGGTCTTAAAACAAGCAATGAATTCATTTTGTCAAACTTTGTGGTCAAGAAAGTCAAAAATCCATGTCATGCGGCAGTTCAATTTAAATCAGTTAATAGTAAAATAAATATGAATTGAAATCATGTAAAATTGGCACTGTGTATATTCATACTAGGCATATTTTTTATGATATAAATATTTATTGTACGGAGAACCTTATCCATTATATTCCTTTCGAAAAAAGTTTTATCATTCCAGTACCACAGAAACGTTTTTTTATTCACCAATAAATTTTTATAAAATCATTTATAACTTGAATTGTTTTTCGCAATTTTCTGTATTTTATGTTTTATTTTTAGATTTATTTTATAAAACTGCCAAGTGTTACATATGTGCATTGTTAAGCGTAGCTTGGTCAAAAGTCAACCTTTAAATGTAGAAACTAATCCAACTACCTAAACCATTGATATTAAATTGCTTAGTGGGGTAGAGCTTTATTTTTCAGCTAGCTAGCAGATTACAGATTAACAAAATAGCCTACTTTATATTCCACATGTCTGTTAAATATCATCAAATGAAATTGGTATAATGGAGCCCTTATTAAATAATCTACGCAATTTTTAAGCAAGTCAAGATAAAGTGTAGCTATTTTTCAAGTACTCAGATGTAACCTTCATTGTGTTGCTTAAATGTGCTCTTTTTGATTCACGCAGATATTTTGTAACTGACTACAGTATACGTCATTGGATGTTTACTTAACTAAATAGTTCGTACTTAACCGTCTCGCCTAATCGTCTGACCTTCTTAAGTTGTCTGATCTCACGAATGGACAGCTATATTACCCACCGTATCAACAAGTCATTAAAAAATAAGAATTCACATATTTCGGCATAATTTTTTTTTGTCAGTTTTCAATTTGAGTGTTAATTATACTTAATAGTATATGTTAGGGTGTTTGTCATTAGTGTCTAGGATTTTTTAGCATTTTTAATTTAATACTTAAAGCAATCTGACCCTACCACTAAAAAACAAAACGTGTCATTGAAAGTGTTTTATTAATGATATAAATTAAAGAAACACTAGTTTTTTTAATTGTTATTATTACTTTAAATTTAACGTTTTGGATGAGATAATGTAAATGTAGCTTAGTTCGGACCAGCATCGCAAGATCTTCAGACTAAAGGAGGGGGGGGGGTATTAAAATGTTTAAAATTTTTTTAATTTGTAAGGTGTTTTTTTTTTTTTTTTTTTGACGCTGATCAATGACTTTTTTTATTGACATCAGAATATCAATTGATTTTGTGGATTGTGGATTCACTAAAATATTCTATTCCAGTTTAATGGAAGGTTGGATTCATGTGAGAAGTTAACACAGGTTGCTCCTAGTTTTAGTAATTAATTAATTAATAAAAATAATGAAATAACCAAATGGTAAATAATTAAATAATCAAACGGTAAATAATTAAGTAATCAAATGGTAAATAATTAAATAATGAAATGGTAAATAATTAAATAATGAAATGGTAAATGATTAAATAATGAAATGGTAAATGATTAAATAATGAAATGGTAAATGATTAAATAATGAAATGGTAAATAATTAAATAATGAAATGGTAAATAATTAAATAATGAAATGGTAAATAATTAAATAATGAAATGGTAAATAATTAAATAATGAAATGGTAAATAATTAAATAATGAAATGGTAAATAATTAAATAATGAAATGGTAAATGATTAAATAATGAAATGGTAAATGATTAAATAATGAAATGGTAAATAATTAAATAATGAAATGGTAAATAATTAAATAATGAAATGGTAAATAATTAAATAATGAAATGGTAAATGATTAAATAATGAAATGGTAAATAATTAAATAATGAAATGGTAAATAATTAAATAATGAAATGGTAAATAATTAAATAATCAAATGGTAAATAATTAAATAGTAAATATGTTTCTAGTATCAATCTGGCGTAGAATTTTACACTGATTTCAAATCCGTTTAAATTTTTACTCTATCTTCAACAATGGCACAGATAGATAGATACTTGAATATGAGGAATAAAAAAATAATTTAATGCTTACGAAAAGTGAACCTTTAAGCCTCGTCAAACTCGCGTTAGAAACGCCTCATGTGAACATGGCCTAAACGTTTGTCGGAAGGTAAAAGGACTAATCTTATAGGGAGGAGAAGATTCCCCACTATTTCTGGTGGGGTAAAATTCCATCCTTTTCTGTAATGTAGCACCTAAACGGATCGTCGGATGGAGTGGCCGTTGGCTGTGTGTAGCCGATAAAAAGAGGTGTGAAACAGGAAGTAACACGTGTCACATGTTGTTTCAAGAAGCCAGTGCACTTTTGAAACTAAATCTTACTCTTCACGTCTTCAATCAAAAAGAGTTAGGAATAGCGACCTTTTAAGTTTCCAGAAAGAGTGTATCAACCTTCTCCATCATAAAATATCTCAAAATTTTCTCACGCTCAAAATTTCAAGCTTAAATTTTCCATCCGATGACTCAGTTGTATTGCCCACTATGCTAGACCTGCCTGTGGTAGAGGACTCGAGTTCGCTTCATCCCTGTGAGTATTGGATTTCAGAATTCAGGTTAAACAATTGGTATATCATTCCTCATTATTTTGTGCCGTAAGAAAGGAGAGTTTTGCGTCGATGTTTCTAGTTAGTACATTTCGGGTCTTTTTCGTAGGGGATTGATCCCAGACCGTCGTCAATAGACCGTTGTGTTGCTCTAGTACGATATTAATTAAACATTACTAGTTAGAACATTCAGATTTCTTTCTCCCCGAATAGTTATTTATTTGTATACGTGAACTCTCTTTTAATTGAGGAATGTTTCTGAGATCTTTTCCCAGTTATTTTGCTATTTGTAGTTCTAGTTTTTTTGATATCCAGATCAGGTTATAAAATTGTATTGTTTTATGTTCGTAATGAACTTGAGTTTTTTTTAATATTATGGATTTATTCCGCATTTAAAATATACGAACACGAACAAGAATTTCTCTGTCCTGTTTTAGTAAAACTTTCCTCGTGTATTTTGTACGACCATTACTTGCCGTTGTCTTACGTTTGGCACAGTTTGACCAAATATGGCCCGTGCTTCCATTTTCTTGCCCAAAATGGGTGAGAGGGAGATCAAGGGATTGCGGAATTTGAAGGGTCTCGGATCCTTCCAAAGAAAGTCATTGTTTAGCACCTGGAAACAAATATTACAGTGAGAATAGAAGTAGTAGAGCTGAACCAAGCCAGTTGAATTTGGGTATTTAGTCTGTCATCACAGCCGCACAATGTTCGTTTTATCTTGATTTTTCTTTCATTCTCTCCATTTTTGAGGAAGGGGTTACCGTGATTCAGTGAGTTTGCCACCACGATGGCAACCTGCGTGTTATATGTGGCGCATATTCGAAACCTCCATGGGAATATTTCTATATTCTACATAAGTAAAATTTTTTTTGCTTGTCCATTACTTGACGTTGTTGTTTGTATGGCGCAGCTTGATCCCTTACGCCATAAAATCAAACATACCTTTCGATTCCTCCCTCGGTTTATTCCTCTCATATGAGACAGCAAAGATTTCCTTTTGTGTTGATGTCCATTTACTTCACTTAAGCGTAGCGTGTCCAAACATGACCCTTGTGCCACAATATCCAATGCAACCAACCATACGAGTTTTGTGAGTTCTTACAAAAACTTCTCCCGGTTCTGGAGGATTTAAAAACCACAAGGTACTTTGATATTATACGTAAGTCCTTTAGAAGCGAAATCAGATCCCCTATGTATTCCAATTACTCCCTTGAGAGGGGTTTGGCTAGTTTTGGTTCTTGCCGAACTCCTTGTAAGGAGAACGCCTCACGTTGTTTTAATTTGTAATGAGATAGCTTATTTGATCTCAAAGGAAGGTTGTGATGAGCAGAGCAGATCAGCTCCAGCAATACGTGATCTCATCGCTGCGGAAATTTACTCCTCGTGAATATTAACCTATTGACTACGTCTATAGATATAACAAGCCCGATTCTTTCTTGGCGCGATTCTTATGACTTTCAAGGTACAACCAACTGATGTAATATGTGGCCGCTGTATAAATTCTTTCTTGGCGCGATTCTTATAACTTTCAAGTTACAACTGCTGTAGCGGCCGTTGTCTAAATTATTTCTTGGCGCGATCATAATACAACTGTTTTACCGGCCGTAGTGTAAAGGTTTGCACAAGGAGTAAATTTCTGCAGTGGTAAGATCACGCTGGAGCTGATCTGCTCTGCTCATCACAACCTTCCTTTGCCAGCAAATAAACAGTAGCAGTCTGGTGAAATTTTAAACTTTTAAAGTACAGACAGACCAGGACGCTTTGAGGGATACTACGAATGTGGAGAAGAAACAGGCCTAGTTTTGTGGATTTTTAATCGTTTGACTACGGCTATAGATATAACAAGCACGATTATTTCTTGGCACGATTCTTATGACTTTCAAGGTACAGCTGCTATAACGGCCGTTATCTAAATTCTTTGAGCCGCGGTAGCTCAGTCAGTAGAGCGTCGGGCTCGCATCGGAAGGATTGTGGGTTCTGTCCTGCAATTCTGATGGTTGCGAGATCGGCACTTAGACCTGGCTAAAGACCGTCGTGTTCGCTAATGGTGGCTGGGCCACGTTAAATAGGTCGTGGTAACAAAGTCCCCCATGTTCCCATACCAAATCAATACCTCTGGGGGTACCTGATCAGGGGGTTATCGGCCTCTGATTGGGATCTAAATTACGATATGGGTGAGTGAATGGATGTGTGAAAGGGACCCTCCTGTAAAACGGATGTGTCCAACCCTCCGGGGCAATGGTACCCCCAATTGGGCCATATATGGCCCGCACGAAAACAACGACAACATCTAAATTCTTTCTTGGCGCGATCATGATACAACTGCTGTAGCAGTCATAGTGTAAGTCCCCAAAACTCGGTCTGTTTTTACCCCACATTCTTAGTATCCCGCAAAATGCCCCGGTCTGTCGTTGTATTTTAAAAGTTTTAGATTGCACCAGACTGCTTTGACAGACCTCAGAAGCAGGCACACAAGATACATGACTAAGAGGAGTTGAGTTCCATTCAATTCATTTATGATTTACAATCTCAGTAATTCCTTACCATATTTGTTTGCGATTGCCGTGAATCAGTGTGTTTGCCCAAGGTTACAGCAAAATGCGAGTTGTTGGTGTAACTTGTTCCTCTTGGGGAGTATTTCTGTGTTCTGTGTCATGAAAGCTTTCCTTGTGTGTATGCCAATTTACCTGACGTCGTCTGTCTTGTGCTCGGCTAAGCAAGGTCAAGTATGGCAAATACGCAATAAAACCAAACTCAACCTTCCCATCTTTCAATTGTCGCTGTTCGATTTGGAAAAACAAAGTCGTTTATACTTTATATAGATTACCTTGACCAATGGAATTAGCAACAGCAACACGCATCGCATTGATATTCTCGACGTTAGGCGGATGATGATAGCTAATCCTGATTTGGGAGATAAACATGAAATATAAACATTAGACATTTTTACTAGCTCTTACTAGAGGATTGCATGCTTTAGTTGGTAAACTCGCTATTTATACAAAAAATGAACACTTGCGTTACAAACTATAGAGGAGCTGTAGGAGGCGCAGGTTTGACTCCTAATTATCCTAGTTGTATTTCTTTTGTCTGGCAGTAAAACATTTTTGTGTTTATCCATTTACTTAACGAAAAAAATTTATAATTTTTACAGCCTGACTAGATTGTGCTATAAAAAGGGAAATGATTCTATGCCTAATCATTTTCATTTTCTACGGACACAAGTTCTGAAACAATGTTTTAAGCGTGATTGATGAACATCGTTCTTCGCCCATTTTATTTGTTTCCAATGTTTTCCAATATATTGGAAACATTGGACACTGCTGTAGATATATTGGTATATTAATGTCGAATTTCTGAAAATTGATGCATTATTTACCATGTTTATTTTTAGCTCTGCAGGACAGAAATAAAGGAATTATCTTCAATGGAGAACAAAGTTTAAGCAAATATGGGGGTCAGTTTGAAATCGCTGGATCAAAGGTCGAATTTCTGAAGATAGAAAATTATTTTGAACTACTTTTAGCCAAAGGACCTCTGACGCAAGAGTTGTTTGTTCTGGTATGTTTGTGTTTATGAGTATACTTTATACTAAAAATATTCTTCCTACCTTCCAGCCGTATGTCAAACATGAAACAGTATATGTGAAATAAGGAACACATTCATTACTTATAGCATTCCATAATGGCACAAACATATATTTCGATTGTGACCTGTATAGCATTTTTTGTGAAATATTGTATGTGTTACTTTCTTGAGCGTAATTGATGTTTAATACGACTATAGTTTTCTGTTTAGTATTAAATACAGCACCAAACAATTCTTGAGTTTGGAATAGTGTGAAATATGTATGGTTGTCGAGTCTACCCGAAACTTTTGTGCGTGTTTAAATCGATATTATTTTCGAGATTAAAATTATATTAATTGTTGGCGACCAAAAAAAATTGCAAAAATTGATGATAAGATTTAATCTTAGTTGAAAAATGACAATATACATACTACAGTAAAATACGGTAGCAAAAAATTATATTTGGTTGATAAAGATCCATTCTTTTTTCAAAATGTTTTAATTTTAATCTGCTTACAGCTCCTAATATTATAAAAGGCACTTAATTTTCAAGAAGACATTCTTGATGTTGCTACTTAGAGGGAAGAAAGCACAGGTCTTAAGACACAGTTTTTTAAACTGTCTTTAAAAAATTTTAAAATTCCTTCTTTTTTACTGTAATTTAATTAGTTACTAGGGGGCTCCGCCCCCTGCTCGCTAACCCACGTCGATTGCTACGCAATCCCATGTGGTTTGCTTTGCAAACCAACATTCCTTTCAGAGATCCGATTTGGTTTGCTTCGAAAACCAACATTCCTTTCGCAGAATCAATCTCCTTCGACTGCGAAACCATCTTAATAATTCGGTCCATGACATCACATCGAGGGCTTCGCCCCCTGCTTGCTGACGCTCGCCAATCTCCGGTGCTACGCAAAACAAAATTCCTTTCGCAAGTGATTTCCCTTTTTTTTTTCCTTTAACACTTAAGTCACCCCAAACTAATAGCCCATATCAGTGGAAAAAAAACCCCTCCGTTTTGTTCCCTGTACAATTTTAAATAAACCGTGTTAATATCGTTATTTAGATATCTGTATTTTCCCAGTAAACCGTCTTAGAGCAGAGTGAAAAAATCCAGCCTTTTTCCTTGCCAAACAAAAATAAATCGTTTTTAAGGCAATCGTTGCTACGATACATCTGATATCTGGCAAACCCGATAGTCAAAAATACAACCCTCATCTGCGTGAGAAACATGCTCCGCGAACTAAAAAATAGGAAATTTTTTGACCAACTTTTGATTGCATCGAATTTATTTATGAACCGATTTAAAAAATAATTTTACCGTAAGAAAGAGTGTATTCTCTTATTTCACGTGATATTTTAAAATTTTAGAACTAATGGTATTAAGCTATCGATAAGACAGTTTTAGTTTTGTATCGGAAATTACGATGTAAAAGTTCCGAAAATTGTATGACCAACTTATAATTCCATCGATTTTATTTATAAACCAATTTAAAAAATAATTGTACCGAAATAAAGAGTACATTCTAAGGTAAACTGCTATGTTTTCAACTATAAAATTATAATAGTATTAATATGTAGACATGACAGTTTTAACAAAAAGTAGAGAAAATATCCCAATATTCCGAAATTTGTCTGACCAACGTTGATCGCATCGAATATATTTCTTAACCAATTTCAAAAATAATCATACCGTTAGAAAGAGTACATTCCAAGGTATACTGCGATATTTTCATATTTAAAAACTAATAGTAATAAGATATAGATTTGACAGTTGAAAAAAAAGTAACGAAAATGTCTCAACTTTTCCCGAATCTCAAAATAATATTATCAGGAACCAGTTTGAAATTTCTGAAAAAAATCTCGGCGAGCTGCAAAAA
The DNA here is from genome assembly GCA_947359465.1 of Metellina segmentata. Classification (NCBI taxonomy): domain Eukaryota; kingdom Metazoa; phylum Arthropoda; class Arachnida; order Araneae; family Tetragnathidae; genus Metellina; species Metellina segmentata. The sequence goes on along the minus strand of OX375878.1, from coordinate 37,807,118 downwards.
TTCACGTTTAGAGTTACTCAGTAAAAAAACTCACGGCTGAAGACTGAAAATCTGTATGTGTTTTGCTCACTCGCGGTAGAAATTTCGCTCTTTCAACTTTGACATTTAATAAACTTTAAACTAATAGCCACATCGGAAAAAATTCTTCTTCGTTGTGTTGCCTATACAATTTTGAACAAGCCATGTCAATTTGGTAATTTTGTGATCCTTACTTTATCGGGAAACCGTCTAAAAATCAAGCGAAAAACGCGAGTTTTCAATTCTGAGGCGGTAACATTTTTTTTAATATAGAGAGAAGTAGACAGTATAATTTTTCGAAAAGAATAACTTTAATTGATACAGTTGATTTATGGAAAAAGGGAACACCAAAGCAACAAATAATGTTGCGTTCTTCAGAAAGGAGAAAGCGTATCAGAATCAATCCATATTTATAAAACCTTATATTGATGACTTTTTTGGTTTTTTAAATTTTCCTTTTGGGATCACTAAAAACGTATGTAGCTGTTACAGAACAATTTCTAGTTGATTAAGTAACGTGATAAGAACGAGATGCCAGATAAAAAAAAACATGATCCCTTATGAGAAGATATTAATGGAGATGAGAGAATGGATCGGATACTGTTACAATAAATAGCCCCCATTAAACGTTTTATTTGCGATAATAAAAGATAGAAAGGGTGTGCCTTTAAGGATGTGCGTGTTTCTCAACGCTCCACCCACGCCATTTTTGTTTCGTGTATTGCTTTGTTATTTATCGTAAAATTGGCCCACAAATTATTTATATCTCTGGATTAATAGAAGAAAACTATCGCCGCTCCTCCTGGTTTATCAACTTTATGATGAACTATTTCAAAATGTTCGTAACTGTAGTAATATGCGAATAATATAATGGAAGAATCGCACACTGAATTTTTTGTTTCTTTCTGAACGTATCAGAATAAGAACCTGAAAACAAATGTTATGTTATCACAAATGTTGGAGGTTGCTGTTATATGTCGCTAATTATTTAAGCCTGATAAGCAATGTTTCCCAATGTACAGTTGATGAAAATCGATGGATGTTAAAATAGAACAGAAGGGAAAATGAATTGGCAAATCTTACTCTACAACCAATGTCGAAATTTGAATGTACGTGATTCCGAATACGTCCTTGCTATATTTTTAAACTACGTCATTTAAATTTTAGGAAATATGGCACAATATATTCAAGGTCCAAGCAAGGAATTCTAGGCGTACAAAAATCCTACTTACATTAACATTACAGAGTACACGAGTTTATAAAAGTATTAGAAATATCTATGCATCTGCGTACTAGTGATGCATCGACAGCAAAACATCGATTTTCAAAATTAAAACATCGATGTTGATAATACATTGCCCCAAAAGCATCGATGTTTTTAAAATTCAGTGTATTTAAAATTTTTTTCCCCATTTCTTGAAACTGGTTTAGCAACTAGTGATCCGACATCGGCAGCAAAACATCGATGTTGATAATGCATCGCCCCCAAACCATCGATGTTTTTAAAATTCCGTGTATTTAAACTTTTTTCCACATTTCTTAAAACTGGTTTAGCAACTAGTGATGCAACATCGGCTCTAATACATCGATGTTTTTTTATGAACATCAATGTTTTGAAAACATCGACGTCGCATCCCTACATTTCAGACCCTTCAATCTTCTCCACTTTGGTCTAAAAGTATGTTCAATTTGCTGATTATTAAAATTATGCTACTTGGTTATTTTTTAAAATTTTTATAACGGTACTTTTTTCATTTAAAAATAAAACATCGACAACGCAAAAACATCAACAAGAATAAACATCGATGTTTCAAAAACATCGACATCGATGTCGCATCCCTACTACGTACCCGGTCGGTATCATCGTAATACCACGAATAACATCAAATTAATTTTCTCAACATCTAGAACAGATATATCTTCGTCAAACAAAGCAATTAAACCCACAGGAACATGATGGCTTGTTACATCTGCTCAAGTTTGGGGGTCGAATAAGTTAACGAATGCGCAGGTGCGTGGTGCAAGAGTTTCAGTTCGGACTTTGAAAGACGATGTATGTTTAGGTTCGCATCTTGTTGACAAAGGATAGAGGTCACCACACATAAGTTATTGTTCGGATTTTCCTGCTTTAATTAAAATCGGGACAGCTGTAGCTCAGTGGGTTAGCCCATTGCGCCAATCAACTTACGAGTTGTGGACGGCACAGGCTCTATTCCTATTACCACCCTGGGTGTATTTCTATCTTTAATATCAGTTAAACTTTCCTCGTATGAGCATGTCTATTACTTGACGTTGTCTGTCTCGTGTTTGGCACAGCTCGGTGAAATACAGCTCACGCTCCATAAAAATCAAAACCAATCGACCTTAATTGAAATCTTTGGAATTTACGTTTTAGAACTGAATGTGATAATACCTCCGGATATCGCATTTGATGTGGGCAATAAAATGCGTTAATTCTAAATTGCCGATTGAGTATAATGTGGATTGGATTTTAGGGTTTCATTGCACACAAGGTCCAAAATCGGATAAGCTTCGCCAGAGTATAACGTGAGCGTAACGTAAAATTGCCTATAAACTTACTAGTGGTATATGTTTGAGTTGAGGCAAGATACTCTCGTATAAAGTTTCGTAAGTTTATAATCTTCTGCTTAAGTTTAGAAAGATAACGTACTGGTATTCAGTGAATTTTTCTTTTCTTTCAGGTTCTTCTACGATCCAATAACCCCGGTATATATTATGAATATTGGCTTCCAAAGCAATCTCACAGTCCAGTAAAATCTCACTATCCGTTGAAAACTCTCAATCACCCGACTTCTTCAACATCACCTGCACCAATGTTGCAAAGTCAATCCTATTCTGTACCTTTCTACAAGTCAGGAATTCCTCTTGTGACGCACGCTTTCCGCCACGCAACAAAACCTCCATTTGCTTACGGCTACGGTGACAAACCTCACAAAGGCCAAGAATCGCCAATATTTCGAACGACACCACTTCCTACAGTTTACACTAACACGAAATACCCTCCCAAGATTCTGCAATCGGAGACTTCCACATATCCCAAAGACACCAAGGAGCAACTATATCCTCAATATAAAAAAGACGTCATTCCTATATACAAGTCCAGGCCTAGTCTGGACTACTATCAAACCTTTCGCAATGTATCATCTGTCCCTACGATTCCTAAAGATTTGGATCAAACCAAGGAGCTTCCAGTTTTGACTCAAGGGGATTCAAGTAGCCCGAATGTAGGAGGAAGGCACACGAATCTGGCATCCGAAGAAGGCAAAAAACGAGAAGTATCTCTATCGAAGTATCCTAAACCTCTAAAAACAGGAATTGCTATTAGTAAAAGATTCGAAAAACCTATCAAGAACTATGTTCCCGTTCCAAATGGGAGGTTAAAGTATTCCTTCGAGACTAAAAATACCGACGAAGTTTATTTGAATAACTCTCAACGATACACCCCAGAACCTTTGGCGATAAATGTTCTTCCATTGCCCGAGGGTGGTAAACAAAAGACTCCTAAAGACCAAAAGAATGGTAAGTGCTCGTTTTATAGATGAAAATTTGTTTCAGTCCTTTCTATGTATAACTTTAATTAAAAGCGCTAATATTTCTTTACTATGAATATGGCTAATATTTATATATGAACACTATAGAGAAATATTTACTATTACATTAAATCCAAACTAGTAAAATAGCTAGCGCTTATTGAAAGTACAAAATAGTAAAAAATTAATAAATGGTATTTGTTGGTGGTCTTCGTGCGGTGTTGAGCTTGTTGATTTTGGTTAATATGGGTAAGTCAGTTCCATCTTTTATTCTTTTTACGGTGTTGTACGATTCAGTGTTGTGTTTGTTTTTAATCTGTGATGGCTTTTGATGTTTTAACTTTTGAGGCTTGGGTTACTTGCATTAATTTTCATTTTTGCTCAATATGGTGTTTTGAGGAGTAGTTTTTAGCATACAGCTGCTCAAATGCAGAAAACACCATCTTGTGTAATCAAACCAGGATCCTCCCTGATGATGCCCTGATTAACCAATACCACTTCATTCTTTAAGTTATTACCAAAAAGAACATTTAGAAAGATAGTAAGAGAATTTGAAAATATTTCCGAAAATGAAGAAGTATTGGTGGATTAGGGTGTCATCAGGGAGGAGCCAGACACAGGCAACACAAAATAATGTTTTCTACGTATGTGCAAGCAGTACGCTAAAAATTGCTCATACACTGCCCCAAACACCATAAAGAACCAAATGGAATGTTAAATTTGGTAAAAGGTCTTGGGACACAACCAGAGGCAAATGCTCTTCATAAAATTAAAAAACAATAACAGTACATACTGACAGAAGTGCGCTAAAGCTGCTACTATCTCTGACACGTAAGCAATTATAGCATTTGAACATACAAAATATCTAAAAAGCACATATATATGGCACAAGCAATGACGTCATATAATATACTTATGTATCGCAAATAAATAGCTATAAAAATATTCCTTGAATACATAGATGAAACTGTGGCTTGATTTACTTTGGTTTAAGAATTCAATATATAACTAATACTATGTGTAACCTTTTTTATTTTTGCAGATCGATCGCAGAAACCACGTCTTACGAGGGGAGGTAAGGTTCTAAAAATTTAATTTTAACTACAGCTAAAGATTACTACTAATACTGCTTTTATGTTTCAAATCTTATGAGCTCTTTCTTCTCATGTTAGGATTGTGTGAACCTTGTCAACGTACTCGAAACCAGATTAAACACTTTTGTCAAAGTGATTTTGGTAATTATTGAACTTGTATTATTTATTTTTCTAGGTTAATAGTGTTTTAGTGCCATTTAACATTTAAACACACCGTTAAGTTTCATTTTACATGAAAACATGCTGTTATTTTAGCAATCATTGCTTCATGGTCTTTTAAAACAATTTGTAAAGTGCTAAAAATATTAGAAATACTACTATCTAGAAATTACCATCCACGGAGGATTGCTTTGCAATCCTCATTAGTTCGTTGCGCGAACCTTACTCGCTTCCTTCACTCGCATCAATAAAGACATGTATCCTAGCAGAAGGAATTGTTTACAAAATATGATATTTCAAAAATATTTTGAAATGTCATGTTTAAAAATATTAAAAAATATTTTTCAAACATTAATTTGTTGTCTACAGAAAAGTTATACAGTACCTCTGGAATCAAAAGTCGAACAATTTGGATTTAAAACTTTGAGCAAATTTTGACTCGGAAATGTGAGCGCTGCTTTGGGAATCGAATACCCAGCATGTTCGTAAGCTGCAATGACTCGACTCTAATGTTAATTTTTTTCAGTATAAATTCAATTGAGGTGCGATGCTTCCTTGTAAAACAAACAATCGGACAGTGTTGCCAAAACGCGTTAACAAAATTACGTCTTTTTTGTGTGCCACGTAAGATAATTATAAATATAAATGTGTTCCTGTGATTACAGTTGTTCGTGCATTAGTCATTGGCTACGAGTTCCTGCAAGGCGAAACGAGGTACGAGTTGGAAGTGAAGCAGTCTTTCAAGAACAATCTGTCTTTGTTGCCAAAAGAGTACGTCTGGTCGCCGGACACCTGCCGATGCCCAAAACTGCGACCAGGAAAGGAATACGTCATAATGGGTCGGTTCGACAGCAGCTACAAGAAACGCGAGAGCAGACTACTGGTGGACAAGAGCTGCTTCGTGCGGACTTACAACCTGAAATATGCCCGCCGCCTGCAAAAGCTCCGGAAAGACCAGGAGAAAAAATGCAAGAAGATATCTTAGCAACGGCAAAAAAAAAACGTAATTTAAAATTTGAATTCTTTACAATGGTGTGAGGGAATACAGCATCGCGAAAGTACGCCTCGCTGATGTGCAAAGAAATGTGGCTGATGAAGCCTTAAGTGAACAATTGAACGAACAAATGAAGATTGAGACTGAATTGTGTGTCTAAGCCTGTTGTGGTATATGTGTTGTACCTTTAAATCTCTATGAAGAGTTTTCAGAAGAAACTGTTGTGTTCTCTATAGTGTTTCTCTTGGAAATACCGACGGAAGATGTGTTAAAAGCAGCTTTCTGTTTTATTATTTTAAGGGACGAAACTCTGAAGTATTTGTCATTCACTTGTGTGTTTCAAAGTCTGAGAAATATACTTTTGACATAGCATTGTATAGTTGAATGTTGATAAATTATTCGTTTTCCACAGAGCTTTTGCATCAATGTATGATTCAATACTGTATAGTGTTTGTGATTTTATTTTTGCTTCGACAAATAGTTAGGGATGTTTATGTGAAATATATTGCATTTTTAAAAGTTAGAATTCGCTTTCTAATGCAATGGATTTAATGATATTTATTTGTTTATAAATGAATTTGTTCAGTTGAATCTGTTTATATACAATAGTAATTATCTCTCACGATCCAAATAGTTCGTTTAAAGTTATGCCAGAATAAAATCTCACTATTTCCCTCCAATACAGATAGATAGTTCCTTAATGTATAATACTTACAATAAAATAAATTATTATTTGACATTCTTAGTAAAATACAAAAAAGTAAAACACATTTTAGGAGCATTGTTCATTATCAATGCATTGATATACTTAAGAAACTTAGTCTTCCCAATAAATAAATCGATAGAATGACCAAATGCTTCCTGTAAAGTTAAACATTGAAATGAATTTTGATTTCTCAAAGCTGGTTTGCGAAATTAGATTTATGGAGTTTGACGTAAAATATATAATGAAGTTGAGCTTTAAAAGGTTCAACTACATTTTGTCCAGTTTAAACTGGAATAATTGTTAGTTGCATAATGAAACGAATTTACGCGTCTACCTTGTAGCAAGTTATTTATATTATGTCAAACAATTCATTTTTAATTAATTTAAAATGTTTTATCGTAATCTAACACCTATATAGCCAGATCTATTTCGCAATTTTCTCGACACAAAATAATTTGACTCTTCCATGGTCTTATATACTATTCGAAAAGTATCCAAATCACTATTCAAAAAACTGAAATTTTCTTTGTTATGGAATAGATTTGTGCAGAGATTTTAAGGTACTTGAATAAACGAATGTTTCAATACACTGCCGTAATGTCAAGAGTCGATAGTTTAAGTTTTCTTTTCGAAGATAATCTAATTGGTGCTCGTTATTTTGGTTTTGTATGTTATGTATATAATTCTCATTTTCCTTTATTGTTTTCTTTCATGTACAAAAGTTTCTTAATTTTTCCAATAAATAGTATTTACAAAAGTATATTTTGGTTACACCACTTTTCTTTCGTGATTGCTGTATGACTAATGGACACTATTCTAAGAATCTCAAAAAGGAACTACGCAAAAGACTGGCGTACTCGCCTAACCCTGGGTAGTGGTCATATAAAAATAAGAATGGAATAGTACTACTGATTCAGCACGCAATTCGTCTAGATTTATTCTGGGTTGACGGAGTAATTACATATGTACAAGTAGGACTTTATTCACCATTCGAATATGATTTCAGCACAATAAATAGTTCTAGTCCTCCAACAATGTCACAGATGGCCTCGGAAAATATGTAACGAGAGTTCACGGCGAACACACAGGAGATGGCCTTCTACAATAGATCAGGAGAGTTCACGGCAAACACACAGGGGATGGCCTTCTACAATATATCATGAGAGTTCACGGCGAACACACAGGAGATAGCCTCCTACAATATACCACGAGAGTTCACGCCGAACACACCAGAGATAGCCTCCTACAATATAACACGAGAGTTCACGCCGAACGCACCGGAGATAGCCTCCTACAATGTACCACGAGAGTTCACGCCGAACACACCGGAGATGGCCTCCGAAAATATGTAACGAGAGTTCACGGCGAACACACAGGAGATGGCCTCCTACAATATATAACGAGAATTCGTTGCGAACACACAAGAGATGGCCTCCTACAATATATCACGAGAGTTCACGACGAACACACAGGAGATGGCCTTCTACAATAGATCAGGAGAGTTCACGGCGAACACACAGGGGATAGCCTCCTACACTATACCACGAGAGTTCACGCCGAACACACCGGAGATATCCTCCTACAATATACCACTAGAGTTCACACCGGAGATGGCCTCCTACAATATATCACGACAGTTCACGGCGAACACACAGGGGATGGCTTTCTACAATACATCACGCGAGTTCACGGCGAACACACAGGAGATAGCCTCCTACAATATATCATGAGAGTTCACGCGAACACACAGGAGATGGCCTCCTACAATATATCACGAGAGTTCATGGCGAACACACAGGAGATGGCCTCCTACAATGTATCGCGAGATCTTTTAATCCTCGCAGCAGACAAGAATAAATGAACTCTTCATCAGACCGTGGAGTCTTCCTATATGTGGGCTGAAAAAATTAGATCTGATCCAAAGATCTAGTAGGCACTTGCGTCCTAATACAACACGTTTTGGACCCTAGGTCTGAGGCGATTCTTTCCGCGCCACGGGTGGAAGCGTCGTCGTTTTTCAAGGCGCGAACGTCGTCTGCTGAAAAACGTCTCTCCTGTTGCTAGCTCGAAACTTGGGGGTTCCGACGTCATGTTGCGTTGATTCTCCCTAATTGGCTGTGACATCAGGGGAGCGCTAATTCTGAGGACTCTATTTGCTAGCTCGCTCCCGCCAACAAGTCTACGCAACACCCTTTCTAGTCTGAAATCGTTCTCAGGCTTCGAGACACCTGTTCGTCAGAGGCGTGCCGGAACGAATCGATTTCAGAAACATGATGTCCAAGTCCAGACGTCTTGTCGAAAAGAATTTCCAGCTGTACTTGGCGTTATTTCCAAGGGAGTGTTATAGGCACGTGGGAATAAATATTTGATTACTCACAAGACATAGCCAATTCGATAGAGCTTCCAGAAGAGTCTTAAAACAATATCTCATAATATTCATAGCCCACATCCAATTAATAAAATTCGTTGTCAATCTACTTTGGAAAATGGAACACTAAACTACGAGTACCAGTGCTAGTTCAAAATAGGTTTTCGTGAATCTTACAAAAAGGTATTTTTATTCTGCAAACCAAGTACATTATTAATGGAAAGACATTCTTACATTTCTTAAAAGTTGCTTCGGTGTGATATTAACCCTCAATGTTTAATTTCGCAACGAAAATCATCGCCCTATAGGGAGCCAACCTCTGTTGTAAACATTTTCAAACTGTCAATAGTTATGGGAACGGGACAATTTGGTGTTTCTGCATGGATTATCATTCGCTTGGAATAATAGGGCAGTTTTGTCTCAACAAAGTAACTCGTCTAGCAAATTCAATCAGGTCTTGGACGAAATATCTCGACGAGGCACTTGGAGGGTTAAGAGACAAAACCCATCAGAATAAACGCAAGACATGTACGGTGTAACTCAGAAAAATGTACTTCCAAACTGCCACTTGTTCTTTGAAAGGGACAATTTGGTGTTCCTGCATGAATCATTCGCTTCGAGTACTAGGGCAGTTTTGTCTCGACGAGGTTTCTCGTCTAGCAAAACAAATCAGATCTTGGACGAGATATCTCGTCGAGGTACTTACAGTGTTAAAATGCAAAACCCATCATAATGAACGCAGGACATGAAAGGGTATAACTCATTAAAAGAATGCTCTTGCAGACTCACTAGTTCTGGGAAAGTGACAATTTGGTGTTCCTGCATTTAATCATTCGCTTCGACTACACGGGCAGTTTTGTCTCGACGAGGTTTCTCGTCTAGCAAAATTAATCAGATCTTGGATGAGATATCTCGTCTAGGCACGTGGATTGTTTAAAGGCAAAACCCATCATAATGAAAGCAGGACATAAACGGGTGTAATTCATTAGAAGAATGCACTTCCAAACTCACTAGTTCTGGGAAAGTGACAATTTGGTGTTCCTGCATTTAATCATTCGCTTCGAGTACACGGGCAGTTTTGTCTCGACGAGGTTTCTCGTCTATAAAAATTAAGGGGGTCCGAGACACAAAAATCGTCAAATTTTCGAAATTTTTTTTATATTATTTTAAGAAATTTTCTGTGTTTTTTTGCTTAAAATGACGTCTAATTCATGTTTCTATCTTAATTAGAACTAGAGATATAATAATTTCTGTGATGCGTTGTTTTGAAAATCTAACACTCTTGACAGGTGTTGTCATGGCAACAACATCTGTCTTTAAAACTTTAAATGCGTTTTTCTCCATGATACATTTTTTCAAGATTTCCTGTATTCAAATTGCTATAAGTCAAAAAACGATGAAGTTTAAGGGTTGAAATTTGGAATATATCTTTTTCAAACATTATATTTTAATTTTGATTCAGCAAATTTAAAACAAATATTTACTTTTAAAAATATGACTTTTTAAAAGAAAAGTACCTTAAAATTTTCACAAATTTTCATTCAAATATTTTTTATTTTTTATTAAATTAATATTTTATAAATTGCTGAATCAAAATTAAAATTTATAAATTTGTGAATAATTTACTGCAAGAATTTTGAAAATTGATCAAAAATATTTTAAGTTTTAGTAATTTAAATTGACCCCTCTTTTTTTCAAAAATTTTTAATTTAAAATTTTTAAAAAACCTTTGGAAAAATTTTGTGTTGTGATTTTGCTTATTAGTTAGATGGGTAATCAGTACAAAAAAATTCTAAATTAATTAATAAATTTTTTTTTCAATGTGTCCCGGACTCCCTTAATCAGATCTTGGATTGTTTAAAGGCAAAACCCATCAGGATGAACGCAGGACATAAACGGGTGTAATTCATTAGAAGAATGCACTTCCAAACTCACTAGTTCTGGGAAAGTGACAATTTGGTGTTCCTGCATTTAATCATTCGCTTCGAGTACACGGGCAGTTTTGTCTCGACGAGGTTTCTCGTCTATAAAACTTAATCAGATCTTGGACGAGGTATCTCGTCTAGGCACGTGGATTGTTTAAAAGCAAAACCCATCAGAATGAAAGCAGGACATAAACGGGTGTAATTCATTAGAAGAATGCACTTCCAAACTCACTAGTTCTGGGAAAGTGACAATTTGGTGTTCCTGGATTTAATCATTCGCTTCGAGTACTACGAGGGCAGTTTTGTCTCGACGAGGTTTCTCGTCTAGCAAAATTAATCAGATCTTGGACGAGATATCTCGTCTAGGCACGTGGATTGTTAAAATGCAAAACCCATCCTAATGAACGCAGGACATGAACGGTTATAACTCATTAGAAGAATGCTCTTTCAAACCCACTAGTTCTGGGAAAGTGACAATTTGGTGTTCCTGCATTAATCATTCGCTTCGAGTAATAGGGCAGAATTGTCTGGACGAGGTGTCTCGTCGAGACACTTGGAGGGTTAAGAGGCAAAACCCATCAGAATAAACGGGTGTAACTCATCAGAAGAATGCACACATAGCGTTCACCCGTCAGAGACGTTTGTAAACGTGCCGGGGGTTTCACTGAATTCCAGCAAAACCAACTCCAAACCATTACGGATTCACTAGCAACCGCAGGGATCTTCATGGTGTTTTTTTTTTTGTAATTCCTTCCATCTGCCAGAAACAGTTGAAAATTTGACTCATTAGATGGGACTACTCATTTTCAGTCGTCAAGTGTCCCGAGCCCAAGCGAGGGTCATGGCTGTCGAGTATTCATCAAATATACTTGAGATGGGTGTCGAGTTCTGAAGCCCATATTTTCAGTAAACGTAGTGCAGTCTTCACTCTGTTTATTGAGGACGCAGAATTGAATTCCGATGTTATTTATAGTAGTGTTGCTCGTCTATCGCGTGAAAGGATTCTTGCCATCCGACGCTGATCACGTTCACCCACGAGTCCTTACGGCCAACATTGCTGTTCTACGTATTGTAAGAATTCTCGTAGTCACGGCACACCCTTTAAATGGAAGATCCAAAATCCAACCGTGTCCCTTACGAAATGCTATAATATGTTTTATGAGCTCCAATTTATATAATTTAAATCATGATAAATTATAATTCTCACGACGGAAATAGCTTCGCATGCTTAGACTGATGTCCGTCGAATTATAAATGTAGACGCAACCACTGACGTATACAAGTGGCGCTGTTATTTAATTTGCATATGCTTGTCTGTATCTGTTTTTCTGTCATTTCAGTGTTTGTCATGGCTTAATTTGCATGTTACTTGACCTCTACTAGATTAGGTATCGCGTAATTTCGTTGGCAAATTAAAACGGCAGATGAAAAAACGTTCACCGTGTTTAAAAAAAATGCCGTTACGGATTTTAAAATGGATAAGTTTTATTATCTTTGAATACTTTCATAACGGGAGAGGAAAGACAGAAAAGATTAAATGAGTTCAAAGAAGTTTAATTTGTGGGATAAAACTTGAGTAATGACAATATTAAACTAAAAACACGTGGCAAAGTTTCGTGCTGAATTTACATTTTTCTTTTAAGTACAAGTGCTATGGTAAATAAAAGTAATGAAGTATCAGAACTTTCTTCTGATAATTTTGTGAATTCAATGTAGCTAATAAGAAGTGATAAAGTGCTATTGAACGGTTACCAGCATATTATCAAGGAATTACAATAGAATAGTGATATGAATATAATAGAATAGTAATAGTATATATGACCGGAATGGTGTTTCTCCTGGGATCAGGTCATACTATTTCTGGATGTACGAGTTTGGACAGATACACCTTAAGCCCAAAGTACTAAAGTGTATCTCAGTCGTAATTAAGTTAACACTTAAAGAAATGTTGTTTAAGGTTATACATTCTTTGCACTTACAAAATAGCTATTATGCATCTAGGACACGTTAAGAGCGGACTATGCGAGTATGGTTCGCTCAGTTAACCAATGAAGATAACTTGGAGAGCGTGAGAGAATAAGATTTACTATGTGGAGTATCCATATATTCTCTCTCTCCCACGTCTAAGTCCAACGGAAATGGCGGCGACAGCCAGTCGCCCTCCTGTCGCTCTACTTGACAGTTAGAGACAATGGGCAGACTTTTGGTTCCCAGGTTGATGGACGAGCTGGACGCAAGATCCTAGACAGCGAGAGGCCGAACCGAGACTTTCCGTCGGGGTTCAAAGGCCAATAAGGTCAGCGGGCACCTGTGACCCACCTTACACTAGACCAATTGCAGGACGTGAATTACGTCAAGAGCGACGACAGCGCCAGAAGACCACCCCCTCCAAAAGAGGTATTAAAGGGCGCGCACGGTTTATTCGAAGAGCACCGAGTGATTTTAATTGCCACAGGACGGTCGAGCTGAGCTTACCCGGGCATCCGGCCCCAGATCATCCTTGAGAGGAACGCAGTAGCCGCGGCAGGTAGCCGGCTAAACTGCTCCACGGTCGCACGAGCTTGCGACCTTCTGATCTCACCTGAGAACGCTCAGAGAGGCCACCCGGCCGGAGGACTATCGCTCGAGTCCCGTTACCAGAGGAGACCTGATTCTCCGCCTTGGCATCCCGCCAGACTTGATCTCATCCGAGATACCCGTGAAAGGCCGTAGCCTCGAATTCACCCTTTGCTTGGTTCGTTACCAGAGGAGACCTGATTCTCCGCCTTGGCATCCCGCCAGACTTGATCTCATCCGAGATAACCGTGAAAGGCCGTAGCCTCGAATTCACCCTTTGCTTGGTTCGTTACCAGAGGAGACCTGATTCTCCGCCTTGGCATCCCGCCAGACTTGATCTCATCCGAGATAACCGTGAAAGGCCGTAGCCTCGAATTCACCCTTTGCTTGGTTCGTTACCAGAGGAGACCTGATTCTCCGCCTTGGCATCCCGCCAGACTTGATCTCATCCGAGATAACCGTGAAAGACCGTAGCCTGGAATTCATCATTCGCTCGAGTCCCGTTACCAGAGGAGACCCGATTCTCCGCCTTGGCATCCCGCCAGACATCATCTCATCCGAGATAACCGTGAAAGACCGTAGCCTGGAACTCACCCCATTACTCGGGTCACTGCTACTGATTCTCCAAGGGAACCATTCCCAGACCGTCGATTCCAAGATAACTGTATATATTTAAATCTTACTCTAACCTAGAAATAAAACTTCTTATTTCTCAACCTGTAGCATTAGTCAAAGTCGTTACAACTACCTCAGATTTCATAGGTTAAACATTTTTTTTACAAATTAAAATTTAGTTATGTTGCATTTAAAATTTCAATAATTTTCATTTAATTAAATTTGAATAAACAACGAGGGTGTCGTACGGAAAGTAATGCCCTTGTGAGCATGAGCACCACTATGACAGTGGCAGGTGCACCGTTCAAGGTCTAACAGTTTTAGGGACTCGCCTGTCAACTGTCTGCTGAATTATATCGTATTATAACGGTTATTGTAGTTTTGGTACGCGAACAAAATGTCCAAGAAAATCTTGCGTGCCGACAAATGTGAAGTGAGATCTGTGATCCGATTTCTAAACGCAAAAAATGTTCGACCATTCGAAATTTATCATAAAATCAAAGCAGTGTATGGTGATGTGATGATTGAATCATGTGTGCGTCGTTGGTGCCGAAAGTTTAATGAGGGAAGAGAGAACGTCCATGATGAGGAGCGATGTGGCCGCCAAAGTGCCATTATTGATGAGCTTGACAAGTCGGTCAACAAATTAATCAAACAAGATCGGCGCGTAACTTCGGATGAAATTCATGATAAATTTTCTCATGTGTCTCGCACTTTCATTTACGAAGTGGTAACAGATCACCTCAAATTCAGAAAAATTTATGCAAGGTGAGTGCTGCGCATGCTCAATGACGACCACAAAAGCGTTACTGCTTATCACAATGGACTGACGGCAGAGGAGTATGACGCTGAAAATCAAAAGCTCGTCACGAGGTATGAAAAATGTTTAAATTTGCAAGGGGACTATGTAGAAAAGTAATATAAGGAATAAAAATGTAAAATCAAAATGTGTGGTTGAAAAATTTTAGTTGGTCTGTATTTTATTTTAAAATGGGCATTACTTTCCATACAACCCTCGTATATTAAAATTTTACGTTTGCTTTTCAGACAAAATATCAATATATACTTAAATGCATATAGCTAATCTACTTGATCACTAAAAATATTTTTCGAATTTCAGTGGAAATTCGTGTAAGCAGATTGAAAAGATATTTTGCTTGAAGAAAGTTTCTATACATATGCTATTGTTTGTAAATATCTTTATTTTCCGAAAAATTCAAGAACAGACTTTACAAAGAATGCATGCGTAAAGATAAAGCCAGAAAATGTTTCTAAATAAAACACATTACATTCTTTGTTAAATGTCTTAGAAAAAAGAATACACTCGCTTTTTTGAAGAAAATGCGTTGATCTAGGTAAAGAAAATGCCTTTCGCGAAGACGTTTTTTCTACGTAAAGAAATATTTACGAAATTATTACTCTAGCGGGTAGTATTTATGGAATCAAAATATGAACTTAGCCGCCCCAAACGAAAATAATACTTTTCCTCAATTTAAAAACGAGTTTGATATTTGATTTTGTTGCTAAGAAATTTACCTCAACTAATGATAGGTTGGACTTCATGAATAAACAGTTGATTTAAGTTACACTGCATTGCTAGTCTCAATCCAGCTGTTTCTTTTCATTTCCCTTAGTTTGAGAGAAAGAAAAGTTAAAACAAACTGTTCAACAGTCGTAAAAGGACCAGGGGAAACTCACCCTATCTTCTTGGCTGAGGGGTTAACCCATTGCCCTGGTAACTAGGGATGCGACAACGACAGCAAAACATCGATGTTCAAAATTAAAACATCGATGTTGATAAAACATAGTTCCAAAAACATCGATGTTTTTAAAATTCAGTGTATTTAAACTTTTTCCCCATTTCTTAAAACTTGTTTAGCAATTAAGGATGCAGCATCGACAGCAAAACATCGATGTTGATAATGCATCGCCCCCAAACTATCGATGTTTTTAAAATTCAGTGAATTCAAACTTTTTCCCCCATTTCTTAAAACTGGTTTAGCACCTAGTGATGCTACATCGACAGCAAAACATCGATGTTCAAATTTGAAACATCGATGTTGATAATGCCTCGCTCCCAAATTTTCGATGTTTTTAAAATTCAGTGCTTTTAAACGTTTTACCCCATTTCTTATAACTGGTTTAGCAACTAGTGATGTGACAACAGCTCCAATACATCGATGTTTTTTATAAAACATCAATGTTTTTAAAACATTGATGTCGTATCCCTACTTTTCAGACCCTTCACCTTTGCTTTGGTCTAAAAGTATGTTCAATTTGCTGATTATGAAAATTATGCTACTTGGTTATTTTTAAAATTTTTATAACGGTACTTTTTTCATTTAAAAATAAAACATCGCCAACGTAAAAACATCGACAAGTATAAACATCGATGTTACCAAAACATCGATGTTAAATACAGCGATGTTTTTTTTAAAAACATCGATGTTTTGAAAACATCGACATCGATGTCGCATCCCTACTGGTAACCTGCTAGTTGTAGGCGATGCAAGTTCGATTCATGCAACTTACCCTGTGTGTATTTCTCGTCTGGGTTAGTAAAACTCCTAATGTTTTGCATGTCCATTACTTAGTGTATGCCTTGTGTTTGGTGCAGCTTGTGGACTTTGAGTCATAAAACCCAACTAGAACAGACAGTGAGATGCAGTGGCGTACTATTCGTAGCTTGAAAACACCATTTGATGCTTAATGAATTCGTTAAAAGTTCTGTACCAACTATATTAATGGGAAAAGGGGTAACTTGAGACATATTTACTTTTAATGTTGCGGTTTCTTTTCCATTTTCTTAGCTGTTCGAATTAAGGGAACAGGAACCTTATGCAGTGGAGTCAGCTATCCCGGTCCGGGAGAATAGCTGTACATTTCTACCCCCTTTTCTGTAACGTTACACAAGAATTGACAGTCCTATCTCTGATATCGCAGTATCATTTCGCAATGAAATATACTGATTGAGGACTTGGTATGCCATTCTCTCCTGGAGTAAGTGCGCCGACCAACCGGTATAGTGGTTAAGGTGTTAGCCTCTAGATCGGAAGGTTCCTGGTTCGAATACGGGTCCGGGCATGGATGTTTATAAGCGTATGGCGTAGAGGCGGCTGGTGCACCTTAAATCTGTCGTGGCAGAAAGTCCTCACGTTGGGTTGGTGTGGAAGTTTGGAGAGTGGGGTGCCAGCTCAGGTGTTGCTTCGTCATCTGACCGTGGTTCAAAATTACGAGGTGTTGTCCTCGATCTTTCCCTCAAAGAACTGATCCCGGACTGTCGTCAAAAGCCCGTTGCGTTGCTCTAGTACGACGTTAACTAAAAAAAAAATTA
Organism: Metellina segmentata; assembly: GCA_947359465.1. NCBI lineage: Eukaryota > Metazoa > Arthropoda > Arachnida > Araneae > Tetragnathidae > Metellina > Metellina segmentata. Next base: position 37,789,798 of record OX375878.1, on the reverse strand, counting down.
CCTGGAGTAAGTGTCGAAGAAATAATTTGCCAAAATTATGGTAAAACCAGAAAAGTAAAATGTACTGGCTTGTTAAATATAGATTATTGCTTTGGATTTTATTCAATAAATTTTTATTTAAATTTGTTTTAGTTTTTAGTTCGTATGTTTGCGTACAGATGGCAGCACTACAAAGTGCAGTGGAATATTTTGTTCCCTGGTGTTAACTTTCTCTGCGAAGACTGGTATGTTACGATTATTTAAAGTAGCATGGTGTTTGGACATGGATTCCTGTCGTTGCACAATCAAAGAACATGGGCTAAAAATTTGAAAAGTGGAGAATTGTTTGTGAAATAATTAAACACCAGTCAAAATATAATTGGTCCAATGTAAAGCACATGGCTATTTACTTACAAATTATAAGATAAATTATTTAAAAAACGGTAAAAAGGGAAGAATTAATGAAACAGTGAGTTGTATAGATGACACAATACGATTCCTTAACGAGCATATTTCTCTCATCTGTGTCAGTAAAGTGTTCCCTTTGTTCATTAATTAATATTGTATGTCTTTGATGGTTTTTGAACAGCATGGCCAAATATGACCCTTGCTCCATATTAACTCATCCAACCAACAACCAGAGGAACAAAACCGGCTTATAGCAGTAACAAAGCAATGAGAAAGCAAAATGGCGGTAAAATTAATATTTGCTATTCTCACTGCCTTTTACATTATAAATAGTCGAAAACGTTTAAATTCCAAAACGTGTTCCACAAAACCAATTTTGTCTTCTTAACTGTTCAAAAGAAAGAAATGGAGTGCAGTAATAATTTGCAAGAAAACCGATATAGAGGATGAAAACAAAAGTTGATGAGAAAATATGGCAAACGTCCGAATAAATCTGCAAGTCAATGCAATTTTGTTCGTGTTATTTTGTGACTACTCTGTTATTATTCATGTTTTGTTTTTGTTTCACGTCAATAAATTATATTAAAACAATTAGGAGTAATTCAAAATTATTTTTACAATTAGGAGTAATTCAAATTTATTTTTACAATTACGAGTAATTTAAAATTATTTTTCCAGTTAGGAGTAATTCAAAATTATTTTTTCAATTAATTAGGAGTAATTCAAAATTATTTTTAACAATTATTCTAATAATAATTTTTTTTATTTTACTTATACCAAAGATAACTGATTAATATTATGATAGTAAATTTTATAAAATAGACTTTCATTGTTGTGTATTGCCAGCGACTGCAATAGATTTGCAGTTTTTAATTGGATATCTGTATAAGTTCTGATAGTTTTCAAACTTTTAATATTTTGTTCCTTCGCCTACATACACATGAAATCTTACAACCCAAACCGGTTTATCTATGGTTCTGTTAATAATATGAAAGTCGCTATTTATTAAACTAGATTATTAACAAATCGTAACCTGTGGTTTATGTAAAAAAAAAAAAAGCTTCTGAAATTACTACGATTCTTTCATCTTCTCTGTAAATATTAAATCTGCTTTCCTTATGGGGACAGTGAATTTCAAAAGCATACTTCTGCGGTTATTATTGAATTGTTCTAACATTTACAGACTGTTTGCTTTTTATTAAAAATCCCATATTTAAAGTTTAGTTTTAAAATATGACATCAAAATAGAATGTTTGCTGGTGTAACAATGTTAGACAACTGGGGTGTATAAGTTTTGGCAGGAAGAATATTTTAAGAAATCTGAATATTGTATAAAAAACAAATATTCTTTTATTTCTCGATTATGTATTATATACAGTGCTGGTCTGTTGAACAGACAATTTTAAAACATAACAAGAGTCTCCACCAGAGACTTAACTCCCAAAATCTAGGGTGTCGCTAGTACGCCCTCGAAACAACGACCAAACTCTTCTCGAGTCTGTCAGAGAATCCTCTTCTTCGCTGACCCAGCACTCTCTGCTCCAAGCCTCGAAGCTCCAGTCCATGGGAAAAACCCTTGGGCAGTTTTCCACCGCCTCAAAACTCCAAGAGGGGAGCTCCCCCGCCTTTTCAGTTCAACAGAGGGACTGGCCATTGTCCGACAAGGAACGATTTCAGCCGGCCAGGCGACTGGTGAAACAAAAGGTCCTTTTATCACTACGCCACACTGGAGAATGCAATAGCTGATAATCTTGCATTTTTAAAATTTTCCCGTATAGAGGCATTCTGAATAAATCCACCATGCCTTGTTTCCAATACTTTTGGTTGCCTTGGCGTGGAAGTTTGGAGAGAGGGGTGCCAGCTTAATGAGGGTGTGAACTCGTCACCTGACCATGTATCAAAATAGTTGTCCTCGGTTCTTTCCCTTGGGGATTGATTCCGGACTGTCGTCAATAGCACATTATGTTGCTCTAGTACGGCGTTAATAAAAAAATAATAATTACCATTACCAATAGCCCTTTTTGTTGCTACAGTTCGACGTTCATTAAATACCTTCATTCCAATACTTTTGTTTTGTAAGAAGAATTTTACAACATCTGGACACTTAAAAATATATTTCAAGTAGGTTTTCTTTTTCAAATTATGAGTATTCAAATTTCTAGTGACGTTTACTGTCTGCATTAAACATTGTTTACATAAGCGCAGTTGCTTTTAAATCATAAAAAGCAAATTGATTTCCGCGGCTCAAAGTCAAATGATTTTTAAATATTTTAATTTTGACTAGAGTTTAAAAATGTTTCAACGCTTTTTTTTGTTTCCTATTGCTCATAACGTAAAAATGTCCACCAATTTTAACGCTATTAAAAGTGCTTAAATAACATAAAAATATCATTCATACGTATGAAAATATTTGTATATTTTATAACACTTCACCATATTTCTTACGTCCTTAGCTATTATGATACATTATTTCGTAACAAAATATATTTTATGTTGTGATGGTTTCTAAAGATAACAATGCAGGTTTCCCTTTATTTTTATAACCCCTGTATGTCTGATTTTCAATAAACCCATAAATATGAATTTTTAAGTTTGTTTTTCTATATTTTCTATGTGGGAATGGGGGGGGTACACTTGCTTTCGCGGTATAAGTAGTTTACTGAACATAAAACGTATCTGATTAAAGTAGGACTTCCACCTCTAGAAATGCTTACAAGAATCCGATAGATTAATCTGAACGATAGAGTGTATATAATTTAGGCTGGGAAGTTACATAGAGCAAAGAATGGCAAAAATAAAATATGCTCGATCCTCTCACAATGTCATAGTGTCGCACTTGCCTCATCATATGGGGCAAGCGAGATCCCATAAAAAAGTATTGGAAGTATTTTTAAAAATTGTATTAATATATAGTAACTTTAAACAAAGAAGAGTGCAAATAAGTTAGTAAAGGGTTTTGGACTGTGCAGCAGAAATATGAATTTTTTAAAAGTGACCTGTAAAGGGAAATAATTGATTCAGTATGAACTTTGAATATTCGACCCGCCTCACCCTATAAACTTAATTTTATACTTGTTAAATTAGAATCTTCTTTCTTATTACAAAAAATATATATATAAACTTTGTTTCGAGTACAAAAAGAGGCTATTGGCGTGACAACTGAGTTCTGGTTTTCACGGAACACATATCGCATCCTTGAGGTACTGTAAGATAGTGTTCTGAAATGATGTTACTAATTCTTAAATAGCACGAAGATGAAAAAACAAGAGTTACTGTAACATGCTCTGGTACAATCACTAAGTCGCATCACGTTCAAAGTTTTCGATGAAACAGGAGAACAGAGAAGAATCAGAAGCGTGAACCATCATTTTCTTAGAAGCAAGGCGAAGTGAAATCATCTTTGGATGATGATGAATCTACTTCAGGTATTGTAGCATAGAGGCGTTGTTTTAGGAGGGTAATAGTTCCCAAATTGCCCTACGAGTTAGTGACTGCCAGCTCACAAAAGTAACTAAGCCTATTTATAAGACATTTCCCCAACATTTGAATAACAATTCAGGTGTATAGTCTGTAAATGACTTTGAAAATAAAACTGTAACCTATGACATCAACGACGTACGTGTGAATGAGACAAAGAAATCTACATATCGCACTTCGTTGAAACCAAATCGTCTCTGTTCTGAATGAGTTAGGAATAGAACAAACAGATCGGAAGAGTCGAAATACGAGTTTACTTATTTTGTATAATAGTATTCACGAGTTCACAAGAAAGCAATGTTTGAAATGTTCAAACAACTGAGGAAAGTTCACCTAATATTTAAATAGATCTTGTCAAAATGTATTAAACGATACAACTCACAGTCGCATTGCGCTCAAGGGTGCTACGATGAAGTGAATGAAATGCGGGAACATACCCTGAAATATTGCATAATTTCCTTCACTCACGGGGGAATAGGAAAGCATCGCTCACACCATATATTGCTCAAAATGAAAATCTCACTCCCTGCTGAGATTTGGTTTTTCTGAAGCAGCAAAAACTTTCGAACGCTGACGCTCTAGCATCATGAAATCTTCACAGCTTATTGTGCTTGGAATTTATAGGCCAGCGCAACTATTTTCAACTTGCTACGTCGCCATTCCATTGGAACCATAAAAGTATGCACGTATGCGAAATTCTTGACAACCATTATTTTCGCAATTCATTTTTTCAAATATCAACATTTTTTATGCTTTTTAAATTGTTTGAAGCCATTAAATTATCCATTTTCGTTCGAGCGATTTTGACATACCCGATGTCGATGTGAGTGTATTATCCCATACCTTCTATCTCTCTCATTATCTCTCTTAAACACAGACAACACACACATACACACAGCACAACCATACACACAACACAACCACTATTGTAAAAGTCTGCACGCGATCATTGTGAGTAAATATTGATGTCCGCCGCAGATTTGATGTTAGGAGATGGGTGTAAGGCGTTAAAATAAGCACCACTTAAACAGAAATGTATCAGTATTATACTTTACTAGCAAAATACCCGACCTTACTCGGTTTGAATTGGTTTACTCTAGATTGAAGAGATAATCAAAATATATAATGACTTACGTTTTTTAAAGAATACAATTTATTTTAACACCTTTCGCCATCTTTATATTTTCTACAACTTACTTTGGACACAAATCCTACACATGCATATCCATTCATGTGATACATTTCACATACATCGTACAATTGCTGTATGACAAAGCTACAAAATGACGAAAGGTGATACTAAGGTTACTACTATAAAAAACGATTTTGAGGGAGATTTGGAATTCCCTTTCTTAAGTTCTTTTCATGTTCAACTCAATTAATTAAAATTACGATATACGGCGAGTGCTCTCGCACTCATAGTCAACAAAACAATATTTTTTTTACTTGTGGCACTCTTGCCTCCGGTAAGCGACAATGTGAAATTTTGCAATCTTCTCCTGTCATTATTACAACTAATTTTTGAATGTTGAAAAAAGTTCTTGTTCGGATTTTTAAACATTATTATTCTTTCAATAACGACATTATTCTTTAAATAACGGCATTATTCTTTCAATAATGGCATAATTACACTTAAAATTTACTGAAAATTTATACTGACTTACCTAACATTTTTAAGTCTAAAACTTTGTGGTGCTGTTGCGTGTGATGAGAAGGAAAACACATTTATTAAAATAATAAATATTTAAAATAGGAAACAGTGAAATAGAACAAAATAAAAGATATCGCAAAAAATTGTTGTAAAGTTATTAATTTGTGATTCATTTTTATCTCTTGATCTCGCACAGTTGCCACAATTTACAACTAAAAGTGCACAAAATTTAGAAATGTGAAATTATTTCAGAGCGAAAGAAACAGAAAATATCACTGCTCACGCGATTTTGTTCATTCTCGTTTCGTTGAAAAATATCGTCTGTCTCAAATATTCCGAAATCGTTTTCATTGCGCAAAGAACAAAAATAAGACTCGCAATAAATGAAGTATCAGAGCTGAAATTCCATTAAAAAATATAATTTTTTGAAGAATAATTAGTTTTTCAGCAGTACTGGTAAAACAATCGAAGTAATCGTAATATTCAATAGACATTCCAATTTTTCCGAAACTACCAAATTATGGTTGATTTAAGTATACTTACTCAGGTGTTTTAGCATGAAACTCATCTAAATATACCAATAAAGACATGTTTAATACTGCATTCACTAAACGAATAGATAATGTATAAAATAAAATACACTGCAGTCAAATATCTGGATTACAATTTATGTGATGTGTACACAAACACACAAACACAAAATCGAGCATAGAACAGAAAGACGGACAGACAGACTTTCGCAACCAATTCCACTCACTAAATGAAGATAAGTACTCACTGTATGCAAATTTTCATGAAAATATCTTAAACCGTGTGGACGTGTATAGGGCACAACATACAGACAGACAGACAGACAGACACCAAACGAGAAAAAGGCGGATTCGGCATCAGAAGGGTCCAAAACGGATAGAAAACTTGAAATGGGTCGAAATCTGGACAGCTGAATTGCTCTGAATCAGTTTCCCGATTTTTGAAACCTTACAAGGAACCAAAACTATGGATCTAAGACACCAGACTTGTCGTCTAAGATTTTCTTCCCCTAGGGAAGACAATATTGCTACGTCTGACTAAATACAACAGGTTCAGCACCTCTTCTGGACCCTGCTGAGCAATGGCTACAAACCACAGGTGTTGTTGCAAACCCGCGTGCAGTCAGGCGTCGCTTATGCAAAATGGATTCAAAGCCACCATCCAAGGTAAGTAGAAAGTTGAATTAACTTCGCATTGAAGCAACACATCGGTCTATTAATGACGGTCAGAGATTAATCCCGAAGAGAAAGGTCCTTGGACAACACCTTCCACACTTAGAACCATCCAAGGAAAATACAATTGTTAAAGCGTAGCAATGAAGAAGAAATGTCTGGAATGAGTTCAATGGTAGAAATCGTATACAGTTGATCGATTTGTTTTATTTTTTGGATGACAGTCGTATCAGTTTGTGCAGTGACTCCACCCCATGTCAGCATCATCTTAGGTGAAGCAGTACTTGAAGAATGTGGGCAGATAAAACTAAAACATTCGGCTTTCGTTATGGCTTGGGGTGATTTTAGTTTTAATAGTGATTGGCCTTTAAATTTCGTGACAAGGAACACTAAATTCTAAACAGTATGAAAGTGTTGCTAGGCAACAAGTCAGCAAGGAATCTTTTTCTTACCATGGGTGATACAATATTTGGCGCCTTGCCTCACATCTTGAAGGGTAAAAACTTCATTTCAGACCTTTTTTCGAACATTCCATTTCAGAATTGATATTGAGCTGAGAATAGAGTCATTGCATGTGTTAAAGGTACTGCATGTAAATTTTAAAACTGACACAACTCCCAGATCTCAATCTAATTAAACTTTTAAGAATATTGTTGGTAAAAAAAATCTGATAGAAAAAGCTTGAAACTATTCACCTCAATGAAATTATACTTAATGTGTGGTGTCATTGTACTGACCCACAGTGTGTTTGGAAACCTGGCTAACTCAATGTCATATTGCCTGCTGTCATTAAATATTAAGTTAATGTAATGAAATATTAAACAGGCTTTTAAAGACATAAGTATATGCAAAAAAATAGTATTAATATGGATGTAATTAATGTCAAGCCAAAACATTATGACCATTCCCACATTTTTCAATGAACTCGTCTGGATGACGTTTAGGGCACGTGATTAAGTGAGAATGGTATTTAACTGCTGCTGAAGAAGGTACGTAATCATTCTTGCACTTAGTTTTGCGAGTGATGGGAAAGGCTGCTGATTTAAGCGAATTTGATACAGGGCAGATCGTAATGGCTCGAAGACTAGGAAAGAGTAGCATCGAAACTGCACGACTGGTAGGTTGTTCACGATCTGCCGTTGTTAGTATTCATGCAAAGTGGATAAATGAAGGTGACGCCAGCAGTAGACGTCAAGGTGTTGGTAGTCTAAGCGTCAACAAAGAAAAAGGTCGTCGGAGACTGTCCAGCTTGGTAAAGCAAAATCGGCGCGAGACAGTGGCTCAGCTGACAGCCCAATACAATGCAGGTCCAAGCGCAAGTATTTCGGAACACACAGTTCAGCGGACACTGTTATATATGGGACTGTGCAGTTGACGTCCCACTCGTGTGCCTCTGTTGACCAAGCGTCATCGTCATCTACGCCTACAGTGGGCCCGGGAACATCGAGACTGGACCATGGATGAGTGGAAGAGAGTTGCCTGGTCAGATGAATCCCGATTTCTCATTCATCACGTCGATGGTCGTGTCAGGGTACGCCGTCTGCCAGGTGATCCCCTCTTGTACAGCAGGTCATACACATGCTGGTGGTGGCGGTATTATGCTTTGGGGGACGTTCTCATGAGCGATTCTGGGGCCAGTAGTTGTGGTAGAACAGACCACGAACGCTGCGAACTATCTGAACATCATTGCGGATCATTTGCATCCTTACATGGCGTTTGTCTTCTCAACTGGAAATGGAATATTCCAGCAGGACAACGTCCCATATAACAAGGCTCGGATTGTGTTGGAGTGGTTCGAGGAGCATACTGATGAATTCCACGTAATGTCCCGGCCACCTAACTCGCCGGATCGTAATCCGATAGAGCACATTTGGGGTGTCATGGAGCGGTAGCTCAGAGCTCAAAACCACCATGTCCGAATATCTCGACTTTGCGTGACCGCTGCTTAGACATTTGGTACAACCTGTCTCCAGTCATGTACCAAGAACTTGTGGCATCTATGCCCATGCGAATTGCAGCTGTTTTGCAGACCAAAGGAGGCGCAACGCGTTATTGAGTAGGTGGTCATAATGTTTATGGCTCTTCAGTGTATGTCTACAGTTCGATTGCAGATTCTTGATTTGTTAAGTTTGTTCTTGATAACAGATTCATTTCTTGAATTTGTTCACGTTTGGTGGTGTGGAAGTTTGGAGAGTGGAGCCAGAACAGGTGTGATTTCGTCATCGGACCGTGGTTCAAAGTTACGTGGATATGTTACTTCTGATCTTTCCTTCGAGTTTCATTCCTGACCGTCACCAATAACCCGTTGTTTTGCTTCAGTGTGACGTTAATTGAAAAAATTCAAAACCTATTTTCATGGTGTTGTATTTTCGATGGCCAGCATTGCATGTTTATATAAATTTCCTATATATTTATCTAAATTTATTTATATTTTCCTAAAATAATAAAACTTACCACAAATTAATTGTGATTTAAAAAACTGATTGCTCATTTAAATACTTTACTTCATTGCAGAAGATGATCTGTTAGAGTAGATTGCATAAAAAGGGTATGGAATGTATATAGGCATGCTAACAGATAAAAGCACAGTTTAGTCGTAGATAATTTCCATGTATAGGGGTTTTTATAGACATCTTCGCATCGCCCGTATGGAGTTACATTAGAAATTATTGGAGTTAGGAATATGTGCAAAATTATCATCAAAGGGTTTCGAAGATTTGCTAAAAAAAAATGTACTATCTATGTTGGCAATTTAACTAACAGGAACAACACAACGTGTGACGGTTTGGCATTCATTTCGAAGAGAAAGATCTGAGGACAATACCTCTTAATTTTGAACCATGGTCAGATGACGGGTAAATGTGAAGAAAGCTGCAAAATTATCCCGACTAATAGATAAGTAGATGATATTCTTTAGATCTATCACACAGAAATATATCAAGTGGGAGTGGTATGCAAGACGTTTGAAGGCTAAGAAATAATCAAATATGATCCCACCAATTTTGCCTGTAACTGTTTACAGGCTCGCCTTGCTGCAAAATAATTTTATCAATATGTGTACGCGTAACGTTTGTAAATTAGCTATGCCTTTACGACGACCATACGGGGCATATTAAAGACCTTCATTCATACAAAACAAGACAGCACTTTTCGATCAACGCTTTTGAATAATTGACTATAAAGTTTCATAGCGTTTGTCGCCGACCAATCGGTCTGGTGGTTAATATGTTAGTTTCTAGATAGGGAGATTCCTGGTTCAAATCCGGGTTCAGGCATGGATGTTTGTAAGCGTATGGTGTAGAGGCGATTGGTTCCATTGCTTTTTTTAATCATCAGCCAGAAGCTTAAAAGCTTATTAAACGCGGACGCGATCTGTCAGCCATCTTGCAGAATCAGAAGCGGAAATAAATGTTTTGCTTTCGAAAAAGAAGATTATGCGCATGCGTAAATAAATTGCTGTTGGGCTTGTGTGAAGGCTTTTTTAACAGCAACAGAGACAAGCGAAAAAATCCAGCCTGTCTCTGTTGCTGTCAAAATAGCTGCTTGCCCGCTTGCGCCGTTGGAGTGCAGTTACCATTAAGGGATTAATCTCGGACCGTCGTCAATAGCCCGTTGTGTTCCTGAAAGCCGCATCTAAACCTGATTTGCACAACACATCTCCCTCCAAACATCGAAGGTATTTCGATAAACGGCATTAACTTCATCGGCAAGATCTCGAGTCGGGGTGGAGAGTTTGCAGAGCCAAATTTGTTTTCTACCATGAGTCGGTAAAGTTCAAAGGGTTGCTACTTTTTGGGGAGATTTCTCCTACACGATTGCTTGACAATAACCGTTCTTCTCTGCCCTTCGCCCCCCCCCGTTGTCGCTTACGCCGTCTTTAGTCCGCTCTCTGTGATATTTTGCCCTCATCGCTTGCCTTGACCACATCTCCCGCCAAACTGCCATTGAGTGCCCTATTGGAATCAAATGGCGTGGACGAAAGAGCTGGTATTAACATTAATAGAACCATTTAAAGAGAGGCCTGCCTTCTGGGACCAAACTACACCCAAGTACAAAGATAAAAACTAAAAGAACAATGCCTGGAGTGAAATGGGTGAGGAACTCGACATCTTGATGAAAAGTTATCACTCTTCTCTACTAAGAGGTGAGAAAAGTGCGCTCATATGGTTGCCGATAAAGTCCACAAATCATTTACACTGAAGTCGGTCAAAAAAAGGGACGAAAAGGGGTCAGCATAGGAGAACGTATAACATCCTCGTCACCGAAAGGGAGATAAATGTATATGCAACCAACTCCAGTGTAAACGCGGCTTTAGTATAACGTTTATTAAAAATTACCATTAACAATTACCACATCATTTGTATGGAACGTAGTAGGTGTGGGTTCGAATCCCGGTTTGTAAGCGCATAAATATTGGTTACTGTCTCTTTAGGAGTTACTGCGGCCTACCCACTGGGTGCTGGTTAACAAATAGCCGTTAGTTCGTCCATCGTAGTGCTAAAAGACAAAAGGGTTTGGAATTATAATTATAAATGTATTGATTATTACTTTGAAACCTGAGAACACTGAAATATTGAAATTCGAAGTTTTAAGCAAATCAGCTCAAAAATGTATTCCACGATACGTCGGTTCAAAATTATCTTGTGTACACTCATGTCCATAGATTGAGAATTTGCTTTCTAGGATAGTTTTGTCTGATTTAATTGCAGAAAACATCTCATGAAGATAAATATAGCACGTGAAGACACAAGATTAAGCGAAAATTGTTGTTTGGGCTCTTTTGACCCCACGGAAAACAGATAGAAAGGGACAAGAAATGTCCAGTGCGACACTGCTTGTATTGTTCATGCAACCTTGGTGAATCGTGGAAAGATTTAGTACGGTGTGTGGTCACCATGAAAGGATAAACTAGTTACTCACCTATTTGGCATGCTATTGATAAGTATGTCCATAAGTTCCTGGAGTAAGTTGTCCTGATCGCAAGCAAGCACTCGTCCGATTCATTTAATGGTTAATAGTGAAGGGTTATTTGCTGCAAAGGGCGTCCAATACATGTTTAAAAGGACTGAAATTCGTATGAAAAGGTTGGTCAGTCTATCGTCAGATTCCAAGTATTCCTGAACCAAGGCGCTATGAATCCTAGGGTAAGGTAATTCTAATTAACGTCGTACTAGAGCAACACAACGGGCTATTGACGACGGTCCGGGATCAATCCCCTAAGGGAAAGATGGTGGAATATTGAGTTCCTGGAACACTTGTGTCTTGTTTAGCCAGCCTCTAATCTGACAATAGTGGCCTGTTTTTGTCATATTTCCTGCCTGAGAATCGTCTTTTGTGGTGAAAAAGTAATAGCAACGTTTCAAGAAAGTGCAAAGCACTGATGAGTTCTTACTACTACAATTACCCAAATAGTCTTACCATAGGTATTAAAGAAATTCCCTTTATGTAAATTTTCTTTTTAACTTTTATGGCTGATCAGGTGGCATTGCTATTAGCTTACTGTTTCAATACAACATGAGAAAATATGTGTCTTGGTTTATGAACATGAGTGAATATATATAATTGAAATATTTTGTGTGTGAATAGGAAATTATATCTTATATTATCTTTTTTCAATCGACGGTTATATTTGACTGCTTTGTTGCACAAATTCTGAAATGCAAACTTTTGGTTTTGTCTCCAACCCAATTGAGAGCAAATTTATTTATTGTAACAGTGGATTCGACGGTAGCTATTGGCCTTCTAACTGCTCACTGTACCCTTTATAGACGCCTCAGCCTTATGGGTGTTATAGGGACCCATTATGCAGAGGCTGTCGGATGACAGAGAAGAGTCCTAAACACGTTTTATGTGATTGTGACTGGTCCCGGGGGCAAATTTCAAATACGTACATTGATTCTGCAACCGGGGGTGGGGCTAACCGTAACGACCAATGATCGCGAGCGCTTGCTTTCTGTTTTAAAAAACTCAACGGTTTAACGGCGGATAACGAAAGTTTGCCGATTGTTGTGAAAATTGTGTCCTCCACTGTTTTAAATGAAAATAACTTTGAATGTGAAGTAAGAGCGAACATCCATGATGAAGAATCATTTTCTGTCTGGTTGAAATGTTTTTCGGACAGTACCAAAAGTAATTGGATATTAAGATCTTCTGTTTCGTGAGAAAATTCGGTGTGCGACTTCTCAAGAAACTATGTCTGTCAGCATGCATCCTTTAAAAAGAATTCTAAGGTAAGAATTAATATTTGTTACTTATTGTTGATATGTTTATTTTTATATATTTTTTTGTATTTAATTGGCATTTAATCTATTTCCATAATGTATTTGTTAATAAATTTTGTCCAGAAAATTAGCCATACCCTAAAAAAAAAGTGCTATTTTTACTCTCAAGAGAAGAAAAATGCTGGGCTTGAGTTTAACCCACTTCTTGTTACTATTATGTTATTTTCACGATTATCTAACGCTGTTACTAAAACTGTTTAAGGTACCCATTAGGCTATCTGAGAGGGGATCCAATACTATATTATGCTATTTTCACTACAATTATCTAACCTAATATTAACTAGCACTAGGTTAAACAAGTTTTACCGAACAAAAAATCTTTTTTCTCTGCTTCTACTAATTCCCACCCAAAAAAAGCTGAATGAGAATTTAATGCACAATACTATAATTATAAATAAAACAGAAATCAAAGTTATTAAAAAAAAGTTTGTTGACAGGATCTTAAACAACTGTCGCTATTTTGAAACGGACACCATTTTAACAGTAAGGAGTTAACAGCGTAGTAAAGAACAAGTGCTCATTGGCGTTACAGTTAGCCCCGCCCACGGTTGAAGAATCAATGTACATATTTGAAATTCGCGTCCCGGGGCTGGCACTCTTTAGTCTCCCCTTCCACAAAATCATTAGTCATAACAGTGGAATCACACATTGGCATGTTCATTAAACAAACCTTCACCAATATGAACCCGAGGTTACAGTAAAAACTTTGAATTTGATTGCCTTTAAATGGCAACTGTGTTGATCGCCAAAATAAAGTTTAATAGAACTGATTATGGTCTTGTTTAATACCTCAATGAGGAAAATTTGAGATTTTGAGAGGGAATTTGAGGAGCTTCCTAAATACATTTGGTTACAGTGCAATTGATAGGTTAGTAAAACTAAACGACTCCTTTAACTTCTTATATAGTAAATAATGGGCATAAAATGAAAACAAAATCTACCACTTTAAGTAATGAACGCATGTAAGGCATGCTTCACTCAAAAACTGAGTTCTGTTTCCACGATTATGTCGTTGAGCGAATTGTTCGAAAAGCTAGAAGCTTAAATATCTATTTATTTTGAACTAAAGAGAAAAGGTTTTCACACACACTTGTATTGACTGTTTTGATGTGTAGTTTATTTTTTGGGATTACCCAGAACTTTGACTCAGCAGATTAATTGTAACAAGAAATATTATGTGCAGGGTAAGCACTGCTCTCCGATCAACATCAGAAGATCTTAACGAGAACATTCCAGCATCCTATTTGTCGAGTTCAAGATCTACTGCATCTGCCGACGTCGGTGGCTAGAATGGTCTGCCATATTGTCTGGATCAGACTATGTGTGAAATCCTCCATTGATTACATTCCATCCAGAGCCGGTGGGAGCATCTGATACTGTTGTATGGGACGGGTGTAAACGTTCTGAGCCTCAAAAATGGATTTACTGAGGTGGAGAGGTGGTCGTAAATCCGAGCTGTCTTTAAACAGGTAGGTTTGGTATGATATGATTTCTTGGGGCATCTTTATCACCTGATGTTTACTCTGATGATTTCAGGTAGTTTGAGGACGGACTTGTAAAAGATGTTAGTATCGCGATTGAGGTCGTGATCTGGTTCAGTGAAAATGCTGTTGGTGTTCCAAGCACAGCTCCCGTGAACTGTCGAAATTTATTTATTAATTTCAAATTACAAATACGATTGTCTTATAAAAATAGGAAAACATGCATTAAAAAGACATAGAGGCATCCACAGTGAAAGAAGTCTCGATCAGTGTTGCATCTTCGTCAGGAGCTGAATGCTGTGGTAGTCGTGTTGAATGCAGTCAGACGAAGGAGGTAGCCAAAATAGATATGCATAGTATCTCTTCCATCAGGATTTGATCTATTTTGCTAATAAGATATCACGTCCTCAATACATTGCTTATTTTTAATGACGACGTGTTCAAGGTCTGGTTATTTTTTTATCGAATGACGAGGTATGGTCAATTTTGGTAATTAAAACTGATCATTAAGATCTGGTCAGTTTTGGTATAGACGAGATACATCGTGGAGAGACAAATACCAGGTTGCTTAATGCTATATTTGTTTGGTACTTGTAGGTTTTTCTGTGATTGTAATAAAAGATACTTTTGAATCTGCCAATTTAATTTTTAATTCGTATTAGTCTATCCAAAAAAGCATTCATCTCAAAGGTAGGAATATTTTGAAGGGAGAGAAAGTGTCTTACTGGCTTCGAATCCTTCCCGAAAGTATTTAGGACTAAACAGCTATCAATAACACTTACTGAAGCTAGTGTAAACAAGAAAACCAGTTTCTTTCATTACAGGTATTAAATATGTCTAAATTCTTCTTCCTGAAAACAGTAGGATATATTGTGAACCGTCAGAGAGTAGAATGAGCAAGCAATTATTTTGAGAATACTTGCTTGATGAAAGGAGTTCTTTCAGAAAATAAATGTACATATGTACACATGGGCAATTCAAGTATCTGGAACGGCCCCATGATTTTTATCTCCGCTACGATTGCTATGCAAGCCTTGATTTTAAGGGGGTCCGGGACACATTAAAATTTTTTTTTATTAATTAATTAAGAATTTTTTTTGTACTGATTACCTCTATCTAACTAATAAACAAAATCACAACACAAATTTTTTCCAAAATTTTTTAAAATTTTTTTAATTAAAATGTTTTGAAAAAAGAGGGGTCATTTTAAATTGCTAAAACCCAAAATATTCTTGATCAATTTTCAAAATTCTTGCAGTAAATTATTCACAAATTTATAAACTTTAATTTTGATTCAGCAATTAAAAAAAATTAGTTTAATAAAAAAAATATTTGATTGAAACGTCTTGAAAATTTTAAGGTACTTTTTTTTTTAAAGTCATATTTTTAAAAGTAAATATTTGTTTTAAATTTGCTGAATCAAATTAAAGTATAATGTTTGAAAAAGATGTATTCCAAATTTCAACCCTTAAACTTTACTGGTTTTCGACATAGCAATTTGAATACAGGAAATCTTGAAAAAAAGTAACATGGAGAAAAACGTATTTAAAGTTTTAAAGACAGATTTTGTTGCCAAGACAACAACTGTCAAGAGTGTTAGATTTTCAAAACAACGCACCACAAAAATTATTATATCTCTAGTTCTAATTAAGATAAAAACATGATTTAGACGTCATTTTAAGCAGGAAAACACAGATAATT
This sequence comes from Metellina segmentata, assembly GCA_947359465.1. NCBI lineage: Eukaryota > Metazoa > Arthropoda > Arachnida > Araneae > Tetragnathidae > Metellina > Metellina segmentata. The sequence goes on along the minus strand of OX375878.1, from coordinate 37,773,618 downwards.
TCTTAAAATAATAATAAAAATTGCGAAAATTTGACGATTTTTGTGTCCCGGACCCCTTTAATAGCAAACAATTTCTATCGACATGTCGTCACCCTTAGTGTGTATAGAAGGTATGTTGGTATCGTTTACGAAGTAGGAAAACTTTTGAAAACATGAGTCTACCGCTATTTAAAACCAATTAGTGCCTAGCGTCCCATCATTGGGACGGTTTAGAAAAAAATATATTCTGTTTCATAGAAAGGATTCACTGATTTCTATGTTATATTGAATTAATCTCAAGAGTTTGCTTTACACATTTAGCAGTGGATGGCAGCACATATTCAATATATTGCGAGTCATATGACCTTTTATATTCAGAATTTGTTTTGTTTTGAGCGGATCACAATGTTGATGCATAAATGGTAAAATATTTTGTTTCTTTATTATTCCAATTGTCTGTGTTTCATATATATGTTAGGAAATACATTAATTTAAAATGTGTAGTTTTTCAAATTCCCTATTTCCTTTTTTAGTTAACTTTTGGGGTTTTTCCTAGCGTCCCCAAAAAAAACGACGCTAAGCACGAATGGGTGCATGTATTCCCCTATGTTCACCGGTTACTGATTATTTGTCTTACGAAGTTATTTTTTTGTATCCTAAACTATTTATTTTGTTTTATACAATTTTTCATAGGAAAATACAATTTTTAATAGGGAAATAGTATCAGGGTTTGTTCCGGGGGGGGGGGAGCCTATGAAGTAAAATTAGACAGAGATTACTTTAGAAACTTTAAAAAATATAAAACTTAATTGAGTAGGTGCATTGTATCTGTCAGTGAAAACTAAAACCTCGTTCAAGGCCTAATCACACATTGGTCCAACATCAATGATTTCCACCTTCTGGGACAGATCATAAATGTGATGAAATACCCATGTGTACCAACATGTTTTTAGAACACAATGGGAGTACAAATGAGCCTATTGAATGTTTTGTCGCATGCTCGATCATGTGTGACTTGCCTTACAGTTGAGCTCCTCTTTCTACTATCCAGACAACTCAAGACATTAAATTATCTTGTGTGTGGTGCAGTTTGCCGAAATATGGTTCTTGTGTCATAAAACCCAATCAATCCACCTGAAAAGACATTTATGGAGTTTTCATCATGTATATATATATCCAAGGGTTTTCTCGTAAATTGTGTGCTTGTCTTGACGCTTAAGGTATGTGCCTACGTTCGGAGCTTTTTTTTTAAAAAGGAAATTTTTATGTAACTCTTATGTTTTCAGTTACAAAGGTATATAAAACTGTTAATTCAAATGCTATTTTAATGGACTTTTTTTTATTTTAGAAATTTTGGCCATATTTGGTCAAAACTTTGAAATTTGATCGTTACGCTAAAGCTCCTAGATCAAATTCTAATAAATGTATTCCACTTTTTCTTTCAATAATATATTTGTTACATATTTACCTGTGTTGTGAAGCATAATATTTGCAGTTCTTCTTAAAAGTTACTGAGATGTGTCAAAATGTGTAAACACAACACGATTTTACAAAAACATATATCACTTTTTCAAATAAATATAGCTCCAAAATAATTTAACATATACTTACCAGCTATGTTTGAAGTTTAGAACATACCTAGAGGTGTATAAAACACTGTGGTAAAATTTTTATTTGAATATATTAAAAAGTTTAAGAGAAATGAGGTTTTTCGTAGTCCAAAAAAATAAAAATAGCAGTTTTCCAGAAAATGCAGATAAAGATTTTAAAGTTTTAAGTGTAACACGCTTGTACTAAATATGAGAAAAACATCACTGTATTGCATTTTACTAATACTGTTAAAGATTTATGAAGCATAGATTAAGAATAATTTGTTTCACAGTATTCTAATTGTAAATTATTGCTAGAATTTTACTACACAACAGGACTTTTCTAACCCTCTTCATAAAGAACGTTCTTCTATTTCGCAACACTTTCACACACTCAAATTGCTATTTCAGCTTTCATATAATTACATTTTAAAGTACTTTTTACCTTTACATGTTGATGATGAGATACTTTTAATATTCTTACTTTTTTCATACTTTTACGTATTTCTTCTGTTTTCAAATTCTTTACTTAACTATTAATTATGATTTTAATGTTGACGTGGATGTTAATATTATATGTTTAAAATAGATTTGTATTGGATTATTTTTGTCTTTCCTTTGATGCAGCTAATCCATTTTTGGATCTTGCACCCATGAAACTCAAACCACTGATATTCCCACTATACCAGAATAGGCAAGTAGAAAGTGTACTTACTCATGCTCGAAACTTTATTTAAAGCTTAAAAAAATTCTTTATAAAATTCGTCTAGAACAAAATTGACACTAGGTTAATCGAAGATAGGATAATCAGGTTTCTACTATACTTTTTTTATGACCAGATGGTGCATTCACAAGATATGCTTGTTCTAAACAGTTATGGAAATAGGAGCATGATATGTTTTAATTTGGTCATTTAAATAAGATTGCAATGTTATTTAAAATGATAAGCAGTAATAAATCTGTACAGATATACTAAATAAATTTCTTTTCTGTTCATCATAAAGTCTTGGTTATCAAAAAGAAATTACTGCTCGAATGTAAATTCTGTTTGAATTTAAAGAAAATTACTTTTAAAACCTATTTCAGGTTTAGTTCTTAAGTTTATGGATCGAATCGTGATATTTGTACGCTTGGAAACTTTCTAGTGTGGAATTGAGTGAGATTGGCGCGTAAGCACATAACTGATTTATTATACAAGGCAGAAACTACACACTACAAACATGTCTTTGCTTGAGCATTGGTTCGTTGTGATAAATTATCAAAAATTTATTCAATGATGTATTTACAGGCAGTATGGTACAAACTGTGAAATTCAAAACGTCTTACAAAGTAAGTACAAGCTGAAAAGGCAGAATTGAGAAAATGATTGAAACTTGGTGTTTAAAATGGAAATGGCGAGTCAACGTCTTGAAGCATCTCTTTAGTAGTAGTAGTAATAGCATTTGCGATGGAATTGTTTTCCAATAGCGCATCCTCAGAATATACAATGGAGTTAGAATCTTTAATATAGTTCAGGCTCTTCGAAAACGCAAGAATTTCACTAAGAATAGGATGGAGGAGTTATACAATCAGTTTCTGCTGTTACAGTGTTGGCATTTTTTTAAGAAAGCTAACAAACTTTTTTAGTAATGCTAGAGGGCCTAAATCGGAGGCATCTAACTTCCTAGTTTGGATTTAGATATTTAATTTCTAACGCTAGAGCTTCTGCTAAATTTAACAGGCGAGTAATTTATGCTAAAATTTTTCGTGATTTTTATATGAATATGATGATTGTATGTTGAGTTTTTTAGATTCCTCAAAAGTGTAAAAGTCAAATGCATTAAAGAACAAAGGGAAACAAAACACCTTCCAAGAAATAAAAAGAACAAAACAAAACTCAGCACAAAAGGAAGGATCCAAATCGAACGTGTAACAACCTCGCATCAGTTCTTACAAAATCAAGTTCTTCGGCGTTAAGTAGACACAATAACTAGAGTATTTTGTGATTTTTGTAAGGGGAATAAACAAAAGAAGGAAAGGAAAGTAACTTTGAGCTTTAAAGACTAAAAGCGACGCGAATTGATAAATTCATATATATCTTTTTATTAACATGAGCTTCGAGTCGGGACGTGGGACTAAGCTCGTGAATAAAAAACTTTTTATCGTGTATATGTATATATTTACAACATACATATTTATATATATACATGTACACGGACTTTTTTTTGCTATTTTATATATGTATATATAATATATTTATTTATATTGGACTTTCTATAGAAATGAGTATATAATCTTTCGGGGGTGCCGGAATAAGGATTGGAAAGAAGCTAAAGTCAAGCAAGTCGAAACCGTTTGCTGAGTTTATTTTTTATGATGCAAGATCTTGCTGTTTTTGGGACAGCAATAACAACGCAGAAAGGCACATGATAAAATGAAACCTCTGAAGAGAGCGGGATAGCTCTTGAGTGGCTGACGGAAAAGGCCGTGACTTGTGTGTCACACGTGAACACCACGTTCTTCTCTTTGTTATTCTCTCAGGGAAAGAAACTGAGCTTGGAGTGTTAGACACCTAAGGTTTACAGTGTGCAAAGAGAGATTAGGACATGAAAAAACGTTGGCTTATCTTCTCCCAGTTAGTTGACCCACGTTTTTTGAGATCATCATTTATTCCATTTGAAGTGGTCGAAACACCGCGCTGTCCTGCAGCAGGATCTTGGGAGACATCTGCTGGATGACTGAACGAGAACTGCTGAGGAATCCAGGCGGTGTAAGCACGTAAAGAGAACTTTCTCTTTTTTTTATTTTCGCGTGTGTGTGTGTACAGTTTCAATTATGCAATCTGCTTTTGCATATTATCACGTCCATCCACCGCGTATATCATTTGTGCTCCGACATTTTGCATATCTGAACAATATTTGCTCATGTAGCACGCATTACAAAAAAACTTTATAGTAGATTCTTCGGGGTATGCGTGCACGCTTTTACAGCAGGCACATGCCACGTTTGATCACTAAACTTGAAGTGTGCAGTCGATAAAAATTAAAAAAATAGCCTACGCTTTTCTCTCTAACCTAGCGGTGGCCTATTCAAAACAGGTCTGGTCTAGAATTATCTACTTTGTAACAAGCTATATAACTCAACAGACAACGAATCAATCAACAAGCGATATCTCTTTTCCTAACTTATTACAACTTTCTCAATCAGACTCCCCTCCGGGGAGTCAAACAAATGGTCACCGGGTCTCTCCCATAAAACAGGAAGGACCCGACAACAACGAAAATATAGTCTCAAAAAATACTATCACCTAGAAAAACAACCGTTCGCTGTCGCAATAAGCGAAGATGCGTAACATTCTCGCTCAAGCAGAGACTCCGAACGCAATCTCTCTCTTGTGTGCCAAATTATCCGAAGTGGTTTGCTAAAACTTTAAAGATAAAAAGCTTACTGGCTTCAAATATGTTCGAAAACGAAACGAATGCACTACCTCGTTCTAACCAGTTTAGCACTTAAAACGAAGAACGCAACAATAAAATTAAATAGTTTCTTCTCCTCTAGCAACGATTGCTATGGCCATATTTTTCCTTGCATATTTACATAGAGTGTAAATAGATAATTAGTGTAAACTAATTGTTAGAAAAATAACGATGGAAAACATTGGTTTAGTCAACCAAGAACACGTGTTGCAAGCAGATAGGTTTAATGCGCCCCTGCATATATAATATAAAAATATACGCTTCATGCAGCCCCTTTGGGTTCCGAGCTCATTGAATTCATAGAGATAAAGAGCAAGCCTGTGTCATTTTCAGCTGTATGAAGCTATGAGAGGTGGCCGCCGGTTCAGTAATTATCACACATCCGTGGAGCGCCGGCTCGTGACGCTGGGCGAGCGCGAGTGGATGACCACCTTGTGTCCGTTCTTGGTCACGTGTCCGTCGCTCTCCACCACGATCGCAGTCTGCTGCGGCACGGGTTCGGTCCCCTTGCGACCCCGATGCCGCCGCCATGCCTGCTGTATGACGCGGACCACGTACTCTTCCCTCTGTCTGTACATGGTGCGGCTGATCTGCTCTAGTCCCCCGCTATCCTTTATTTGCACGATTTCTCCAACTTCCAAGGTCTCGTCAATTACATTGCCCTTGCGGGCGAAAAAATCCTTCGTGAGTGCGTCCAGTATGTCGACGCAGTATATCAAGTCTCCCTTGCAGATAGGGATGTCCATTGATATAATTTTGTACTTGTTAGGCTTTGCGATTTGCAGAGGCTCCTCCAGCGCATCTAAGAAATCCGTGAGGTTCTCATACTTGATGAACTGTGTGCCCTCAGGATCGTACCTTTGCCAGATTTCATAATACATGTCGTAATCGTCAGCCGTCAGTCCCTCCTGGACGTCTTCGGTGGCCTGACTGTAGTTCTCTAGGATCACGGCGATGTACATGTTGATGATGATCAGAAAGCTGACGATCAGATAAGTGACTAGGTACGCGACTGCGATGCCCTTGCTGCCGCAGTTGCCTGGGTAGTCCGTCTCCGGGTTTGGGGGTAGGCAGTCGGTGTCATCCATGATGCCAGCGAGCACGCCGTCCCATCCGGCCGATGTGGACATTTGAAATAGAAGGATTATAGATTGTCCGAAGGTTTCGAAGTTAAAGCTTTCGTCGATACCATAACGGTGCTTCACAGTCTTGAAGAAAGACATGCCAAAGATTGCGTAGATGAACATCACTAGGAAAAGCAGGAGACAAATATTGAAGAGGGCGGGTAAAGACATGGCGAGAGCAAATAGTAAGGTTCGGATGCCTCGAGCTCCTTTTACTAAGCGGAGGACTCGACCAACTTTCACGACTCGCACCACACGAAGCAATGTCGGTGATACAAAGTATTTTTCAATCAGATCTTTCAAAACGACACCTGAAAGACACAAATAGAACCCGGATGGTTACAATGAGCTTGAGAAGTGCACACGATAGGCATATTCGGAGTTCAAAAAAATTCCGAGTACTCATGCTGTAGCTACCGGATATGAGGAATATTTAGATCGAGTCACCATTTCCCCAACATGCGATTCCCGTAATTACAGTGGATGCATTGCTTTTCTCAATATTTGAAGGTTAAGATACATAACACATTACATTAAAGACTTCAGGAAAATGTTGTCACCATCTTAAAATGATGTGCAATGTATCCTTTGCTTGGGTTGTCAACACCAGCAAATGGGAAACCGACCTGTTATCAGGTTTTTATCATCTTTCCTCTATGAAATATATTGGAACTAAGTATACACTTTAAAAAAAATTTTTAAGCGCAATTGTATGTAAAAATGATCTGTCATCTCGCCATATTTAGATGATAAGTAAAAATTATTGGAGAATTTTTCTCGAGCTTGCGAGATTAACTCTTAATAACCGAGATAAAAATGTATTTTTTAAAGTGTACATAGTAACTTATCACGCAGCTCTCTCTCAAGTTGGAATGCATTTTCTGCTTTATCAGCACAAGTGCTCAGTTCGGGAATTTGTTTTTAATTTGTGGAAAGTAAGGAGGAAGAAAACAAAACGCGGACATCGTTATAATTGAAAAAAATATTCCTGACAACAAATAACTGAAATAATATTTCTACAATTACCACATGCACACACGAAATGAGACACAAACTCACCTAATATAGATAAGCTGACTACTACAAAGTCGAATACGTTCCAAGGCTCCTTGAAATAATACCAGCGAAAAGCAAAAATTTTGAGCACACATTCAGTGGTGAAAATTGCAATAAAGAACACGTTGAGCCGATCCAGTACATCGTTAAATGAGTCCTCTATTTGATAGTGGTCCATGGCCATCACGATCATGTTCAGGCCAATGAACAACATGATTGCCATGTCGAATTTGGTATTGGTTGTCAAGTCAAAGACTATTGCTTGTGGCTTGAACTGAAAGACAAAGAAAACAAAAATCAGAAACGATCGACCTCTCTAAAAAGGCTTTGTAAAAACTGCATGCTTACAACTTAAAAACTACGGAGATAGCAGTGGTGCTTCACCACTGCTCATTGAAAATATATTCATTTTGATAAACAGAAAATGTGGAAACTTTAATTGAGTTCCAACTTTAAAAAGTATTTTAGATTTAGAAACATCAACTTACATGAGATATCATCAAAATTTTTATTTTTTGACTTGTGACACTTTTCTGGTCGGGGTGCAATATATTAAATAAGTGTACCACGAAAACCAGTTGTTTCTGTGATTGAGAATTTGTGACATTTTTCTGATCTCAAAATGTTAACCGTATCCGGTTTTAATTGATTTAATAAAAATACAAATTCATGATGATTTCAAATTTTGAAATTTCAATTTAAATGTTGCTTAACCCATGTTTTTTTTTTTTTTTTTTTTTTTTTTTTTAGAATTTAAAAAAATGTAGATACACTTACCGAATGGAGTTAATTTGATTTATGTGTACAAAGTAATATGGGAATTAAAATTTTAAAAATACATGTTAAATTACAGTAGTCACGAGAAAAAGTCCGAATCACCTCCTTTGTTTCGAGTACTATTCATACCAGAGCAAATTAAAATATATAATTCAATAGGGAATAAAGTCCTCTACAAATTTAAATCCAAAACATTTGCATAAAGAGACGTCTTCATATCAAATTTGGCACAAGGAATGAAATTTCTAATGGAAACACCATGGTTTGATGCAATAATCAGATTCTGCATCGTTAAATTAGTCTGAATATGAAAATTCATGACTTTACTATCTATATATCCCGAGATATATTCAATGCTAAAGTTAGTTTCATCTCTACATTATAATGATGCTATTCGTAGATCGAGATTAATTGTAGTTATTGCTACCAGAATTTCAAATTTGAATACTATTTCAAACGTAGTTTTCAGTAATCCGAGAATTACTATATTTATAAGCAAGTGTAAACGATTTGAGAATTACATTATATTTCCTATGCAAGTGCAAACGATCCGATTACTATTATCCGAGCTTTATCAGACGTGTTATAAAACTTTTGGTTACTCCTTAAAATCGTACCAATAGGGAAAATTTAATGTAGCACAAAAACTAATTATCGGAATGAGCTGAAATTTTGCCCATGGCCTTATTAAAAGTCTTTCTTAAATATGACGACATCAAAAGTCTTCTAAAGTTTTGGATTCCCATCAAAATATAATAAGGTTGTATTTCATAATTTTTCAAATATAATTTAATAACACAGCATTACAATTTTTTTTGCTTCGGGCTTGGAAATTTGTAACGGATTTTGACTATATTTCGTGTGCTGGTTTCAAATATGAAAACAGTTTTTATGTCTATCAGCTCTACTTTTTTAGATTCAGCGTAGCTAAGTTATGAAATATTTTATTTTTAAAATCATTGTGTATTGGTCAAATTTTTATGTGGATTTGTTCCTGATTATTTTTTTCTTTTCTGTACCGCTATCAGATGATTATATAAAGCCATATTTGTTGATACAACCTATTGTTTACATCTAACATAACTTAAAAAAGTATTTGTTTTGCAGTAGATGGTCGCATCACTAGTTGCTTAAGGTGCCTGCCTACCTAAAAAACCGCATTTGTGGAGAAAAATACGATTTTTTAATTTTGCCTAACTTTGAAAGTATAGTTTCTTAGCTTTCCAAATCAGTTAAAATTTTGTTTCTATCTTACTTAGAACTCTAGTTTCTGAACTTTTAATATTAGTATGTTGACAGATTTTCAAACCGTAAGTAGTGTTTTGCTAACGGAAGTGGGACGAAAAACCGGCATAGAATATTAAAATTTGTTCGTTCACATTGAATATTTAAAAAAAAGGTTAAGTAATTGTTTAATTAAGTTTATTTAGTAAGATTTGTTAGAGAAATGTCTCCACGGCAAAACTCAAAACGTCAACGAGTGTTTCAATGGCGTAATTTGGCAACGAGTGCCAAAAGAGGTGTTTGACAGCCTCAAAACTGTCAAGTTAGGAGCCTATGATGCCATAATTCAATTTAACGATGGTTTTAAAGGTTGCCTAAATGTTTTCAATGGGCTTAATTTGACAAATCCTGGGTGTTTTACAGTAGAAGACTATGGACACTTGGACGGCTTGCGGATTCGAGATTCGAAGAATCATTCCACCCTTGTTGCAAGGAAGCGCAGGAAACTTTTAAAAGCCATTCGGAAGAAAAAAAACATCAGTTTTCAATGACCAAGAAGGTGACCTTTACAAATCATGAGCTTTTTAATGTCAGGTTTTTCATCTAATGTGTAAGTGTAGAAGTTTTTTTTTATTTTATGCTTTTTCTCAAAATCAGATTTTTTACATTTTGCTCTTCCGCACAACATCATAACTCATAACATTATGCTTCAAATAATTTTAAACTTCGGTAGAATATTTAAAAGGGTTCAATTCAGGTAACCTACCTTTATTTTAATTGTTTATGCATTATTTTTTAGTTTTTTCATTACATAAGTATAGAGTTGTAATCATTTTTTAAGATTTTTTTTCTATGTCTAAAGGTTTAATTGCATAAATATTTTTAATACAAAGTTTCAGTTATAAAATGGGTAGAGATCCCAGAAGAGGGTTTTGATAACACAATACAATTTACAAAAACAGAATATCTTAATTTGAATTTGAGTTTTGTTGTTTTGCTTAGTTGTTAATTTATTGAGATTTTTTGTTTATTTTTAGCAAAAAATGAAAATTAAAAAAACATATACAGCTATTTTATATATTATTCATAGTTTTTAGATGTATTTTATAGTATAATGCACATAACAAGTCAATTTTTGAAATATTTAGAAAAAAGGTCTCCGAACGTAGGCAGGCACCTTAACCAGTTTTAAGAAAAAAAAGGGGGGGGGGGAAGTTTAAAGACACTTTATTTTAAAAACATCGATGTTTTTGGGGAGATGTATTGTTAACATCGGTTTGCTTCATTGTTATGTTCCTTGTAACAGTTTTTTTTATGTATCAATGGTGTTGTGCACTTGTACACCAGTGAATGATTTGTATCAAGTGCTGCTGCTAGAAATAAAAAAAAGCACATTTACCCTAGGTCTAGGAATGGCTTTCACGGGCTTCTTGTCTCCCATTTTTTTCATGGCGTTATAGTACTTCTTCTGGTCTTCTGTCATAAACATCTCCAGGGATCCCCCTGCGTAAATTGCAAACGAAAAAATTAGGCTGTTGTATTCCCGAAGCAGCGTCGGATAAGAATGAAGAAAAGTGAAGTGAGAGAGGTGATAGAAAAGATTCTAAAAGGCATGCAAGAGAAGAAAGAGGGAAAGAAAGAGAAAAAAAAACATGCATGGAAATTTTAATCTAGATAAACATCATTAATTGATGTTTGTTCATTTAAGTATAAATGCAATTGAATATGGGTGAAGGAGATGTGATGGTAGATAAAAACGAGATAAAAAGTGGGAAAATGTATGAAAAAGTTTAATTTATTGAATTAAGAAATTAATGAAAAAGATTTTAAAAGATGTTTCAATAAACAACTCTACCTTAAAATGGTCAAATATGAAATTGAATTTCTCGCCGAAAGAGCAGGTTTCGGCTAAAACGGAGAGTATGGTTAATAAAGGATGATAACGGCATCTGGTGTTCGGGTAAAACCCGATTTATACCCCGACCACGCCCGTATTTATAAAGTAATTTTTTTTCAATTGAAACTCGGGTTTTACCCGAAAGTCCGAAATTTAAAATGTTAACAAATTTCAATTTGAATTAATACTTGCGTATGATGAGTAATATATTTTAAGTTTGGTTCAGTTTCATTTTCATTTCAGATGCAGCAGACCGGTAGTTGAAATGAGTAAACCAAATGACTGAATTTTCATTATTTTAATATAGGCATTGTATTTAATGAAATATTTTTACATCGGTATGTTATAATTAAAAATTAAAGGAAATATATTTAATTAGATTTTATTTTCATTTCTTGAAATGTTATTGCAACTGTCTTTTACTTTTAGGTAATTTGAGATAGTTAAATACCTACTGAATTTGTGAATATTTATATAAATTACTCTCTAGTAGCTTTATAATTTTAAAAACAATTTTTAAATTGCATTGAAATGCCCTGAAAAATTTAGTTGTCTTCTATTCAAGTAAAAAGATAAAGGTCTTTTTAATGTATGAAGCTCTAGAGAGAAGCTACGGGACAGGAATTATAGAATTCACTACATAGTCTATAGAATGTACTAGAACTATAGAAGGAGTACAGAATTATAGAATGTTCTAGATAGACTATGAAATTATAGGTAGTGCCGAAGTATATTCATCAATCCATTTTATTTACCTTCAGAGAATAAATTGCCCATACCGCATCAACTGTTTCTATACTATAGACATATATAGATAATAATAAACACAGAATACAAATATGAAGTTAGAACCATTTTAATTGCGTTGTAAAAATAAGACATACTAAACCTAACGGCAAAATCAGCAAAAATACTTATCTTTTTCTTCTGCTCATTGAAATTGTCGATAATCACACCAATAAATAGATTTAGTGTGAAGAAGGACCCAATGATAATAAACAATACGAAGTACAAATACATCATAAGATTTCCTTCCTCCAGTGGTTGTTCATCCACCTTTATAACAATAAGAGTAAATGTTAGACGTCTTACGCAGTCACACTGGGAGGTGGTGTCTAAGAAGAAACAGCTCTATCGTGGAAGTGCCCAATTTTTCTAATGTTTATAATTTCCTTTACATACAATTAACTTGTACAGGTACCTTAAATAACACGATTAATCAGTCGGAGCCTTTCAAAATCATAATTTTTACTATATCAGTTCGTGTAATTTTAGAGATGCATAAGGCACATATAAGCTGGCGTGAAAAGCCTAAGGAACACTATTATTTTTAAGAGTTACAACCTCAAATTTAAACGACACAGCATGTTGCGATTTGCATTACCGAGGATATGCTTGTTTTTGGCCTTGGGTGGGGTATACTACAAAAATACTCACCTATCGTCTCACCACTTAAAAAAAATTCCCAGTAATTCAGGTACCACGTGTTAAATTGAGATTTGTATTTTATGATTGACTTATATAAATTGACTTAATAGTGCTCATACCTTTATTTTAAAGATTTTGATAATTTGAAAAAGAACTATAATCTAGACGATTCAGTACTACAAAACATTCTACTCACCGAACATTTTTTTATTAGTCAGTGAAATAGTTTTATAAGTGGATATAATGGAAGTACATTTCTTTTTTTTCTTCCTTTTTTGAAAACTTTTATAATTTTAAGAAAGGAAAAAAAAAATTTTGCCTACTGATCAAATATTTAAAAAACAATGCAGATTTTAGAAACCTTAAAATTTGAATTTTATTTGAAATGAATAATTTTCTCTATTGCTAATCCAAGAAAAGACGCATTTTAAAGTAAATTTTCATATAATTCTTAATTTAATTAAATCAAATTCTGCAACTGATAGTGCTGCAATTTATGGTCAAAATTATGCATACGGCCTATGCAACATTAAATTTATTAATTATGCGGTAAAAATAAATAAATTGTATAACATGTATGTTTATTAAACAAAAGTTATAATCTAGATCATTTTAGAAAATTTTAATTTTGAATAAATCGAATTGTTTTTAAAGAAGTTTTTATGATGAGATATGAATGCCGTATCATGGTTCTAAATACCTTTCTTGCAAAAAAAAGTAATAGGTATAAATTTGAAAATTTCAAGAAAGAAAAAGAAAACTTTCAAAAAAGAAAGCTTCTATCCATCAGCATAATTTTCATATCTTAAATTATGTATTTGAAAATGTTGAGTGAACTTTAAACCGTGAATTGCAGCATTATCTTATTTTCTGTAAGTGAACTATAAAGTTTATTTTTCTTTTGCTTTTGTACACGATAAAATTATGGTTAGTTTAAATTTTAAAACTTAACTGGCTCCATTCGAAGATATGTAGCTCTTAGAAACCCCCGAAGACATACAACTCTAAATAAGTAACACAAAACTACTATTTTTCAAGATTAATATGATGTGTTTGGTTTAATATTAAAAAGAAATACTAAGTACAGTTGAGCCCGCATTAGCGAAGTCGCACGAAACGCCGAAAATTATTCGTTATATCAGATACAATAAAAAGTGGATTTACTCGCATGTTCTAAAGCAAAAGAATTTTTACCCGAATGCTAAAACTTTATTTCATAGGTGGGAAAAAGTCTGTAACTTTCTTCTGAACAGTTGAATTTACAATGCAGTTGCATAATTCTTTTTCCAGTGCACTAAAATTATCACGTCAATCAATGTTATGAATAGAACGCACGCAAATTTTGAAGACTGTACACGACAGATTTTGATGGCACTAATTTTCTATTTACTTTAATTTCAATGTCTTCCGAATCATCAGAAGTATTTTGTTACACTGTTGTAATGATGTCATCGTCTGAATGTGGTACTTCGATTTCTACATTACAATCACTAGCAACGTAATCAGCAAAAGTGTAACATCACCATCCCAAATTCTTTTTTCCTGTAAATTTTTTTACAGGTAACTTTCTTCAGGATCAGGCTCAGAAATGAAATCTGAGTCCCTGCATGTTGCCAGCAGTTTTGGAGGATTTTCGATTGAAACAAACATCAGGCATTATCTAAAAATTGGCAAGCAATTTTAATGTCCTCAACAAAATGCAGATCAGTTTCTACAAAAAAAAGAGGGTTTTGATTCCTTGCCAGAACTTAAAACTTCACAGTATTTAGCTATATGCGATCTTTTAAACATTAGTATTGCACATCCAAAGAAATAGCAAAAAAGGCGTAATAACCGATATTTCGCTGCATACGAGATCGCAATAAGTGGGCTCGACTGTATTGACAGATTTTGTACTTGAACTTTTTATCTTTTACGTACGCTATTGAAAAAAATAAGCAGACGATATGTATCTCCTTTTATAGCAAGTGCATTAATAAACAAACCTACAATACTATTGTATTAACTCTTTATCCTCTCTATCATGGTTAAAGTTTAAAAAAAGAGTTAAATATTTTCAGAAAAATTGTCCACCTCACCAACAATAAATAAATATGAAATCTTGACATAGATATAAGGAAACGAGTAATGCAAGCGATAAATATTTATGAGCCTGTTGAAAGCGAAAGCGATATTTATACAGAGGCTTAGTGAAAACGTTCATATATGATAGGATAGCATAATTAAATTATTATTACTGAGACTCAGATGTATTATTTATAATTAACTTAATATTCTAAGTATTTAGAGTTGTGTAAAAATTCATAAATAAAGAAGTATATCAAGGGTATATTTCAATGAGCTCATTATGAATGATTACTCCGTGAAATTTTATTCATTCATTATCCTACATATATTAAATAACATATTATAGATTATTCATATATTAAAAGAAAATATGATATATGAAGCCTAATGGGGCTTGATAACAAAACCTACCTGTCTAGTATCTACCGCTGCGTACATAATGTCGATCCAGCCCTTAAATGTTGCCTGTAAGAAGGAAATTGAAATGAAATTAAAATTAAAATCTTAATGTGAAGCATAATTTGCATGAATGTATTTAAAACTAAGAATTATTTTTTTTTTATTACTGTGATAACATTTATTTCATAAAATATTTGGGGAATTACAAGTTTTGGACAATTACTTTTAGCAGATTGTTTTCCGTTTCAATAGGTCTTTATAATTTTCACTATCGTTTTAACAATAAATAAAACGCTATTACTAAAATTTCCTTTTAAAAATTATTAATTTTTATTATTCATTTTTATTATTTAGATATTTCTTAATTATTATTATGGAATATTTTTGACTCGTTGCTTCAAATATTTATTTCATTGGTATTTATTACTTTATATGAAAATTCATTTATCGTGAAATGCATACCGTGATAAATATTTTAAGCAAATTAAGTTTTTTTAGTTTTATAAGGTAGTTTTAAAGAATTATTTAATTTAAAATGAAATATATTTTATTTTCGATTTCAAAAAATTAAATGCACAAGTTTACAAATAAAATTATCAGGGTACTTATACCCCTAGTATGTTGGTGTTTCTTATCTTACTTGGTCTACATAAGCTAGACCTGTCCACGAGTTCATGCACTTTAAAAATATCAAGCATAGTATACGATCCTCCCTAGAACAGCTCCAGACAATCAAGGAAGTGACCAGGAGAGGATGGATAGTAAAATAGGTCGGTTAAACTTTAATATCATGATCAAATGAAATAGATCTTGAAACTCCTAATGCATTAAACATTTTATTTCCTATCTAATACTTAGATTATAACGCCATTTTAAATGCTACAAGCCAAACATCATATTTGTCCCTAAAATCCATCACTTACCACTTGGAACAATGCCAAGTATGCATTCAGTACGTTGTCGAAGTTGATTTTCGGGTTTGTCCACGTCAAATTCCGTGCCAAACACTCATCTTTTGTGTTGACGAAACTGATGTTTAGTTTATCCTCTCCGTCCGTGCAGTAGAAATATTTTCCACCAAAAAGTTGAACACCCATGATTGCAAAGATTAGCCAGAATATCAAACACACCAGAAGCACATTACAAATGGCTGGTATAGCTTGGACTAGCGCATTTACGACGACCTGTAAAGTGTTGGAATGACAAATATTAGCAAAATCCAAACTTGTATCTCTGGTTTAGACGAAAATGATTTAGTTGAAGAAAATAATTTGTTTTATGGAAAACTATAAAAAAATGCTTATAAATGTTTTCCCATACTGATTGGACGATTAAAAACATTACTTTAAAAACGCACCTATATTCATGATTCAAATAGTATAAAAGCGAAAGATATTTTTCCTATACTTATTTCAATTCTATTAGCAACGGCTTCAACTGCTTCGTGCTAATTGAAATTCATTATCAGGTATCCAGTTTGGGGCTGATTTAAGATAAATCAGAACGTAATAGAGGAAAATAGTTTTGAAAATACTTAATATGGTTTGTGGACTGGGATTTTTAGTTTTCTTTTTGAAATTAAAGCCAAATACGCCTAAAAAGTTTACTTTATCTGTGTTAATATTATAATTTAATACGATAATTCGAAATTGTATGTATCTTGATATTAAAAAAAACATACATCTTCAGCAAAGATGAACACAGTTAAGTATATATTACAATAAAATGACTTCATGTTGCAACATATTGCTTTTCTGTTTTAATATGCGAAACAATTGGTAAAAAAAATTTCATAATACATAAGTCTCAATGCTATTAATAGATAGGGAAAAATAACATTTAAAAATCATTCATGCTGAAGATTCACATAATGAAATAATACGTATTGAACAAGACTGATTACCAATTGAAGGTAAAATGCGCACATTTTGTAAATGATTGTGCAAGTTAGACATTTTCCGATTATAAAAGATTTAGGATGTACACGTTAACAATGTTTCGAATGGACTGGTTTTTGCATGTTAGATTTTGAGTTAAAACAATTATAAATTTCCAAAAAGAAATTTTCTTGTAAATAATACGAATTTGCAATGATTTTAAGGAATATTGTTTAGCTTCTTTATTCAATTGATGAAACTTTTTCATTTGTTACAAATCCTCTGACATGGATTATAACAACGTTAATGGGAACCGATATTAAATTTTAACAAACTTCTAAAATAATCCATTACTGTTAATTGCCAGGCGTTATTTGGTAAGTAATTGGTCTCACGGATAATTTTTCAGATAAGACAAAAAACACTATTTCATGTATCTACACACACACACACAACTTTTTATGTGAAAGCAATAAAAAAAACTCTTTAACCTCAAAACACAAATGTTTTAGATGATTATATTTTACTTTTAATCAATTTGAAAACTTAGCAATGGTATTTAGAAGTTTTAATTATTGAAAAATTACATAAATGTTAAATTGAATTCACCATTTACTAACGCTTGTCATTCTTTGCAAAAATATTATCATGCCAAAGAATTTATTAAATTTAAAAAATGATTTTAACTACTTCAAAATCGCATTATAATTGTACAAATTACATTCATAAACGTCTTGAAAACAAGAAGCATTTTAGGAAGTCATTATGTAGAATTGAAAATTTCATTACTTTTGACATTTATTTAATCATGGTCTCATTGATTGTTGAGGTTGTTTTTACTAATGATTAGTACATGTTCTAGAGTTTCCAATTAAATGAATACATTCTATCAATTATAATTTCGAATTTGAATGTTGTGTAGTTTTTTAAATACTGACACCAATAAGAATTACTGTAAGAACGAATTCATACAACAACCTTTATTCATTTTCCCTAAAAATTGAGTAAAAAGTTATATTTGTCTAAAAGGTCTCTACTACACCTTGTGATAAAATAAGTTTGAATTAAATACAATACTAGTGTACCGTACATGAAACATAAAATTATTATCACACACATGAATTAAATATGAGTAAAAAGATTTATAAATTTCATGCTAAATGAATTCGCTATATTATTTTGACTACTATGCAAACATGCTTTACGTCACAAACATGGATTCTAGGACTTAGACAATGCACAAAACACTTGAGCAAGTTAAAAGGATGGACCATGCGAAGCAAGCTAAAGCAACATAGTATACTTACCATTTCTTAAGGTATTAAAGAAAGACCCACATGTTATTTTAAATCCCATATTTCAGAGAACTTAAGTACTCCTTAGAATTTTGGGCTGTTTCTCAAATAGTATTAGAAAATGTGCAACGGAGTTAGGCTATGAAATTAAGCAGAAAAGAAAGCTTATAGGTTTAGGAAACATCTTATTCTGACTACCGATGTTTTTAAATTTTAAATCTCATAATTTTCAATACATAAATGCTGAAACTATTTTGAATTCATTCTATAATTCGCAATAGTTAAATAAAGAAATTCTAATTTTGTACGAATTACTTTGCGCCGGTATAGGTTGATAGAATTATGCCTTCTTGATTTGGAAGTTTAAAGGCTTCCAATGCAAGATCAAAGTGAATGGGAGAGTTATATTGCTATTAAAGGCGGGAAGTATTTTTGACGCTTCAGTTGCATTAAATTCATCAGCGTAACACAGTTGCACTCTTATTCATTAATGCATTTTTGACTGTGGAGCTCTTTTTTATACAAGTTGCGTATTGATGAGCAGCACTGAGTCTGCCTACTGAGCGTTTCATGCAGATAATGAGAGTATTAAAATGAATCCATATAAAGGAGAGAAAGAAAATATAGTAAACAAGAGATAAAAAGATGGTATTCGGAGAACCTTTAAACACAGTGTGGTTTTATCATCGCTAATTTTTTAATCTTGACAGTTTGTATATTTGTAGTTCTTTATAAGATATTTAAAACACTATATAATCTGAAACATTTGAATATAATTATGGATTTGTTGACTTTAGTTTCAAGCCAAGGTTATTTGTGTACTAAAAGTTATGCTATCCCTATCGTTTGGTTCGATACATTTTCCTAGATAAATGATTTCGTATCTATTTTAAAAATAAGTAAGACTTGTACAAATGGATTAACTCAAAAATTCAATTTGGTTTGCGACATTTAAAGTTATCCAACCAGAGTCCTACAAAATTTAGTTCTCGTATATATATATTTTTTAGTACCAAATCAAATTATTAAAATATTGATACCATTTGTGTAATTTTTAATTATTGTTCATGAATGTTTTAATATCATAGTATAGACAACTCTCTCCACTGAATTAATTAATTAGTTTATTTATTCCATAATTGGTTTTAATATTTATTTCCATAATTGGTTTTAATATTTATTTCCATAATTGGTTTTAATATTTATTTCCATAATTTTCGTGTCATTGTTTCATTATTAAATTTACAATTCAACTCCTTTTAGCATTTAGAAACCGAAAAATGACCTTTAATATTAATGAACCGTTGTTGTGATTGTTTAATTTAATGTTTTTAGTGTTACCATTGTTTTATGTCGTATTCCAATAGACTTCTGGTCGTATTGATAGTATGCAAAAAGGTACTCTGAATGAATAAAAGTGATATCGAAAAGAGATAATGTTTGAAAAAGTAATAAAAAAGCTAAACTCGAATAAAAAGAAAGCAAAATCGGAACAGAAACGTGTGAGTGGTTTCGATATCTAATTGCAGTAGAACTTCGTGAAAAACACAGTAGCAGATCTCGTGTATCAAAAATAACGAAACATCTGCTCCACTCTTTCCGGTTTATGTACTTATTATCAATCTCCCGATGAAATAGTTGGAGTGTACGAGTAGCTTCATGCTATTTTCCCCGCTCTTTCGGTTCGAAGATCTCTCAGGTGGTGTATGGAGAAAAGCATGAAACCTAATGCTGGGCAAATTATCGATTGGGTCAAGAAGATTCGTAAGCTCGTTTGTTTTAGCTTTCTGAAATCGTACGACGGCAACTCCACAAATCGTCATTCAAAGTTCGAAAGGTCGCATATAAAATATTCCATTTCTTCTTTTATTACTGCTGTGTGTGGCATTTTGTGATTTCCACTTGGTGGCTCTTATCATCTCTTATCATGTCATCAGCTGATCCAATAAAAGTTATAACTAAATGTATGTAACAAAATAGAATAAAATCATTAGGAAAACGATTATTTTTTTTGCTCTCCTGAAGAATCCAACTCTTAGACATACGACCTTTCGCAATTCGAGTGACGATACGTGCGTTATGTGTTTTGTTAGAAGGTCGATGGCGCTACTGGCTCAATTGCCAAACACAGGGTACTAAGAAGTCAAGAACTCCACATTTTTCTTACATAGAATACTATTTAAACCACCAGTTTTAGTTTCGACATCAATAATCTACCGCTGATTTAAGACTTCAGAGTTATGAAAATACTGTTTCGCTGTTTTATATCCTTTAAAAAAATGTTATGTGATTAATAGAATCAAATCATTAGGAAAACGATTTTTTTCTGCTCTCCTGAAAAACGCAATTTTTGACATACGACATTTTGCACTTTGAGTGACGATACGTGCTTTATATGTTTTGTTAGAAGGTCGATGGAGTTACTGGCTCAGTTGCCCAAACACAGGGTACTAAGAAGTCAAGAACTCCACATTTTTCTTACATAGAATACTATTTAAACCACCAGTTTTAGTTTCGACATCAATAATCTACCGCTGATTTAAGACTTCAGAGTTATGAAAATAATGTTTCGCTGTTTTATATCCTTTAAAAAAATGTTATGTGATTAATAGAATCAAATCATTAGGAAAACGATTTTTTTCTGCTCTCCTGAAAAACGCAATTTTTGACATACGACATTTTGCACTTTGAGTGACGATACGTGCTTTATATGTTTTGTTAGAAGGTCGATGGAGTTACTGGCTCAGTTGCCCAAACACAGGGTGCTAAGAAGTCAAGAACTCCATATTTTTTTTAATAGAAAACTATTTAACTACCAATTTTTGTTTAAGAATTTTAGTTTCGACATCAAAAATATACCGCTAACTTAAGACTTCAGAGTTATGAAAATAATGTTTTGCTGTTTTATATTCTCTAAAAAAATATGTTATGTGATTTATTGAATCAAATCATTAAAAAAAAAAGATTTTTTTTCTGCTCTCCTGAAAAATGCAATTTTTGACTTACGACATTTTGCACTTTGAGTGACGATACGTGCTTTATGTGTTTTGTTAGAATGTCGATGGCGTTACTGGCTCAGTTGCCAAACACAGGGTGCTAAGAAATCAAGTACTCCACATTTTCTGAAACAGTTTTTGGAAGTTTTGGAAAAATTTCCACTCACCCGTATCTGCGCGTAGCTGCGCATCAAATGAGAAAAGAAATCCAAACAAAACAAACAAATAATCGATGAGAGGTGAATAATAGAGGAGTATGGAGAGATAGAGGGACATAAACTGAATGAAACTGAAAAACTAAAACCAGAATAGGTGATAACTCATAAATAGATGCGATGCATGCAAGTGTTCGAATCGTTGTGCTCGTGAGACGGAGGTTCCCCCTTCCTCATTCGATGGAATATTCAGGTAGGGGGCGCCGATCGTCTCTCGGCACTCACCCTCATTCCTTGGAATCGCGAGAGAGCTCGCAAGGGCCTCAGGGCACGGAGGGTTCTCATAGTCTTGAAGGCTTGTATGTTTCCTCCCCCAACTTCGGTTGCTAATAGATTGATCACAGACACCTACAATGTTAAGGGCACAATTGAGGAACATCAGGGGTGAAACACAAATGCCAAGGGCCATGTGTTTGGATTTTTTTACTTATACTCGCTGTCCTGGAAAATAGGATTAGTACACAATGACGAAACGCGCTTAAACGTTTGGAGTCTTGTCGGAAGGAAATGCATATATAAAGATCTGAAAAAGTTAATTTTCGTGAGTGATAGAAAAGGAAACCTCGAACTGTATAAATAATAATGAAATTATATTAAAGATGTTTTTTCATAGAACTTACTCAAGCTACAGTTATCCAACTGAACATTTCAAAGCTTTTGTCCCATTAATGCTATTACAGGCAAGAATTACGTAAAAGAGAAACAATTTCAAGATGTGTTTTACGTGTTACCTCATAAGGTGTAAAATATTCAGCTGTCAATAGGTGGTTATATTCCAATTTTTAGTTATAAGTCAGCACCAACCTTCTCTCAAGTATGTATAAATTATTGAATTGAAGATATTCTTCCTTCATGTTTTTTAAATACATGTATTTGTTTAAAGCAATACGTTCGAAAGAAAATTTAATTTTCATATTTGATTTTGTACAATTTAAGTGCAGTATAAAATTTGCCGTATTGCCGTCTGCTTCACTAAAGAACAAATGCGTTCTTTCAAAATAATACAACTATAAGATTTAAAATGTAAAATAAACTTAATCCAGTAGAAGTCCAACAGCATGACACAGTTGTCGACATCAGAATATCATGCCATCTCTGAAAATAATATTGGTGGATCAATTTTAAATGTATTTTTCAAATGCTAAACAACGCTAAATTATAACTCAAAGGCAAACGTTTAAACGCGCTTACATTACCTTCACTACTAATCCTAAGCAATACTTACACCATTCCAAAAACTACTAGCTACTATTGGTACAGACAAAAGTAACATAATAGTACATATTACTTCTGAAAACTGCTAACAAAATGCAAGTGATCAATTGTTAACATTATTTTACAAATGTTGGTTTACAAGTGTTTCTAAGGTTTCCAAAGGGAAGGTTCTCTTCTAAATAAGTAATGGGATTTCTAACTAAATTTGGGAACGGGTAATAGTGCCACTTATGTCAATATTGGTTGTGCGTAAGTGGTTTCTTGAAATTGGTCTGTACTTGTCTGTGCTTTTTTTGAGGTTGGTTTTTTGTTTACGATAGTTTTACTCTTGCAGGGAAAATGATAAGTTAACGTAATATCGTGCTGCAGATAATTATCGAAGAAACAAGATAATTATCTGCATAAAGTTAAACCAATTCAAGAAACCCTGAATTTGCAATAACAGAAAAATAAAGGATCTTCCATGCCCGCTATACCTAATCTACTAATCCTGTATCATCACTTCGTGTGTGGGAGATAAACTGGACAAGATACCTAGGGATTTCTAAAGATTTTGAACTTAGTCTAGACTTTTATCTACAAATTCCTTCCAAGATGCTGTAAAGTCGAATTCAAAAGTTCTACATTTATAAGGACAATCACAATAGCAAACAAGGCACCGCCGAACATCGAATTTAATGCTACTTGAGAGTGCAAGGTATAGTAATTTTGATAAATTTTAATGTTAATTTCAAAAATCCAAAATTTTATTCACATAATAATTACGATGAATTTGTGTGATAAATTTCATCAGTAAATCAAACTGAAAATGGGCAAATTAATGGGAAATATAAATGGTAACTTACTTCATTCATATCACGACACGATATTAATTTGGATATTCTCTTAGTGTATGAGGGAAGTATGCCATATCAAAAGTCACTATTAAACAATTTTAGGGCAATTTATCTCCAGAAAATTCAAAGCACTATTCAGTTACTATCAGATGAAAAATACTATACTTTCATTGTATACCGAAAAACAAATTAACTATCTTTTACACTTTCCTCATAATATCATCGTGGATTAAAATTACGAGCTGTTGTCCTCTGATCATTCCCGTCAGGATTACCAGGTGCAGCATTAGTTCAACTACCTCTGACACTTTTTTACCAAATATTATTTATTTTGCAGATTCAATTTTATTTAGTTTGGGGAAAGATAACATTTAGCAAATTAATATTTACGAACAAAAATGTCGAATTAGTATTCAGAAATTTTCCCTATAATTGTGACTTAATTCCATTGACAAACCCCAACTAGTTTCTGAATATATTTTAAATGAAAACCCATCTTACACGACTAGTCTACTAGTCACAGAGTCTACTAAGATTCGAATGAAATTAGCTTTTATTCTTTAAGAAAAGACAAATTATTATTTAAGATATGATTTAAGGGAACCGCTTTAGAAATATTTAAAGTCTTAGCGAACATAATCTGTATTTATTACACGAAATGTTTCTTACAACCGTTAATGGCAATTCAAACAAAAAAAAACATTGATAGTTCAGACACAAATCTTAAATAATATTTTTCAATCTTCGACTAACTTACATATCTAATAATTAAAATAGTTCAGTAAAGTATAAATGAATTTAATAGAATCATAAAACATGATGATTCGAGTCAAAAATTAAAGAACATACCCATCTTTAAAAAAACAATATTTGAAGTTAAATATCAGCATATTATTACTCAAAGTATGCACATAATTTTTTTAATTTTAATTGAATATTTAAACTAATCAAAACCTTCGCACCATGCATTCTGACTCTTTTCCTATAATACACTGAAGAAAAACGAGAAATTACGTCGTTTGTTTAGACTTGAAACGAATAAATTTAGAAAAAAATAAAGAATATATAAATAAAAAAAAATATCTAAATTTTCCTTACAAATACTAATAAGCGAATACGATTAAGCAATAGAAATTATAAAGGATCTCTCTAGAGGGAATATTTATGACGTTCGTGACCAATTAATAAAGCCGTCTCGAATTTCAAAGGATATAATTTACACTTTAATGACAGGTTGAGGATGAGGTAAAATTTGGAAAAGTATTATATTAACGCTGTAGTCTTATCGATCTAGTGGTCAGGGTGCTGGCTTCAGGATGGAAAGGTTCCTGATTCGGATCCGGGATTTGGAATGGATGTTCGTCCGTCTGGAATGAGTGTGTATCCTCTTTATAAATGAGTTGCGCCTAAAATGTATGGAAGGATCCGAGGTGTAACGTTAACACATTTCTCGTGAAGCAGCATGCTAACTCATAGTGGTTCACTAAATCACCTTTATGATGGCATGATAACTAATGTTAAACTGATTGACCACTCGACATTTTTTTTGAAGGGTTGCGCCATAATGATAAAAATAATAGCAGTAATCAGAATAAAAGAAGGAAAGAAAAAAATACAGAAAAATGTATTTGGTATTTCTCACTAATTCGCTTTTAATCATGAATGCTGAAAAGGGGGCGTGAATTGCTGAAAAGGGGATCACTTGCACTCTCAACCCAGCACGTAGACACAGAAAGGCGCAGGATAGAACATTCACAGTTTTGCAATGAATGTTCGAAGTGGACAGGGATATCACTATGAGCAGCAACCAACCAGCCAATCACATCCAGTTACTTACTCTCATCCCCTCCAGGCGAGACAGCGCTCGCAGGGGGCGCAGTGCCCTGAGGGTTCTCATGGTTTTAAAGGCGGGGATGTTGCCATAGCCCATTAATCCCACAGACAGATTAAAAATGGAAACCTAAATGCACGTTAGTCGGTCATACGGTTGTAGAAGGTAGGCAGGAAGGATTTTGATGAAGAAGAAGCAGCCGGAAAACAAAAAGAGGAGAGGGGTTAATTACATAGTCAACAGAAAGTCAGTAACAGTATACGGGTGTCTGTTTAAACGACCCTAACTCATATATATCAAAAAGTAGTAATTAGTCATTTACAAATCTCCCACTGAAGTATATTTTTGATCATATTATACCTAAATACTTGAGAAAAAGTATTACCATTCCAAAATCTTCAAAAATCCTTTAGTTAAGAATTAATGTATTCGGAAATACACTTATTGCCATAAAAATTTGCGCACCAAGAAATAATTTTGGGATTGTGACGAAACTTGGTATGAAGGTGCATGTCTGCCAGATATGCAAATGATTAGAAATGCAGCGTGATTGCGCATTGGTTAATGCAACTAGAGGGCGTTGAACTTCGTTCTCCTTGGAGTATAAAACAGGTAAGCAGAGCTTTTTTGAGTGTACTTAATCTTTTGCAAAGGAAACGCTGAGGTAGACCAACGCGTTACCCCGCCATCGAAGACATTATAAGCAACTGTCATAGTTCGAGATGGGAAGAATAATAGGGATGATGGAAACTGGGTGGTCAGCTCGGCGAGTTGCTCGTCAAGTAGGCCGTTCTGATTTTACTGTGAGGAGGTGTTGGGACCAGTGGACAGAAGAGACGTCATTTACACGGCGACCACGCTAAGGACGCCCTCGACAGACCATTCGTCGAGAAGACCGTCACATCATACGAAACGCAAGCGTAGAGCCAACTGCCTCATTGGCCGTTATCCAGACACAGGCAGCACCTTCACTACGGGCCCCTGTGTCTTTCCAAACCATCGCAAGGCGCCTGGTTGAAGGATATCTGGTATCGCGACGCCCATTAAGTATGCTGCCAATGACACCCATCCACCGACGCCTCCGTTGGGAGTGGTGGCGGGATTGAACTGCAACGGAATGGAACCAGGTCGTCTTCAGCGATGAATCTAGATTCAATTTGAGCAGTGATGACAATCGTGTTCGTGTGTGGAGACCCCGTGGTGAAAGCCTCAATCCTGCCTTCGCTTTACAGCGACACACCGCTCCCACAGCTGGTGTGATGGTACGGGGTGCCATTGCTTACGATACACGGTTACCCCTAATATTGATCCATGGCACAATGACAGCCCAGCGGTACGTCCATGACATCCTTCAGCCACAGTGTGATGCCACTCATGGAAGGGCTCCCAGTAGCCATTTTTCAACAAGACAATGCTCGGCCACACACAGCAAGGATGTCACAAGACTGTCTCCGCCACATTATCACCCTTCCCTGGCCTGCTCTATCCCAAGATTTGTCACCAATCGAGTATATCTTGGATCATTTGGGACGGCAAGTTGGACACCCTACGAGTTTGGTCGAACTAGAGGCGCGTTTACAGCAACTGCGGAACGAGATGTCTCAGGACGGAACTTGTATGCCTCAATGCTCGCTCGTATCGCATCCTGCATTCGCGCTAGAGGGGGTCCAACAGAATACTAAAACTTCCGTTCATTTGTACTTTTTTCTGCAATAAATGATCCTTTTTCTTTGATTTTCTAATCACTTACTTATATCAAAGTAGTACTTACATGTGTACAGTCTCGTTTCATTTTGACGACTTTTTCTTGGCGCGCAAATTTTTATGGCAATGAGTGTACAAACAGCTGTCATTAAAAATACAGCCATAAATTAACAAATGGAAATAATCGTTATTGTTTCTTTTCAC
Source organism: Metellina segmentata (assembly GCA_947359465.1). Lineage (NCBI taxonomy): Eukaryota > Metazoa > Arthropoda > Arachnida > Araneae > Tetragnathidae > Metellina > Metellina segmentata. The sequence continues at coordinate 37,746,450 of OX375878.1, read as the reverse complement.
ACTTGGTCTTGTCAAGCTAGATCAAGTTCGAGTGAGTTCATGCACCTTCAAAAAATCTGAGACGAACAAAGGATTAAAATACAGATGTTTCCTGGATAGTCCCAGGCAAGCAAGAAAGTGACCAGGAGAGATCTGCTCAGTATTATCTTTCCAACAGGAAGAAAGTATTACTATTCCAAAATCTTTAAAAATTCTTTAGTAAAGAATTAATGGATTCGGTAATACAAACTGTTGTCATTAAAAAAAAAACTGTCATAAATTAACAAAGGGAAATAAGCGTTATTGTTTCTTTTCGCACCTGGCCTTGTCAAGCTATACAAAGTTCGTGAGCTCATGCACCTTCAAAAAATCTGAGACGAATTAAAATACAAATCCTTCCTAAACAGCCCCAGGCAAGCAAGTAGGTGACCAGGAGAGTTCTGCTCAGTATTAAATTTCCAACAGGTCGGGGAAATCTTTATCCCATGATCAAATGAAATTGATCTCAAATGTCCACTGGCGAGTTTCGAGATGGCAGTTTAGAGGAGTATTTAATTGCATTGACTTCAAGATGCCTGCTCTTTTCAAACTATCTACCATTTCCACTGAGGACCACATAAAAGTGATCCGTTGTAAGCTTATCTTATGGAGCACTGACTATTGTCTAAGTGTATCAAAATTATCAATTCTAATCCTCTTGCCTATCTTTTTCTAGTTCTTTAAATATATAATGAAGCTATGGCTTTCCTTCAAAACCCATGTGTTATTTTCTAATTATTTATCTAACAGTCCTTCGTTCATGATTATAAGCTCAAATCAGAAAATGGAACAGTCCTGATTTGATTCATATTGTTAGAAGTGGTATATAAATAGTAGGAACTAGAAGAAAATATATGTAAACTATACATATACTATAGGGTAAAGCAAAACTAATTAAAGGTTAATAAGTATCCATAAGAAATTATAACCTATATTAAAATGTTCATTTTTCTATGATATAACTCAGATAAAACTAGCTTTTATAATAACCGATCAACAGTAAACAAATTTTTTATTTTATACAAAGAAAAAGTAAAGGCAAATGAAAGATAAGAAAAATTAACTTTTTCTTGAGAATAAAGAAAATTGTAAAATTTTGGTCGTGATTCTAGATTAAAGGTAAAAAAAATTGATTATTTTCTCAATACTTTCAAGAACACACTTATTTCTTTGAGGTTCTTATATTTTACTAAAGTTTAGGTATATCAAACGTAAAGTAATTTTTAAACAATAACAGAGAAAGATGATTCTTTGTCTATCCATTTTGAACTAGAATTTCAGAATAAATCTATATTAATTTAGAATTTATGACTGAATTAAAAGGTATTTTATGACTAATGACTGAAATAAAACATGTTTAAACAGACACCATTGTTACTGTTAGTAAAGTGAACGAACAATTATTACAATTACATGCACAATCGTTAGATTATACACCACTTAATGACATCAACTCATAACACAATAAGGAATCACAAGTAATTTCTGTAACAAAAGAAATAATCGTATTTAAAAATATATTAATGTAAACAGTTGTATTGTTAAAAATTAACAACAAAACACAAACAGTTGGAAGTATTAATTTTATTGAAAAACTAAGAACTTAATGTGGAGTCTTAGGTTTAATAATTTACTCGCATCGATCGGGATAAGAGCGTAAAATGATAAATTATTTTGTAGCGTGTAAATAGTTTACAAAACTTTAACTGTTATCCCTTAAAATTTTCTTTTTGGGAACCTTGAAATCTTATATATATATATATATATATATACAGGGTGGTCCCGAATTCATGGTACAAACTTTAATGGTAGGTACAGGACATTGTAACAATGATTTATTGTATAGGAATGTATAGTCGCAAGTGACGCGGTGAGGCGTAAACAGGGGAAATAAAAGGAAAGAGAAATGGAATGATCGGTTGGTATCATTGCCGGTAGAGGGCAGTAGATGTCTAGCCGCTGTTGAACATGATGCATCGCATTAGGGAAAAGCGCCATTCACAATTGTGCTGCCGTAGACGATGGGTGACTTTACGTATGCAGAAAAAGCAGACATGCATTACATGTACGGCCGTGCAAATGGTAACGGCAGAGCTGCGTTACGAATGTATCGCGCGGAGTATCCTGATCGACGAATGCCGGATCATAGAATTTTTCAACGGTTACATCGTCAACTTTGTGAAACAGGTGCGTTCGACGTCAACAGACATGGCGCTGGTCGAGTAAGAGCTGTACGCACTCCAAGGCTGGAAGAAAGCATCTTGAACATTGTGGCTGATAGACCCGAGTCAAGCACAAGAACTGTTGCGCGTGACGTAGGTGTGAGTCATCAGACTGTATGCAGAGTGTTAAACGAAAATCGCTTACACCCCTTCCATTTTCAGAAAGTACAAGCATTGAATCCGGCAGATTATCCTCGCCGCGTGAACTTCTGCCTGTGGGTGATGCAGCAATGTGCGTTGCAGCCGGATTTCGTAGATTATGTGCTATTTACAGATGAAGCGACATTTTCACGCGAGGGTGTCTTTAATGCGCACAATTCCCATGTGTGGGCAACCGATAATCCACATTGCAACGCGTCGACATGCGTTTCAACAACGTTTCAGTATTAATGTGTGGGCTGGTATTGTGAACGACTTTTTGATTGGCCCATACTTACTACCCACGCGGCTCACTGGCGGAAGCTATCTTATTTTTCTGAAAGAAGTGTTACCACAACTGCTGCATGATGTTCCGATCGCCATTCGTAACCGCATGTGGTTTCAGCACGATGGGGCGCCAGCACACTTCAGCATTGATGTACGGAATTACCTGAATGCCACGTTTGGTACTCGATGGATTGGGCTTGGTGGACCAGTCCCTTGGCCACCCCGATCTCCCAATTTATCGAGCCTCGATTACTTTTTATGGGGACATCTAAAGCATCTAGTTTATGAGACTCCAGTTGACTCAGATGAGGATCTCGTCGCTCGCTTATCTGTAGCTGCTGCAGGTGTGCGTGAAATACCAGGCATCTTTGAACGTGTACGCCAATCGCTCCACCGACGCTGTCAAGCATGTATCGATACTGGTGGACGCAATTTTGAACAATTACTGTAAACATGACACTTGTCAACAACGCTTTCAATAAAATCTTTGTTTTTCCTTTCGGCCGTTATTTCCCCTGTTTACGCCTCACCGCGTCGCTTGCGACTATACATTCCTATACAATAAATCATTGTTACAATGTCCTGTACCTACCATTAAAGTTTGTACCATGAATTCGGGACCACCCTGTATATATAAAAGGCTACAGAAGTTAATGACCATAACTTGCTTAAGTATAAAATTTTGGACTGTAAAAAACTTGTTATAATTAATTATTATATCCTAATAATTAAATTTAAACAAAAAATATTATTTTGTACAAATGATATATAAGTGTATGTTCAAATGATAGTCCCCTGAACTATTTACTTATTTTTCTTGCGTTACGTGTTCGTTAAAGAGTTTGACTATCGTAACAACGTAAAAATGTTTACAAACTACGAAATATGTATCTAATTAAAGAAGTAAACTGTTTCTTATCTTCAACTAAATAGTTTTAATGAATGACGATATATCTTACTTAAAACTAGTATAAAATAATTTAGTTTAAATGTTGAATATTTATTTTACCTTTTTGGTTGTTTCGATATAAGTATTTCGACATTAACGTAACTGATCAGATCTTGACCTCGTCATCATAAAAATTAGCAAATTTTTTCGGTATTAATGAAAGAGATGTCTTGTCTAAACCACTTTGCAAGTTGAAAAGAAGGATCCCATTCTTACGCTTAGAAACAATTGTCTTTAATGCATTTATACATGTGATTTTTTTTTAAAGCAAATTACAAGAATTTGAAATTGCGATATTAATAACTTTAAAATGTCAGTTGAAACGACTTTATAATTCTGCATTCATCTTTAAAAGAATTTACTTATTTCATCCATTTTTATTTGCTGTTATAAAAGTGTACCTTGTATTTTTTTGAGGAAACTTTCACTATATTGAATAAATACATATATTAATAACATCGTCTTTTGACATTTTGTTAGTTAAAACCCATAACAGTATAAATAGAAGTATTGATAAAGCAAGTTTAACTTACCAGGACGATAACAAAATCTAGCCAGCACCAGGCGTTTTGGAAATATTTTCTGAAACCCAGAGCTACCCATTTGATAATCATCTCAAAGAAAAAAAGGACGGTGAACACTTTGTCCATGTATGTTAATATGGTTTCCAACATAGGTCTATCTTTCAATTTTACATCTTCGGCCGCCTGTAAGAAAAAACTACCAAATTAAAGTGAATTCTAAATTAAGGTTCTAAGTATTTTAAAATATCTCCCATCTCTTTAAACCTTTGTGCTTTACGGGGTATCCAAGTAGTGTAGTATTACTTTCTCTCACAATATACACTAGATGGAGAAAAGTATTTGGAAGCTGTATGTTTTTCAGAAAAAAATGCTTCATTATTCTACTTAGTAATGTGTAGGCCCTTTTTTGCATCTATTATAGCTGCATTACGTCAAGGCATACTTCCCACATGTTCTCTGTAAGTCTGGATAGGAATAGCTCTATGTGTTAAGATAGGTATGGTGGTGTCGTATTCGTCGCTCCAGTTTGTCCTACAAGTGCTCAATCGGATTAAGATCGGGGTTCTGAACAGGCCAGTCAAGCAAATTCACCTCATTTTCAGGAAACCAGTCCAGCGCATGTTTTGCAGTATGACATGTAGCTCAATCCTGTTGGATGAAACAACCATCATCGCCGTAGTATTACTACAATATAGGCAAGTCCACGTTATCCAGAACGTCGAGGTACACGCCAACGTTCATGGTACCAGGAGCATAAAGCAATGGGCCGAGTCCTAACTAGGAAAACAACTCAACACTAAGATTGATCCTCCTCCGAATTCCAGCAGTGTCCAAATACTTTTGTCCATATATTGTACATAATGATTAAATGCATACGTATACCATCAGAGGGTTAAAAGCACGAAAGTTATCTCTATAAGACGGTAAATTTCTAGTTATATTTTATGTTTTACATAATAAAATATCATTTATATATGTAATTACGTGTTATTTAATTGAATAATGCTCTCATCTATGAGTATAAATAAGGTGAAATTCTGAGAAATATATACATAGAAATTTGTTTTAATGAAGTGTATTTTGTTCTTATCAATAACCGAACACTGAAATCAGTTCATACTATACTACATAATCATTACCCTACAATAATGGACCGGATGCCAGCAGATTTGCATAAAATCCAGTGCTTGCACGTGACCTGATAAGGTTAAATAAGATACGCAAAGTGGTAACGTCGTTAGTTCTGAGTGAAATTGTGACAGTATGTCGAAACGAAAGGAACTTAGTGACTTTTGAAAGAGGCGTTATAGTTGGTTGTCACATTAGTGGCAAGTCTTTTCGCGCAATTGCGGTAGAATTATCACAGCCTCAGTCAATTGTTGGTGATGTCGTGAAGAAGTGGAAGACTACGGGAGTTGGGACACGAACTGCACACGTTGGCCGTTCCTGTAAACTGACCGAGCTGGATCGGCGTGTCTTGAAGCGTGAGGTTTTTAAGAACCGCAGAAACCACTCAAAATCATCAACAGTGAGTTTCAACAGGCAGCAGGGGTTACGGTGCAACCCAATACTTTAAGGAAGTAACTGCACGCCCTCAATATCCATGGATGTGTTGCCGCACTCAATCCAAACATCTCCTATCCAACAAAACCGGCAGATTCGCTTGGTGTTTGCAACGTCGCAACTGGACTGTGGACCACTGGAAAACTGCTTTATGGAGCTAGGAGCCACGCTCTTCCAGTCGGATGGGCGTACCTGGGTTTGGCGAATGTCAGGCGAACGTCTGTTACCCAAGTGCATCGTTCCAACTGTCAAGTTCGGTGGTGGTGGTGTACTTGTTTGGAGTATTTTTCATGGTATAGCCTGGGACCTTTGCATGTTGTTCCTGGTGAATTGAACGCCGGTACATGAAAATTTTGGACAATAAGGTTCTTCCTACGTCTGGCAATTTTATGGAATGGACGAATGCTATTTCCAGGATGACAACGCTCCATGTCATGTTGCAGCCTCTGTCAAGCAGTGGTATCAAGATATGGATGTAAAACTTCTTACCTGGCCTGCTCAGATACCCGACCTCAACACCATAAAACATTTGTAGGACGAGTTAGAGCGACACTTACGAACCAGGGAATCACGTCCGTAATCTACAGCTGAGCTGGCGACATTCTTGCAGAAGGAATGGACAGAAATACCCTCAGCTGTGTGACAAAACCTAGTTGAAAGTATGCCCAGAAAGGTTACTAGTGTAATTACAGCACGTGGGGGACAATACCCCTATAAAAGAATGTATTATTTGCACATCTTCCTGTCAGGTCCATTATTGTAGAGTAGCGTAGTTGTAAGATTCTTAATGTCTTAAATCCTTATAGAAGTTGAGAGTATTTTCATCCTTTTAATTTTGTATTCCTTTGATACATAAAACGGAAGGAAAAACATAAATAACAATCTTCTAATTTTAAAATATTGCGTCCCTTCAAAATTTCATGATACCCCTACACTCCCATATTAAATTAGCTGTTCTTATATTAATCCTTGTTATACTAGAATCTAATAATAACCCAATTTATACGCAGATGTTTAAATTTTTTGAACAATAAGTTAAGTACAGTTTACTTTATTTACAATCATATAAATGTAGGTTAAAAGTTAATTTATTACAATTTTTTATTTAAATAAAGAAATCCTTCTAACACGTTCTTCACTCAATGCTCATATTTCTTTAACGTGACCTCTTATATTGGCTAAATAAAAATATTTGCAATACGAAAAGGGCTAGAATTTTAATACTGTTATAGATTGTTGGTTAAATCAAGATCATTCTGAGAAAAAGCGAAGAAAAACAAATTTTACTTCCTTAGCTTAACTTATTAATTCTATTTAACAAGAGGTCTAACATCTACAAAAAAAAACAATGACCAAATGGATTTAACCAGTCTAAAAAACACCACATTCTGATATAAAAAAAGCTGAAAAACTCAAATTTTGAAAGACTTGACTTGTGTTTCACTATAAAGTCGACGATATCATGTGCTACGTTGATATAAAATTATGGTGCGTAAATGAAAGTTAAAAATATTTAAATTTTAATTACATTCTATGTATAAGCACTTACTATTGTAATTCTAGATATGAATCCTCGAAAAGATTATTGGTTCAATATATTTTAACAGAACCAAGTTTGAAGATAAATACGTAATACTATAATCCTTTTAGACATTAGAGTATAATTTTGCATATAGAGTATAAAATAATACTCACTAGTGCTAGACTACTGATCATAATCATAGTAATGATAATGGTTTCAAAATATTTATTTTCAATTAGAATAAACATCTTCGTCCGGATTTCTTTCCATTTCTCCCAGAATTCAGGATTGTATTCTTCTGCACAGCATGCAAATTTCGTGTAGCAACCGTCCGGACAGCAGTCTGCGGGATATTCAGCAATGACAACATCGGCTGTGTTAGTCTCCAGTTTGTCATCGTCAACGTCACCTTGTCCTTGAGGGTCTATGTCAGATCCAGCAATTACATCTGAAACAGCATTAATAGTTTCAAAAGCTGGTAGCGCAGGGAAGTGAAAAGATCACAAAATGTTATTGAATCATACTACTCACCTTCTCCTAGATCTTCTTTACTCGCATCTTTCTTTTCCTCGTCTAAATCGTTTTGCGAAGAGCTTCTGATCTCTTTGGACGGTTTCTCGATGATGACTCCTTTGTCCTTGTACCCGTTGTAAGACTTGTTGCTCATGTTATCTTCCTCCTTCTGTGGGTGCACTTTGTTTCCAAACACTTCCTTCTCCTGCAAAAACAACTTCTGTTAATCGGTTAGATGAAAACAGCAATAGAAATTACAACAAATGCATTGAACATCAGAATAAATAGTTCACAATGGTAAATGATTAGAAATAAAAGAAAAACTCAAGAACACAGCACAAGCCCGTCGCCAAGATAGCAATTAAAATGGCTATTTGGATTGGTAGCCTTCCATTTACCCACAAAAAAAAAGTATTGGTGAAAATCAGTACTTCCAGGTTGGGAAGTGAGCTACCATATTTCAAAATTTTCGTCCATTAGCAAATGTAATTATTGACAATTAGCAATGTTACCGTGTTCTTGAATCTCATCAACTAAAATACAGTACAGAAACCTTTGATTGCATTTGTGAGTGAAAAAGAGAAAGAAACAAATCAGGCCATATGTCATAAATGACATACGTATAGGTTTTTGACAGTGTCGATAAAGTTTTGTAACATTCATTTTATTTTAGAATTAAGATGTGTGTGAGAATGAATTAATTTTGTTTCATTAATTTCAATTACAGTCGTTAATAGTGTTATCACTATATAAAATGCGTTCAAAATATGTAATCAATGTCTTGTTCTGAAACGCATTGATGGATATTTAGTAAAAAATTGAGTTGTATAGTTTTACAAGACATTGAAACACATTAGTTTATACTATTCTCTTATATTCGAAACTATATATGTATGAAAAATATAAAATTTAATAATTAACTTTTTCTCTAAAAAATGTCTGCTTATATTGATAAGAAGCACATTAGTAGATTTTAATTTATCATAAAAAGTATTTTTTACAATTATATAACATTTTATAAAGTTTAGTTTTTCTTCCGGGGGTTAGGTATTTATTACTAAGAAACTGATGGTGAATTTTGTAAATTCACAATAAACTAAATTTTATTTACTTTAGAAATTTCATGTGTGAAAGTCAGTATAAAACATCATATTTCTGTTTTGCATTTGTTACTTCTACATAAAGCATTTTGCTTAGAAACATTGGTAAATAGATTGAGATTTATTTTATTAATTCGTTGGAATGTGCGAATTAAATATGGATAAAAAACTTTCTATTACAGGCCGTTTAAGATAATTTCTTCATTAATTTGAATTTCAAAGGCAAACTTTTTCTGTTACTCTAAACCAAAATATACAGTAAAGTATTTTAACTTAAATTGTCAAAATGTATTTTCTATTAAAATATTATGTATTTTGTTATGAAATTGAAATGACTAATACGTGCATTAAAACTTTTTAGTCAAACTTTTGTCCAATTATCTCTGAAAAATTATAAAAAAATTACTCGAAATTCGTTCATTTTTAATTTATCTTGCATTATTTCTCTAAATATTTGATCTGGCTATGTTAAAATCTACAAAGTAAATAGTAATAGTAAAATGTATCTACAATAAGATATACTCTAAAAGTTAAGAAAAGATTCTATCCGTACCATTTCCTTGTTGTCTTTCGGTTGAACCTTGTCTCCCATTCTGACAGAATTGACCATGGAATTGCTCTTATTTTTCATTTTAATGGCTTTTCCATCCTCTGGAAACAGAAAAGGAAATATTTAATTTAACTTTTTACATTTAAACACCAATAAAACATCCTTAGATTCATTGTGAGTATTGAAAATTAAATAGATATCATTCGATATTTCCTTTAGGATCTTTCCCTTCGGGATTAATTCCGGACCATCACCAGTAGCTAGTTATAACTTGTTCTTGTTACTTACTTTGTTAATTTAAGGGGGCTTACGACCTTTAAACCTTCCAAAAATTCGATTTTTCAAAAAATATCTATATTAAAGTACATACATTTCTGATCATTTTGACACCAACCATATGACAAAATTCAAATAAATACCAGAGATATGAAAGAAAATCGAAAGGTACACTGAGCAAAACATGGGCTTCTGTAACCAAAATTTTATCTTTACGGCTCTTTTTCTCGGCTTTTTTTTTTTAGAAAAATCTCAGATTGAGCGCATGATATCTGAAGTACTATTTGAGCAACTTGTTCAAAAATTGGAATACATATTCGTTAAACCTACATGCTTGTTTTAAATCCAAAATATTGAAAAAAAATTTATTATTTTGGAATTTTGGGGAAGACATTGTTGTTGACGTATCAGAATATTTACTGCTTCCAGGAAACATAATTGATAAAAAATATTAATTTTTTTTGCTTTTATTTTAATCTGTTATATATATAGAATACCATACACTAAAATTAATTTGTATACATCTATTTGTTTATGTGCAATCTTGCGCGCAGCACTGTTTCTCAAATATTTACTCACAATGAAGTTATACCTTAACGAGCCCGACACAAAAACTCCTGCAAATATTTAAATCATGTTTGTACAATGTATTTTATACCTTAAAATTGCAGGAGCATAATGGAAAAAAAAGTATTCCATTTTATGCAATACTTAAAAAATGACATAGCTTCGAAACTGACCTTATTCCTACTCCATCAAGAGTGGTTTAAAGGTCGTAAGCCCCCTTAACATTTTTTAATAATGCACTTTGTTAATTATTCTTGCTGTAGTGCGAATTTAGTTAGCTTATACATAATAAACCCATACTGGTTGGTTTTTAGGTTTTTAGGCTCAAGGCTATTATAAATTCCGAAGCCCCTTGAGTAAACGAGTTGATTTGTTCTGTTCTAGGAATCGAACAAGCGGTTGTTATCGCCGTGGACAAAATCCACTAAGCCGGGGTAGCCACTATTTTATTGTATAACCTTGCAGTTCAAGCCCCATGTTTCTCGTGAGCTATTCTTGTTGGTCCTTGAAAGTTAGGTTTTTGCAATATTTCTCAGTAACTGTAAATGAGAAAGAAAAGGTAAGTAAGACAATCTGATCAAGACTAACCTTGATAGCCTAATTCATAGCCATCAAGAGCTATTTCCAATTCCGTTTTCTCTTTTGGGCTTTTCTTGTCCGCACTTGGCACTTGACCGTCAACCATCATCACGGGAGGGTCCTCCCCGTCGCCATTTTCCGTGTTCTGGTCAGCAATTTGGTTCTGCACCTTGGCTCGCAAACCCTACGGAAAATATGTGGCATTAGAAGCGTCTGAAAACATGATAAAATAACTCTTGTCGTTCTCTTTATCAGACTATAAAAAATGTCAAATTATTAAAAAGCAATTCGATTCGGGCTGTAAATCGGGATAACTTAAAACAGAGTTCATAACCACATTGGGTGTTTAATCTAATTGGGGGGAGTAGACCAATAAGTTATCAAATTGAAAATTCAGTACTTGAAATCTTTAAAACCAAAGTGATGAAATCGTATTCAGAAAACGTGCCAATTTACGAATAACACAGGGCACACTTTATGCTACGGAAACCTTTCATCCACTTTCATTTAGCTTGACAGATAAAGCCTCTCGTACATAATGCAATAATTAACAAAGTATAACAAATCTTACAAAAATAGTGTCTCTCTCTTTTAGTTGATTAGTTAGGTGAAGCTCTTTATGAAATACGAGGGCTGTTTAATAAAGAATGATCATAAATTATTAAAAAATAATTTTCTCTTCTAATCCTCCAAATTTTTATGGTCTTTCTGAAAATGCTCCCCATTACATGCAATGCACTTATCCCACCTCTTTTCCAGTCTACAAACACCTGGTGGAAGCCATTTTTTGACAGGTCCTTCAAAAAAGCCTACGCAACTTTTACCATTGCCTGTGATAATTAAAACCGCTTTTCCCGGAGGTGTTTCTTCAAATTCGGGAAAAAAAATATCGCATGGAAATGAGGATTATATGGAAGATTGGGAACACACATGACTCTCCCCATAATCTTCCTGTAGCATCACAGGTACTTCAGCTGACGATTTTTTAAGGCGAAAACAAAATTTCAATGCAGTGCATTGCACACTTCGCGTGTCAATCCATTATTGCCGTATGCAAAAGTAAAACTGGGCGTTCTCGGCCGGCTGCTAAGGCCTCAGCAATGATGTCATGACCATGAAACTTGCGCTATCCATTCTCCACTTATCCCGCTACACATTCAATATTAATTTTATTTTTCTTGATTTTTTAATCACCTTTAAAAAAATTATGATCATTCTTTATTGGACAGCCATCGGAGTAACATTCAATCCTCTAAACTATAAGTTTATTTCACATTCATGTGATAATAGAAATTAAAATAGGAAGGATCCTCGCAAATCTTACTTTCAGAAGACCGAGCAGTTTCTGTTTCACCCAGTTCCTCGCACGACCAATGCGATTGAAGGCTTCTGCTATTCCTTTCGTATCGTCTCCGGCCGGAGCTTGAGACAAATTTGAGGCACCGAAAGAAGACAGCAACAGAGCAAGAAAGAGATTCAGCACCTACGTGGCAAAAGTTTTCCAGGTTAGATCGTAATATGAGGTCTTAATTCCACAAATTCGTGAGTGTACAAATTACATTTAAGATATCTAGCAAATAACAAAGTTCTTTATGCGTCAGATGAAACAATTTTAAAGGGAATTAAATTGCAAAACATAAAGAACTTTAAGTACTTGTGTTGTTGTTACGAATTCTCCTTGGTCTAGATCAACTAGATCAAGTCCAGAAGATCGTACACCCTCAAAAAGTCCATAACTTGGACAGGATTCACTTTGAAATCAGTCTTGACCATCCCCATACAAGCAAGAAGGTGACTGGGGAAGGCCGGAGCCAAACTGCATTTTCTACACGGTAAATACTTGTTGTTTTATGTAATTAATCCGACTAAATATTTTCTATTATACAAAAGAGAACAGAATACCATTTTAGGGAAGGTTGTGTCTACTCTCAGATTGTTTTCTCCTATCTATACGTTTAACACAAAAGTTCCTATTTCTGCAAGTACATTCAACATTCATATTTGAATTTCAAAATACGTTATTTTGTCTTAGGTTTATATTTTTAAATGCATATGATTAAGTGTTATTTGAAATTAAAGAATATTTTTATGAAAAAGGGATCAATAATTATGCATATTTTTTGCATGCTTTAAACTTCTAGATTAAAAATTTAACATTCAATTCATGTAAATCTAATTTCTAACCTCAAATTTAAAGTTGGAACAAAATAGTTAAACAGTTCTAAATAGTCAAATATTTAAACATTAAATAGGAAATTAAGGTGCAATCTACTGTTACGCTATCCGTTTCATAACACAATATGCTGCTTGGTTTATTGAATTTCAATCGAATTTCAATAATAGTTGTAGATGAATTTCAATAATTGCTGCATGCTTTAAACTTCTAGTTTAAAAATGTAACATTCAATTAATGTAAATCTAATTTCTAACCTTAAATTTAAAGTTGAAACCAAAAATTAAACAGTTCTAAATAGTCAAATATTTAAACAGTTCTAAATAGTCAAATATTTAAACAGTTCTAGATAGTCAAATATTTAAACAGTTCTAAATAGTCAAATATTTAAACAGTTCTAAATAGTCAAATATTTAAACATTAAAAATGAAATTAAGGTGCAATATAATGTTACGCTATACGTTTCATAACATAATATGCTGCTTGGTTTATTGAATTGCAATCGGGCACGGGCCAGAAATTACCCAAGCTTCGCCAAGCACATAAACAAGAAACCAACGTTGAAAGTTAAAATTACAATGAGAAAGGAATGAAGAAAAGTAGAAGTAAAAGTTAGAGGAAAACAGAAGGGATAATGTATCACTAAGATTTCACTGGGTTGTGAATACAATAAAAGGAATTAGTTTTTCCTGCTAAATTAGCAGTCAAGCCCTTGCACTGTACTTTCGACTAACATAATTAAAATAAAATGGTTTATTTCACGACGATACTCACCACTAAATTACCTATAACGACTGTGGCTAAGAAAAAAGGTACACAAGGCCATCCAGAAACAACCATGCAGTCCCACATGGATTCGATCCACTCTCCGCACAACACGCGGAACACGATCATGAAGGAGTGCATGAAGTCTGTAAAGTTCCACCTGGGAACTTCGTGACCGTAAAATCTACGAAAATACGGAAGAATATGAGAAAACAGAAATTACAGAGTCGAATCTTCTATATTTTTACTTAATTCAATATTTATGGAAACGATAGTAACCCACCCTGCCTAGTTTTAAGTTTTAATATTGTATATAGTTAATACATAATTTTAACGGTTAGGTTTTATGGATTAACGGCCTTATTAAGCCAAGCTGGGACAAACAAAAGGCAGACAACGTCAAGTGATAGCCATACACAGGAAAAGTTTTACTGATACAGAAGAGTAAAACACATCCCAGGTACAGGGTGTCCATAATGTTCCAATTTCAAAAATGTATTAGAAAGGCAAATATAAAGACAGATTAAGTGGAAGTTATTACAAAAGGACACGTATATATTAAATTTTTTTTTAACTTTATTTACTACACCTTTATATGAGTACCATTAATTTTGCACTAAGCACATGAAGACGGTACTCGATTTCTTGCAATGTTCGTTGTTGCAAACTCTCAAAGGGATTTTAGTACATACTTATTGGAGAACTTGCTTTTCCTACTACTCATAAAACAATTTCAATGAAACTCAATTTGATAGGACAATTGGTTTATGTAACTAAATTTAGGTAATACTTGGAATTTTTTTGCAATGCCCAAACTCAGAACTCTTTGGCACTATAAGGTGCAAACTGGCGACTATTTATAAAGGCAAACTCGGTGTCCTCAGCCACCATTACTCTTTACATAGACAATCATCAACATCCACGCGTTTACAAATCGAGATTCGAACCCAGGCCTACTAGTTGTGAGATAAACACTATGTACTATACTAGTTAGGATTCAAAGTTAAAAATTAGCTGATGGACATTTCTGCACGTAGCTTGTGTATTTAGTACCCCATAAAAGAATGTCCTAAACTAATTAAATTGTGTACCATATATGAAAAAACAGTATAAATACATAGTTATTAGAAAACGTACACAGTATTCTGCTAAACTAAAGATAAATTCTTCAAATTTTGATATTATAGAATAATTTGAAACCTATTTACTCATTCGAATATTATAGTTCTGCTTTGTGCGCTACATTTCGAAACGACAACCTTCGAAAGTATTTGTTCACAACATATCTGAACGACATAGAGTTAATTATTTGAATAAGATGGTCTATAGTAATTTTATTTGTACAAACGTTAAGTCTCCAAAACTTGTACTATAAAAATGTTAGAAATCATACATGAATTTAAGAAAACATTATCAGCAATAAATTTTTTTTGGAACAAGGTAAAATCTATGAAATTCAGCGCGAGTGCTATAAAATGAATACTGTAATTAATGTTTAAATCTGTCATTTACATTTCTTTATCTTGACTTCTTTTCACTGCATTAACTGTAAAACAAGCATTGTTTTGCATAAAATAATGTATTTTATTTTAAAACTAACGTTTAGAGTTAAAACTACGTGTGTGATACATAATGAATATAATTTCATAGTAATCAATAAATTTAATAGTTTGCTAGATTAATTTTAAAAATCAAATAGAAGCAGTCTTATAAATCCTATTTGCAAGTATATATTGTAACAACACTGCTAAGTTAAGAAAATAGTACAAACATCCCATTTGTAAATATTAAATGCCATTCCATTTCCTACCATCTAAATCTAAAATGATCCCTTCTCGCATTTAAAAAATGTTTTAACTTTTACGTAAATTAAAAGTTTTTTTTTTTTTGACACATGAACCGTTTATTTGATGAAAGACATCAATAATACTATAGTATAGAATTTAATACTTACAAATCCTTGAATTTCGTATAATTTGTTCCAAAAAGTTGCATCCCCATGACAGCAAAGATGAAAATAATGATACCCAAAACAAAGGTTAAATTTCCTAACGCTCCTACGGTTTTTCCCATGATGGAGATGAGTAAATTCAAAGTTGGCCAAGATTTGGCTAATTTAAAAACCCTTAGCTGAAAAGAGAGAAAATAATGAATTTTAAATTGTATTGTTTCAGAAGCATCCTCCATACAGTATATTTAAAGACAACTGAAGTAAATAATTGTAAAATCAATGAACATGCTTCACTACACAATACTTCGACTCTGCATGGTAAGAAAGAACATGAGTAATCTCGAATGCATATAGGTAACTTCGAAAAGGTAATTAGGGAAATTTGTTCATAAAGTGAAAAAGTGTTGGATCGGGTCATTTAAGGCCCGGTGCACACATAACCGACAGCACACATAACCACCACATTCAACGTGCAGCACCGAAGCCCAACTATGCACACATAACCGAGAGATGACTCAAGTACTCATTATTCTACTCCAATATTCTATCGAAGAAAAAGTTTTTATTTTGATTACTTAGTGTAAAAAAAAGTATATTTTGAAACAAAATAGACGTTACTGGATACAACCATTTATTAATTATTGTTTATATTCCATTTATTTATGAAAAAAAGGTATTTCAGACCGGAGACGCATGTGCAGCGCTGTGGGGAACTGCATTACAAATTGCACGCAAGTTGGACGTGCGTCGCCAGAGGCATGTGTGCCTTTACTCCGTTTGATCTAATGTATCTCAGATCGCACTTGCGTTGCTGCACATAGAAAAATCGGATGTGTGCACCGGGCCAAATATTATCAGAACAATATTTGCCTGAGTGATAGTAAAGAAAATAATTAATACAAAAGTTTGCTTTACACCATAGTTTTGCAAAGATGGGGAAGTGCTACTGTCCCATTGTGAACGAATCAGGCTGAAGAAAGTTTGAACCAGGGAAAATATTGAAAAAATTAAGTTTAGAAGAAGCTAAAAAAATGTTTTAAGTAAATACTTATCCATTTGATCAACAGACACACCCACTGTAGTGATGTTGTGAGATGAATGCTTGGGATAGACAAATTGTTATCACAACTTTAAGTTACTGATTTTCATTACTAAAAATAGTGAGCAATAACTAGTGTGTTTATATATAATTTACTTTTGTTGTTTCGTTAAAAGATTAGATTTCCAATGACCATTCCAAGTTGTTTTATTTACAAACTAGCTGTTCAAATTTCAAAATGACACACAGCTACATAAATATTTTAGTGACTATAAAAAATTATACACACGGAAACACTTGCAATTTTTCGATAGTTTAGATGATAGAGTTTTGCAAAGGGGCGCCAAAAATGGCTTTGAAAGGGAGTTGAGCAAATAATGTTTGGGAGACATTGCATTACATTAAAACTATGTTTATGAAATGGGCACATTTAAAAAAATAGCTGATATTTTAAAATAGAAAAATTTATTTCGAAGTGTTCTAAATAATTCCTTTATATTAAAATAACATAAATAAGTTTGTACTCACCAATCTAAATGATCTTAATACTGAAAGTCCTTGAACACCTTCTAAGGATAATTCTATCAGAGATAAAGCTACTATAAAGAAATCAAATATATTCCAGCCGTCTTGAAAATAAAATTTTGGACTCATGGCTATCAGCTTCAAGCCAGCTTCGATAGCAAATGTAGCTGTAAAGAACTGTAACGAAATATCATTAGTTAATCCATTATATTATCTCAGCCACATTTTATTTCAAATTATTCAACTTTAAGCAGCTGTACATGTTGTTCTAGAGTTTTAGTGCAAAAACAAATTGAATGGTGAGCGCAATGTTAAGAATGTGAGTTTAAAGTAAGATTTTTTGTATTAAAGAAATATATGTAATTACAAAAAAGTAAAAAAATATCAAATATCTTCATTTCCATTTGGAAGTCTAAAGAACTTCTTTGTATGTAAATTTTCAAATAAGGACATTTAAAAGATTCTTGATGTATATTTTTTAAGAAATTTATAATCAAATTAAATTACGAAAATATTAAACTCTGTTCAAGGAGTTCTCTGTTCAATGAGTAAATTTCTGTGTAATTTCTTTAAAAAAACTCTGAAAAGCGAGATAAGTACATCCAACAAAACGTGTTTAATAATAATGATAAGAACTATCTAATTTACTTTATCAATGCGAATAGAAAATTGTTAAATGATTCTGCCTCTTGTACAAACATTTCACTTCAAACAAAACTTCATGTCATTCAAAACTAGTTTTTTTTTAATGATTTTAAAAATGTAGTTTCAAATTACATTTGTAAAATTATTTCATCAGAACTAAAACTAGTGGGAAATGTAATTCTAATTTCATTTCAGCTTGTAGAGATAATAGTGCTTTCATGTTCGTAAAGGAATTGAAAGGTTGTTTATTAAATAACTCTATGTTTAAGGGAAATCATCAGTACATTCAACGGACTTAAATAAAACCATTAAAATAGGAATTAAAAATCTTCAGTTCCAGTATGATAAACTACATTTGTTGAAGGTAACTTTTAGCGAGCAACAATTGTTATTGTTATATTCACGAAAGAAAACTTCATTCGTATAAGAAAATAAGCAAAAAATATTTTAATTTAGTTTTAATTGAATACCGTATGAAAAGTAGTTTTTATTTGGTCAGCTATTTGAATTTAATTTTTGACAAACAAATTTTGGATGAAACAAATTTCTATATCATCTTAACTTCATGTTTATTTCTAAAACGAATAATTTATTTCAAAATACATGACAAATGTACACTACAAAAAACATTCCAAATACCTTTGTTCAAACTATGTACTCAATTTCACTAATAAATCTAAGTGATGTAGTATAGTTTGAAATATGAAAATACATGACTAAATATCCGGAAGCTATTTCTACTTTTTATGTTTTATAATTTTCAAAATAAATTTGTCTTTGTTGATTAATCTGACAGATATTGTAAGTAGTTTTGAACTATTCCATGCTCTTAAAAAGCTTAACCGAATTGACGAGAACAGACTGAACTCTATGAACAGAAGAATGTAACGCGTTTATGGGAGATTTATGGAGGATAAAATAAGAATTAAATAATGCAGTAGTATTTATTTCATAACACCAACTCATAAAGCCAGAGACAGCCAAATTAGCAGGGTATGAGAATATTCAAAAGATATACTTACCTTCAGATAGTCCATGTGTTCAAATACTTGTCTTCTTTTCCAATTTATTTGTATTTTTTTTTATTAATTGAATTTTAAAAATACGGTTAATATTCGTTTTCAAAATATCTTTATTGTAGATTCATGTACTATATTTTTCATAATTTAAATGCATAATTGTATTTAAACTAAATCATATATGGTATGTTTCCTGAAGTGTGGGTGACAAAAATTTAATTTCGATGAATCTTTATATAAGGGCAAGTATACAAAGAACATTTTTTTAAATTACAAGACAGATCGAAACATACAGCTAATAATAAATCTTAGTTATTAAGTTGTATTATATTTTCTTTCCTTTTTTCGCTTCGGAATATCCATTTTGCCGGGAAAAAAATTAAAATAACGAGAAATTTAATTAAAATATTAATTATTTCTTTAAAGTAATTTGTTTAAATTACAATGAGAGACGTACTGGGGGGGGAGGGGGTTTAGTTCCCTTTCCTTTCTTAAATAATCTAAATACATAAGCAAGCTACACGCAACGTTAAAACAGATACTTATATACTAACAGTGCTTATGTACTAATAGTGCTTATGTACTAACAGTGATCTATTAAATCGAATCTAAATTCCTATTAAATATCATATGCGTTATTTATGACTAATTTGATATATTCTAGGCTAGATTATTATTAATAGAAGGAAGAGTAAATAATTATAAGAAATTAAAAATTTTGATAATTATATACGAAGACAATTATTTTTAACTATTGATGAATGGTAAGGATTAGAATAATTGCTAATGTAACAAACAATTTAAATTAAAATCGGCTAAAGCTACGTAAAATACTACTATGAATATATTTTCATCTAATCTATCTATATCTGAAAAATGTATCCTATTGCATATGTAGAATATAAATTAAATGTGTCATCGATAATTTATCATGTAATATAGCGGGATATATTAATATGAGACATGGCTAGTTAATTACTTAGTAAATAATAATTTAAAAATGGAAAGAAAGAAAATCTTGTATACTAATAATATTCTTTTTCAACGAAATATTTATTTTCCTAGCAGCAATATGATTCCTATGTTCTTTTTATCTGTGTGCGATTGGGTAAATGTATCGTGTAAAATGTCAGATAGTACAAATCAATGGTATCATGTTGAAGTCATCTAACCCTTAATAAGTAACATGATCCAATGAGTGGAAGTAATGCATCAAGTTTATAAATGAATTTTCTGTACTGACTAAAGCACTAATTTAGATTTGTATGCAATCCAGAGGGAAGGAAAGGCGTGCAATTATTATTAATCATTAGCTCTATCAAATCTGATTGTTGTCTTTTCCATATTAAATATTAGTAATAAATAATGCTTGGCTAATTTTTTAAAACTTATATGAATAAATAGCTTTACAAATCATAAATAAAATATCAAAGTTAAATATTTATTTACAAAAAAGCGTACGTTTATATTTTGCTTACCCTCTTATTGACATTGTGCTATCGTTACGTAGTATATATTGCATGGAACTTTAAGTGGACTATTTAAGAATACATATTTCTTCTTATAAAAGAGTTTGGCATACATTTTTTTTACTTTTATGTAACCTATTTTAAGAAATGACAGAAGTAAATGTGAAGCTGATTACTTCAAAAATTGTTTTAATGTAAAATGTTTTAGATATTATTGCTGTCGTTCAAATGAAAACATGACATAGATGGCAAACTCAGAGGTTAAATAATTTTCAATATCCATGTCAAATTGAAGTATCCTGATAGATTATACATGACAAACTGTTATCGTATCTTTAATATTTACGATGCATAGCGTAAAGGACTTTAGAATACCAAATGGGAATGTTATTAGTATAGATAAGAAATATTAATGGTTTATGATATCTTAAACGTTCATTTTTATTGTTGCTATAGTAAAATATAACAACCAAGAAGTTTGGTCGCTAAATAGCTAAAATTAATGATTATCCGGTTGTACAAAGGTGCAGAAGAAAAGAACAGTGTAAAGAAAAACATATTTTCAATGTGCTTTAAGTAGTAAAATGTATCGTGAAGTAATTAAAAACAACCTCATCATCAAGAGTTAACTGAACTTAAACGTGTACTTTTGTTTAGAGGTTATATTATGACGCATATTTTGCGTTACGTAAAATGCGTGACAAGTTGGTTTGCAGAAAAATGTTGTTTCTATTTCAAAAAATTACATAAGATAATGTGCATGTTGTGTATTGTGCAGTACATTTCTCATACAAACAACTACAATTGCAATGAATATAGATAGCAAACTTTAAAAGCTCATTGACCAATAAGAAGCAAGCGTTTAAGCAAATGTCTTCGGCATTTCCTGACTGACTGTTTCAGCCCAATTATGCATTGTTTTGCAAATTGCAATAAGCATATTATGGGTAATTATCTGTGTCATTGAACACTTAGGGAGTCTGGCAAAATTTATCTGCAGCAGCCTCAGAGTTTCTCAAACACTACTGTTCAAAGGAACATATAGAGAAGGTTGCGAAGAGCAACTTTAAATTACCAATTTGTTTATTCAGTTTATCAGAAAGTTAAGATTCATTTAAAAGTATACACCATCTTCAAGAAGAACTGAAACACTGCTTTTTAAAGAAACAAATTCATAAAGAGGGTAAGATATACTTTGAATTACCAGTTTGCTTGTTGGTACTGGTAAAAAAAACCAGATTTATTTAATTTTTTTGTTAAATACAAACCTTATTTGAACCATTCTTAAAATTTCTAAAAGATATGAAATTAATGTTTTTTGATATCCTATCTACACAAAAAAAAAACCTTTTAGAAAGATTTGAGATAAATATCTATTCAGATCAATAATTTCTCGTATTCTTCCGTGATTGGTACAACTCTGATTAGATCAATTATAGAAAAACTTCAAAAAATCTTCAAACTATTAAAAATTATTTAAAAACACATTTTTTAAAATTTTTTTATTCCATGTTTTATCAACTACTTGCTTAAAATCTATGATTCTATTTGCTCCGTAGTCTTTCAATTTCGAATAAAATTAACACGAATGACTCGAAATGAAAATAGAACTACCTTTGTGTGGATTCTTAAATATATATTTTTTCATGCACTAATTTTCTGTTATTAGAACAGTAGCTATATATCATGTTTTATAAGTTTTAATCATGCAGTTTTCCTACCAGTGGAGATATATTCTATGTAACAGACTTCATAGAAAAATTGAATTCATATCTAGTTGCAGAAAGCCCTATGGAAATATGTTATACCGTTGAATAAAACGTACATTTCTTAAGGACGCGAATAAAAAAATGTAAAATCTTTATAATCTTAAATAGTGAAGAACATCCTTTCAGATGCTAGCTAACTTCTCGAAAAGAGGTATTTTTCAAACAAAAATATGCTAAAACCTTTTTGAGGTAAATAAAATACTCAGAAGAATTAATATTCTCTCTAGGCTTGATCATATACAGTACTTTAGCATTATGAGCTGTGCTCTTAACTGGAAGCGAAAATAAAACCTGTTTAGAAGAATTCGCAAGAAATAGAAAATGCAATCTACCATAAGGTTTAGATTGTATGCGTGTATAGATAGTTAAGCAAGACAAACTATAGTAGTACCTTAAATACAATAAGATTCATATTTTCTTTTAGAAGCTGTTCAGATTATGCCTTTTATGAATTGAAGAAGATATTCTACTATGCATTGTTGTCTAATTTTGTGTTTTCTTGCAATAAATGAAATTCAGCATTCACGACGCTAGTTGTATGTTGGTGAATGGCAACAAACGGATATAAACAACTTAAAATAAATAGCTACAAGATTGATTCGTAAAATTGCTAGAACTTTACGAAAAAGTTCTTGTCTATGTTATGAAAGTCTTCAGCAGTGTGATTACAGAAGGCAGTGAGAGAAATAGAGAAGATAGAAATTAGATCGGAAGAGAAAATGTTTTTGAATCTGAAAATAATTTTAGAGGTAACAAAATATCGATCCTTGATAAAAGTGATGAAATGCAATTGAACTGAACGTTCATAAGATATATTATGAAACATTACTGAGGTGAAAATGTTTAACCGTGTACTTTACTAGAAATAAGAAATAACACCACAAAATACGTTTTCAAATATTTTTTTTTCAAATTTTAACACGTTTGACAAATTTTACTTTATTTAGACGTATGAAATGTATAGAATGAATTCCATTTAGTTAGAGGTAAATTAAATTAATTTTAGTCTTAGTCTTTTAAATTAGTCTTAAAATCTCTCCAACTATTATAATTAAATAATTGTTTGCATTTAATAATAGTTGTTTCTGTAAAATTAAAATGATACACACGATAATAAAATAAAGGAAACGTGCTTTCAAATCCAATCAACTTACTGTGTATATCACTATTTTTCCTTGTTTCAAATCATCTATAAATTACTCAATGTAGAACATATTAACTGCAAAAGAAGACGTATTGCACATGGAAGCTAGTACAAAGCATCGATTGTAGAGGTAATGTACCCTGTATTAAAATTTTCAGTCTTTTCGCCTACTTGAGTCTACTAGAACTGTAGTAATACTTAAATTGTTAGTATAACTCGTAAGCCTCAGAACTAAATACTTGTAAATGTATTTGACTTACACGTATCGTTACATTCCATCACCTATAATAATAAACTTTAAATGAATCTGAACATAATACCGCATTTAATTTTCTCTGTTCTAATTCAAAACGTAAGTTTCAAATTAGAATTTGTGTTCCCAACAGAAGGCCGTTGCCTAAATTCCTCCTCATTTTATTTATTCATCAAATGCCCTTTTTAAGCAGCGTTTTTCAACAGGTCTGCCGTATGAATGGCACTGGTTTAAAAAGAGGATGGCTTTACGGTTTAAATTGCGTAAAGATTTATCTTATTCCAACGGGTCTAGTTTTGAACATTTCAAGTGTGTCCACAAATAATTAAAAGTGATATTCGTATTTTAACGTCTGTATAAATAATTTTGAATATTATTATTAATTACAAAATACCATAAATCAATAGTTTCAAAGAAATTAAAAAAAAAACTTTGTAGCAAAACGGGTATGTAACTACTGATATTTTGTTGTAAATCAATAAAAATGATAATTAATGTTTCGTTCGGTTGGCAAAAGGTATGTAATACTGTTTTGGTGATACGTAGAATTTTATTAATTTATTACACATGCCATGATATTGATCAAAAAGTTGAAAATCGCTGTTTAAAAGCTTAATCTAAGGAAACCTTCCACTTCAAATGGCAATTTGAGAAACTCTGCATTGCATGGAAATGAAAGTGCATAGTTAAGCGCTCCGAAGGCAAAAAGATAGCTAGATAGATAATTGAAGGGAAACTGAGCATTATCATGTAAAAGAGGTGCATTTGTTGCTTCCCGTTCCTGCCTATCTGGTTTCTCCAGACTGGACGCACTTACAT
This sequence comes from Metellina segmentata, assembly GCA_947359465.1. Taxonomy (NCBI): domain Eukaryota; kingdom Metazoa; phylum Arthropoda; class Arachnida; order Araneae; family Tetragnathidae; genus Metellina; species Metellina segmentata. The sequence goes on along the minus strand of OX375878.1, from coordinate 37,722,070 downwards.
AATTGCCATTTTTCAGGAACGCTTCGAAACTTTCATCCATGTCGTGATGGTCCATAGCCATAAAGAGCGTATTCACGACAATGCACAGTGTGATGAAGAGTTCCATAAACGGGTCAAAGACGATGATCTCACAGAACTCCTGGAAATAAATCCAGCACGTACAGCAGTCCCAAACGCAGCATATATCAATGCACTTCAAGCACTGGCGCATACACTTGTCTTTGAACTTGGGCTTTTCTTCTTCCTCCTCCTCTCTTTCTGTTGGGAAATAATAGACGGACACTGAATAATGTTTAAGTATGGCCGCTTAGTAGCCTGTGGTAGGGGTTTGTCTACTCTATTGTTGACACACCACACACACCACAAACTACGGGTGCCATGCGCAAGACAAGGGAGCCGTAAAACCAGTCTTACGAAATCAAAACTAAGACTACTCCTGTCAGATATCTCTAGCAACTATCAAAGCCAAAATGCAATAGTCAACAGCCTCGCATGGGGGAAGCGTTTTCACACGGAGATGCGATAGTTTAGAAACACATATAAAACATGAAAATACTTCAGCCATGATAGTTCGGCTGGATTGTTTCACCAATCTGAGATCAAGTCATGCCACGTGATAATGAGTGTAGAAATAGATGAAAACTTTAGATAAACTAGTGGTAAAAATAATGTAAAACTTCAAAAAACAACTAATGCAGATGTAAAACTCAAAAAAAAAAATATTTAGTGATAATTTCGATGGAGCACGACGATCAGAATCATGACTACAGAAGTGCACAAGAAATATCTGGTTAGTTGGATTTTTTGCCAAATTTGGCCAAGTCACGCCAAAGGACGTTAAATAAGTGAACATGCATACAAGAAAAGAATTTACTGGTAACAGAAGAGAGAAATACATCCAGTGTGAACTGAAGAAGTAACACTTTACAGCTGCTACTGATGAACCGCTTGCTCCACCACTCATTGTCGATTTTTAATAGGATTTTCATCTTTATTAGTTGCTTTCTGAAGTTTTACATTTTAACTTATACTAATTATTATCTTTTCCTGAATAAGTTGAACTTCAATTAACTTAAATTTGAATAGTTTCATCAGGAATTTAAGTTAATGGGAAATGAATTAATAACCGAGGCATCACTTAAAATCAGAGTAGCAAAAAGCGTTATCAAAGCTGTCTATCATCTCATAATTATTTTATCACGATGTGACTGGGACGGATTATTGAATGTAATAACTAAAATCTGATGAGTTTTCTAACAACGTTTTACGCGCTAATTTAAGAAAGGCAGATGTTTATTGCGTTTATATCTGCTGGTTTTGGGTTTAAAAAATTGAATAAGAAAATGAATGAAGTAATTGTTAAAAGTAAGCTATCTTTTTAATGTAAATTCTGCAAAGTTTCTTTATCCATAATAAACCCTTTACACTTTGAAATTCATCTAAATTTTAATTACTCAAATTCCTTTTGATTAATTCGTATAAATTGATTAAGAAATCACCAAGAATTAAAACGCAATTAGAAACAAGGCCAAACTTTATTATTTGCATAAAAAACTTTTTACTGAATATTATGGCTCTTGTTTATACTTGTGCTTACGTTTTTATCTTTGCATTTTTTTGAGTTTATGTTTAATTGTCAGGAGCACTGCTTTTCGAATAATTAAAAAAAATATCGATTTGTATTTTTATAAGATATTTTCAGATTTTTGAACTGTGCTGTTTTAAACTATCCATAAGTTTTGAGAAAGTGAGATAATTTCAAATAAAAAAGTGCACAATTTTAATTACATTTCAGATTTAAAAAAACACCTATTTTCAATTAAGGTTAAGATATTTGAACAAAATAAATGTATGTATACATATTATTTCGGTGCATGAGAAATATTAATACTTCATCAAAGTTAAATAAATATCAGATTTGAAAATAATTTATATTAGATGTAGAAAATTTTAATACGAAAAAAGGGTAAAACTACCGTTTATTTAAATCTAAAGTTTCTTGAAGTATTAATTTTGCTATTCACAGGAAATAAATTTTTTAACTTTAAAATAATCAGAAAATACCTTAGAGCATCTTTTAAACAACTAAATTGGTTTTATGAATCATTATCAACTGGCGAAATTTTTCAAACATATTTCTAAAGTAAAAACAAGTTATTAAAAGCTAAAAATAAGGATATTTATCGTTTCAGTGTTTCGTCTTTTATAATTTTTTCAACTTATATAACAGTGACGATGACAGACAACTTTGATTGCTACTTTTATTTATTTAGCAAAACACAATCCATTTCATAACAAATAACTTCAAAAGGGTTTCGTTTTTTTCATATCCATTGCTTAGATATGTTTTAAAGTATTATACTTTTAAAACCCCTAAAAAACCCGTATTTTGAATTAATGCAAATTCTAAGCATTGTTAAAGGGTGTATAATGTTTAATCTGTATTTTAAATTAACAAAGCATTAAACAAGGGTTATTTAAGCTAAAATGCATATTAAAAGTAAATAACGTTAAAATTTTGGAACAAACCCTAAATACATAATCTAAAATTATTAAAAATGCCATTAGTACTAACAATTTTGCATGAACAGAAATCTACATGTTCACCAGAACATTCAAGAACCTTCTCAAACGGAAGTTATATTTATTGAACAGCTTATTTCACCTCATTATATATTTACACACATTTAAAAATATTACTTTGAAAACAATAAGCATTATTTGGTATTAAGATGGATTGTGAGAAGCTATTTATTCAACACAGATGCACTATGAATTTTATAAATTTATTGAATATATTTTGAATATTGGGGAACACAGTTATTGGGAAATTCATTTATTAAAATTTTAATCAGAATAATGTATTAATATTCATAATAACTTTGATACATATATACAAATATCATAAAATATAATACAAGGAAAGTGCTGAATTTGTCTAAAAGATAAAACATGAGACACGTTTTCAACAAATTTAAAATACTCAACGAAATCATGAAATGAAGTTGATTTTATTTCATGTATTACTAAAGCCAATTTTGCACCATTAATACGATTTGTGACGATAAAGTTTCATGAGAGGTTCAGTCAGCTTGTTTTGAATACCGCATATTCAAAAACTGTTTTTAAAGAGTTAATTGTTAAATGAAAAATTAGGACACTTTAATGATGCCAAAAAACTTTCCTCTTGTAACAAATAACATAATTTAGAAAGGAAATTGTAATATCAAGTAAGAAAAATTTAATATTTTAGACAAATTCTACTCCTTCCTATGAGAGACATGACACAATATATCATAAATCACAATAATGCAGTATAGTTATATTAAGCAAATAATAGTTTCATATCATGTTTTAAGATTTCGGGTTCCAGTTAGATATATACGCTCGCAATTTTGAAATTTTCTAACTCGTTTGTTTTCCGAATTTGAAAATGTTCTTTAACAATTAAAAACTTACTTCTTTAACTTTTACTTATACATACGAGGATCGTTCGAAAATTAACAAGATTAACGCAATACATTATGCATGCCGCTGTAAGAATCACAGTAACTTCAGTTACATACCGCAATATACCCATTTTACGATGTCCCTATGTTCATTCTTCAGTTCTGAACAAAGTAGAATTAAATTGTTTCTTTAAATAAACATGGATTTAAAAAATTAGTTATAAAATGTTTATGGAATTACCACAAAGAGGGTATTATATTGCTATGCAGATGTCCATTGGTCCCATTAATGTTGGGTGAATCCTAAAGGCCGCTGCTAAAGTGGTGCGTTAACGGATAAATAAAGAGAAAATCACGTTCTTACCAAAGATCGAGGTTTACAAAAAGATGGCGTACATTCGTCTTGGTACCAGTTCTGATCCAATAATAAGAACTTGAACTGTACGACTTGCATCTAATCTCTTCAGGATACAATAGACATTCAAAATCACCCAAATTGATTTTTAAATTTTAGCGTTAAAACTAAAAGGATATCAAATGCCGTGGGTAACAAACAGAAATATTCGATTAGAATAATTTTTCACGGAGTTACGTACTCAAAATCATAAAACATATAGTAGATAAGGGTAGCAAGTTTATTGCAAACACGTGTTTTTCTCCAATTGAGATTTCTTGACATTCTCTTCTGGTTTCAAAATGTTTCCTGCGCATTTGGTTTCAATAAGTTTTCATGAAAAGTGTTTTCGACAATCCCTGAAATCCGCTTTATACATCTAAGTGTAAATGAGAAATTCATAGTGCTTTCAAATTTTGAATTTTTGATTTAAAATGTTGCTTGAGCTAGGCCTTTTTTAAAAGTTTAGCACTAAGAACTAAATAATAAAAATTAGTACACAGTTTTTTTTTATCTTTTACAAATCAGTACTTCTAAATCATACACGTACTAAATGGATACAATTTGATTTATGTCAACTATTATTTGAAGGACAATTTCGACAGTACATGGAAAATTAATGCCTGCGGAACCAATCAATTTTTGCTAACTTAACACAATTTGTGATACGTTTTATGCAATAACTTCCTCAAAACATTGTAGTTTTGAAAAAGTTTGTTTTGAAAGTCAACTTTTCCCTCAAAGGAAGTTAATTGACATCATATTGCATTCAACACTAAAATGAATGTGTTACGGAAATCCTGAAACACACGTTGAAGGATTTTAAACACAAATCTCGAAAGTGGAGAAAGATGACTGATTACAATCGAGGGAGAGTATAGTGCGGTTATAATATGAAGAATGTCTCTTTTTGAAAAGGTTTGAAAGCTCATTAGAAGCTGAAAAGTATGAATAAATATTGTCATGTATAGTCCCCATATCTAATTTGTTACCACTCATATCAGTTTTGGTATCCATAGATATCTGTAAATTGTAATTCGTACTGAAAACGCCAATTATGGAAAAATTTTGTTTACGCTTCAAACCAATACGTAATTTGTAGATTGGTTGATTGGTATCAACCAATCTTCAATTGCGAAAAGAAGCATCCATAGACACCTTGTAATTTTTAACCACGATCAGATGACAAGGTCAACACGAGAGCTGGCATTTCACTCTTCAAAAGTCCATACCACACTAACGCTAAACCTAGCTCGAATATTACTAGTTCATAACCATGTTACTGGTCTGTCAACTCGCGGTTGCGGGAATACTTCACAAATGTCTCAAAGTACATTTATAAATTATTTGCTACCCCATGTAGAAGTATTATCCTTACTTTTCGAACGATCCTTGCACATAAACATTATACTAAGTAATGAAAAAATGACACTATTAAAATACTTTTTTTTTCATCTATTTTAAATTAAGATTTGCTACAGTGGGTTCCAAAATCAAAGAAAAACTCAAGATATGTTTTTAAGTGAGACAACTTAGCTAACAAATGTATTATTAACATTAAATACACGATAAACAAATTTTTCAATTAAAGCTTCCATTATTTAAAATTATTTTAAATTGATTTGAAACTTCATTCCTATTTAGTTGAGAACTAGATAGACGATATTAGCAAATATTGACTTTAATGAAGTTTACTTCGGGAGTTGTTGAATATTCGCATGTTTAATATTTGTTTCTCATGAAAATTCAAATCATATTTTTCTCACAGTATGTACACAGTTATAAAAGCAACAAATAAATTACCAAGTAAACAACGACATTTAATCATGCAAGCACTATCTGCGTCTTCAATTATTCATGCTCAGCATCCAACTATAATTCTATTTACTTTTCAAAATACAACTTCTCAGACACTTTCAACTAATTCTCAAGCAAATGCAACTAAATAACGTAGGGATATGCAAATAAAAATTTTTTTCTACCAGGAGGGAACTGATTGGAGACAAGCAAGCTGTAATAAACCGTTGTAACTACCTCTTTCGCTTGCTTTACTCTGTCTTCCGGCTGCTTGTTCTATAATGTCGTTTAGCACCATAACATCTGTAAAAAGGAAAAAATTTATTTCAGAAATTCTCAAATGGACAACTAATTTTTCATAACTTCCCCTCACAAAATAATAATGTAGCTCAGTCAGAAGAGCGTCGGGCTCGCATCGGAAGAGTTGTGGGTTCTGTCCTCAGCGGAGCCTGCAATTCTGATGGTTGCGAGATCGGCACTTAGACCTGGCTAAAGACCGTCGTGTTCGCTAATGGTGGCTGGGGCACGTTAAATAGGTCGTGGTCACAAAGTCCCCCATGTTCCCATACCAAATCAATACCTCTGGGAGTACCTGATCAGGGGGTTATCGGCCTCTGATTGGGATTTAAATTTCGATATGTGTGAGTGAATGGATGTGTGAAAGGGACCTTCCTGTAAAACGGATGTGTCATGTATGAAGAAGTCCAACCCTCCGGGGCAATGGCACCCCCAATTGGGCCATATATGGCCCGCACGACAACAACAACAAAATAATAATAATGTTATAATTACTCAATACATAATTGTAATTCATCCTATCTACAGATAAATGCTACAATACATTTTACAATAAATAAATGCTGTTATTAGCTCCTAAATCGTTCCGAATGTTCGGAAAAGTTTTTTTCCGCTAAATAAATTAGTTAAAAAAGGCCTGGATTAGATTTTAGTTCTGCAATATTAAATGTAGATTATGAAAACAGGCACAGCAGCTTACATATAGTGAGTTCGGGTTTGACTATTATAAATTCACTTCATATACTCCCTGCTTGCTTGGATATTTGAATATTCAATTTTTTTTCTAATGCCCGATCACTGACCTTTCGTCCTTGAGCACTATAAGGGGTGAGCTGATCGCTAGTTTGGCAAGCCGCCAATACTCCTAACAGTGACCCTCACCACCATCCATGCGAGTACAAACCAAGATTGTAGAAAAACACTAGGACAACTACCCTAATTTGACAGCGAAGTTTTCAGTTATAAGAACGCCAAGATTAGTATAAGAATACAGCAAATATTTTAATTATTAGCTTCGATTCGTAAGATTTGTATTTTTTAACGATATTGTCTGCAACTAATTCATTTCCAAAAGAAGTCAACTTTACAAAAAATTACATTTATTTATTATTTTGGGGTTATTAATTGAGTATCCAAAATTTAATAAACACGAAATAATATATTCTATAATCATAGTATATTTATTGAAATGATCAATACAAATGATAACTGTACTTGCCTTTAATGTCAAGTCTCTTACTCGGATCACCAGCCTCTTCGAAAGGATTATCGGGCTGTTTGTGCTTTGGGATCATATAATCATCCCCTTCCATATCCTACAGAATTTAAAACAAATATGAAATCAAGAATTTCTAAAATAAATCACTTCAGAATGAAATATTATGAGCTTTGAAATAGTATTATTTGTTCTACTCAAAATTTCAGTTTAATATCTCACGAGACAATTCAGTATGATAATAGTTTCTAATATCTATATATGTACAGGTGTCGTATTGGTCGGTAAAGCAGAGAGCATGAGCCAGTTTGTAAATAAAGAAATCAATTGTTAAAAATGTGTGCTTGATCTCGAAAAAACAAAAGGAGATTTAATGAGTAATTTAATGAATATATGATGGGGGTTCAGATTTATAGTTGTTGTATGAACTTCAATAAATAATCATATCATGTAACAGCAATATCGACTAAAACATTCTTTTAAATTAGATATGACGAAAATTTTTTTAAATATTTCAGTGAGAAAGTAAAAATAAATATTTATCTGAGATTTTCTTTTAAAAACTTCTTTTAAATTAGATACGAGGAACAAATTTTTAAGTATTTCTGAGTGAAAGTAAAAATAAATATTTATTTGAGAATTCATTTAAATAACTTTCTATTGTAATGATTTATTTTGTTATTGAGATTGACGAATATATAATATGACGCTTGAAGAATATTGAGGATGACGAAGACTTTCTGTGAATTTCTCAATTTATATCATTATAACACAATAAGATACACCATGACTGTAACGCAATGGTTTTTTCTAAAATTATTTTCACATTCTTCTGTTCATATGTTTAGACAAACATCTTGTATAATCGATCACTTTTCTTCAAACATTAAAGTCTCTAAATGATAAAACATTTAATTACTAAGGCGCCACAACTACTTTGGAGCTGGAAAAATATAACTTTTATGATGTATAAATTGTTATTCCTAATGAATCAATTAAATCATTTTCCTATATTTAGAGCATTCAATGAGTTTTTATGTAATTTTATACAATGCTTCATAATGACTAACTACTAAAATACGGTCGTCTAAAACAATATAACTCCTGACAGTTTAGAAAGTAATAGGCGAAGCGTTGGGAAATCTATCATTAACAGAACGTTCAATTTAGTTTATCTGTATTCAAGTGCAAAAGAACTGCATTTTAAGTTTTGTCTTAAGCACCGCAGAAGTTAGGTTAAGTGATCAATTCAAAGCATTATTCAAAAATTAAATATAGTCACTAAAATTAAAAACAATATGTGCTCTAGAAAATGGTTTAAATTTCTCTCTTTCAATTTTTGTAATATTGACAACTGATCAGATTAAAATTATACTGTTAAATTGAAGACATTCCGTTGTATATTGTTAAATTAAAAAGATGTATTGTCCAAAGACTAAGAACTTTTTCTTAATATCAAACTTAACATTTTAGGTATGGCATTTACTTTAAAAACCATATGGGATTTATTTTATATATTAAGATATTTAAATTTTTTAAGTAACATCCGAAATTTCATTCATCATATAGCAATTTGAATTCATTCTTGGCCATCCATTTTCTTTTTCCTTTGGGTGTTCCATATAATATGTTCGTAAATAGTTGCTTCAACTTTGACGTCAATGAGTACACGTATCGCTATGGTTACGATAAAAGTAACATTTATCACTCACACAATCTAATGGTTATAAGCATGACGTATTTTAGCAACCTTTCATTCTCTCTGAGATTTTTCAACTATTGATCTTTAGAAAGTATTAGGAAACTATAATCGAATTTGAGTTTGTGTATGTTCGTGGTATTATAAGAAAACACCGCTCTAGCTAAAATTATTTGATGTAAATCGATCACTCTAAAAATTGTTAGGATTCCAACATATTGGATGCCAGACTATTTCAAACTAAAAATATAATCTTCATATCTACGTAAAATTTAAGCATGAGATTAGATTTCATTTCATTTTTACTTTTTTAAAAGTTGCCAATTCTTCCTTTATGAGGTTTTGAAATCATACGTCTTTTTCGATTTGTTTTCAAAGTGGAACTTATGTCTTATGATGAAAGTTGTTTTACATTTTAATTGCAAATATATGTTATCTGTTTTCTTTAATTTTCTCATACACACCTTACACGTTGACAATGATAACGTGTCGTTAAATATACATTTTCTCTCTCTCTCTCTCTGCTGACTGGTTTAAAGATCATTTTAATTTTTTTGAGATTTTCGAAAAGAAAATTCATATAAGTGAAAACATTTACGCTGTTTTCTGTTTTCAATGCAGAATTGAGAATTGATATAATCTTTAGAAAAAATAAATAACTTTGTTGGATAATATTAAACATTATTTTTATTACTTTTCGACGATGCTTCCTCAAAAACAAAAATATTAATAAGCACCCGAAAATTGTAAAACATTAACTTATTTAAAGATTGATACGTCGTTTAATTTTTAAAGTACTTCCATAAACAGAAAAAAAAATAATACGTATGTATTCAATCTAGCCAATTTTTATTATTAAAAGAATTTTCAAAAATTTCAATCGAGGTGTATTCGTTGTGTGATATGGCATTCATGCATGTGATATGCTGTGATATGAAGTGATGTAGTTTAAGACAACACTGATACACATTGATTTCAAAGCAAAATTGAAATAAAAAGTGCATGGCATGCATGGATACGAATGAATGGCCCAATGAGTAAAACGAACTGAGATTCTAAAACAAGTTACGGCACAAAAAAAAAACACGCATATATCACTATTTAATGGAAATACAGGATCAAATAACTTTAAAAATAAATCGTATAAAACTACAGGTTAGAATTTTGGAACATTGAACTGTGTTAATGTTTTATCAAATAAATTTAAACGTAATGTAAGATCAAGATTATGTATATTCAAAAATAAAAAATAGGCATTGAGCACATGAGTATAAAGTATAATTACCCTATAACCAAATGAATTGCACTACAGGCGATTCTCTGCTGGTTTCCAAATACCATTAAAAACTTATATTGCAAATAAGAGGTTTTCAACTATGCAATGTAAGTAACTTATTTAAAAATTTGTTTTCAATTCATATTTGATTATTTTTTATTCAAATGGAAATCGGTTTTTCAACCAAATTGGCTGTGATTTGAAAAACAAGTAAGTACAGGAGAAATCAAGAACTGTTACATCAGTTTAATGAAGGAAAATAAATATCACGTTAGATATTCGTTTCTACCATAGATGTGCACTTTTCTCTTAACACACTTGAAATGTTTACAATCTCAACCAAAGTATCTATGACGGAGATTATATTAAATCTTTTTTAAAATGAATGAATTATAAAAAACACCAACATATTTCAAATTAAAGAATTGCAGATTAGTCGACAGAAAGTTTTAGTAGTCGTTCGAATATAAATTCTAACTGAAATACCAATTACCGAACAAATTGGAGAGATACAGAAGTGGACTAGGACATGCTGACATGTCACCGTTTGCTCTGCAGACAACACATTTGGTTACTTAAAGCAATTAAACTAAGAAGTTTGATAAAGAAAAGTAAAATTTAGACTAAATTGAAAATAGATAGTAACCTCGTTATAGAGTCCGAGTAAAAATCTTGATCTTGATCTGAGCTGGCTTTCCTTAGTTAAGCCTTTTCCGTAGATATCCCCATGCGAATTGTAAGATATTCTAGATGAGTGAGACGTATAGCTGGAATGCTGAGTTAAATTCGAGTAGACCGGTATAATGATAGCTCCATTTTCTTCGGACATGGGTGTGACAGCATTACTGTCGTCGGCGTAGGGCAGGTGTTCTTGAGCGTCGACCAGCGTCTGAAGGACCAATGGTTTCCGGTCCCCATACCGTCTGCCATTGCGCCAATTGCAACTGAACTGGCTTCCACGACTGCCCCGCCTGATGTTGAAGGGAGAACCAGGAAGACTTAGACTTGCCTGTAAATGTCAGACCAGCCAACTTTGTACTTTAAGAATTTCAGAATGAGAAGCATTCACATATACTTAATGCCGAGAACTTGTCTTATAATACTTAATGCCGAGTCTGCGTTTCTTGAAGATTAATAAACTCTTAAGCACTTTTTGCGTCACTCATTGAATATAATTTTATTCGCTTGTATTTATGGTGCAAGGAATTCATCAAATACAGATGGCGTTTCAGTCTATGACAGTTATTTGAATGTATTGTGACATTATTCGAGGTCGTTCAAGATAATTTAAAACAGTATATTATATAGATATTATATAGATATATATGTTAATATAACAATTTTATTTAAGGTCCCAGAGATGGATATGTGTGTAAAATATGAATGCTTTTCAGAATCTGAAAACATATCAGTATTGTATGTACTTACTCTTAAATTTTTGTGTATTAACTTCATATTAGTTTGCTTTATGGCCATTTTTTACTGCCCGAGGTTTAATTAGACTAAGATCTACGATAATTTTAAAAGCTCATGACACGCTAAAATTAAAATTATTGAGATTATCAATAAACTATACAGTGTTTTTTCAACTTCTAACGGGAAATTTTCTAAATAGAATAATCCCTTTACAAAACCCTTAAAACCAATCTAAATATAAAGATTAAATATCAGACTACCATCCATGTTATGTCCTTTATATTGCATGAGGAGATGCTATAAATCTGCATAAAGCCAATAAACTAATGTTCTTATATTTTCTGAACCAAGTAAAATTGTTTAGCAGTTTGAAAGCAAATACCTAACTGGATAACAATATTATTATAGAACATTAAATCAATTGCATTTAAATAACTTAAAAAAGAATAGTTAAAATAAATCTTTACTGTTTAAGACAGTATAGCGATGTTTGCAGAATGCTGATTGTCCTTGGTTCTCAATAAATAAATTTTACATTTTTTGCATACTAGGAAAACGGGCTTACAACATTGACTTCGATTGATTTTTAATTTGTTTGGAACCAAACATTACATTTAATACTTATTTTCATTCAATATTTTAAATTTTGTGACTAACATAAATACCCTCAGCTTCCTGTTTGAAATATATTATGATCGAAAATCCTCTTGAAGGGTACATCACATTCTCGTGTTTATCACATATTTAATATCTTACAATTGATTTAATGAAGTAGCAATGTTACTATGGATATCTCTTATGATCTATATTAAGAACTATATAAAATTTATTATTTAATGAATTCCCTTAACCATACGTCAGTCTATTTAATTGTTATTAAACATTTAATTTTTTTAATATTTCAGGCAAAAAGAAAAACATACTTTATTTTATGTTAAACAAATAAAGTTATTTTTCTAGAAGAAACTATTAAGCCAAACAGCCTTATCAAAATTTTATTCATCCAGTTGTTCTAGGATGATTTGGGGAAAATATGGAATATTTAAATTCGTTTCCACCACCAGAAAGTATTAATAATTTTCATTTTCAATTAATATAAAACTGTGTACATAAAGATAATTTTTTGAAATTATTATAAACCTAGGATTTCTTATTTCTTTTAACCAAAACACACAAAAAGTGAAATGCCGTGAAGCAGTTCGTGCATACAATCATAAATCATAAAGTAGCACAAATACACCTTAGGGCCATTCCATTCAATATCCTACCCAAAGATGAATAGATGATGTGACATGTGCCTAAGGACAAATACAGCATACGACATCTGTCTTGTGCATTACAATACTTGAACATGTTCCTTGTCATGTTTGGCAAGTGATTGTGACTTCATTTACAATCCAGTGTACGTGCAGCAGTGCAATGAGGCACTAAACGTGCATCTGGTGACGTCAACGCATGATGCTTTCCAATTGGTGCATTATGATCTAAATTCACTCAATGCATCTTGGTGTAATGGTACATAGTGCAGAAGTCAGCTGTAAAGATTAACATTTATGCGTTGGTAAAAAACAGATACTACTTACAACATTGAAAAATGTCTGATTTATTAAACTTTTTTTTTATAAAATGTTGCAGTGAAATATATTAATTTATATTGGTTGTTTGAAATTTATAATTATTTATGCTTTTATAAAAATTAATCGTTTATTAGTTACCTTTATAATTCCTTACTGAAAATTTAGTTCATTTCATGATAGTTTGTTTACATTTAAATATATTTTCAATAGATAGATACAAAATCCTTGATATGAGTTGAACATTAGTTTGTTTACATTTAAATATTTTTAATACATAGATACAAAATCCTTGATATGAGTTGAACATTTCTCATTTTAGAACCTATTTTAGTTTATCAATAATTTAACAAAATGTATGTAACTTAAAAAAATTATTTAAATTAGTACTAAACTTTACGAGGGCTGTTAATTAAAATTGAAACGGAAAACTGTTGCAGAAGTATCAAAGATGAATTTCATAAATATATTGAACCGTTCAGAAACATTTAAGATTGAACAGTTATTACTAAGTCAATCTTCAGGCTTAAATTCATACATATTGCAGTGTGTTCATTTTAACGTTTTTTTTTACTTAAAGAAAAATAAAGAGATTATGTAAAGTAAAGATAAAGTAAAGTAACATAAAGAAAGTAAAGATAAACTGAGTACATCACCGAAGGGTATGATATATCTTGGAATGCCCCCGTAAATGCGTGAGGGATAATTTCTTTGCATGAAAGTGAGTAATTGACACTGTTTTACAAATACAGTTCCAAATTCCTGTGTTTAAAGGATACACGCTTAAAGATGACTCTATCAATCAACACAATATTCCGATTGGAAAAAAATAAATGATGCTGAACAAGAATCTCTAAATTCATCTTCAAAATAAATATGAACTAACCTTTGTTTTTAACATCACTATTCATGTATTACAGTTTCTAAATATATAGAACCTCCATTTCAGAGAAAAACAAGTGTATAAAAAATTTAATACTCCATTATATTATCAAAACTTTCTAACTAACTCTGTAGATTTTTAGCTAAACTCATTTATAAGAATTGATGAATGAAATTTTTGAAACTATTAATTAGTTACAATTAGTATATTTCGTTGTTATGTATCAATAGACAACTAAAATACTTTCTAATTAAAGTCACCAAATCCAAAATTTCAATCACTTAAGATCAGAATGAATCGAGTATGTAATTGTGGCCATCAATATAAATTATTTTTAACAATCTTAGATCACATTACGAATATACATTTCTAATGCAGGTTTATGGTTAGTTCGATACCTTGTACAAAAAGTAGCATTTATGTGTCGTCTTCAAAAAACATAGCTATAGCTAACCACCAACACACACTCCCATGCCTAGTGTCGTGAGATACTGTTCCAGTTTAATAAGTGTGGTTGGATGAGTAGAACAAGCCACCATGGTGACATGTCTACCCAGAATTATTGAAGAAACCAGAAAACTTCAAGCAGCCCACCCGACATTGCCACATACGAGATTCGAACTCGTGAGCAAGTGCATCAGTCTATCAGTTTATTGAGGACGACACCTTTTAGCCTTTTGGCAATTTTTAAGGCTTCATTAAGAAATTAAAGAGACTTGAGTCACAGTGCTTCGCATAACTGCATAAATAACGAGAACATTTTACAAGAATATATGTGTTTTATACCACAGCTAATGATCAAGTTATTAAACTATCGTGTTCCCTCCTACCAGAGTGTTTTAAACCATAAATAGATACTTACTCCACTCGTTCACATGCTTTACAGTGTGTTTCTGATTCGTTAAAAATGAGGAACTTAGAATATTCTTGCTCAGCTATCATCATTATTAATATGGTTTACTTACTGGTCTTAAACTTCTGCGAATAGTCGAACAACAGGAGCTGGATACACGTCTTAGAGAGGTTGCTACGATAGAAAAGTTATACTCGTACGCTATGTCAATCTTCACCCACCTGTTCCGCCTTTCACCTCCATAGGATTAAAAGTTAAAAGAAATGCTGAACTAATTCAACTCATTTAGGCAACAAGTTTTAAAAGGAAAAAACTGTAAAGTCTTCTTTCAAATGCAAAATTTCAAATGAAGGAATGAATATGAAAATATTTATAAAGCAATTTTCCTGTCTTTATGTTCAAAAACTTTTTTGTATTTGTTAAAGTACTTGTACAGGAAGAGGTCTTGGAATTTCTCTAAAGACATCTTTTTTAAGTAAAAAATAACTGAAAACGAAATGTTTTCCCTACTTTTAGAACATAATTTTTTAACTTTGTGAGGCATTATTTATCTAAGTTTTACCTTGAATGACTTCTAACCACTCACCCTTCGAGACTAATTTAGTCTTTCTTAAGATTCTTCCAATCAATAAATGTAGTTAATTAGAACAGTATTTAACAATCTTTGGGTAGCCCCTTGTTACTAGTTATAGTTAACAGTTCTACTGGAATTTGTTATTTTTGTTTTCTGAGCATTTTTCTGAATTCATATTTTATAGTGAAAGCATTCAGAGTAGAACAATATTAATGTGTCTGTCGAAAAGTTCGGACACAGAATGCTTAAATTACATCTGTGCCAGCAAATGTTAGTGAAAAATCACCACGGAAGTGTTAAAAGGTTTTCACTGAAATTGAAAATCAAGGCAGTCTGTACTGTGTTCTCAAATCTAATAACATGGAGTAATATTTCTTTTAAAGTAAAGTTCACATTGATCTGTGTAAGTGCATAATACGATACCCGATTGCAGGGACTTTTAAAAGGAGGAAAATTTTTTTGAATTTTAGTCTGAATATGAGACAAGGGCCGTGATGTTAAGAATTCTAGTATTGCAGTTGTATGTGACGCAACGAATATATACTTTAGTTGATGTAATGGGAGATATGTCAATAAAAATCAGTATACATTAATTAAATGATATTTCCCTGAGGAAAATACGATATAATATTTTATTAGTTCAGCGATTGATAAATAAGTTAAATGTAATTTTATGTTTGTCATTGTACCACACTGTATACATAAGTGTACTAATATTCTTTATTATCGTGCAATAATATATAATTATGTTGCTTTAATGTGTGAAATGGAAAAAATTGGAATGGTATCTACGAGTTAACTTTTTTAGACCTAGCCATTGTCTCATAAAAAGGAGAATGTTAACGGACCGTAGTCTCACATAGGTTAAAAGCCTTTGCTTTAGACATACGTGTCATGAGGTAAACAATACTGCAACAGTTGAAAACCCAGTGACGGTCAGGGGATTAATTTTCAGTTTTGGAATTTGCTTTTATAAACTTCTTTTTGGATATTGTTATCTTTTATTGTTTTTTGTTGTATATTACAAATTATAATATTACTTAATTAAATGTAGCTTGTAATGTAAATTGATGTGATTATTCTATTTAGATTTATTGAAATTAAAAGTTGCAATCTCTATAAAAGTAGAATTTTTAAATAATATTAGAATAAACAAATTTTAGAAGCGCTATTTTCTGAAATAATATAATATGATGGATGAATATCTGTGCAAAAGAATGTGGTGATATTTTACTAACTTGTATCGTTAAAATTATTAGTTTTATAAACATAATTTTTTTTCCTTGCCCTAAATTTTTTTAGCAAGCATATAAGCTGAAAGAAATTACACAGGCTTTAGAAAATATAATCTACATTATTTAGAAAAGTCTGTTTGTCTCTCTCTCATCATCATTTAAAAATTATCCACCTATTTTAGTCAACAAGTAAGTTATTTTGTCACTTTACAATAAGTACTGTCGTTTTAATTTCGAATCAAATAAAAATATGTTTTTAAACTCTAACAGGTCCATACCCAAAAAAGTCATCAGGCTCTACTTCGGGACTGGGTCTTTCTTCCATGACGGATACAAGACGTTCTTTATTTTTCAAATTGAAACTTTGATCTTCCGTTCTATCCATGAAATTTTGTTTTCTGTTCTAAAGAATTTGAAGTACAACATAAATGCGCTATGCATACATTACTCAACAGTGAAGTGGCGGAACGCTGGAGTAGAAAAATTTGAATGCATGGATTAATTGTTTTCATAATACGTCTTAGTACTGAAATGGCACTTGGTGCTTATGACTTCAGAGTAAATATCGTGTAATACTGTCAATAAAAAATAAGAATAAGCATATGAACTTAGTTATCTTATTACTCTACTTCCTTCTTGGTGTGTTTACGGGTTTAATGTTTTCTAAAATTTTATATTGTTTTAAAACTCGAACATTTTCCCTTATGTATCCAACACCTATACAATGGTAAGTCTGGTTATATCAGAGAAATATTTGGTTTTTCCAAACAAACCAGATAGAATGCGAACTTTTACTTTCACTATCCAAATGCTCTCACCTGAAACATATCAGGGTTATTTTAAAATGTAGTTAGTACCAAATTGTGTAAATCTAATTGACTTTGACCAATCACCTATCTTATTACATAAATGCTAGATTATGCTGTGTTTCCGTGGCTATTAAAGTTTTGATTTGTTGTGTGACGTCACGAGTTGACGGAGTTTCTAATTGTTTTGATTGGTTGTGAGATGTTACGAACGAAACGAAATACGAAATATCAAAAATCATTATATTCGAAATCGTCATGGAAATAACATTGAGTATAAAACGATTGCTATACGCAGCTCATTGTTTTACCATTGTTGATCAAAAATTAAGTTATCCAGTAATATTGTTTTACCAGTATTGCTTAAACAACAACACCATGCGAAAACAAGATGAGTAGACAGATAGTGATGAAAACAGTTGTATATACAGACAGTGATCACACACTGTCAGGTTAAAAATGTGTATATATATAAATGAAGTTTGAACAAAATTTAAATAATTGTGTTATGCAAGAGTAGTATGACGGGTCATTTATCCTAGCCATGTATAAATTTGGAATTCATAATTTAAAATTTTCTTGTAGTATTGTACTTCGGGTATTCGGCAAACCAGCCAAGTAATGCCACGTTTGGAGTAGGTACAAAAAACAAATTCCCGCCCATAAAATATTATCAATCCGGTAAAATTTTCTTAAAAATGTTTCTCTCATATATCTTTTGAAATATACTTTAAAAATTTGAATTCTTTATTGTCCGCTATACGTATCTAAAATAGCAGATTTTTACAGTTTCCAATTATATGCCACTTCACTGCCTCTGCGTAAACCCTAAGTTTCATGCGTACATATGCGAGAAAGATGGGTGAAGATCAACATGTTCTACAACTACATTCTACATCTACTGCACTAAAGGTTTATCGGTAACTTCTTTTTAGCGTAATATGAAGGAGCGCAATCTGGGATAAATTCGGGGGCACTATGAGGGATGCATTGCTTATATATTATTAGCCTATTATCAGCCCAAGATCTATACCAAAAGAATCTAAATCTATAGAAATAAAAAGATCAGAGAAAAAAATTAGAACTAGATCTACTTGGAAATTAGTTTTAGCAGCACTGTCATCCTGTTAAAGAAAAAGTTTAAAATTAGCATATCGTTGTATAAAAAATAGCCTTCATAAACAAATTCTTTCTGAAGTTTACATTACAAATACATTTTTAACTCTAATGATTTGAAAACTCAATCACACACAGCAAGTTATTATCTTTATCGTCATAACTTGATGATATGCTAGCAACTTTTCCTTCCGAATGAAATATTCACTACTTTCTAAGGATCCAGTGTCCACATATCAATAAACGGAACAAAACTGATTGATGCATCTCATAACTCCTCTTTGTCTTCACTTATTACCTTCAGGAATGTTTTTCTCTACACCATAGAATTACATTGATAAAGATATAGTCTCAAAAATATTTTTAGAAGGTACATTTTGAAATATTCTCTCCTATACAAAGGCATACTTCTGCATAGTTTATTCTCACTTCCCGATTGATGATTATTAGGCTAGTCACTTCGTGTTACAGGAAGTTAAACTAAAAGAACTACGGACATTTTTACTGTGAGTTGAAACAAACATTGCACATTTCAAAACAACCTTTGATTCTTAAAATTTTTAGTGGTGGCTATTATTTTCTTCAGTTACTATGCAATGGACGGATTTGTTGGTTTTGTAACATTAAATTCCTTGCTAAATTTAAGACGTCAGTAATGACTCCAGATTACAGCCAATTACAACTGAAGCTGTAAATAACTTAAATTAGTGCTGTAAATAAAAAGATACAAATTAATTCTGGTTTCATTTCAAATTTAAATATCTCTTTCTTGGAAGGTCATAGTCTACCTTTCTCATCTTGCTATTGATTCTAGCTTTTTGTTCACGCTCGTATATACTCTCCCCTTCGGCACTTCGGATGCTTCCTCTCTCCTTGGCGTCCTTTTCTTCGCCACCCTTTTCTTGACCTACAAAAAGTTCGTAAGAAGAGCAGGATAGATCAGATGGACTTTTGACCACACCTTCACCCCGTTTTTCCCTTTCTCGTTCTTCCTCTTCTTCAATCTGCATTGAAATAAAAGAAGGAAAGATCAGGCACTGTACAAGGTTCAATAAAAAAAAATGACAAAATTGTACTCGAAGAGGGTTGGTGAGATATGAGCAAACCTCAGTATGCCACCTCTTCTTAAAAACATTTAATTTTCTAAAAGAACGATGTCGTGGATGGAAGTGAGAAAATTAGCAAGTGCTCATTGAAAAGGTAAAACTAATATTTATATAGAATGGTGAAATGAAAAACGTAATCGTCCACATGGACTCGGTCGAGCGCGGTAATGGGAAGGTGATGAAAAAAAGCTACCAAAGGAAAACTCTAGGAAAATCGATTCCTCATTCTTGTAAGACGGATACAAGAAGTTGAGCACACCTGGTACACGTGAAAAAGAACTGAGAAGTACCTTTGTTGAGCACGAATTATATCATTGACTTGGACCAGAAACCCATTAACTGACAAAACGAATTATTTGGTTTCAGCTGTTTAAAGAATGTCTAATAGTCTTTAAGTAAAAAAATGTAAAGTATGAAATTAAATTAATGCCTTAAAAGTAAATGTAGGCATTTGGTGAAAATCGTTGGATAACTTTTTAACAGATTGCAGTATGAAACGTATTTTCCGTCATCAAGAAAATAAGCATTTGGTGCCGAAATAATTTCAGACCATGAGTTTTTGCTCTAAGCCGACGATATAAATATGTGGAAAAACGATTTCCTTATGTCTTTTAGGAATACCAGATCTGTCTGAGGCTTCTATGTACGGACTATTTCGCTTCCCACCATTATTTAAAAGTGTTGGTTTGTCTTTTTCTAATGAGCACTTTAAGATTTTTTTACTTCCATATACAACAACACCCTTTATGAAATACGTGTTTAGGAAATAATTTCGGATGACTCAGTTTTCTTTTTCTAGGTTCCTAAATGCCGTATAATGTTTAATGAGCATTGTGTTTAATGATTTTTTTTCTTCGTTTTCAGACTATATTAGGTGAAATTTTTAACCATGTGATTCACGAAATTTTAATTTTCTCTGATGAAGCTTCTCTCATTTCAGTACATATTTTGCATAGTTGTTTCTCATTTTAGGAAGCATTCGAATTGTTTGGGTGCTTCCCATTCCTACTTTTGATGAGAGTGCTGTTTGAATATTTTAATTTAAAGCAGAAATATGACTTTTCATACGTATCGTTAAACAATCGCAAACAAAACTTTTTTTTTTTAATTATGTTGAGGGAATGGGTCGTATTAACCATTTTCCTTCGTGCAGCCCAATATAAACTAACCTTAGCACAAACAAAACTTGCAAACAAGTCGAAAGTGAATGAATAAGTATAAAATTACTAACACCAGATGAATGAATTTCTGGATATTGTTATTTAAAATTAGTGGCATACTGGCACTGTATTTTTGCCATGCGAACTTTTTCAATCATCTGCAACTGCTCTCCTAGAGCACCAGTCCCAAACAAACTTGAGTCAAAATCTATTGGTATCAATAAATAATAATTTATAATTAATTTTAAACTATATCAAATTACGTAGTGACACAATATAAGTTGACCCTGAAAATCAGTAGTTACAATTTCTCAATTTGTATAACCGTGCATGTGTTTAAGTACAAATGCTTTTTATTTTGTATAAAAATTGTTGCATAAACGATGAAAATGAAATGTAGAAAAATTTTATAAGCTTAAAATCAATTACTTGAAAAATACTTATATGAAATACTGTTGGAATTATACTTGGAAATTTACTCTTAAAATATACCATTGTTATATTTGTTTATCCAATCACACTATTGGACCGATTCGATAGAAAGCTTTCAAACAAAAAATTACTTTAAAACTGTATTTCGAAGTTTTCCTTGTAATCGGAAGTTATTATTTAAAATTTAACAAAGTTTTTCTGAATTCTATTATAAAAAAAAACGCTTTGGATGAATTTTTCATTTGTACATTTTCCAACTAGAGATGTATGTATCCATACTGATTTTGGATGCGTTTGTCGCTTGGCAGTTAAGTAAAAATGTGCATCCTTTAGAGAAAGGTAAGACATTAATTTTAGAATGTGATATAGATACATTATAATTTCTCATATCACACCCCGGCAAGAAAAGTGACACAACTCAAAATTACAGAATTTGAGAAACATCAACTTAAAGAATGCTATAAAATTTATATTGAAATAGTATAAGCTGCTTTTAAATTTTAGGTAAATATTTACGGTGGTAACTTCTATTATGTTCTATAGAATAGTAATATAACACGCGCTGGGGCACCTCTTACATATTTTTCAATGACATAACATCACAAATTTTATTTTTTGAGTTGCCGGGGTGCGATATGATATACCAACATACTACTGTTAATATTTTAAGAGAAACAAGTAAAAATGTCTCAGATAGCTTACTTACAAATAAATTGAAATTTAACTGTTTAACCAACTATTTTAAGTAGGTAATTACATATTTTTAATGAAACCTTTTCTAGGAAAGTTGATTAATAAATCATATCGAGACTTGGTGAGTATTGACTTCTAAAAATATAATATTGATGTAAAGAAAATCAAATTCCGATACCGTATGCATAAGAAATGTTACATCAAGTATTGTTAAAATGTGAAATCCATTATTTTTTCGAATACTCTAAATTCAAAATTTTTTTTCATATGAATTTAAGTTTTCTGTGGTAGTTTAAAATGTGTCTGTTTAAAGTTGAACTAGATGGTAGACATTTAGATGGTCCCAAACACCAATCTAAAGCCAACTTTTGCTTCCTTATAAAATAAATGTAGTGTGACGCTGCTATCGTCACAGTTTAAATCGTTAAATTGTAAATCTAAGTCCTAAATCTTTACCAAGAGCATTCACCCTTTGAGTATGTGACTGCGCCAAGAAAAAGGCAAGCATATCGCCCGTAGATTAGATTAACCTTTTAATTGTTTATTCCCGCTTGTACATGTGGTCATTAGGTGTTACCCTTTGACCTTTGAAAGGTTCTATCAGAGCATGACTGTTAATTAAGCCTCATCAGACCGCAAAATCAGATGAGGGATCACGAGTTCGCACCTTCTAGAATCCTAAAAACATTCTTTTGGGCCTTATAAAAACCCAGGGCGCTAGGAGCAAAGAGAGAAGGGTTCGAAGAAAGTTGTCATCTCTAAAACAACATCGCGGAGAGGTCCTACTATGGATAAGCTGCCTTTGCCATATACTACTTTGGTTTCCGTATTTGTACTCCCGCTATGAATATTAATCGATATCTTAAAATAAAGTAATGTTATGAATGACCAAGCATGTCTACTTCCCCTCAAATAGTATGGCTAATCAAATTGAGAGATGGTATCATTAATCCATTAGACCAGGGATTCTCAACCGGTGGTATGCGGTAACGTTTCAGGTGGTTACCAAAGATGATACGAGCGACCCAAATATTCTACGAAGTTTGTTCGATTTCTTAGTAAGTAAAACCCCGTTAGGCTATTCTTATACCATTTGTTACTAGTTACTTGTGTAAGAGTGGTTTTTCTGAACTTTTGTATGTAAAAAATAAATATAAAAACAGTAAATGTTGAAGAGGACATAAGAGAGAAGTTAAGCTCCATTGCTCCTGATATTGATATTTTAATAAAAGACAAACAAGTTTCGCACTAAAAATTTATTTTTGATTATGTTATTCTTTGTTTGTTTAGTTTGTACTAATTATTTAAAATTATTTGTTTTTAGACCTGTGAGTAAAAAATAAAAGTGTAATTTTTAATAAACGCTTTATTTTTTCCATTATTAAAATATCATGAATACGAAATACAAGTGCATTAATCATAAAATATGAAGCTTTCTTAGTATTTTAATTAAAATAAAACAAGTCATTAGGCACTTTTCTGACATTAGATATATGTTTCTAAAAATATATAGGACTGGTGGTACGCCAAAAACTTCTAAAAATTTCAGGTGGTACGCAGTTACTAAAAGGTTGGGAACCCCTGCACTAGACCATGGTATCTTTAAAGAATAAAGAGAACTACAACTGTGACATCACCTATCAAATTATAGGTTTATCTAATTAAAAGTATAGTTTGGGCCCAGTTACTAGTTTTATGAAACCGTTTCTTGATTCAATTGTTTTCGAAAGACATTTCAAACTGTACACCTGAGGAGATGATGTGTTTTTGAGAACGTCTCACATTTGATGAAT
Source organism: Metellina segmentata (assembly GCA_947359465.1). Classification (NCBI taxonomy): domain Eukaryota; kingdom Metazoa; phylum Arthropoda; class Arachnida; order Araneae; family Tetragnathidae; genus Metellina; species Metellina segmentata. The sequence goes on along the minus strand of OX375878.1, from coordinate 37,698,301 downwards.
GAAAAGTATATTGCTACCATTCGGTGTTTAATATCACCTAAAATGCAACTTACCAGCCTTGCAGCTTCCGCTTGCATGGCTGCTTCTTCAGCAGCAGCTGCTATTTCTTCTTCTTCTGCTTTCTTCTGTAATTCATCGTAGGACATGGCTACGATTGCTAAAATTAAGTTAACTAAATAAAACGATCCTAGAAAGATGATTACAACAAAAAAACACATATGCCATGGACCTGCCGTTATCAATATCTGAAAAAGAAAATACAAGAGTCAAAAACGAATTTTTAGGAACACACACAAATAATATGAAATTACATTTGAAAGACTACTTCAATTTAATATTGGAGCCAAGTGCACCACTACTTATTCAATTGCTTTCCGAAACCTGAATATTATCAATTTAAAGCATTTAAGAAGGTCGTCTAAGTAACGAATGCAATTCTATTCCTTGAATTATAATAATCTTATTAATGAAACAGCTATTAAAGATTTAAAATATATTTTTGAAACCAATCATTCTTTTTTCTCTATCCTGAGTAAATTATCATGACTAATTTTTCATAGAAAACAATATCTGTGATACTCATCTAAAGGAATTAATTCAGTAAATATAAGGAAAAGATGCAATAAGTATCACAATTATTGCATCTTTAATACTATGAATTCAATTTTATTTTTTATACTGTAAATACTATAACTCTTTCATGAATTTTAAAATTTAAAAAGGCATGCTGAAATAAAAATAAGAACTAGCTATAAAGTAATATAACCAACGATATATAACAATACTTTGAAATGTGTTTCTTGTAAACACAATCCAAAGAAATTAACACCAAATAGGACTGGATAACACATATTCAAAGGAGCTATATAACCAGTGATTACGTCATGTACGGCACCGAAAGAACATTTACACTCTTTTATTACAGGGAACAGATAAAAGCATACCGGTGGTTACATATCTGTTATTGCTTTATCATATTATACATAGTAGGAATGATAGACACCATATTTGGCTCTTATATTAATTTCTAATCTCTCGTAATACTTCACCATTACAAACACGATAAAACATACTGAAATAATTCAAAAATATTCTATCCATTAAATTCCCTTTTTATTGAATTTCCCCCTTAGATCTTTGGATAACTTTCTTTAAGATACTGTTTTGTTATAGCTGATAAAGGTGGGTGAAAATTCAGTTATTATGTACAAAAATATTGTATTATGCCTCACTCAATAAATTAAAATTGAGAAAAATAATTACTTTTATAAAATTATTACTTTATTTATTTATTACTTTATTATTTATTTATTTATCAATACTTTATTCTAAAATAATTACTTTTTAAAGCTTTCTTTTTAAAAGTTGCATTCATACAATCTTGGATAGAAAACAAAATAGTACTATGTAGATTTAGAAGCGTTTATTATTATTATTATTACATTTAACAAGAAATGTTATTAAATACTTAACCTTTACGCTGCAACACTTAGATTTTTTTAATTGTCTAATAGAACGGCTCTTTCGCCTGCATCTCCGACACCCCATACGCTTTCTTTTCATGGTATTGTGTGGTCTATCGTTTGGTTTGAGAGAGATATCGCCGGAGCGAACTTTTGGCTTTCCCCCAAAGCGTTCACACCTCACGGTCGACAGGGCAGGATACCGAACCAAAAGAGAAACCCTCTAGAAGGTAAATCGCTGACAGCTCGTAAATGGGGATCGATGCCAGATGTTACTTAAAAGGGGGATAATATTCACCGTACACAGATTTATACCACGCCGTTGGTGTAAACGAAAGTGGTAACAAAAGTCTAGTCTATCTGCCGCAGCGTAGAGGTTAATGTCTCATAAATAGCAAATGTTGATCTTGAATCAATAAAATTGCATCTTACACATTGGTACAAATCTTCCCAGAAATCCTGGGTCATTAGTCGAAAAGATGACAACAAAGCTGATCCAAATGAATCAAAATTCGTGTATCCGTAATTTGGATTTTTTCCGAAACCTTGTAAGCATGTATAGTTGTCTGGACATAAACTGAAATAAAATTGCAGAACATCAGAATCATGTAGCAGAACATCATTTTTACAGCTAGAATTGACTTTGAAAAAGCAAATATATTACCACACCTGCAAAAGGCATTGGAAATGTTTTAAATTCTTAGGTAATTTGAAAACGGAGAATTTGAACACTTACTTGGCATTTGGTCGACAAAGTTTCGGTTCATCTTTTCCTTCTTTTATAAATTGATTTGCTGAAAATGAAGATAAATCGTATAAAAACACTTATGTTTCATATTATATTTCCAACATCAATATTATTTTTACAATATATATGATGCATAACGGAATAAAAAAAGTTAAAGTATTTCATGTAGTTCATTTAATTTTAAAACTTTTGTAAACCATTCGTGAACAGTTTGTAGTAATAATTTTTTTCCAATGCCAACCTATGGGTTATGAGATGCTTCAAGTACTTGTCATCGACAACGTGTCAATGTCTGCGTTACCCCGAGACATCGTGGGAGATTCTACCACATCGCACCCTCCGCGAACTGAGGGGAAGGATATGTTTTGAACGACTATAGTGAAACTTTTTAGCATTTATGTGTTATCTTGTAATAAGCAGGAAACTTCAAGCAGCCAACTCGACTAGGCAATATAAGACAAGTAACAAACCCCTTCAATCTGCCAGTTTGTTTAGAGCGACGCCTTTAGCTGCGCTGGTGGGGCATTTGTTTAAATATTTATTATGGAATTTTTCTTCTATAATGAGCGAAGAAAAATCGCCTAATAAAAATATAATATTAAAAACTCTTCAATGGAACTCTAGTATGACATCATAGACTATAACAATAACCTAAATACTGTAACAATGTGAAGTCGTAATGGGGCAAACATAAGGGAAGACTTGCTAGTAGTGAATGAGTGAGAGTCATCGTGTGGTTTGTGTATATACACTCTGCGAAAAAAATTAAAACACCCTTAAGTCAGTGTTCGGTCGGAATCAAGCATAGCATACCTACTGTACATGAAAATGTAAAGAAATTATCACAATAATCAAATCTAGAAGACTCTTTATGACTATGGATTTACATCAGAAAGGTTATAATAAGTTGTAATCTCCCTCGTAAATAAATACCGATACGACGTCGCATTGAATCAGATGGAGTCCTTATGCAATCCTGTGCAAATTATGCCGAACGTACTAGAAATGACCAGCAAATGACGGCCTAATATCGTAGAGATATCGCACCCCGGCAAGAAAAGTGACACAACTCAAAATTACAGAATTTGAGAAACATCAACTTAAAGGTTACTATAAAACTTATATTGAAATAGTATAAGCTTCTTTTAAATTTTAGGTAAGTATTTATGGTGGTAACTCCTATTATATTCTATAGAATAGTAATATAACACGCTGGGATACCTCATACATATTTTTCAATGACATAACATCAAAATTTTTATTTTTTTTACGTGTGCCACTTTTCTTTCCGGGGTGCGATATGTTTGATGGCAGAACAATGGCGGATAAGTCTGACAAAGAATGGGTTTTAACACAACTGATTTACTCCTGGTGATCCGTACGTGATCGTACATTATCATACTGGCAAATATGCACTTGGACACGTGACGTTTGGGTTATGTATCTGGGTTGCACCACCACCAGAAAGTAAGAGGAACTTCACCTGCAGAATGCTGGGCATAATTTTTCAGAGGATAGTAGAATGTTTTTGTCTTTATGCCACGCTGGATATTGGCATGAATTGGCACCAGAGAGGGCTTTACAACCTACTTATTGACCTTCTGACGTGATTCAACAGAAATAACAAGCCCTCTGAAATTGATATTGTGATTTTTTTTTTACATTTTTCATGTACATCACCCACATGGTAAGTGTCATCGCTAATCTTGAGTGTTTCCATTTATTTTGGTACAGAGTGTATTGTGGTTTAGGGTGTACGGATTCCCTTGTTTGAAAAATAATAATTATGTTTCCTGTCTTAAAATTCTCGCCCTACTAATATCGATCAGCATTCATTATCTTCAGCGAGCGAACCTTTTAAATCCATCGCTCTTGTTTTCTATTTGTTTTTGAAAAAACTGAGTAATATTAATAAAAGAGCTAAAATCTATTGAAATGTTTTAAAATATTCCATGTTTTTAATAGCATTAGTCGAACTAAATTAGGCCTCGAAATAGATTTTTTACTTCAGGTGCACCTAAGTTTTTAAATTAGGTGCACAGATTATATTTTAGGTGCATATTTATAAAAAAACGTAATATAAGAGCATTAAAAAAATATAAACTACCTTATTAGTAGGGTATGTTTATATAGGTTAGTATAGTAGATGGTAAATAAAAATATTTAAACATCTAAATTCTCTCTTCTCCGGCGCGACGGCTGTCGCGACAGTCGCTTCAACAGAGCCATTTGAAAATGTTTCGATCATCGGAAAGTTTTGGTGGCATGACACAAGTAAACCTTCCTCCTGTATAAACCCGTTACGGCAAAGCGATTTTGTTTTCTCATAGTGTGTATTTAGAAATTTTAATTACGTTCCTTTAGAGGGTAATGGTAATGGTAATTTCAGTTAACGTCGTACTAGAGCAACACAACGGGCTATTGACGACGGTCCGGGATCAGTCCCCCTTGAGGGAAAGATCCGAGGACAACACCTCGTAATTTTGAACCACGGTCAGATGACGAAGCAACACCTGAGCTTCCTTTAGAGGGAGAGAGGTCGATACTAATATTTTGTTCAAACATAAAAATAACATAAACACGTATCCCCCTCCTTTTTTTAACGTTAGGTCCACTACGTGCACCTAGCGGGAAAAAGTTAGGTGCACAATTTTATTTTCATGTGCACAGTGCACCTGTGCACCCGGGTATTTCGAGCCCTGACCTAAACAACCATTTACATTTAAATTTGCCTTAGACAAAACAGAATATATTATTTACTTACAGTAAATTCATAAGAAAAATCAAATATAAAATAATGGGACCTCTTGCTAAGACTTCTCCGTATCCCAATGGATGTTCTCTTATGTTTATTATCTTACAAAACACATATTATGTATACATCATAGATAAAAATAATAAAAAATAAAGCTATACGAGAACAGTAAGCTAACTCTCGTGTATGTATTTTTGAAAAAAAATTCCTTGAAACTCTTACAACCGGAATAAAAAAAGCCTAGTTCGTAATACGCAAGACATTTAAAACACTTTACATACTAATGAAATATGTGTATGCATATATATTTCATTATAATATTGAGTACGTATTTCATTATATACTCAATATATAAGTAGAATATTCTTAGGAAAGCAAAATGATTCACAGGTACGATAATAATAAGATTTCTTTCCACAGTTAAAATTTCAGATGAATATTATAAGAAAGGCTAAACTGAAAGATATACAGCAGGGAATAAAAGGCTTGAAATAATATAAACCATACTTACTGATGTTATTTGCATGTAATTTGAACTCCAGTGTGTCTTTTACATTAGGTATTTCTTCTATCGTCCATGGCGGAACTAAAATGCACTTATGCGTTAAAACTCCCATATAAATTTGTAACCCCAATAAGGCAAAAATTGACAGTGAAAAACAAGTTAAAATAATCACATCCTTTAGATTTTTAACTGATTCAATAACAGCTCCTACGATAGTCTTTAATCCTGAAAAGTGAAATAAAAGAAATCAGCATAAAATAAAAATTTACATTACTACTAAAACAATAAATAAAAACTTCATAAACAAGCAAGATTTCCTTTTTTTTACAGCACATTTAAACGTTTCACGAACTCTCAACAAATTTACAATTTCAATTGTTAAAATTTTTTTACGTTAAGTAAATCAAAAGTACTTTCGTAGAATAGGAGGGTAATCATACATCCTAGTTCAAAATTGAATCTTCAAAGTTTTTTTACAAATATTACAAAAACTAACTATGAATAATTTGAAAATTAAATTATTATGGAAAAACAAACGATTACCATTGGAACCATAGTTAATATTTGCCAACAAAATGGTGAAAGTTTTTACTGTTGGTGATATTGATGGAGATATTAAGAATCTATCACACACATCCTATCTGTTAATGGGTTGGAAGTTAAAGTTTTGGCTATTACTAGAAAATACTTTCAGTTAAATTTAAAGTAATTACCATGTGATGACCACGTGAATCTCAACTGCGAAAGAAGTAATACATGAAAGAGCTTTGTTTTTTAAGCGAGAAAGATATATAATTATCCCATTGTGACGTTCTGCCCAGCCAAACTGAGAATATTTTTGGAAGAAAAATAAATTTTATTTATCTTGATTAGATAAATGATTATAGCACACTTTTTACAGTGAGGAATGCGGTTCTAATATGAGGAGAGTCTCTATTATCACTCGTTTAACATGCACAGAGACGATCTCGTTTAATATGCAGAAAGACGATCCCTCACGGATCATTTGAAAGAGAGGCACACCATGCGCTTTCCCCTGAAGAAGTCCTTTAGTCTCTTGCAGTCCCCTTCTTATAGCCGACCTCACAGCTGGAGACAAATTCCTTCTCGTTAGGGTACGGGTCAGAAGGAACCGACCTGCTCGATTGTCGGTCACTTCAAAATGCCCGGAATCGCCCGACACACTCCGTTCCCTCGAGAAACTCCCTACGGGGGAGGGAAGAGTGGAATTTCATAGATTTTCCTCAATGAAGCGGCCTGCTTCAAAGAAAGCCTTTCTCACGGGTTTCCCTCGTCAAGTAACTCTTAAAGGGTGTGGATCTCACCACACCTTTAACTATGTTAAAAGAACTAAATACTACAATCGTATAAAATACAAATCATTGAAAATTTTCGAAATGTTTTTACCTGGAATAATAGCTACAGTTTTTAAGGCTCTAAATACGCGGAATGTTCTCAAGGCGCTCAGGTTTCCTAAATCTACTCCCATGGTGATGTATCTGAAAGTCAAAAATGACAGTGGATTAAAGCATCACGATTTCACAGTATTTCAGTAGATAGAAATTATTTAAAAACATTAGCAAACTTGCTGTTTTATTAATTTTAACGTCTTAGTTTTTGGTACGGAATAAATTATCCTACAATAAGAGTCATTTTACGTTAATTTAAAATCGTTGTTAATGGGTCAGTATCAAACAACATGCTTTATTCCTATGTACATCCAGACATTTAGTTTTCAATTCCGTTCAGACCGTTTGGAAATGGAATAATATCCTCGTATTATTAAGTAACAGTTACAAATTTCGTAATTCTACGGATATTCGCTCCAAACTAAATAAAGCGTTATTTATATACATAACTAGCTTTAGTAGTCAGAGTTGATAGTTTTGTTGCTACTGACTAAGTGATTCCTTCTTTTCCTCAGAAGTTTCGTTGCGTCACGAAGGAGATTTTTGAAATTTGTCTGATTCACGTGATTGTGTTCTTTATTCTTTCAATTGCTTGGATCGTGACAGCTTTTAACGTTTTCTGTTGATTCCAATATAATTAAATTCGTCTCTTGCGCAATATGCTATATCAAATTTTACTTCCATGGTATTCTAAGGGAACAATGTAGCCAGCTGGAAATAGTTGCGTGACCTAGAAATTCCATACAGACTAAACTGAAATTTTAATGACTCTAGAGTTCACCATCTGAGATCTTTTTCTGCTTCACAAAACCAAATTTCTGCTTTATAAATACGAATAAGGATTTTCCTTAAATTAATAAAGACATATTCCCGTGAAATGCCTCAATATATCTCCATATAAACCGGGAAATCTATGAATTTAAATCGAATGCAAATTTACGTTAATGTGATATACTACCAACACACAATACGCAGTGACTGAGTAAAGTCGCAATTAATTTAAATATAACAATATAGCTTTCGTCATTGAAAACACTTAGAACTTAACTTATATCAGCAATCCTATTTATAAAGACTAAGGAATAGTTAAATATACAATAAATGCTTGAGTTAACAAAAAATAAATAACCAAAAGTATTTTTAACTGTACTTACGCTAAAGAAATAACTACAAAATCGAGCCAATTCCAAGGATCCCGAAGATATGTGAAGGATTCTAGAATGAATCCTCTGGCTAACATTTTGAGGATGGACTCAAAGGTGTATATCAAAGTGAAGTAAATTCTGAAATGTAAACAACATGAACTAAGCAAATGAATTATAATATTGGATAGAACTTATATCAAACAAATAAATTATCCAACTATAACATCGTCCTTTTATACTAATCACTCAAAAAATAAAACCATGAAGGACAAGATATATCAGAGACATATTTTCAATTAACATAAGGCATAAGGGTGAAATAATGGAAATTACAGTTGAAATTATTTGCGGAAGACCGGAGAAATCAGTATTCATCGTAGACGCATGAGCAACAATAACTGCTGTTCTGCATTTCGGCATTGAAAGAAAAAGGCTTGGGCTATATATGTCAGTCCATGCATCTCGGCACTGAAAGAAAAAGGCTTGGACTATATATGGCGGTCCATGCATCTCAGCATTGAAAGAAAAATGCTTGGGCTATATATGTCCGTCCATGCTTCTTGGAATTGAAAGAAAAAGGCTTGGGCTATATATGTCAGTCCATGCATCGCGGCATTGAAAGAAAAAGGCTTGGGCTATATATGTCAGTCCATGCATCTCGCCATTGAAAGAAAAAGGCTTGGGCTGTATATGTCAGTCCATGCATCTCCCACGCATTGGGAAAGCTCATTTTACAAATACTCTATGGTACTCCAGTAGATCGGCGTTCATCGACCAGACGTGTTTGCTAGGAGATAAATCGGAATAAAATGGAACATGTTGGATATTGAGGAATTGTTGATCATTGCAGGACACGTGCAATCGCTTTTTACCCTATTAAAAACTGGTCGCAGGCAAGCCTGGAAGATAAGGGGGGACAACAGGTCACAAAACTTTAGAGATGTAGTGAGAACTGTTGAATGCACTGGCAATGCTTACAGCTAGGCGAGTACGGAAATAAAATCGAATGGTTCCCCATACCATAAAGACATGTTACGGATCGGTACTGTGATGCATAATGCAAAAGTCCTTTCGTCTGTCGATGCAGTTCTGCCATACATGGGTATAACCATCGTGCTGCTGTAGACAGTATCGAGATTCGTCTGAATAGACGATGCCGAGTCATTCGTTTTTCCATGTGTGGCTTTCTGCACACTCTTGCAACCATAAAGGCTTGTTGTGTAGAGACAAAGGAAGTCTCAGGCAACACCTTTAAAAATTCCCTACTCCTACAGAAGTAGTAGAGTTGTACGTGTTGACTCAGGATGTTGTGTAGCCCACCCTGAGCTAGGGTTCTTGATGTTTCAGTACAATCCGTAATAGCCATACCCACAACATGTCTATCCTCTTGATCGGTGGTGTAACATAACTGCTAAAATCGCTCAAGTTCGTCATTTTGTTCAACCTGCACCCGCCGGTTCCATATCCGCAACACTGTGATTTGATTTTGTCCAATACGAATACCGATTTCTCTGAAGTATAATTAGAAATCTCGATAAGTCTCACTTTATACTATGTCAAACTCAGAAACATGCCCATATGACAGTATTTTTTTGAAGAGGCATAAGCGAGTTTCCCATACACAAGAACAGCGGGAAAACACTATTCTCTCTTTTTATACTGCTCATAGGGAGAGTTGCTAAGGCACATGATTCGTATATACAATGAGTGCTAATCATTTGCATATTTTTCCATACTCTACGTATCGTGAAATTTTCATTGGATGTTTCCTTCATGGTGTTTCATTTTCGATAGTCATCAGTGTATAAATCAACAGTTGTTATATATTCGAACGTTATTATTCATATTCCAATTCTATATCTGGATTTCAAGAAGAACAGATAATAATAAGTGTAAGTACATTTATCAATGCTTTAATTAGCTATAAAAGTCTCATTAATATGTTCGTAAAACAAAATTTAAATACTAGAAATTAAGTTAGAGTTTACTTTTAAACCTATAAAATAAATTTCGGTATTAAAAAGACCTTTCTTCCATGCAAAATAAGAAAAGAATAATGACTCTTACCGAAGCGTACTGAAGTATGATGTACTTCAAATTTTTGATTTACAGAATTCATATTCCAATTCTATTTGGACAAAATATTTAACCCTTTACTCTTTTCACCGAAAAGCAAGCGCATTAGCATGAGGAATTGATATTGATAAGTACCGAGGCTTCTATTAATACCATAAAATTTTCATTTCTATATTAGAAATCTCTTTGGCATGTGTAAATTAATTTCCATGTAGATCCTCAAGAACTAGGATTATACCACTGACTCTATTACCATTCTTCTAACTTTTCATGTACAAAGAAATATTCAATTATTCTTGAAAAACGAAAATTAAACAAAATAATTATATTCATTTAACAGTTTAGCATTTTAATTGAGCAGAAAAAAGTTTGAATAGTAAGTAAACATATACAAGCGGAGGTTTAGATTAAAATGGAAATGTAATGTACATGCAATGAATTATACATCTATATGCACTAAAATGTTGTGTATATAAATTGTAGAAGACAACTTAAATATAAATTAAGGTGTGACCTCATTTTCCTGTCTCTCAGGAAGTGCGTGTATAAAGTACAATTTTGGTATACTTGAACACAAGGACATTGGTCTGTGTGTCTTATATATATAAACCGGAATCAATAAGGCGCAGAGTCGGAGAAGAACTGGACTCATGCCAATCTATAGTTCAAAAGTCAAGTGACTTGAAGATCCACCCACAAAAGCTTTTGCAAAAATGCTGGAGACATTTTGGAAACTAGTAGCTGTAGCAAAAAGGATTGCAACGATTCTGAATTATTAGTATGTAGTTTGGACATAAATAAAACAATATGCGTAAGAAACTAAACTCTAAGTATTTATATTATACAAAATTGTTGTTTTTCAATTTTGATAGTAATGTTTAAAAATACATCAAACAAACATAATCTGAGACAAAAGTAAATTTAAACCTACCTATCACACAAAAACCTAAAATACTTTGTTTAACATAATCGTGATCTTCTCTCTATACACATGAACGGAAAGTGTTTTTGTTTACGCAAAAGCAATTCTGATACTCCATATCAATAATTAGAAAATTATCTATAATTCAAACATCCTCTTGCTATAGTTATTTGAAACACTACTGAACTTATGTGCTTCTATTCTCTCGTTCATACAGCCTTTCAGTATGCGAGGGAATGTCGTCATAGTTGTCCATGTATTCCACATATTTTTTCGCATAATTAATATTAAGAGTATTGCTGAAATACGCCAATGTGGATCCTGATTTTATGAAGAAGTCGTTATTGCAGTTAAGTCGTGAGACTACAGACCTACAATTTAACATGAAACAAAGGACCCACATTCTTACTAGAAGATGCAAGGTTTTTTCCACTTGGCCCATAGAAAACGCTGCAATCAAGAAAGAAACTGAAGATTTTGTTAATAGTTACTAATCTCAGAGACGGGACTTTGGCACTAGTAATGTATGACATTACTGCGCACATTTGATTATGTCTAGATTGTACATTCCATCATTCGGAGAGAGAAAACCGTCAATAGTGTACATTTATGTATCATGGCACTATTGTTTGAGTTAAAATTACCAATGCATAAGGCATGCTGGAATGCGCCATAGTGGATCCTTACTCTATAAAAATCATGATTTGAGATAAATTCCGAGTCCACAAATCTACAGTTTACCTTGTAACAAAGTCGAATCATATCACTGGAAAATGCTAGACTGCGTCAGACTCAAAGAATATTTTGTTGAGTTTTTCTTTTTTTCAAATTAGACCGCAATTAATGCTCCTTAGAAACCAACTATCGATAAAAAATTTTATTCCAATAATTATCTATCGTGTCAGAGTAAAAGCACCAGAGTAAAGTCAGCAGAACAAATCGGAAGGTAGCAATCGATGGAGATGAATATTTTGAAAAAATATCAATAGTTAAAATTTGTCTAAGAGGCAGTCTTCATATTAAATTGGGTACTTGCTCCAATAATTTCAATGCGAACCCCCATGATATCAGTCTAAATAAGAAATTTCATGACTTTACTACCTTTATATACTGAATATTAAATATTTAGGTCTGTGCCAATTTCAGGGATCATCTCGAAATAAAAAGTAGCTACTTGTAGATAAAGATCAATTGTAGTTCTAGCTACCCGAATATAAAATTTGAACACTATTTCAAACGTATTTTTCAGTGATTCAAGAATTATTACATTTATTACGCAAGTTCAAACGATTTGATAATTACATTATTATATTAACTATGCATGTGCCAACGATCCAATAATTGCTATCTGAGGATTGTCATATGTTTTTTAAACTTTTGGTTGCCCCTAAAATCGCAAAAATGAGGAAAATTTAATGCAGTTCAAAAACTAATGATTGGAATGAGTTGAAATTTTTCATGTCCATATACTAGAAGTAATCCTGAATGGATAACTATCGAAATATAATACGTTTCCAATTCATAATTGCTTCAAACATTAATTTAATAGTTATTATTGCATTCTAAAATCTATTTTTAAAAGAAAATATTAAGTGGATTTTGTTTGGGTTGGTTAACAGTAAATGGTACAAAATATCAGCGCTATAGAATTATTATTTAGATTGAAATGCATAAAAATGTAAGAAACTGTTTAAACATTAGGAGCTCCAATCTTTCTTTACTCATAACTTTGAAACGGTAAGACCTAATGATATGAAATTTAGAATCTGCAGTTAAATTTTGATTTAGATTCAAACTAGCATGTCGAAATCGAGGTTTCCTATTGGAAATTATGAAGTTGGAGCTCAATTTAATAAGATGACGGCCCCTAATACAAATTTTGTGAATTTAAATTTTTAGAAGACGTTAGTTTCTGACACGCTCCATCTTTGAATTATCTCTACTGTTAAAATTGCTCGTATGAAGATGGGTGGTTTGTGTGTTTTTCCGCGGCTGTACATTAAGAATGTAATTTGAAAGGGCTAGATTTGAACTGAAAATGTAAAGTAGATTTGTTATGACCAAAGGCCGGATACTTTTTACCAGTTAAGTTTAAAGCCTTAACTAACAATTAACTTAACTTGAGTTTATGAAATAATTTTTTTTAAGTGTTTGATTACGTTGAACTATAATAACATTTGTGTAATTCACACTTGTATTTGAATTATTTCGTGCAATATAAGCGAAACTTTAAATGAAGAACAAAAGTAAAATTTACTTGTGTTAACTCGTAGAAATTAAATTAGCGGTGCTCATGTCACTATCGTGGTGACGTTTCAGCTTTGTACGAAAGATGACTTCGTTTTTGAAACCATTTTAGAAAAAAGTGACCTAGAAATTTTTACATGAACCTACCTAAAAAACTATGCAATCTTACCTACTGACCTGAAAATATGCCTGCTCACTGTATCGATACCATACACTACCCTACAACAATGGACCAGACGCCAGTGGATTTGCATAAAATCTGACTACTTGTTTTGGGGTGTTTTTCGTGGTATGGTCTGGAATCTTTGCATGTTGCCTGGTAAATTAAACGCCGACGCCTACATGAACATTTTGGACAATCAGGTTCTTCCTACGCTCAAGCAATTTTATGGAATGGACTAATGTTACTTCCAGGACGACAACACTCCATATCATGTTGCTGCCTCAGTCAAGCAGTGGTATCAATATATGGATGTAAAATGTCTTCTATGGCATGCTCAGAGTCCCGACCTAAACCCCATAGAACATTTGTGGGACGGGTTTGAGCGACGCTTACGGACCAGGGAACAACGTCCAAAATCTACATCTGAGCTGGCGATATTCTTCCAGCCGGAATGTACACAAATACGCATAGCTGTGTATCAAAACCTTGTTGAAGTATACCCAGAAGGCCTGCTAGTATAATTGCAGCACGTGGGGGAACATCCCCCTATTAAAGCATGTATTCTTTCCCTTGTATCATAACATCTTCCTGTCCGGTCCATTATTGTAGGGTAGTGTATGTATAGTCGGTACAACACTAAAAGCATTATACTGTAATTTTAGATGTTTCGATCGAAATACTTCTCCAGGTAAGCATTCGATATCGTACGCCATGCTAAAGGCTAAGTCCTATTTCATAGACTAAGCATTAAAAATTAATACCTATACTTTAATCATAACACTGTTTTTCCCATAGAGTAGAATCTTTTAAGCGTTTTTCTTGAAACAACGCTTTGGCAGATTCGTGACTTTGGCGTGGTGCCGACAAAATTTAGCTGAACAGAAAAGTTGCATGATGAGTACTTACTCGGTACTTTCGATCGTAGGGTTGGTAGGAAAAGTCATGAGAATGCAGTTAACGAGGATCGTGGTAATAACAAAGAAGCTGAATACAGGATGGACCAGAAGATAAATTGCCACTCGACGGATTGGATTGAAAGGGCTCAATAGGTACAGGGCATTGGTCGCACTAAACCTGAAGATGTCTTTCCCTTTACTGATGACTACGAACGTCTGAAAAGGAAAAAAATGGCATCATTACTTTGATTTCAACCAAGGATATTTATTGATTCTGTTGAAATGACTTTGATAATTTCTTTACTACAATTGTGGTCGTCAACCTGTCGCGTGAGAACTTCAGATCGGAAGACAGAGTAATTTACCAAATTTGGATTGGAAACTATTGCTTTCTAATTGTACTGCAAGGTCAAAAAAAAACATTTAATTTAATCTCATGGGATGTTTTCTTGATTCTAAGGAACTTGTTTTTACGAATATTTGAGACCACATTTGTGGTCTACAAACACATAGCTTCAAAAACCAACATGATAATTCATAAAGTATTCTGTTTCGAACTGGCTGTTTTGGTACCTCCGATGTTTTTTGTGTATACGTACGTCTAAAAATTATCACTAGTTGAATACTTTTAGATCAAGTTTGATAAATGTTGCTCTATACCACATAGAACACTTTCTAGTATTTGTTATATTCCAAAGACATTATCTATCCATATTTGGAAAGAAATGTTATAGAGAACAATATATGTGGATCAAAATATACGAATACATCATCGTTTTGATATGGTTAAATACATATTATTATTTGAAATCGTTGAACAAACAGTATCAAATCAATTTATGTCATGGGTTGGTCTGCCAAGAGAAGATCTATAGGGATATCTAGAACTAGTTTTGGACTTTTCGTTGGTACTTGGTTTAGCTGTTTAGCTAGGTCTTAAGGAATAAGAAACATTAGTTGGAATATTCATATAAAAATAGATAAATTGTCAGAGAACGTTTATTTATTGGGAATCGTTATTAGTCATTATTTTACTTTCTAATACCTGGTGAATCGAATGACACATCATTTCATTACATTGAACCACTTTATGTTACCCTAATGGGTAGGTCCCCGTTACCTCTCACATAAATTAGGCACAGCCCATTTATAGAGGCCACACATTCATTCCAAAGGGCCTTATCCTGGATTCAAACCTGGAACCTTTCTTCCCCGATGCCTCCACCTTGATCACTAGATCGATCGACAAAATTCATTATTAATCTATATATATAAAACACTAACGTACGTGGACCCGAAATCGACGTTATTTGTGTATCGTCGAATGGCAACAATCAACGTAAATAAAATAACCCAGATATTTTTAATTCTTGCTGTTTTCAAATAGCCGAGGTCAATTTCTATGCAAAATAAGGAATTAAATAGTAATATTTATGTTTGAACTGACTTTTTATTTCTTCCTTTGATGTAAAAGTAATTTAAACGTAATTTTGCTACCCGGTATCTAGCCACATCAGAATTAATGTTTACTTTTTTAATTTGATTTAGAGTTTAGAGTTTTTGATTTAGAATTCGTTTGGGTATTTGAGTTGACTGCGAGATGTTGCGGACATATTTGAGGATTCCCAAGTAGTATAAATATGAGTTCTTTTTGTTAATAAATCATTATTGTCTTTGTCAATATCATTGAAAGTCTTTTGTCGCATTATTCTATTTCACAATATATTCAGGAAGTCGAATTTCAACACGTTTGAAAAGATACGTACTTATTTTTTTTTTCTTCAGAATTTTGAATGTTTTCAAGGTTTGGAATTTTATTTTTGTTTACATTATGTGTTCCGATACATTACCTATTGCAGAAATATTATTTAGGAGTTAGATTTTAATGATATGTCTATTTCCTGCAAAATATCACTAGACATGGGTAATTTTATAGCGGTATATGTATATTTCGACCAACTTTACTTAAATATTTGATTGAATACGCAATGATTTGAAGAATTGTTTCATAAAAATAAATAAAATATACAAATCAAAACATGTTTAATTACGGTGTGTAAAAATTAAAAAGAAAAGCACTATTACACACCGCCGAGCGCTAGCCGGCGCAGCACGGCTAGTATCTTATAAAACAACAGACATTTCTGGATAAGTTGCTTTCTTATGTTTAGAACTCTCGGAAAATACCACTTTTAATTCCACAGCTGACTTAAGATTATTCTTTAAAAAATCTGCGGTGTCATACCAGTTGGTTTTCTTAGTACTTGTCTAAGTTGTCAGGTTTTGTCAGGCAACCAGGAGAATAGTAGTTCTCGTGTACTCAGCTGCAGGGATCTCCTGAAGGTGATTCAAGGAAAAAATCATTTCCAATGGGTACCAACCTATTGTGGTCTTTGTGGAAATGAGATGGCGGACCTTCTGGCAAAAAGGGGAACTGATATTCTTCAAAGGTCTTGTAGAGACCGGCCACTTTATTCTGCTAAACTAGAGATAACTGGAATTTAAAAACAATCGTTTCATTGTACGGCTACCCATGCTGGGGGGAATAGGTCCTGGGGTGTGCTTCTTGGATCTCACTCTATCCCGGATTCGTGTCACTGCTGTGGACGAGTTAGACTTTAGGCCGGGAACGAGTGTCTTGGTGCCCATTTATTTCGTTTTAATTTGACTAATTCACCTGACTGTGTTTTGTGTGATTCGGGACAGGTCACGACTGCTGCTAATTTGGACGAGTGTGAACTTAATGATTTGGATTGTATAGTTAAAAAATATTGGAGAGCTCCGTGCCTAATGACCTGATGGTCAATAGCCTGGCATTTGTGAAACAAATAATAAATAGCTCAACAGTGCACTTAAGATTATTCTTTAAAAAAATTTCTGCGGTGTCAAATACAAATATTGACGACCAGCTACAGGCTCAAGCCCAACAAGGCTGGTCCTTTGTTTATGAATTCTCCAATTCCCACTGACTATCCAATTGTGTCTTAAATTCGTACACTCCCTTTGAATTAACTATATTTTCTGGCAACGCGTTCCAACTGTCTATTACCCTATTAAAGTAGTAGTTTTTCCTTAAATCCCGATTAAAATGTGTCTTATTCAATTTATACCCATGGCCCCTCGTTCTGTTATCCCTATTGAAATTCAAGCCCTCTGTGTCACCCCTGTTTTACAAACTTGAAAAGCTGAATCAAATCCCCCCCTCCTTCTTCTTCGTACCATTTTGTTTTCGTAGAACTTGTCTAAGTCTTCGAGAGGCGTGGCTAGGACTTCGGGCGTTAGATGGTTCATCAAAGCCTTAGGCACGGGCATCCCGACTTCAAGGTTCGGATCCGGCTCGAGTCCCTCGTCCGAATCGTACCCCCTCGCGGCAGGGGGACGGTGCTGCGAGTCCTCCGCATGGTCCTCCCCTTCTTCGCCTTTCTGCGCATGCTCCTTGCGGGCTTTCTCCTCGGCAATCCGGGCCTCGATGGCCGCAAGGGACTCCC
This sequence comes from Metellina segmentata, assembly GCA_947359465.1. Lineage (NCBI taxonomy): Eukaryota > Metazoa > Arthropoda > Arachnida > Araneae > Tetragnathidae > Metellina > Metellina segmentata. The sequence goes on along the minus strand of OX375878.1, from coordinate 37,680,484 downwards.
GAGTGAAGGGACGGAATATAGGAACCACCTCTTCGTCGGACTGGTCGTCGGCGGACATCACAGCTCTCCTGAAACAGACAATAGGATCTGTATATACACAACACCATACATTAGAGATGAACACAACTGTTAATATGCGATAACACTTTTCTACTGTTATTGCTGTAACGTGATATAATAGCATTATTAACTCTGTGCTCAGATGGCAAAATGTTATAAGTCACTTTTAATTTTTCGTGACGGTAATTTTAAAATTCAACATGTGGGTCTGTGGTTTTCGATTTATTACAATTTTCCCACCTTTGTTTTCTCATAAACTGAAAGAAAAAACGACATTTTGCCACCTTCTAAACATTAACAAACCAGACTCCAGGATGGGACTTACTCAATTTTTTGGGAAAAGTGGCTTCTAACACTTTGCCATCTGAGCACAGAACTGTCATCTGTTTTGTTAACAGTTAGCAATCAAATTTAATGGTTGTCATTAACTACAAGAAATTGAAATTGATTTTAATAGTTTTTTTTTCTTATTGCTTTATAATCTCTCTCTCTCTCTCTCTCTCTACCTTCAGTGCCTTAAAAGTATTTTGTTTTTCCAACTTTTTGTCAAATGTTCTTAAATTTCTTATTATTTTGAAAATAAATTTAATTTAAATCTCGCTCCTGGTATTCAAATATCATTTACTAATACCTTAATATTTACGACAACAGTTGTTATTTGGAATAACTAGTAATAGTTTTTTTACATACTGTTTAAATTTACCTTTAATGCTTTTAAAAGAATTTTGTTTTATCAACTTTTTTGTCAAATGTTCTAAAATTTTTAGTTTCTTATTTTGAAGAGAAATTTAATTTAAATATATCCCCTGGTATACTAATATTATTTACTGATACCTTAATATTTCCGACAACAGTTGTTATTTGGAATAATGTTATTACTTAAACTGCTATCGGAATAACAGCCTGACCCGAGAAAGTAGCATGTAAATGTCTGCTCCAGTCGTATTAAGCGTCTGTCCCTGTGAATCGCTTTCCGTCTAGGTAATGGTAATATGGTATTTAAATAAAAAAATTAAATAACTCCTACAACAGAAAAGGCTTTCACGTAACAACAAACGCATCACAGGTGAACGTCGTGTATACTCTCACACCAGATCGTGGCCTCGAATGTTTCTTTCCTCTACGTGAAGTGAGTTAAAAAAAAAACTCTCAGACTACAGTTTTTTCTTTATGCTGCTTCATTAAAATCGTAACTACTTAGATCTCTTCTGTTATAGAAGTTTCACACACCTAAACCTCTTTCGATAAATGTTCTATACAGAATGACGAAAACCTCATCAAAATACTATCAGTGGTTCTCGCGATTAAACCGAACAGACGTTTACCGTAGCCTTTATTTTACATATGTTGAGATATAACTTCAGAAAACCTGACAAGTAATAGAAATGTTTCAAATTAGATCTCAGTGGAGTTCCCTTTTGAAGCGGAAAGTGCCAAAAAAGAGGCAACTTAAAGCCAAAGAACGTAAGCTGTATAGTTAATAACCGAATGCTTACACATACAATATATTTCTTGTATCAAATAATGGAGTCTCTAGCTGCCACAGGCTTCTTCAAATTCAAAACCCAAATATTTCCCATACAACGAGCAGGAGCCCCCGATTCCCTCTGCACGACCTTATCACACACTTCAACACATTAGAAATTGTTCATTTTCAATATTAGTTGAACATATGAGACAGTGTAGTATTAGTTGAATGTATGAGACATTGTAGTATTAGTTGAATGTAATATTAATTGAATGTTTGAAACAATGTATTAGTTGAATATAAAGAACAGTGTATTATTTGAATGTAAGAAACAATGTACTAGTTGAATGTAAGGAACAATGCATTATTTGAATGTAAAAAACAATGTATTAGTTGAATGTATGAAACAACCAGAAATAGTTTTGAAAAAATCTATTGGAACCGAGCCTTTGTCTTACAAAGGTTGAGAAGCACTGCCGTGGAGGACATTACAGGACAAACGCATGAAATCAATAATGATTAAATAAAATAGAGCAGGAGACTACAGGTACACTCTACAACTAGCTCCCACAGAAAGTCTACCACGGCAGGATGTACTACTTCCCTTTACCCACTGCGACCCCTCGGTAACATTTTTAGAGGTAAGTGATATGAATACATCATATGACAAACAATAGTTGAAACCTCACATGAAACAGTACATGGTTTAACAAAGCAAAACTAGAAACATCACATTCACACTGAATCAAGCTCCAACAGGATATACTACTTCCACACCACAAACCACTACATCCCACTGCTTTCAGTATGGGGAAGTGATCTTACAGGTAATATGCTATGCCGATACCATATCCTACTACTAAAATCGATCTTGGGTCACTCGATTTTTGAGAAGTGTGAAAATGCGTTAGTAGGAAGCTTCCATAAGCAAAAGCATGAATTTCGATCACGATGAATATTTCCCATTCTGCCAACCAGTTATTAATGCCTTTCGCTTTTAGCACCGAACAATAAATATACTTAGAACCAGAATCTACGCTAAGCACGTCAATTGTGGAAGCGCTGTGCTTACACCACCGCTAGTACCCTAATTTAACGAATAGACTCCGTTCAAAACCACGTGACTCGATTGCCAATTTGTGCTAGCTGAATTTTACCATCGTCCGAGTGCTAAGGGGTAATAAATTACACCAAATAAATTATTCGCATTCTATGATGCAGGAGGCATTATAAAAACATTATAAATTTTCGTATTCAGTGTAAAGGTAGAAATATATGATATACAGTAAATATTAGAAAACATATATATTTGGGCAAGTTAAACATTGAATCGCTCAAATATACGGGTGACGTCAAACTGCATTTCTTAGACTTGTGAGTGGGCACTGGGAATCTATGTCATTTATTCAGAGCCATAAGGTATTTTTAACTCTAAAATATGACCCTCGACAAACCTCCCCAAATCATCTTCAGGCCTGTGTTAGTCTGCATTTATGGCAGTCATGATGTAATGTTGTAATGATGTAGTGTTTTAAGTGTGTTCGGATTCACATGGACTTCTTGTTACATTCACATGGTCTAGTTGCTTAGCTATGCATTACGTAACAACAAAAAGTGAGCACTTGTAATTTATATTCGTATTTTTTTATGGGCACTTCATTTAACTCGGTATTGGAGGCCAAGGTGTAAATGTGGTAAGCTAGCATGTTTCATATGGATGATTGGTATGTATCCTGAATCGAAATCACTATACCACCTGAAAAGAAAAATTTCTTAATGATATATACGTGTCCAAAAGTTAAGGATAACTAGGGGGCTACGCTCCCTGCTCGCATACGCTCACCAATCTCTGGGATTGCTACGCAATTCCGGGCTCTGCGACGGCGAAACTATCTTAATAATTCGTATAAACCTGATTTGACTTTTTGGTTCATGACGTCACAGCGAAGGCTCCGCCCCCTGCTCGCTAACGCACGCCAACCAAACTTAATATTTGACACTTAATAAACACAAAACTAATAGCCGCAGCAAAAAACAATCTTCTTCATCGTCTTCCCTGTACAATTTTGAGAAAACCATGTTAATGTCGTAATTTTCTGATGCATACTTTGTATTGAAACCGTCTAAGAATCGAGCGAAAAAAAGCAGTTTGCAATCCTGCGACAGCAGAAACTTTTTTTTAATATAGCGAGATACTGAAATCGTAACAAGTAAGATCACCTGATCTCAAATCGATATAGAATTTTTTGGGAAGATATAAGACTGCTAGCATTGTATATTTTATAATACCATCAAGAATTGCACCAGAACAAAGATGTGCTCCAGTGCGTGAATAGGACTTCTTCCCACAGGAACTCTTAGTCAGACTTGTATAAAACATGTCTGCACATTGTAAAGCCTGGCTTGATTTCTTTAGTTCTCCTTAGCACCAGGAGTCATATGGGTGTTGTTATGCAGCTTATTTTAATTCATCTGCCATTTGTGGCATTTTGATACGGGATTCGGATTTATATAGGACACGGGACTAATATCAGATTGCATTATCCTTTACTTTTATAATTTTGTATTCATGCTTCTATTTGCTTCTAAATATGTAATAATAGTATTAAGATATCTCGAACACCCGGATTTACAACTTAAATTAGGATATGACAGTATAATTTATGATGATATTATTTTTAATTCTCATTGGTTGCTTTTTTTTTCTGATCCATTAGTTCAAGTTTTGCCCTATTTGAATTATAAGCTAAAAATATAATTAGTAATTGAGCAATGTCAGTTTACACAGATGCGGATTTTAAATATTGTAAGACATTCAAGATGATGTTGATACAAGTGTTTGAAACATTATATAAACATTCTTAATATAGCGTGTTAATTAAAATTCTTATTTTTCAGTAATAGAATGAACATATAAATTTAACGAGCAATTTATTACTTCTATTTGCTATACACGAAAATTCGAATATTCAATTTACATAAAATAATTTTCCAGTTGAGATACGAACTGAATGTTAAAACGACGCTCAGAGATTATGTTTCTAGGTGGTAGGGCATCCCGTCTTAAAAAAATATGTTAATACTTTGATCCTTTTCTAAATCTTCCACTGATAACTAGATATTAATTTTATTACTTGAGACTATTTCAAAATAAACGTACAAAGTTTAATTTTTAAAAATTCAGCCATTTCTCATCTGAAAACTTTGTTGCGTAGTGATTGTTAGCGTGTCAAAATGTTGAGGTAACAAAATTAAGACAAGTGTGTTTGCAACTAATTTCATCTAATACTCATATTTTAGTGTTTGTATAAATCATAAAAATTGACAGTATTATTTTCATGTTACAAACAATTATAAAAAAATTATTCCAATTTTTTAAAGCTACTTTGGAACAAAAAGGTGTGCGTAGTTACTGTTATTAATTTATAAATAATTTTTAAAAAAAACCTATTTTTGTTAGATTAGCAAACATATATATTTTTTATGTGTCGCAGAATTTGAAAAATTATTTCACATGTGCCATGAAATAAAAACGTTTCAAAACCTCTTATTGATCGGTATATATTTTGATCTGGGCAATCCCTGAATGAGCTCCACGATGATTGAAACGTTTCTTTTTCTCCATTTTTACAAATATGGGTTAGTCCACAGTTGCTGTAATACCTTCAATTTAAATTAAGAAAAAAAAAGTAATTTAGATAAGTGGGGTTGGACTGTGAGTGAAAACTTTCTTAATTAGTGAGGTTTAGAAGTAATTCTCTGGATTGGAAGACTCCCTTGGATTTTATGGTGTTGTGTTAATACTTGTTGGAAATTTAAGCAGAGCTTTCATGAGACCTATGTCAAGTCACATAAGCAAGCCAGGAATGTACTCGCATCTCGTTCCATTATAGACTAACCACAGGATCTACGCTTTTTCGGCAATAGGGCGTATCCAAAACTCGCTGTCCCCATTCTGATTTGGATCATTTCTAACTGAGATTTATGTCTTTATTTCATCGTTTTAGCAGTGTTCAGATGCAGAAGTACACTTTTTATAAAATGTATAGACCCCGGTTTAATCAGGGGGTATGTAGTAACACCGTTTATTCAGCGATAAAAGGAATCAGCATTAAAACATACAGCATAAGAATATGGATTGTTATGATGCTTTAATTATAAAGGTAAATACATCAATTACAAATAGGAAACCATCCCCACCTCCATTTCCAAAGATCTGAGTAATGATGAGTTGAGAAGATGTGGGTCTGAAAAAATGTAGTAAAACAACACAAAGAAAATGTATTGAAAATAAGTCGTTTGGTCAAAATTAAACCTTATCACTGACATGTTCGGCCTTAGGCACTCACTATAAGAAGTAAACTGGTTGCTATTTGTGAAGTAAATATTCTTATTATAAGGGATCTTTCAAAAACAAACCATAAGAACTAAAAATTAAAAAAAAAAAGGATCAACTTCAGAAACATTAATGTGCAACTAATTAAAAGGCCTGGTTTGTTAATCCTGAAAAAAGTTAAAAACCAGGTTGTTAAGGTTGTTGGTTTGTTAAAACCTAGAACACATTAAGTATTCTTATAAAACGCCTAACCCTTTTAAAGAAAATACAGAACATGAAATGCGCTCTTAAGGGGGTCCAAGACACAAAAATCGTCAAATGTTCGGATTTTTTTTTATTATTTTCAGAAATTCTCTATGTTTTTCTGCTTAAAATGACGTCTAAATCATGTTTCTATCTTAATTAGAACTAGAGATATAATAATTTATGTGGTGCGTTGTTTTGAAAATCGAACACTCTTGACAGTTGTTGTCATGGTAACAAGATCTGTTTTTAAAACTTTAAATGCGTTTTTCTCCATGATACATTTTTTCAAGATTTCCTGTATTCAAATTGCTATAAGTCGAAAATCGATAAAGTTTAAGGGTTGAAATTTGGAATATATTTTTTTCAAACATTATTCTTTAATTTTGATTCAGCAAATTTAAAACAAATATTTGCTTTTAAAAATATGACTTTTTTTAAAAAAAAGTACCTTAAAATTTTCAAAATCTTTCATTCATTCATTTTTTATTTTTTATTAAATTAATATTTTTTAAATTGCTGAATCAAAATTAAAGTTTATAAATTTGGGAATAATTAACTGCAAGAATTTTGAAAATTGATCAAGAACATTTTGAGTTTTAGGAAATTAAAATAACCCCTCTTTTTTCAAAAAATTTTAATTAAAAATTTTTTAAAAACTTTTGGAAAAATGTTGTGTTGTTATTTTGTTCATTAGTTAGATGGGTAATCAGTACGAAAAAATTCAAAATTCAAAATTAATTTTTTTTAAATGTTTCGATGTGTCCCGGACTTCCTTAACTTGAATCAGAGGGATATCGTATTAAGTAAAAGAGATCTTAATAAATATTGACTGAGAACAGTTTTAGGACTTAACAATTAGAGGCTTACTTTCATAATGTTTGAACATATATTGAAAAATTTAGATACATAAAACGGGAGTTTGGAAAATTAATTTTTTTTTGCACAATTCTTAAAATGCGAAAACAGAATTAGCTATACGTCAGTTTAAATTATATAATCCTAATAAAATTGAATTAGTCATAAGGATTATGTTTAATATATACCAGTAGTATTGCTACTGCATCTCTCTCATACACTTGTAGTTAAACATATATTTATCCAGGGCATTGAACATGCAGTAAAGTATATTGTATTTACTTTTCTAATTTTTCTATTCTGTATATTTTGTAAACGGCGTCTTAAGAAAAATATTTAAGAATATATTTTAAATTAATTTATTCTAATAGCTATACGAGTTTCCAACAATGAGAAGGGACAACATTAGGTTCTTATTTCTAACTCACAAAAGTATTCAAAGATGACCGTTCAAACATTGGAACTGCATTCAAATAAGTTTCCGGAGGCCTGGTAGTAATAGTCTTTAGAAAAAAAAGTGATGAAATAGAAATATAGGGGGGCTTGGTAATTGTGAATGAGAGTACATGTAATTCTGACATACTGAAATCGATTACTTGGAATTTTAAATAAATAAAATAAATAATTTTTAGAGCATTTATATCGTTAGTTTGAAACTTTTAAATGCGTATTGCTATTACCTGAATTACCACCACCAGCACACAATTCGGCACCTGGTAGAGCCCTTCGTTGCTTAATGGATTTACTCACTGCGTCAGCAACGAGCGAGTAGAACATTCGATCTCGTGTAAATAACTGGATGAATTTCTTCCGTGTCAGTAAAACTTTCCTTGTATTTTATGTCCATTACATGACGTTTTCTGTCAAGAATTCTTTGCAGCTGTATCAAAAGAGTTTTTGTTCCATAAAACACAATAGCAACCACTCGGTATATGCTCTTTGTTGTTGAATTCGGTTTGGTGGCGCAAGAACTATATTTGTCCAGGCTAAGCCAAACAGAAGACAGACAACTCAAAGTAATAGACACATGCTAACAAAAGGTTTTTTCTAACACAGAAGATAATTTAACCAGGGTATGTTAAAAGAATCGAAAGCGCGCAGCCTACAACTCACAGGTTGCTAGCGCAGTTGGCAAACCCAAAGAGGCACGATCTTTATTGGGATTTTACCGGTTCGAAAAGTTGGGACAAGATCACGTTTATTCAAACCCTCTAAGATTAACATCCCCTATTTGGTATATTCCCAATCTGATTAGTTACATCAGGTTGATGAGGCCGAGTGAATTTCGTATTTGAATCGGGATTACTCATTTTCCGAAATCCAATTCGTCCAGTTGTTTTTTTGTAAATATGGACTGCCTTTACGTGTTGGCTTGTTGAATCCATTCAAGGATCAAACTCCCGTCCAAGGGTCATCCACTTTCCAAAAAGTGTACTTTGTCCACTGGGTCACCGCATATTCGAAAAGAGGTAGTTGAATTTTCAGAATAACACGCGGTGGTGGTTGGTAGGTAGTTTAATTTACATCACAAAGAAGCAAAACAACGGGCTATTGCTGATGATGCTAGATCAAGCCCAAATGAAAAGCTCTCTAGGCAGCACCGTAGAATTTTTACTCGTGGTCAAATAACGAGGTTGACGCCCTGAGCTGGTACTACACTCTCCAAAGATCCACACAATGCCAACGTGAAAACGTTTGATGACCTGACAGATTTAACATGCATGTGCATGACAATCTTTGGTTGAATCGAGTTTGAAACTCCCAATCCGGGTGCTAGCCGTGACTCTACCAACTGAGCAACCAACAGTGATGTTGCTGACATCATAACACTAATATACCCATGCAGTGGCTGTAATTTTATATATATTTGTATTGCATAATGTGATGACATTTTTATTCACTGCACAGAAAAAGAGCGTGGAAAATATACTTTGCCTTCGACTATGTAGTAATTACATATTTGCAATGTTAACGAGAAAAGATCTGCTCTGACTACTGTCCACTGCTTGCATAAATGAAACTAAAAAAAAAAAAAACGATGTCAGATTGTAGTTTGTCGATAGTCATTTTATGACAAATTATAAAAATTACAAGCCCTGTATCTAACGCCAATCTTTTATATCTCATGACTTCTTGTTCTTCTTAATTGGCAAGTTTTTGAGCAAGTTACACGTGTATCCGGAGGGAGGGAGGGATAGGGCCCTTTCTCAATTTCTTCCACCCAATCTCTGTAGCCTGGTATGGCCTTTTAGATTACCGGACTAAGGTAAATTTTACACAAATATTTATGTTCTTTTCCTGTTACCGTCAATGCTTATATATTCGTGAACCAACACGTCTTGTCAAGGTTATGATGCCTGAATCGTCCTCCTCACCCTATATGGAGAACTAGGAGTAGTCTGGCGCACAAATCTACCGAAGCGGCTTATCACTCGGAAGACACTTTCGGTGATTCTCACGACCATATTCACAAGTCTCGAGTTAACGTGAGGATCAGTTGATCCGCGGGTACGAGTTATAACTCGCGGATTATTAAGAACGGTATTCTCAAACGGCGTGTTAAGTGATCCGGGGATTAAAATCAGACGCTAGCTGTGATTGAGTACTACCGTCTCCTCACGATCATGTGATATTGTTTATATTGGTTACGACGCCCGAATCTGTATTCATACTAATCAAGCACGTACTTCGCCGTAGAATTGACTCCAAATAGTGATTAAATAGAACGCATACGGCATTTTAATTTGGGTTTGGGAAAAGAAATGCAAAGGTATTTAATTTCAAAATGAATTTTTATGGAAACCTAAATTTTGCAAGAAATAATTGTACACAATGTCTTGACGAATGAATGTAATCCGATTATCTTTGTACTTATCAGTATGGGTGTGTGTTGGTGGTGTGAAAAGTAACTTGATTGTCAATTTTCTTTCATTCGTAATAAATCAATAGAACAATTTTTATTCTACGACGAATTTACATCTGCCATGGTCATATCCCACCGTTCGCTCCCTCATTGGGTTCTACTTTGGCGACTCACAATATAGTTCAAACCAGAACACATCTGGGCATATATATTTTATAGAAAATATAATAGCGGACGGAGGTGCCGCCATCTATCTTTTCACCAAGCTGCTTGTTTACGTTTTCGCAGCTACCTTTACTTTCATTTTTCTTTTGAATTCCAATAAAGTTATGTTTGAAATTTTTCCATTTAAGTAATATATTGATGAGGAGATGAGCTGTTATTCAGTAGGTGCTCCGTAATGATACATCCAGTCCAGTCTTCGCAAGAATACTGTAACTTAGAATAGAATGAAAACTATCATCCATTTTGTTTCTCTCGCTTCCTTCGCAAAACGATAGTACTGCGCATGCGTTAACTCTTACTAGCGAGTTAACTCGAAGATTTCCGAGGGTCAAAATGTAACACCGAAACGGCGGTTTAAGCCACGGATCTGGCATTGTGAACACGGTTTTTTCGATAACCCGGAGATTATCGTTGATCAGAGAGTTTACTCGAACTTGTGAATACGGCCGTTAATGTCACTGACTAATTCTGATGAATTCTAGTCTTTCTCAAAGGTGCACCGTAATCCTGCAATCAAGCATGTAGTGAAGAGAATCACCTGCTTCACAACATAAAAAGATGTCCGACGTCGAGTATCGCATTCATAAGAAATATTCAGGGAAACTCTCGTGGTTTTAATCAGTAGTTGGGTTACAAAGGGGTCATACCGATGCATTTTGAGACTTGGTGTAGGGTAGAATTGCATTCCTTTCGTTGTTACATCCTTTTCGGTGTTAAACTTGTCCTCTGTGTCCTTAAACGTGCGAACACACTCGGTAGTCAGTTTGATCGCCTCTTTTTTACCTCGTTATCTCGGTAGCCAACGTGAGCTTTGATCCAGTGTATGGAAACACCATGACATCCTACGACCTTCCAGCACAGTCTTGACTATGCACGATTAGATTGCTGTTATTTGAGACTTCAACGGCTTGTAGAGCGGAAAGACTTTTAATCTCATGGCACATATAAATAAAAGACAAAATTTCTAAAGCACACCTAAAATTCTTTTTTGCCGCTTTGTTAAACAAAAATATTTATTTACAAAAATAATAATAGCATTTCCCTTCAAATTTTGCTACCAAAGTGGCTGAAGAAAATTATTTGAACAGTTTATTTATGGTAGCTATTGAATAAAAAGCAATTATTGAAGTTGTTTCGACAAATATTAAAAATATGGGTATCATAAGGAATTATCGTGAGCACACACTTGTCAAATGTTCAAAACTAAACCGGTGGAATGAAACAGATCTTGAACAATTTAAGGTTTTCGAATTCGTAAGGCACAAATGTGCCATTCTTGTGACACACCAGTGTTCTATTGCACATCAATTGAATATCGCTAGTCTAATCAATTAAAATTTTCTTAAAGTATTTGCAATCCATAATTTGTGGTATATTAAAAATAATAATAATTTTTTAGTATCTTATTTCCCATCTTCAGATCTTTTAAACTAGTCAGTGCAATGTGAAGAATTCAAAAAGAAACCATTTTAATTTGTCAATATCAATAAGTCTTGATGCCTATACAATGTACCTCTGAACCAAGTTTTAACTGCATTTCGAAGGAATTGTTTCGCACATTTCACAGATGGCTGCTGCTAATTCTATCCAGTTCACGATGAGTGATCACTACTAGCATCATCAATTACAACATAAAGGGTAGATTATCAAAATTTATATACTTATCTCAATTTAAATAACCTTTTCGTCAGGTTTTACAAGCATTTAATATGTTCTATTCTCAAACGTCAGTGCTACTTCGAACTGAAAATGGTACAAATGTATCAGTCCACGAAGCCAATACCTTATTAAGCAAGCCAGAACTTGTGTCTTTTCGATCTGTTCAATTACACGCTGCATACATCTAATTACTGGAACTAATTAGGGAACTTGTGTTCATAAAATCGATTAGTTTGCTTAATCGAACATTAGATGCCAGTAGAAATATAAAATTTAAAAGTTTTCTTTGTTTATGAGTATGACTTGTGTCATAAATACATTCTATTTAAGTTCCCTACAAAACGTTTAAAAATCAGATTTGGTTTGTTTTGAAGCGACATGTTCACGTGCCACTAAAATGCGGATTTTTTTTCAAGAAGTTTAACTGAATCGTAGCTTTTATCCTGGGCTTCAAACCATAATAGGTATTTGTCTAAACAGGTAAATGCTTCGGGATCAATCGGAATACCTGATTAGATTTTTATGCTTTAAACACATTATCTGTCAAATATTCAGCTTTTTGTGAGCACAGACAACATAATTTCGTCAGATTCTGTTTAATGCATCTACGATAACCGTTGATCTGTTGAATTTTATGTCGTAAGAGCTATATTTTGCCAATCTGCTTGTGAAACAAGACATTGAGTAATGAATACATACACTACCCTAAAATAATGGACTGCACAGCAAGATGTGATGATTTAAAAGGAATAATACATGTTTTAAGCCGCGGTAGCTCAGGCAGTAGAGCGTCGGGCTCGCATAGGAAGAGGTTTCTGTTCCGGAAGAGGTTGTGGTTTCTGTTCTCGGCGGTGCCTGCAATTCTGATGGTTGCGAAATCGGCGCTTAGACCTGGCAAAAGACCGTCGTGTTCGCTAATGGTGATTGGGGCACGTTAAATAGGTAGTGGTCACAAAATCCCCCATGTTCCCATACCAAATCAATACCTCTGGGTGTACTTGATCAGGGGGTTATCGGCCTCTGATTGGATTTAAATTACGATATGTGGGAGTGAATGGATGTGTGAAAGGGACCTTCCTGTAAAACGGATGTGTCATGTATGAAGAAGTCCAACCCTCCGGGGCAATGGCACCCCCAATTGGGCCATATATGGCCCGCACGACAACAACAATACACGCTTTAAAAGGGGGATGGTCCCCCACGTGCTGCAATTACACTAGCAACCCTTTTGGGCATACTTTCAACAAGGTTTTGATACACAGCCATTGGTATTTGTGTTCATTCCTACTGCAAGAATGTCGCCAGCTCAGCTGTAGATTTCAGACGTGGTTCCCTGGTCCATACGCGTCGCTCTAACTTGACTCACAAATGTTCTATGGGGTTTAGGACGGAGCAGGCCAGGGAAGACGTTTTACATCCATATCTTGATACCACTGCTTGACAGAGGCTGCGACATGACATGGAGCTTGTCGTCCTGGAAGTAGCATTCGTCCATTCCATAAACATGCCAGAGCGTAGGAAGAACCTGATTGTCCAAAATGTGCATTTAGGCGTCGGCGTTCAATTGACCATGAACAACATGCAAAGGTCCCAGGCCATACTACGAAAAACATCCTCAAACAAGAAGTCGAATTTAATGAAAATCCGCTGGCGTTCTGTCTATTATTGTAGGGTAGTGCATACACACATGGAAAGTTCTAACAGCATAGAAGATAGAAATATATCACGGATATAAATTCAAAGAATCGAAACTCGTCCGCTTCCAACTCGCACACCGCTCGACATACTTCACAACATGGTAATATGATGGATCAAACAACTGCTGATTGAGTGAGCTCTGTTTTCTAACGTCATGAGCCATCAATAACTATTCACCACATTTCAATAACCGTTAACACTAAAGACCAAACTTTAACACTTCTAGACTAGCACGATTGCATTATATTATACGTACATCTGGTGTGTTTTGTATGCATTAAAGTATCATTTACACTTGAAGGTCGATCTGAATCCGTCCTATCAATATGCAATGAGACAGGAATGATTGACAGGTTCATTCATTCTCATCGTTCATTGGTTCAACGAATCCGATTACGGAAAGTGGATTCGAGTAGACGTACAAATGTAACTGAGCCTTAAGTGTGAATTGGCACTTACTTTTGCTCTCCTTGCGGGGGCGTGTGCTACGTTTTACCCTTGTTCAGATGAAATGGTGGACTGCAAGTGTCCGTGGGGATCGCCACCAATACCCCAGCAGCGACCTTAGCAGGAGAGAGCTGAGGGCGGTCTTCTGAAATGAAAAAAATAAAGAAACATGAAACATTGATATTGAAACTCATATGCATTTATTAAGTTAACACAACTACATGTAAAAACATATTCAAAAATTGCATGTTCAGGTTACATAATTTATCATTAATGTAGCGAATCGTGAACAAATATTTAGTCTGTATTGTATAAATTCCTTATTTAAGTGATAGGTAATGGAGTTTTCATATACACGGTTTAGGAATAAATATAATGTTCGATTTTAGAATATCTATATCGATATATTTATATCTGCGATCTGACCTAACACAGTCTCTGATATCTGGTAATTTTGGGATTTTACCGATTAGAATAAGTGTTGCTAGATTACCCCAAAATTGATCTAATCTCAATCCTATTATTTCCATCAGGTTGAATAGGGCAGGGGATTTTTCAATTCGAATTGTGTCTCAAATACCTTCCTGGAAGTCTAGGAAAGATGGTCTGCATTTAAGTGTGAACTTGAAGAATTTCGGTATTTGAAGGAATCGAAACTTATATCAAAGGCCTTCTTTCTTCCACTATCGAATCATGTGTACTATCCAGTCGGCCACTGCGACTGTGGAACTGACACCGTTACACTTAATGTTGTCTGCGATTATATAACAATTTGGTTTTTAAAAAGATTAAGGGAACCTGGTACGAAAAAAATCCTTTAAAAATCGACTTTTTAATTTTACTTTGAAACGACAGAGGGTGATCTTCTGATTCCAGTGATATATAGATTTTACGGTTTTAATATTTAAAAGGGCTTAGAAAAGGCCAAAAACAAAAGTAAACAAATATGCCAAGCTCACTTTCACAGCTGTCAAAATTTATAAACGTTGTAATTTATTCACATGAACTACTTAAATAAGTTACTTTTATGATATTTTTGGAAGACTTGTTGACCGGTTTTCTAAGTAAGTTATTTTCTTATTGTTTCTAAAGTAAGTTATTTGCCTTCCAAATGTTTAAATGCTATTTTCTCAAAATGTGATTTTCCCACACTTAGGTACATTTTTCTCAAATTATCCTCAGTTTACAAGCTTGAAATTTTGCATACTATTCCAACTATATCCTATTGACACAGTTAACATCCAAATTATAAAATAAATTTAAGGTTAATTTAATTTGAGGTTAATAGAATCATTTGAAGCATTTATAAACTTAGTATAAAATCTTAAAATTTTGTGGACAGTACTCTTTTGTAAAAGTGTACCTACGTATGGCATTACTATCAAGTTTATTGTTTCTATTGTTTAAAATATAGAGCTAAAATTTAAAAAAAATGCATAAAAATATAATTTTTTTTCTGTCTATATATTATTGAATACTTAATTCGTATACTATTAAAATATTAAATAGATATCTTAAAAAATTATAATATTACATAATTTTAAGTGACATGACAATTTCTGTCATGTTTCCCCTTCGAGAAATACCAGGTCATCTTAATTACTTTTTATTACAGCTTGATGCAAGAGATTCAATGGTAAAAGCAATCTAGAGTTTTTTTTGCGTTTTACGTACTTATTAAGTTCGAACTATCAGATATTGATACTATCAAATGCAGAACATTAATGTGAACTTACTTAGTTATTACAGGACAAAAGCACATTAATGATAAAAATGTATCAATCATCATTTTGATTACAGAAAATTAATTGCTAAGGCCTTGATGTTTGAAAAAATGACCAAATAATATTGTGGTGAATTAAAAATGTAGAATGAAGAACTTAATGGGCTAGAAAAACAAAGTAGTCTTTTCAAAGTTTCATTGCTTCAGGCTTTCATTTTTTTCACTTCTGTTTTCAGTTTCTTAACATTTGCTCTCCGATTTTAAACATTTAAAGCGATAGGAGCAGAATATGCTACGAAAAACTGGAATCATTTCGCTTATTTAAGTTAGGTACGTGCTAAACGGCTTTTGACCACCATCTTTACTTAGGGAGAACGATCGTTCTGTTTCACAAAGCATTCGTAAGTTACCATTTTGCAACTGTTGAATTCAGAGAATAACTCCTTATGCTTTTAGATAGAAACCCTAAAGCTTATCTCAACTTTTTCTAAACTATTCTGTTAGATATTTTGCGGGAAAATATCTAGAAAGAAAACATTTTAAAGAATGTATTGCTTCATACTTAATTTTGAAACAGTACTTCTTTTCGTATTCGAAACAAACTTTATCTTATTAAAGAAATTCTCACTTGTGAAATTAGGGTCAAGTATAACACAAATAATTCAAGTGAAAAGTATCATTTCCGGTTGCTCAGAATGGATTATGTGATCGTGGTAGATTTAATACCGCAAGACTGCCAGATTTAAAGATAGATAAGTAGTTGAAATTACGTCTCACTGAAGAATTATAAGGGACTATTGGCGACCATCAAGAATCAATCCAAAAGGCTATTTTTTGGTGAAAGTCCCGAAATTTGCTTTAAAAAAATGCCAAAACCATTTCAAAGTATCTTGTTCGAAAAAAAATTTCTTTGGAGCAAAAATGAATAAGTTCAATAAAGTACTTCTGGTTAAGAACAATGATAGTGTGTAAAAATGTAATGACGTATGGCGTTAGTTTTATCCGACATTAAATTATTCGAGTGGAACAATTGGAGCAATTTGCACTGCATTAAACAGCAATTTGCAACACATGACGTAGCCATGATTACTGTTCAATAATAAAACTAAACAATTTGGAAAATTGATATCTATATGGCAAACTGCTGAAATTACATTCAAATGACGAAATGACATCACTTCTAGAATAAATTAGCAAGAATGTTGTATTACCACAAAAAGACTAACATTATCTATACTTAGCATCAGCGAAAAACCCTTTCATTCCCAAAAAAGGAATACGATGCAACAAATTTGTTAATAAGAATAGTAAAAAATATATCCATGAAAGATATTATGCATAAAATATATTTGTATGAAGTTCACTTCCTGATACAAAAATGACATCATTTTAAGGACAAGATTCAAACAAGCGACAAAAGCAAAATTTCGCTACACAGTTTAAAAGTTATCAAAGGTACAATTTTGGTCAATCTGGAAACTCTGGAATACAGCAAGGTAACGGTTAAATATAATGTAAAGCGATGGTACAGCATTTTCAAAATTAACTGATCTATATATAATACGTACTTTTATCGTTTTGATTCATTACTACGATAAAGAAAACATATGTTAGAAATACGTCTCAATTTTATATCTGTATAAAATAGCTTATCCCTCCAATAATTCCTTTTGATTTTCACCTTCATGTGAACAATAATAAAAAGTAATGTTTTCGAATGAATGAATTTGATATTCCTTTAGAAAGAGAAAGAGAGAGAATAATTAAAATTAAATTAAATTAAGCATAAAACTATTGGTGTGCAACTAATACGCTTAAGAAATTACTTTTTTTAGAAAAACTTGATATAGCTGCTTATAACAGTAAACTTTGTTTTGAGTATCGCAAGCTATTATTTACCGATGAAAATGGTAGATAAAACTTCATAATATTCAAATAAATTTTTTGAAGTGTCGCATAGATATTTAAAGAACACGTGCAAAATTTCATCACTTAAGTTTAATTTTAGTGATAAAAATATAAATAGTTTATATATATATATATATATATATATATATATATATATATATATATATTTACTGAACTTTACAAGCAAACAATATTGCTTGTCATCCTTACTGACTGATCTATTTTATGACTGAAGCCCTTCCAAATACTAAAGCTATTAGTTTCCCAATCCAATGCATTCAAAATATAAGTTTTAGTCTCTTTAAATAGTGGGCTGCACTAGCTTCGAAGCGTATTAAAAAATTCTTGTATACATCAATATTTTTTAAGAAGGAACTTAGTGGTTAAATGTAAACGAAACTGTTACTACTATATCCTTGAATTTTTTACCAATGTTAAGTAAATTAGATACAGTTTTAAAATGGATTTGATTGTTCGTAATTTATTAATATAAAAAAACCTTTGACAGTTTGATTACATTATGCAGGGCGTAAAATTAAATAAGGAAGTTATTTTATGCAGCATTCACAAAAACTAAAAATCGTAAACATTAAAAAGTATAGTTCTTGTAACTATATATTTTACATGTAGAATTGCTAGGATTGAATTGGTTAATCGTTGATTGAAAGTGTGATACGGAAAATCACTGTTCTCTATCATAGAAAAATATAAATATTACAAGAAATGCAAAACAAAAAAGAGCGGAAAATATTTTAAACTCCATTTTGACATCTATAGCTTCTGCAATTTACTTTGGACGACTTCATCTATCCCTAACCCGTTTTACATACATCACACTAGATTTTAAGACAACACTACCAAATGTAGTAATGAGATCATACAGAAATCGGTTTTGAGTTTTAGAGACATTGTAAATACCCTTTAAGTTCCTTTGCTATAAAAATGAGAAATTTACAGTGTATAATTGTAACCAGTTTGTTATTATTGTATCCAGTGTATTATTGTAGCACTCTCTTATCAGAAATGTGATTCTTACGAAGTCCACAATCATTATAAAAGGTTGTCATACCTTTGATAAGATATTCATGGTGATTTTTTATTAAACAAATACTTTTTGCAAAACATTCCATTCCGTATGTAAAATAACAGGTTATTTTAAAGTTAAATATCTTCAGCACAGACAAAAAAGTTAATCGATTAGAATTTTTCAAAAAACGGATGGTGAATTTTACAATGCTTTAGTGAAAAAGAAAATCAATATTTTTAACGAATGTTTGAAACTGCAAAGTTGCATAAAAATAGCTTAAACTCCTAAAGAAAACAACCGCGATCTTCTGTCACAAAAGACAAAAACCTATCAGTAAACCATTTTGGTAGGTTTCACAAACCCAATATTTATTTGAAAACTACTTAAAATAATGAAAAGATCCTAAATTTGACAAATGCCATTTTCTACCATTGTTGAACACTTGAGATTAAATCCTTTTCAGGTTTACGTGCTCCATTTTACATACTTCAAAATCTCAAGACAAAACTGTCTACTTTTTAAAAGACTATTCAGAACATTTTATAACCCTGATATTATTAAAAGATCATCAGAGGTTTACTTAGAATTTGCTTCACTCCATCTGGCCTTTTCAACTAAATTTTCCTTCGAATGTTTTGTAAATATTCCGGTATCTAAATTAAACCTTCTTAGAATGGGATATATTTTGTTTCTTGACTATTGATAACAGATTTTAATGCAATCCAATAATATGATTTGAAAGTAGGTAAGCAAATGTTAAGTGTTAAGGATTTTGTTTGCCCTTGTAATGGGTACTCATACGTGGAAATTTAAAAAAATATTTAAATTATACCACTCATAGTTACACGAGTTAGTTTAACTTTAACTTTCTTATTTTAAAGTAAAACATTCCGTCATATTTAAAAAAAATATTGTTTTGTACGCCGCTGTTTTGTTTTGTCCGTAATTTATTATTGCAAAACCGAATACTACAAATCATTATGTATTTAATCAATAACATTTTTGGAAAGATGGTTAAAATCTGCGCATTTCCATTAGAGGACTGCACCAAATGAATGATCTATGTAAATAAAAATGGAGTTATTGTTCGGACATTAAATTTTTTCTACTCGTGTTAAGTTAAATATGCGTTTTTGCCCTTCTAATGTAAAATCAGTGTTTTGAGAGTTTGGTGACTATTTGTATATGTGCCCCATGCCGACCAACCGGTATGGTGGTTAAAGCGTTTGCCTTTAGATCTAAAGGTTCCTGGTTCGAATCCGGGTCAAGGAATGGATGTTTGTAAGCGTATAGTGTAGAGGCGGCTGGTGCATCTTGTCGTGGCAGAAAGTCCTCACGTTGGGTTGGTGTGGAAGTTTGGAGAGTGAGGTGCCAGAAAAGATGTTGCCTCGTCATATGACCGTGGTTCAAAGTTACGGTGGCAATACACCGAATGGCTTAGGCTGGGATGGTGGTAAACAGTTGAATATATGTGTTCCTACTTCATTTAAATGAAAGGGTGTACTTCCATGAAACTTTGCATATTGTGAGTACTGATATTAATTTGGCGACTGAACATACTTGCGTTGGTCGGTCTACCCTTTTAACGTATTTTTTAATGTCCTGTATGTATGTTTAAGTATCACAAAATTTAGTCAACACATTATAAGACAACGTTCTGTTCGTTGCAAACCATATTTTAATTTAGCGGATAAATTATTTTAATTTCCTTTGCTTACATATATAGAAAAGTTTCATGCTAAAGAATATCAGTAACTATACATAAATCAACCATAACTTGATAGTTTTGAAGAGGAAATTAAATGAGCAAAGGGCTTCACTTTGTTTTATAATTTGGCCGATATCATGTTCCATAAATAATGTAACTAAAAATGTGAAACATGAAGAGATCGGTCATCAATTATACTTGAATATTGTGATCCCCAACACAGGCTGTTCTTTTTACACATCCACGGATGACAAAATGAAGAGCGAAGAATTTGAACAAATCATGTGGTCAAAAAAACAGATATTTTGCAGCGTGACCATAGGCGATTATCTGTTAACAATTGTGTAAACAAGGTGTAAAAATTAATAAGAATATTTTGCTTACCAGTGGTTCTAAAGCAAAATGTTTCCATTTTATTAAAAAAAACGTCCTATCGATCAAGAGAATATCAGGTGTCCTTTGCTTTTGAGAAAATTTAACTAACGAGGGATTGAAATTTGAAAGCTTGGAAACTTGACTTCAGCTGATAACGAGATGATACATTTAAGATTTAGGATATTATTTCACAGAGAATGGATATCACTTTCAAAAGAGAATTATCCCTCTAAAGGGGAAAAATTGACAGTGTACTTTGGGTTTCGTCATTTCAGAATCAGTAGCTCTAGGCAATACGTTGCCATAAAGCTATTAATTCTACGTTCCTATAATATTTAATCAGATTTCAGAAATAGCGACGTAAATTTAATTTCCTCTGCTCTGAATTTGACTGCTCTTGTTGAAGTTGGAGCATCCAGAAAGTGACAACAGGCCTTCGATTCTGCTTTCTTTTAAAAATATACTACTATTGGGATGATGCATTTAAAGCTGTGATAGTCACTGAAACTAGAAAGACTGTTGGCTTTATTTCTTATTGATACGTTGATACATTTCTTATTGATTTCTTATAGAACGTACATTATAACGACCCTGACGGGATCGGAATAATTCCATATGGTCACACCTGAGGGGTGTTGTCCCATAGGCATGAATTTATTTCACATTTTTACCATAGGTAGACATGTCAGTGAAACCCATAGATCTGAATTATTGGAATATTTGATTCATTATTAGCTAAGATACAGGAATTTAAAAATTAGTCGATTTTACAAGTATCAGCCTCCTTGGATTTCATCAACAGTTTATAAATGACCCTCATTTGAGAACTAATCGTTCAAATTTAGTAATTTGGTACTAAATAGAAGAGCCATTTATTGTAGGAGTGTATTTAAACTACAGGAATATGAGTGTATTAAAACTACAGTAATTTACATTATTAAGGAATTCGTTAACACGTAAATCGTAAAAACCACTTTTAAAAACGATTGATTTTAAAGAGCTATAAAAAATGAACTCTCTTATTTTGTGCCGAAACTTTGTGGAAGTATTATTAACATATGAACTTTAATCTGACAAAAATTCATAGAAGTAAAACGTTTGGTTTCTGAATAAAAGATGTACTACCGATTAGTATAATGATTGCAAAACGATATTCATCGTAATGTGCAAAAAAGACCAAAGCTTGAAAAAAATGGTCAAACTTGAATTTTTGTTAAGTACTAGTTCAAAACGGACTCGTACATTAAATGTAAAAATAGCAATGAAACATCAAATTACAGTCCTATATAATTTTTTTTAAATTGTATCACGATGACTTTGTAAATATATATAAAGTATCAGTAAAGAAAATATTTTGAAATTAAAAAAAATTCATTTAAAAAATACTTTACAAAATGTAATGTGTTTAATTAAATTCAATTTAGAATATTTTGTGAAATATATTTACAATTATGTTTAGGACCCACTCTAGTTAATAAAATGATACATACTTTCATCGACAATTTGCTTGTAAAACTCATTGATATATGTGTGCATCACTTTTTTTTTCTACAAAATCTCAGCGCCATTATTTAAAAAAAAAAAGAAGAATTGAGTCTGGATACTATTATCATCGTAGCAGATTTCTCTAAAAATTATTTCTAGATTATACAAAATTCTATTCAAGTATTCATTGGAATTCCTCCCTTTCTAGCTAAGGATCCTGTTTATGTGAAATTTATTTCAACATGTGTTATAAGTGAAAAATTAATGCAATGACACTTCACAAGTTTCACAAATAAAATATTTAAAATTGGGAGACTGAAACGTTGATGTGAGAACTCAGACTGATACAAAAATGAATTTTAAAATATTAACTTTTGTCATCATAAAAAAGCCTACAGTGTTTTCATGCTTGCAAATGGCTACCAAAGGAAACCTTAAGCTGACATGCAAAGATGCAATATTAGTTGCTTTTGATTATATAGCTTTACACGAGTGCATTAAAGGAATAGATTCACTTTCGTAGCGAAATTGAAAATTCAAATTTCTAACAGTCAAACAGCAGATGGCTGCGCAATAGCAAATACAATAATGGGAAGAAAAATAACAACTGTTTTACAGCATTAAACGAAAGTCCAATATAGATTTCAAGAGTTTCATGATCTTCCATAACATTTGTTGCTACCATGGGATCGGAGAAAGTCATCTTGTTACAAATCTTTCAAAATGAATAATATGCTGCATGTGTGTATGGAATTAACTGGTGGATTGGAAATATTTTGGATGGCGCGTTGTGAGGAAAATGATTAATTATGTCCATGCTTCCCAAATGCATCCGATATGTAGCTAGATATGTAGACGCATGTTGAATATCTTATGAGTACATAATAAAATCTTATCTTCTCATATAACTAAAACAAGAAAAACATATTATAATGCACCTGTTGAAAATTAATTATTTGAACTACTGTTCCAAAGCTTCAAAACAAATCGAAATATACTATAATAAGCTTTTTCATAGAGGTATTTTTTATTTAACCTTAAAGAGAGAGAGAGAGAGAGATACTTTTATGTTAAAAACATTTTTCAGTGCCCTTAAATTTTGATTTTATTTTATCTTTTTAAAGTACACGCGCGTGCGTTTACATTTTTACAAAGTTTCTAAAAAGTATTGGGTAAGCTTAATATCTTTCAGTAACGTCAACTTTAATATATTTTGTACTATATTGAGTCTATATTTATTTGCATTTAATAATGGGTAATAGTGTTATATTCACTGGCCTCAAAAGGTTAAGCATGCGATGGTAATATCAACAAAAATAAATCTTTGATTAACACAAAATTGCACATGAAGGTAACAAATGTGTTTATACATTTAAAAAACGAGAAATATGTAAAAAGATTTAAAAAAAATTTGTATTCCTAAGTTATATGATGACGTCACAGTACTGTCGTTAACAAAATGATGTCTAAAGCCAAACAAAACCGACGTGACCAACTTGGACCTTCAAACAAACTTTGCAACGATTTTCAATGCTTTCAGAGGGGTGCAATCAATCAACCATCGCAAGTGCGAGCAATGGCCATTTCATCATTAGGGCAGTTTCCAACTATCTGAGACTGGTGGGAGGAAGTAAACGTACAAAAGAAACATCATGCACGAGGTTATTCCAAAGGTTTTCAATGGGATTAAGGTCGGGGAATACGTCGGCCTCTCTTCACGAGAAATGTCCTCACTTTCCAGGAACTCGTCAACGATGTTGGCTCGATGAGGACGGATGTTATCGTCCATAAGGAAGAAATTAGGATATCAGGATCAACTGCTGCAATATAGTCTAACAATAGGGTCTAGGACCGTCCCGATACCGCACAGTCGTCACAGAACCACTTTTAAAGATTCACAACTCGGTGCTGTCTCCCTTTGAAATTTCAGCCCA
Organism: Metellina segmentata; assembly: GCA_947359465.1. NCBI lineage: Eukaryota > Metazoa > Arthropoda > Arachnida > Araneae > Tetragnathidae > Metellina > Metellina segmentata. The sequence goes on along the minus strand of OX375878.1, from coordinate 37,656,467 downwards.
CACCGTGACGCTGTCACCTCTGAATGTGCGATGTTCTTGGTCTGATTGGTTGTACCACGCTTTCTCCAGACCCTTACACGCTTATAAACGTATTCCAGAGCAAATATAGACTCGTCCGTTGGCAGGACTATTCTGAGTTCAATAGACATGTTGACGACAGCACTTTAACGATAACGCCAGAGCCAATATCGTTGACGGGTACCTGGAAAGTGAGGGTATTTCTCGCATGGAGTCGCCTTTGGGATGGCATCGGGCGTACTGTCTGCACATTTGCCTCCTCCAACCAATCTCAAAGAGAGGAAAATTACCCTAATGGAGGAATGGTCATTGCTTTCATTTGCAATGGTTGATCACCCCATTGACAGCATGAAAAATCGATGTAAAGTTTGTGTAAAGGTCCAAGGTGGTCACATCCCTTATTAATTTAAGTTTACTTTGGTTTCAGACATCATTTTGTAAATGACCCAAATGAGACGTCATCATACAACTTAAGAACATTAAATACTTTTTTTCATCTTTGGACATAATACCTGCTTTTTTTTAATGTATAAACACAACGGAAGGACACATTTTCTACCTTGATGTGCAATTATGTGTTAATCAAAGTTTTATTTTTGCATTTTTGTTGATTTCATCGTCGTGTACTTAACTTTTGGAGGCCAGTGGAATTTGAGGTTATTTTTTATACTTAATTAAGTTAAGAAATGAGAAGTATAAAAACTTCCTTCTCTGCGTGTAAATTGAAATAATTTAATTTGAACATAAATACAAACTAAATAATATATAAACTAAATAATAAACCAGGTACTCGTCAACGATGTTGGCTCTGGCGTTATCATTAAAGTGCTGTCGTCAATAATATAATTTGACTAAATAATATAATTGAATTTTGTAAATCACATGACATTTCGTAAAGTATTTTTTAAAATAATTTAAGTAAATTAAAAAGTTTTTTTTTTCAATCACACTAATTAAACTTTTCCAAAGACACCATATGATAAAAAAATTTAATTACACTAGGCTCATATAATGTTCTATTGATTTCTTTCCTTTTAACGTAAGCATGCTTTGAAATAGTATTTCATAAAAATTTTAATTTGACCATCGTTTTTAAAGCTGTGATCATTTTTGCACTGTAACATAACCATCTTTGTGAACGACATATACTATCATTAGAGTAGAGTTTATTCATAAACCATAAACTTAACTTTTTTGGATTATTGTCGGATTAAAGTATGTTAGTTAAAACTGTCTTAGGTGTAAACGCGGAGTTGCTCGAATTGAATTAAATATTGATTGAAAAATGATCAAACGAATTACTTCTTCATGAGCCGCGGCAGCTCAGTCAGTAGAGCGTCGGGCTCTCATAAGAAGGGTTGTGGGTTCTGTCCTCGGCGGAGCCTGCAATTCTGATGGTTGCGAAATCGGCGCTTCAACCTGGCTAAAGACCGTCGTGTTCACTAATGGTGACTGGGGCACGTTAAATAGGTCGTGGTCACAAAGTCCCCCATGTTCCCATACCAAATCAATACCTCTGGGGGTAACTGATCAGGGTGTTATCGGCCTCTGATTGGGATCTAAATTACGATATGTGTGAGTGAATGGATGTATGAAAGGGGCCTTCCTGTAAAAACGGATGTGTCATGTATGTCGTGCAAAGTCGGACTTCCTCCCAATGGGGCTCAATAACATGGAAGGCGCACCCCCTCGCCTCTTGCCGTCTTCGAGAGGCCTGGCACTCCTCTGGTCTGCCAGTGTAGGCATAAGAAACAACAACTTCTCCTTCATAGAAAAATGCGAACGCACTTAAGTTCATAGAAACAAAATTTAACATCGTTTTAATGTTTTCATAGCTTCTACAATTTACTTAGGACACAATTTCGTGTACATGAAATAGCCATTCATATAATTCATTTCATGTTCATTACAATTCTGCTGTAAAACCAACTACAAAGGTTTTCTATATCGACTGCTTCACAGATGTCCATAAAAAATATCTTTAAGCTATAACGTAATGCAACTCTTCGAGTTAACGTAACCTATCTTGTTTTAAAATAATTTTATTTTAACATTAAAGGTCATTTTAAAATAAGTATTTACTCACCTCACATAAAATAGTTTTGTTTTGTATATTTTATTTATTTCTATAAAACAGAATTCTACACACCATTACGTAATCAACCAAAGACTTAAGGAAAGTTGGTCGAAATATTCGTACGTACACCAACAAGAAATTACCCATGTCTAGCGATATTTTGCAGAAAATAAAAATAACTTATTAATTAGATTTGACTCCTAAATAACACGTCAGCATAGTAATAACCTTCTAAATAATACATTCATATTATAATAATCTGCTAAACAATACTTCTCTAAATAATACATATACAATGCTGAAATACATAAAAGCAAACAGAAACAAAATTCAAATAATTGAAAACAAAGTGAGGACTTCTGTAGAAAAAAACAGATTTGAGAAATTGCAGAATTTTGACTTAATATATTTGATCTGAAGTCACGTGAAAAACATTGTGATGTAGGCAATGATGATTTATTTACAAAAAGTACACAACTACATAAAACTTAGTAATGCTCAAATATGACCACATTTCGCTGTCTCACCTCAAATAAACAAACACGAAATTCTAAAACAAATTTGAAAGAGGTTCTGATGAGGTCATGTAGAACTTGGCCCCGAAGGGGCCTCAATCTCCAGTATTGACAGTACAGCACTTTATAAATGGGTCTGCCTTGGTATTCCATAATCATAATAAATTGATAGACTAAAACAAATAACTGAATAAAAATAAATATGCGTATTTACAGTTTCTTTTGAGTGTTTTTTATTTTTGCTATCACTAGGTTAAATCTATCCCAAAGTAGATTTGTTTAATTGAAATCTTGAAAAAGTTGATCTTTGATCTGAATGAGCACTTGGGAGTGTACAGTAGTGCTGATCTAGAACTTTAAAATGAAAAATATTAATTATGGCGTTGCCATATGCCGTAAGGCAAAATTTGCCTTTATAATCAATGAGTTGTTCGTTTAGGCGTTTCGTGTTCCATTACAAAATGTAAGCTAGTTAAAATTAAATATTTTAAATGTCTCCTTTTCTCTATCGATAATTCGTTAATTAGTTATATTATGGGAAGAAATAAAAAAAACAGTTCAAACAATATTATAATCGATTCGTTTTGTAAGAGATTGTTTGTCGAGTAATACTGGTAGAAAAACTTCATTGAAATGTTGTTTTTCCATCAATACTAATAAAACATTTGCCAATCGTTTTGTACTCAATGCTATTCCTATCGAGGTTTTATATTGTTTTTTATCTTTCGCTGCACATCTAGCACGAATAGAATGAGAATATTATGTAGCCTACTTTATATCCACGGGATTCCAGAATATTACAGTACTAAATTTGGTGTGCATTGGTCAAACGGTGTAGATTTGTGTAGAGAACAGACACAGACAGACGAAAGACTGTAAAATGTAATGTCATTAAGACGTTACTTTTACAATTCTAGTGGGATATCACTATTATCAAAATAATTAAAAATAGAAAGCGCAGAAAGATTGCAAGAATATGTACGTAACGCTGCTTCCACAAATTTCAACTTAGCTATTTATGAAATACCGCAAGGCTCCTCTTTGCTGATCTACAAAATATTTATTTTTCATCAATGTGTGGCCTTAGGAATATTTCATATTCACATCTAGTGTGTGGGTCACGTATATCTATCCTGAGAGACGTACTTATCCTCCGGTCAATTTAACGATCGTAATTGTGTATCTGAGGTAAACATATTCACTGCAAGTGATTTATCGTATGCGTGATGTCATTTCCATTTATGCATATGTTTTTGTGTAGAGCCATTTGGCTCTGAGGGTATGCCCAATGCGCTTGTAACCTGCAAGTTGCAGCTGGCGCAAGTTCTATTTCTATCACGTGAAATTCCTACCTGGGTCCTCTTCTGAGTCTGTAAAATTTTAATTGCGTGTATATGTATGTTTGTTTGTTGATATTGTAAGTATTGTGTTTTTCTCAGCCTGACTTTTCACCATAATAACTAATACCTCAACCATCCATCTGACCATGACGAGAACAACATCTGTTTCTCAAATAACTAATAAAATGCAATGTTTGTGGGGGTCTCATTATAGTTATTCAGACTACGTAACTACTTTTGCAATACATAGTTTAAAAGATACTCACACTAATATTTTATTTAATCATCCGTTTTAGCTGTGGAATCACCTCATCAAATTGCAACTGATGCATAGAACGAAAAAAATCGCACATGAACGTAAAGGCGCGTTTTCACGAATCAAGTTTAATTGACCGATTATAGTGGATCGATAAAAGTTGATTATGACTTGAATCCGTTTTTGTTCACACATTTCAATAGAAACTGATCATTAGTTTAATAAGCGAAAATATAAAATTACAATTGAAAAATTATTTCTTTATAGAAAATCACATTTAAGGTATCGAACTGGTGTAAAATTTTTCGCTGATTTCAAATCCGTAGAAAATTTTACTCTATCTTTAACGATCGCAAAGATACAAACTTGTCCTAGAGAATAAAAAACTTTTGTTTTGTTTCTCGAATAAAATTAACCAGTACAGATCGTTTGCGTGGAAATAACCTCGAAAGCAGATGGCGGATGACTCATCGCTTGAACGATAAAGTTTAAATGGGTCAAACTTTTCTTGATCCACTAAAAAGTGGATCAACTCTATTGAAAGAAAGGTTATCACTATAGTTTTCATTCAACTTTTGTTGATCAACTATAATCTGTCAATTAAACTTGATTCGTGAGAACGCGCCTTAAACAAACAAATTATTTGCATTTGAAGAGCTTTGTTATGAATTTGGAGAGTGCAGCAATCTCAAAATAATATACGTTTAACTTATCTAAATAGCAGAAGGAAATTAACACTTCGTGTGTGTCGTAGAGAAAATCACTCCTACTTATTTATATTGAATTTTTTTTCTATTTAAAGTGCAATAGATAAGAAGGTATATATATCTCAGTAGATTTGTATCTTTCAAAATGTAAACATGCGGTATTTGTCCTAAATTTTTATTGTATTAAAAAATTGGAAATTGGAATAATTATTGGAAATTGGTACTATGCACATGGAACTTAGGACTCTAATGCACACGTGTCATGTCTTTTCTTGACCACTAAGTTGTTCGTACACTGCGACGAAGCTATTAACAATCGTACGTGTATTTTCTTGCGCTCGCATTCTTCTTTCCATCTAAAACAGCTGTTGAAAAAGACACCGCTGGAATGCGTAAATGTTTACTTTGATTTATGACAAAATCATGATCAGAAATGAATCATGGATTTATAGGCCTACTGTTAACCCTGAAACAAAACGACAGTCATCTCACTCAACTGAGTAAGGCTCTTATTTATGATCAAAGACACATCAATCATGAAGTAGGCTAGTTATCTTAATAAAAGTATTGCAGCCAAATGGTAGTTCCCGAGTCAATATTAACCTAGTCAATATTCACTAAGAGTCAATATTCACCATGAGTCAATACTCACCATGAGTCAATACTCACCATGAGTCAATATTCACCATGAGTCAATATTCACGATGAGTCAATATTTCTCGTGGACAATTTGTTCTTAAAGAGCGTTCTTTTAAGGACAAATTTCCCATGAGGAATATTGATTCATGATTTCCCATCGTCTACGAGATGTTAGATCGAAGAGACCACAGCTTTAACAAGATAGTGCAAACCCCGCACCTTATCCAGCATGTTTTTGACAAAATATAACTATGCACATATTACACTGTCCTACTTTCCAGGTATGATTCCGTGTGACTTCCCACAGGCTATGACACTTATACGAACAAAAATTCGAGACATGAAATAAAGACAAATGTTATGAAGTAGCTTATGTAAATTCTAAAAGTGATATTGAAAATTGCTTCTAAGAACAAAATATCCATTAGGTGTAATGTGTTGACTCAAGAAAAGGTACGTTTTCTTTGGATAAGGCATGAACAAAATCTTTAAAGTTGTCTTATACTTCTTAATTTTTATCAAACCTTTTATAATGTATTTGTGTTATAAATACGATATTTCGCGATTTTAAGTTGGTTTCTAACTTTGTTGAAACCGTCACTAAATGAATTAGTCTTATCATAATTTGAATAATTAAAAGAATAAATTATTATGTTCGAACATCACATTTTGAACCACCTGCTTTATATTCAATAAAAATAATCAAAAGCAGACAGGAGTGGAGAGTTAAAAGATATATTTTTAAAAGATAAAAGAATGTAATTTTACTACATTTTTACTTGATTAATTGCAAAAAAATATTTTTCGTAATTGAATAAATTAATGGCAAGAATATGAGTGCAATATATTTTCCGACTAAAAATTATTATTTTGAAATTAAAAACGTTTCCTTGGAAAACAAATACGAGTTAAATTATAAGTTGTATAACATTAAATCATTTTAGTACCACATAAAATATCTGGTACAGCGCATTAGAACAATAATGATATAATATAAATAAATAAATAAAATTTCATGAATTACATGAACAAAAAACAGAAATAAGTATTCGAAAATATGATATTCAAAAAACAATATGTTTCCATGGAAAAAGAATATCAAAAAATTTTTGTTGCATAAAACAAACAAAAATACACTTGCTTTTAAAAAGCTTAAGTAAGTACAGACACTTTTCTATGAGATTAAACCTAAAAAATAAATCACAAAACTTTGTGTGATTTGCATAACGAAAGCTAGTTGGTAGAGAAACGATTTAGAAAGGGAAATTTTATGCAACTTTTCGAAAGGTGATATTGAACGTCCCATGACAGTGCTGAAATTGATAAAGACAGCTTTTGTAAGCAATGTCAGAAAGTGGAAAGCAAGTGTGCGCTTTGTTGTACGCGGTTCATATGGATTATTATTGTGTTACAAAGATTTAATATAGTGTAGGGACACATTTAGATAACTCCACGTGATTGACTAAATAATAAGCAGTAGGAAGGATTCAATGTCAACTGTGCATCCGAAGTTGGGTATTGCACTTAGCATTGTTTCTCGTTCTTGTAAAACCTTCAAAACAACAGGATCATCTATTAGGCAACGCCATGAGATGATTCATATACAATCGTATACGTCAAAAGATATTGATCGACTCCAGACTGCAAGCCAAATTGCAGGGACTTTGGACAGATTTTATGTGGCTTAGGTCTCACAGTATCGTGGTTCTCTATGGTCAGATGTTTACACAAAGGTAGACAATTTACCGTCTACAAGAACGTTGTATCCCGTTGGAGACACAATTTACTATAGTTTATGTATCACAAAGAATGGACCATATAGCAATGGAATACGCTACTCTTCACTGATAAGTTTCTCTTCAGTCTAACAAGTGGTTCTGGACTTCTGCTGACCTGGAGGATGATGAAAACATGATATCATACAGCAAACATTACCGAATAAGATCGGTATAGAGGTGTTACAATCTGGGAAAACATCATGATGTATGGTTATACCGAGCTTCTCTTTTTTGAACGAGGTTCATTAACCAGAAATCTCTACCTCAATAAGATAATCCTTACTATGTACGTCTTTTTTCGAGGCGCCATTGATTCTGAGTTCATTTTTACTAATCGTAATGCTAGAGCATGCCTTACAAGTACTGTGAATGAACTGTGAGAAAGTGAGGATTTCACTTGTATGAATTGGCCTGCGTACTACTCTGATTTGAATTTTATAGAACGTGTATGGTGAGGGAGACACTCTAGATAAACGTCTTGTAGTACGCAACAAAATTAACTGTGATGTGTCTATCAACTGAAAAGGGTACTAACATAGGAGTGGATAACATTGTACCAAAAGCTCATCAACCTACTCGTGTTAAATATGATTAGAAAGTTCAAATCTACCATTTCATTTAAAGGACATCATATCCCTTACTGATCCTCCAGATCTTTGCTTTATTCCAGCTCTAGAAAAGATGCCACAGTACAATGATACGTAATACTTCATAGCCCATTCTTAATACAACACTATTTAAATCTCTGTATTCATTTTTGAACATCTGTTGTTTCCTTCATCAATCTGGTGCATACTGAGGTATTTTTAGTATGAATTCCATTTATTCAGGCTGTTCCATTGGTAGGGTACTGCTAGAAAATGGAAGGATCCCCAAGTTTTTCTAGCCAGTGTATTTGCTTTGATTAGGGGATTATGTTTTGAACATATTTGAATCTTATATCTTTCAAATTATTTAGTTACAACATTTTTCACTTTTTTTGCATTATTACTTTCAAGTAACGCGGTTTTTTTTTATGTTTTTTACTTTTTGTAGGCTAAGTTAAATTGAGTTTCAGACCTTAATTTACAAATAATCAATAGGTAGATTTAGAATGTGCATCTAAATTTACCTACATTTTCTATGTGATAAATGTAATACTTTGAGCATTTGTAGTTGTTTAGCGAAATTAACGGTTAGTATTTAGGCATCCGCATGGTTATTACACTGAACATTTCTTTAGGGAAGAGTAATTTAAACTTAAGTATTATTTAAAAAATTATAGTTTTCTTAAGAAGGTAGTTGGATAGGTCTTGTAGTAAACTATCGAAATAAGGCATTTCAAATGCGGAAATAAACGCTGTAATAATTTTAACGTAATTACAGCAAAACCGAATTTATCACATAAATTTTCTCAGAAATAACTATTTGAATTCAGACTTGTGACTCTTTCCGACATCAAGATTTTACAGGGTAAGATGTACTTACACACTCGTTCTGTGAATATTTGTTGATTTGGCATCATGACATCCAGCTTTATGGGTAAATTACGAAGGAATAAAAAATAAAAACGTTCCTGGAAATATCTTAGGTAAAAAAAAGAGAGATTAAACTAGAAATTTGAAAGCAAAAACTCAAATCAAATCCTGCTTGTAATAAAATTTGAAGTCTGATATTTACGAGACTCATTGAGCAGAAAAGGAAAGAAGGTAATAATTAGCTACAACTACGAAAGAATGTAATTGCAAGCAGTAAATGTGCTTCCATTTATATATTTTTGAATGTCTATCTCGTTGCATAATAGCCGCTTTCTACCCTCTTCTGGAATGTATATTCAAATACTTTCAACCAAATGATGTTTAAGCTCAATGTTCAGTTGAGTATTTGATGCAAATTGATGCATTGAAGATTTCAAGGAACAAGGTGAAGTCACGTTGTTCATGACCAGCTTAGTTGGTTTGATTTAACGTATTTCCTTTTCTGTTAGAAAAGGATTGACTAAACTCAGTTCTGGCGAATACAAAGGGCTTGTTACCATTTATATACGTGGATCTTTGCATGCTTTTAAATACTTGAATAGTCTGTTGGGTAAGCAAACTATTTTCCATGTGATCATTTATGAGCAATTAAAGGATTCTTTTCCTACCCGTCAACCAGTTTCTCAGAATGTTAAGAGTACCACTGAACGTCTGCATGGGATTAGTATTCTCATCAAAAGTCATTTGACTGATTCGTAGATTTTTATACTCAAAAACAGGTACGGTACTAACCTTGTGGTCTTTGTCGAAGATTAGACAGAGCACAGTGCATTTTCCCCAGAAGCTCTTTCATTATAATAAACAATTTGGGCTACTCGAAAACTTTCGCAAGGGACAAAGCATCTTTACATTCAGTCTATTTCAACCATTTTTTTGCGTTTTAATGGTACTGATATTCAAACTCAAAATTTTGCAGTTCCCCTTTAATACGGTTTTTAATTCCTGCAATTACAAAAACGCGTGGTAATACGCCGTATCTAAAGATTATGAACAAGTGTATCATTTAAAGACCAGAATTTCATGAGAGGGATTTTCAGTGCAAACAAACCACCTGATGACGAGGATGTTACTTCTGGTTACCATACATTAAATATGCACGAGAAACACTTTCTAACAGAAAGACACAAGCGCTATTTAAATTTAGTTTTGCCAAAAAGTCTAAAATAAATAAAATTCCCTGCATCTGTTTAATCTATGTGATTTTGTTCTGGTACTAGGGCGTGAGATGTTACTTTTGAAATATCCTCGCAGTATCGAAGAACATAAAGTATACGATGATTCTGGGAAGATGGGAGTATGTATATATTCACAAATATTATTTCCTTACGAAGGGCAGTTTAAGGCCCGGTGCACACATCCGGTTTTTCAACGTGCGGCGCTGCTGCGGCAACGCAAGTGCGGTCTGAGATTCATTGTATCAAATTGAGTAGTGCACTCATACCCCGGTGCCGCTGCAGCGCCGCACGTCCAAATTGTGTGCAATTTGAACCGCAGTTCTCCACGGCGCCGCAGCTTGCCGCACATGCTTCTCCGGTCTCAAGTACCTGGTTTACAATTATTGTAAACGAGGTATTGAGCGGTGTACACAACCGTTATATTAACGTAGAATACACTGTAGCGGAAGATGTGTTCTGCAAAAAATCGGAACGTATTTTCCCTGTTCGAGTTAAGGAAATAAGTTGTTAAAAAAAAGGAAGGCGTGATTTTGCGCCATATTCTCTCAATCTTGGTCAGAATACGAATGCCTCTCGCCTTGGATGCAGTTATAAGGAAGTATAGAAAGTCTCTTCCAGATATTCTGATACATAATCTTGGTAGTAATATTTTCCGCAAGCTCGTGAAATGATCGAACACTCATTCGGAAGTAATTGAGGAACATATCTGGATTTTCACGCAAATCCGTAAAATATGTGTGTAAAATCAACCTCTTAAAAGATTTAGATCCATAAATGGATGCATTCAGTAAAGTCTATTTTGTTTCAAAATATATTTTTTGTACACCAAGTAAGCGAAATAAACACGATTTCTTTAATAAACAACCATCGCAAACGGCGCGAAATGAGTATTTACCGTCATTTCACGGTTGTGTGTGCACAGTTGGGCTGCGGTGCCACAGTGGCACCGTACGTTGTGGTGCCGCAGATAGGATGTGTGCACCGGGCCTTACTTACAATCATCTCTACTATTATAAAAGTAAATGTTTGTATGTGTCCCTATACCCTATTTATCTCTTCACAATTAAATGATAATGCGTAGCGATCACACCGAGGTTGGTGAGCGTTAGCGTAAAATTGTCACACCTGACCCCACGAAAAGAACTGTCACGGGCAAGGAAAATTTTACATTAGATCAATACTTTATACGATTGATTTTTTAGTACAAAATTTTTCAAAGGAATTTATTTTTTTCAAGTGATTGTGACGTCACGCCGATTGGATCTCTTCGCAATTCGAATTTGGCCACATTTGACAATGACGAGGCCATCACGACGTTGCCTGTGGTGTTGGTTTGCGAAGCAAACCAAATGGGAATTCGTAGCAATCACATGGGGTAGCCAACAGTGGTCACACCTGACTCCACGAAAAGAACTGTCAAGGGCAACTTCGTGTTGGCTACGCAGTGGCTAGAAATATATAAACTAGAGAAATTACATACTCTTATATTACTGACTCCTAAATTGCGAGACAGTTATAGGAGTGGTAGTTTAAGTATGCTTAATAGCAAACACTTTCACTTAAAAGTGAATAAGACGTTTTAGAAAATTATTCTCTTCCAATATAGACAGAAAAGGTCGTTCTTATTTCTACACTAGTCTAGTTTATATTCTAACAACATTATATGTTTCAATGTTTTGATTTGATGACAGAGTTTCTGATTTGACACTAAAATGTATCGTTTCTTTGTAGGGAAATTGGTTGAAATAAAGGAAGCAAAGTACCTGAAGAAAGACATTACTAAACCAGTCAAAGACCATAATAAAGCTTTCAATCCTAGCCAACCAGACTGCCAGATAGAGTAAGCGTAAATTGAATGTAATACATACTTAAGTTATTGGTACGAAACATCTTTCATGTGTCGGTCGAAGTAATTCTAAGCGTGATATGCATAGACTGAAAAATATTGTATTCAAGGAGACACAAGCATTCTTGTTCAATGCACCTAGAAGCTCTATGCATCAAACATAAATACTTCCTTGATAAAATAAATGCAGTACACAATAATTATCATTTATAAACAATGAATATTGCTTAACTGTAACTTGAAAGTGCGATAGAAACAAATATTAATATTATTTGAGTTAGCAAGTCATAAAAAGTTTTTATTTCAGATTAATATAATACTAATAATTATGCTTCTTAAATAAATTTATCGCACAAATCATGATGAAGAAGCACCAATAAAATTAATGAATTTAATGTAATATCACATTAAATTTATATCCACTTTCCGTGTTACTTATAATCTTCCTATCCATCGTGTATGCATTGAAGCATTCCTTTAGAACCGTGAAATACTTAAAAAATAACCACTGACATCCGAATACATTATACTTCAGTACATTCTTCACGACTTCCGTAAGTACTTGAAAAACATTTTAAAACTATTCTATAAGAGAATTCTTCACAAGAGTCTCTTCAACTTTAAAGGTTTGAATCATTCATCTTTCAGAAAAAATATCGACTTTTTAGAGAACTTGTCACATGCAATCAACCATATCCGAACCCCTTAAAAGGGTCTTGCCTTGTAAACGACATTTAAAACCATAAATCAAACTGGTCTCTCTCGCTTGTGGACATTACAATCACTTCTATTCGGTTGTTTGTCCAGGAAGTACCTGCATTATGAAATTTTAAACCCAATATGAAATATTATTTGAATTAAGTAAAATGCATCTTATTAAAGCCCTCAGTTGAGGAAATAACACAATGCAAAACTGAATCGATGAAAATAGAAATTAAAGATGAAATTTGCCAAGTAGACAATGTGTATAAAAATGGCTGAATAAATATATACAACACACTTACCATGCCTAATCATAAATTTGTGTTTATAATCACGTATTTTTGCGGAATCCATCTTTTAAATTTAGTGATCTCAATTGTTTTCATTTGACATCATTATAGTTTATGAACATCACTTACATAACTTTAGTCATTATAATTAATAGGGACATTCAGAAACGTAATTAAGCTTGATAATCTATATCCAGGATAAGATTTTGAGAATGTATTGTTAATTATTTATGATTATGTGGTTATTAATAACTTATATTGCACTTTTATTTACGTAATTTGAGTTTGCTCCAGTCAAAAATTCATCTCAATTTTATGTCAATGTGTGTATCACTCTAAAGAAAACCTTAAACTGTCTTTAAATTTGAATTTTAACCATTAAGATGTGTTTGCATTTACACACCTGTAATGGCTTTAATTTCTATCTCAATGCTATTATATCAATAAAAGGTGAAATTAATTAAAAAATTATGTTAGTTTTACTCAGATAAAGGTTATGTTAGTCGTGGCTCGTAGGGTATGCCCACTGTGCTAGCAACCTTCGAGGTGTAGGCGGTACAGATTGGATTCCTGTCAGGGTCCATTTCTCCCTGGGTGTATTTTTCTCTTCTGTGTTAGTAAAGCTTTCAATGTGTGCCATAAACTCCAAAACCCAACTCCGATTATCTACAGGAAATAAATGTCCATACTTATTTCTTTCCAATATGAAATTTAAAAAAATTTTCTATCACAGCTGGAGTGGCTGGATGAGTAGTATATTTCTATCTATTAGAAGCCTTGTAATGATTATCTCAATAACTAAAACGGTTTATTTATTGGCACATGAGGTGAAAACAAAAATTTTCCATTTTATAAATATTTAATTCCAAAAACATGTATGGTTTATTTTTAAGTTGAATTAATTTTTCTTTTAGTTGGGGGTGGGGTGACATCTCTTCCTTTAATATTACTTTAAAAATAGCATTTGTTTTTCACACAGTTATATCATTAGTTTACAATCTGTAATTGTATTTCAAGTATTACGGACCATGTTTAGTATCGAATTGTTACATCCAGTATCAGTATGTACTCAGGTAGATGGCATGGAATCACAAGAGAAATAAATCGATATCAACATTACGGGCTTTCATATAAATGAACCTCTTGTGATTGCGAAATATACTTTAATAGTTCTGGATTTATTTCTATCTGTAGAGTTAATCGATATCTGACGTTAGGTAAATTCATCCGGCTGCCAAAGTTGAATATCACAATTTCATCTATCCGTTCTTCTAAAAGGTTTGTATAAATTATTTATAACAGTTTAAGATCAACAAGAAGCACAAATAAAGCGAACAGTTGTATTTTCTGTAACACTATATGCATTCTTATACACATTATTTTTCTACTTACAAGTTCACAGAATAAATTTTTTAAGGCTTCTTAAATACATAAATATAAATTTAAAAGTGTCTTAAATGTGTTATGACTGACTATAAAAATATCGTATCGAGGAAGGCATATCAGAAGAATAAAACCTAGTGGTACCTATAAAATGGTATAGATCGAACCCGCTTTAGAATAAACTAAACATGAAACATGAAGCTCTACTTATTACTTTTAAATACGCGTAATAACTTTTTCTATTATGGAAACGATACAATAAAGATAAAACAACTGAAACAGTAAAATTGTTTGTGTATAGGTTAGTTGACTAAGCTGTATGAAAAGATTTAGGTCTTATACATTATGAAGTTTCTTTATTTGGTTTATTAGTGAAATAAATTACATGGAACTTTACAAGTCAAGAAATCGTGATGTTCCAAGATTTATAACTTAATCAATATGATTGTATTTCTTATCTTCAATCTCAAGCTTTTCTCCTAATCAAAGAGATTATTCTTATCCCATTTAGATTATTCTTTCTGTAGAAAGAAATACAGTGATAGGAAAAACCCTACTTCTAATAATCCTAATAGAAGGAGGTAGCTGATCAGATCAACGCCCACTGTGTTACTAAAACCAAAGTTAATCCACTTTCATTACTGCTGCTGGCAACTGGGAATAGTTATTGCCAGCAACCGTGCAAAACTTTTCCTACACCTTTGGCATGACTATATTGTTTGGAATTTATGCGTATATGCAACTATATATTACATGGGAAGGCTGGTGAGAAGTGAAATTAGTGTCAGAAAATAAGAAGCATCTTAAGTGCCAGTCTGGTATTCTGACTAGAGTGTTGACCAGACGTTTTTTCGGGAGTAACTAGTTTATTTAGTAACACCTTTCCTACTGTTTTCCAAAACAAGCATTCAGGAAGATAAAAAAAATCATCATCAAATTCATAATTATTATTCACTTTTATTTTTAAGATGAAAGGGTCAATAATGAATACAGAGTATAATTTTTCTAAAACTGTTTAACTTAGATCCAAATTTGAGTATTCAGAGAAGGCCTTTTGTTATCTTCAGCTACATTTCAAATATGTAACAATGGAAACGCACGTGTTTCTTTATACGATTCCGTTTTTGTAGTTTTCTGTTTTATTGCCTTTAAAGTTTTATACTTTTAAAGTTATAGTTTTATAAAATTTAATTTGAATGCAATTTTTAAATCAGGCAAAATTAATAAAAGTAATGTTAAACGATATATTGAATAATGTGAAGTACATATCTTGTTTTACAAGCAAATGCTACCATACTTAGAAGGATACACTAAACAGTGTGCTCAACTGATTTTGCGTTGAGTTCTTAGTTACCATGAGTTATACAATAGCAAAGTGAGTTAATAGGTTTCAAACATGGTGTATATAAGTAGATTTTCATTTGGAAGGAGCTAATTAGATTACACGGACGTTGTTGATACCGGATATTTGAAGGTGATTTACGAGTTAAAGTTATGTAGATGTATAAATGAGCACATACATTATGTGCAAAGACCACATTTAGTAACATGAAATATTTCATGGGTAGTCCATGCAATATTTTAGATATTTGCCGTCTATGTCATTTTTCTTAGCCGTTGCTCATTATATTACTTAATTAATAGGAGTTTTCATCTCACAAAATCAACTTTCGCATGTATAGGTGAGTCTTAGAAGCTTATGAGTAAAATTACAACAAAGAGGTTACTTTGTTGGTTGTGTTCATATTTCAACTTATTCATTTTGCGTTTGATACAGAGTAATCAAAATGGTAATACAATATAGTTGTCATGGTATGTACGTTTGGCCTGCATGTACCATAGCAGTACTACGTCCAAATAGCTTAATATACTTTTATGAAAAAATGTATTTCGTGCCTTTTTTCATTTGTCTGCACAACTTCCCCGCTGAAATTGTAAGCTCTTTAGCAGTGAAACTAATATATTTAACACCTCCAAACCTTTAAATCATGTGGCAGACCCTACTTTAATCAGACTCATTTTATATTCCATGGACAGACTTACCCAGCAAACGTACTTGCTCTACCTCACTCTAATCCTTATTACCGATAAACTAAAAAACGAAAACAAAAATATCAAACAATACACACCCAGAGCAGGCACTTCGAAATTGGATCATATGATCTATTTGAATTTAAAGGAATTCAAATCCTTATGTTTTATGTTTCACCATTATTAATAACAAATGAAAGGCGGACACTGACAATTTCATGGGTTAATTCACTATTTACTTGTTTTGGACAGTTCTTCATGGCTTGTTCAAACATAGCATCAACAACTGTTTGCATAGTTCCTGAAAAACCAAACTAAAAAAGCAGAAACCCAAAAGAAACTCCTTAAATCGATCTTTACTAACCATTCAACGATAAACAACTATTTTGTATAATTGTTGTTTTTCATAAATTGATTTAGTTTTTACTTTTGTAAAGAAAATAAAGTGTTAGAACGTAAAAAATTTCAGTCGAATTTGAGCTCAGTTGTCAGTCTTATTCGGTTTGTAGCTCAATCTATGTTTTCCACATTTTATGCCTGTTTGTATATATCGTCAATATCACTCGAAAGGCACGAATGTTTTCATTTTTATAGAAAAGGGGGATTAATGTTTTATTTCGGTAAACAATAGGTTGTACTCGAATTTTGAATATCATATCGATTAGGTTACAAACTACCGTTTTCACCTTCTGCATAGTGGGAAGCATCGAAAGACAATTTACTAAATATTTGGTGAAAACAGGAAAGAATGGGTCATTGGTATTATCCAGACCATCAGCTTAAGTAATCATCACGTCTAATCACTGAATATATATTTAAGTAACTTTAAAATTGTTTAATTTTAATAACTCAAACACACTTCATATAGTGCATTATTACATGTTGTTAGACAGAACTTTCTGCAAACACTATAAAGGGAGGTAGGTGACACAAAATTAAGCAGAATATTTTTCAGGATACACGTCCACAGCATTTCGGGCATAGATGAGAAGTTAGGACTTTCATGGGTGTACCGTGACTACAAGAATTCTGGAAAAAAAGCTATATTTTACGACAGAAGGGGACCGTAACAAGACTGGGTGAACGTGACCAGCGTCGGATGGTATTAATCGTTTCACGTGATTGGCGTGGAACACTGTCAAATAACATCAAAACACATGCTGGGCTCTCAACAACATTCAGCATGAGGAATCTTAAGCACTTCTTCATGTAAGGTAGGGTAATTTTAATTAACGTCGTAATAGATCAACAGAACAGGCTATTGACGACGGTCCGGGATCAATCTCCTAACGGAAAAATCTGAGGACAACAGCGTAATTTTGAACCACGGTCAGATGATAAGGCAACACCTCAGCTGGCACCCCAGTCTTCAAACTTCCACACCAATCCAACGCGAGGACTTTCGGCTACGGCATATTTAAGGCGCACCAGCCACCTCTACACCATACGCTTACAAATATCCATGCACTGACCCGGATTCGAACCAGGAACCTTCCGATCGAGAGGCTAACACCTTAACCATCAAACCGGTTTCTCGGCAAAAAAACACTTCTTGAGAGATATGGGCTTTAGGACATTCAGTTCAACTCAAGTGCCTTTGATGAACAAATGACACATAGCTATATTCCTGTCCTGGGATCGGGAGTACCACTACAGGATGTAATGACTAGAAGCAAGTAACCCGATCTGATGAGTGGCTTTTTCAAAGGTTTCGGGCAGATAGAAGAATCCATGTGTCGTACCAAGGAACCAGTATATCAACAGAATAGCTACGTAAGGCAGGGATAGTTTAACTGGAATTAAATGGGAACCTTAGTGCGTCTATAAGTGAACAACATGTGTGCAATCTTTCTGACGAGTTAGACCTATTATTATCCTGCGGTCATGCTGATAGGTTTAGACTCATCCAACAGGAAAATCTTCAGCCACACAAGTCTAGGCAAGCAAAATTATGGTTAGAGGAGCACTCGTATAAGTTCCATATATCAAAGTTATCGAAAGCATCTGGGATGCTGTGCAACGCGGCGTGAAACCTAAACATCCGATACCTAGGAATAAAACAGAATAGGTCTGCAGGAAATACGGTGTTTAATGTTTGCTAATACCACCGTAAATTCGTGGAGTCAATGCTCCATCTTATCTCTGCATGTTTACATTCCTCTTGAAGGTCTGCCAAGTATTAGATTGGTGTTCCAATTTTTCTAGTATTTCAATGTATAGTGATTGCAACTCCAGGTCATTAAAAAAATATAAGAGGTATGCCGAACAGCAAGCACACTTGATTTATCTCAGAATGAATCGTCAGAAGAAAAAAAAATCTCTCTTGAATCATATATAGTTTTAACTGGTAACAGCTTAAAGGGTGCTATATTTAACAATGCTCTGTCAGGGCCAAATTCAACGAGCTTCACACTCAAATCCAAATATTGGACTTCAAAACATATGGTATTCATTCACATCAATGGTGGATAATACAGAGAGCTAATCTTCTGAGGGACGTATACTTATATATGAGGCCATCAGAGCAAGTGACCTAACCCACAATATCACGAAAATGTTATTATTACCCTTTATTACGACCTTTTACTTTTTTTAAATAAGCAGGTTGAAGTCTTCTTAAATTACAAAAAAACTTATCATTGATCACTGATAAATACATTTTCAGGATCTCAAATCATATTGTAGATAAATAATACATAAATAATGGAAGCAAGAAAATCCAATTTTTCTGCATTGAGTTTATTGGTGGGTTAGGCCACTCTGACTCTGATAGCCTCATATACACTGCCCTATAGTAATGCACCGGACACCAGCGGATATGCATAAAATCCGACTGCTTGTTTAAGGGTGTTTTTCGTGGTATGGCCTGAGACCTTTGCATGTTCTTCCAGGTAAATTGAACTCAGACACCTACATGAACATTTTGGACAGTCAAGTTCTTCCTACGCTTAGGGAATTTTATGGAATGGACGAATGTTACTTCCAGGACGACAACGCTTCAAGTCATGTTGCAACTCTGCCAAGCAGTGGTATCAATATATGGATATAAAACACCTTTCCTGGTCTGCTCAGTTCCTGACCTAATCCCTGGAGAACATTTGTGGTACGAGTTAGAGCGACGCTTAAAGACGCTTATGTCCGAAATCTACAGCTGAGCTGGTGACATTCTTTCAGCAGGAATGGACACAAATACCATAGCTGTGTATCAAAACCTTGTTAAAAGTATCCCCAGAAGGGTTGCTAGTGTTATTACAGCACGTTGGATGACCATCCCACCAAGCATGTATTATTTCCTTTATATCATCACATCTTGATGTCCGGTCCATTATTGTAGGGAAGCGTATATACGTTGGGCAATATTTAGTCTTCCACGTGTAATGAATTTAAGCAATTTTTTTACACCCTCTTAATAGATTGCCTCCTAGAATTCTATCAACTAATCCATGGTACTTTTTGGTCATCAAATGTGGTATAAGGTGTTAAAAATATTGCACTACGCGAAGATTTTAAAAACTCTCAGGGGGTTAAAAGAAGCATGTGTTTACAAAATAGGGTTGATTAACGTTAACTGATTGATTGGGTCGTATGGTGAATGGACCTCCATATTTGGCCAGGACGCGTCAAGCACAAGACAAGCAACGTTAAATAATGGACATACGTCCACAAGGAAAGTTTTAATGAATCAGAATAGAGACATACACACAAGGTAATTAATTTACAGGAATCCAACATGCCCGGCCTACAACTCGCAGGCTGTTAGGGCAGTGGGTAGATTCTACTCAGTCACTCATTTTGTAGGGAGGTGCTATGGACACTCATTTTCCATGAATATTTCCTTATTATGCATAAAGTTAAAGGTAAAAATTTTATAATTTTTAAAAGAAGGTTCAACAAATTCTGTTGTTTCATGCCCATTCTCGAAAGGTACCGAAGCACATCAATCACCTCCCTCAGTGATGTTTAACAAATAAATAAAATACTTCAGATGGGCTCCTAAATATAACCTCATGATCTCCCCTCGAGGTATGCCTGAAGAAAAAATGCAAAAAGTAAAGTCCCGAGGACTGTGAAGAAAATTGCAATGGCGTTCGCCAGCGCCCTTACTGTAAGTCGGTTGGGACATAAAAATATAATGTCGTACTGATAGCAATGTAATGCGAGGTTCCCTAGGTAACATTTAGCAGACGCCAAATGTTTCGGCGCGCAGTCTGAATGGCGACAATTTCATCTGTGGTCGATGCGATGGGTCGCTTGCAAACGATTCTTCTTATCGACCAGGTGCGACAGTTCCTGACACCCATCCTTCCTTTTCAGTGCAGCTGACCTTCAGACAACTCCACCAATGTAGAATAGATTCCAATTTTTTAACTCCACCTATCTGTAAGAACACAATTCTAGTGCTAATGCATCAGGCAGATGTTCAATATACCTAGCGTAGACGTTTTACGAACTGTTTCGAAATGTGTGTATTTGCCTGTAGATTATTTTCTCTTACCTACACCTCTTTATATTTTTGGTATATCATGTTCAAAGAAATAAGACACGTAAGGTCATAATAATATTGTTTTATTAAATAAACTAGCCACTGCGTGGTTAGCCCGGCGTTACCCGTGCCCATGGTGTAAGGCAGGGGTTCCCAACCTTTTAGTAACTGCGTACCACTTGAAATTTTTAGAAATATTTGGCGTACCACTAGTCATATTTATATATTTTTAAACACATATCTAATGTCAGAAAAGTGCACAATGGCTTGTTTTATTTTAATTAAAATACTAAGAAAACTTCATATTTTATGATTAATGCACTTGTATTTCGTATCAATGATGTTTTAATAAAGGAAAAGATAAAACTATTATTGAAAATTAGTTTTATTTTTTACTTACAGGTCTAAAAACAGTTAATTTTAAACAAATAGTAGAAACTAAGCAAACAAAGATTAACATAATCAAAAATCAATTTTTAGTGCGAAACTTGTTGTTAGTCTTTTATTAACAAGAAAGCAATGGAGCTTAACTTTACTCTTAAGTCCTCTTCAACACTTACTCTGTTTCTATATTTATTTTTTAAAAACAAAAGTTTAGAAAATACACTATCACACAAGTAACTAGTAACAAATGGCATAAGAAATAGCATAACGTGGTTGTACATACTAAAAAATCGAACAAACTTCGTAGAATATTTGGGTAGCTCGTATCATCCTTGCGTACCACCTGAAACGTTGCCGCGTACCACCGGTTGGGAATCCCTGGTGTAAGGTTCTGGTGTAAAGTAATCTGGTGTAAAATTTTCCGCAGATTTCAAATCCATTGAAGATATATTCAATTTAAAAAAAATCATATTTTTAGGTTTCACATTTAAGTGAAATTTTCCGCAGATTTCAAATCCGTTGAAATTTTTAAACTATTTTTAGCGATTCCGATTTTACGAAAAAAATCTTAACAATCCCAGTCAAAATGTTTTTTATTTCTTGCTCTCGGCGGAAATAGAATGGGACATTAAATGTAATCTCTTTTTTTTTTCGGAAAGAGAAAGTTCGTGTGACATCACAATCTCTTGCGAAAATTTAAAAGATATATTCAATTTAAAAATTATTTATTAAAAGAAAACCATATTTTTATGTTTCGATCTTAAAGTGAAATATTCCGCAGATTTCAAATCTGTTGAAATTTTTACTCTATCTTTAACGGTCTAGTAGATAGGAAAAAGAACTACATAACTAAAGTTAAAACTTTTTTTCATCCTCTGCTGGAAAATTATTCCTCTGCTCAAAATGAAAACGGAAACGGGGAAAATAAATTTAGAATCTGTCATATCTTTATACGGTTGCTATTCCGAAGAAAACAATAATAATTGAATTTCATTAAATTCATTTTAAAATGTTGTAGATTGAGTTTTAAAATTCGCCGCGTTACAAAAATTGCACAAAATTTGGACTACCTGCGTGCCAAATCTGATTGCTGTAAGTGCAATAAAATCGTCAGGATTTTGCGGCTTCGAAAAAAAAAAACACAGACAAACACTTCCTTTTATAATATTATTAAATAAATTAGTTTCGCAGTAGGTTTGATATTGGAATGACTGGTCGATTTCCCGCTACAACAAGCACCTCATAGTTTATCTACACACTTAAAGTGCAATAAGCTCAACGGTAATGTGTGTGATATTGAAGAGACATTTGTGACAAAACGTTGTGGGAAAACATTTGTGCTCGGAATCTGATATTACGATTGGGCTTTAATTGTTAATTTAGAAATGGCAATTATATCGAAACTTTTGAAAATTTATCTTTCCTGGTAAAATAACGCTTTGAATGGGATACTTCCAAATCAAACAACATACACATGTGATTTTTCAATTTAGTTACTTCAAATTTTTGTTTGGATTATTTATCAAAATATATCAATACGAATGTGCAACAGGAAGTGATAAAATGAAAAGTATTGAGAAACATACCTCCGTTGTTTGACTACCTTAATTCTCTATAGAACGCAATTCATAATTTTGAACATCAAACTAATGGAATTTTTATAACTGATCATACTCACGGATATTCAAATTAAAAATAGGAGTAATACATTAAGTGAATAGGGGATCAGATCAAACCAAATTTGATTATACTAACTATTTATTCAATACTTAAGCTTAGAATGAATGGAGAATCTATCTTTAAGGTAAAGTCTATATTTCGTGAAGTTTTATAGCTTGTTTTAATTGCATTTTTTTTTTACTTTTAACTATAGAAATAAATTTTAGAAATGCGTAATATTAAAGTAATAATTATCCTAGAAATGTTTTCTATTAAAATGTAATATTTATCGTATTAATGCTTTATATTAAAATGTAATATTATCTTTTTAATATGTAATAGTGAAGACATTTTATGAATAAATTTGAAATTACCCATTCGCAATGGACTCAACATTTCGCAATTTTTCGTAGTTGCTATGAATTGTTTGATGAAACCTCTGCATTTATTAAATACCCGTTGACTCATAACAAAAGTTGAAATAGCCTTAATAGCTCAATGTGATTAATATTTGTATAACATTTTAACAAGTACAAACTAGGAGTGTTTTTCTGCAAATTAAGAATCCTAATTTTCTCTTTTAAAAGTACTTATTTTATATCAATTACTAATACTTAAAATGTATTTAATTAGGATGCTGCTTAGTTGGGCTTATTTCTACAGGAAAGAAAAATATGGATCTTAATTCATTCAATTTTTTTATTGGATAGTTAAATTTTTATTCTTAAAAACATGTATACATATTTTAAAAATACAGTATTTAAGTTCTGTATTGAATTTCTTAACTGTAATAGTAAAGTGTTTTACTTTAAATTTCTAGGCAACCTATGAATTCTCTCTTTCAGGTCATAAATCTGTATCTTGATAGAAAAGGTGTCAATGTTCTCCTGTTCATTAAAACAAAATTAAAACTTTGGAAAGTTTTTTTATAGGCTGCGCTAAAAATTTAAAATTAAATTAATAAATAAGACTTAAATCATAGCATAACTACTTTTCTGTGAACTGTCTAGGCTACCATAATTTTTTTCAAAGCATTTTCATCACAATATGTATGACGTAACGCTTGCATACACAAAAAGGTTTTAAAGAAGTTTTTTAGTGTTAAAACAAAAAATTAATGAAATATAATATGTATTATTTACTCTTCTGAATGGAAGGGGAAGTAAACTTACTCTTTAATCAGAAGTATAAAGGACAAAAAAATAAATAAACATGGTTATATTCTTTTAAAAATTGAAATTAATAATACACTTTGTAATAGTAACTAGTAATTACAACGTATTTATTAAAAGGCTGCTGATTATTTACGTATTCACTGTTAGTTAAATAGATGATCCGACACATAAACTGCCACACCTTGAAGGATAACTCAAAATGAGACGAAACTAAACAATCACGTGTACATGTATGTTATAAATAAATAATGATTCTGTGGTTTTATAGATCGTCCAAGGTGGTGAAGTACACAGAATACGTTTGTGTCATTACATTGGACACTATTGTATCATATGAATCTACCGTTTTCGTCGAATTGAATTTAATTCATTATGTACATTTATTTATATATCGGATACCTTTGTTTTAAAGGTATCCGCCAGTGAAATCAGGAATTTTATAAATCTAACTAAGCCCATCAACCCAAAAAAATTCAAGTTGATATTGGAGCGTTAAAATCTAAACATTCTTGAATGTCAGTGCTTGTTGACTTTGAGGCTGTATTTTACACTGATCATTTATTACTTTTCTGTGATTAACATGCTTATTTAACATACTTCACGTTTCTATCGATGCTATGATACCATGTAAAGAATAATTGAAATGTAAGTCGACGTATAATGAAAATTGCTAAAGAATAAATTAGTAATTTAAATTTAATATTTCAATACAATTATTTTCATCACTAAAATTTAAACATGATTCAGAAAGAAGAACAAATGCATTATTTTTGCTCACAATGAGGCCATTAATGTTACTTATTGGCCGAATACAATGCATTCCTTCTTTATTTCAACCTTCACCACAAAATTAATTAAGTAGTCACTAATGTACTCCAATTTGTATAGTATACTACACATAATTTGTATAGTATTTTTCTACATACATTTTAAGTATCATAATGTTATGGAAAAGGCCTCATTATCTTAATTTTTTTATATTTAGTACCAAAAATAATACACGCTGATTCAAAAGTTTTCACATTTCAAAGCCATAAAGGGAATTAAATTTAATTTGAAATCCGTCAATATGATATTTATGAAAAGTTTTTAAACATCCATATTAGTATTAATAGAATAGAAAGATATAGTGACAGCATTCTTCGAACTTCATTTATGCCCCTAATTTATGAAAAAGGTAAAAAAAGTCTCAAAATAGTTTTGTACTTCTCTTAACGATACAATTGCTCATTCTCAACTTTTAAATATTAGCCATATTTTTTCTTATTTTAATTAAAAGGAATTATAAATTCCAGTGTAAAGTCATGTTAACAAACCACTAGTAAGAATGTATGTTACAGAAAAACAGCAAAACAAAGAGAAATCAGAGCATTAAGATAGATAAATTGAATCTCAATTTCTTATTTTATTGAACTGATCCGAGATTTTTTTTCAATACGACATAACATTTTACATGCCCGTAAGAGAATAGTGTCACTACAAAAAACTCACACTTTTATTACATTAAGTAAATTAATGAAGTAGTTAATGCAAATTTAAATGACACTGATGATTATAATGCTATTTTTCTGCTTAGTTTCATGTAGGCTTAATTGAAAATGTACGAACTTGAAGTTATGACACTTGTGGTGTTGAATTTTTACTGCACTGTCATACTTATAGAAGTGTGATATATGTTCAGTTTATAATTTAATGCTGCTATGGTAATGAGAACAGTTTTAGTATCTATAAACAAAGCACAACTCACATGGAATAAGACTTTTGAAAGTGTGTCGAAAATTTTCCTTCTGTAGTCTAAAATATGCTAAAGTAATTCAGACTTGATAAGTAAAAGGTCACTTTTAACAACTGGACTTAGACTTTGTTATAATAAACCAAATAAATAAATAGAAAAGTTTTCCTCAGCTTCAAAAATATTTCATAAAACAATATGTATAAATAATAAAACAATATGTACAATTTATTTTTAGTGTTTTTAAAACATATCATTATTATTTTCTTCCTCTGAAAAAAATTATTTGCAAACCTAATGCTCATTCATTATGTAGTTGCTAAAGCGAGCTAAGAATACACACACATACATCTAATAAGTATATGGCTGTCTAAATTAAAAGTAATTTGGCAAGTTGATAAAAATAGTATTTATTTACCACCTATGGTTCATTTACTATTGTTTACTTACTATTCTATTACTATTATTTACTTGCCTGTATGATATATATATATATATATAGAGAGAGAGAGAGAGAGAGAGAAGAGAGAGAGAGAGAGAGAGAGGAAGGAGCAAATTATAATAACACAAATAATCCCAAATAAAGCACACATTCTTCTGAATAAGAAAATTCTCAGGGGTTCTGATAAGCAATTTTTAAAAGGTACGCAAATACCCGTGTATGGTTAGCATGCGATCAGAGTAGCTCAGAATCCAAATCTTTGGATTGGAATCTTTTGATTACTTGCCTGCGCGGTGTACTTTCGTAATTGTTTTTAAAAAGACTCAGCAAAGAGTTCCTCACCACTATATAAATAAAAGACTCATTCATAAAAAAAGCACGCTTTCACCTCAATTCAAAAGCCCCGACGGCTTCTGATAACGGATAGTTAAAGAATACGCAAATGCCCACGTAGTTGTAAGTACGCAATCAGAGTAACCCCTTCTCAATTTTTTCGAATGCATTCCCTCACTTGTGTAATTGTTAAAAAAAACACGAAAAAACACCGTTAAGCTAAATAAATAACCGATTTGTTCACAAATAAAGCACACCTTCACCTCAATACAATAACGCTGACGGGCTCCGATAATGAGAACTTAAAAATATACAAACGCCCGTTTATAGGAACTGAGAGGAGAGAGAACTGCTGCCGTGACCTCCTAGAGAGGTTCGGAGGTGAAGCGAGCGCGTCGAAATATTGCGGGGCAAATCGGAAGAAAAGCAGAGGAAGCCCCATTCTCAGCAGGAGGTAAAAGATCTAAAGCAGATAATCTTTTTCTTTCCCTCCTTTTCAAACATCTTCCCTCTTTTTTCTTCATTCGGTGTTCTTTCGAGTCGGAGGCAGCGCCGCAAAAGTGGCAGCAGCTGACTCCGAGAGGCCCATGCAGCATAGGGTGACGTCACGATCGTGGCGCATGCGGCAAAGAAGTCAGTTTTCCTGGCGAGGTTTCCCCTCTTAGGAACCCGCACTGCTGTACAACTTTTCCCCTACAAAAATCATATCGACTTTAACATTAGCACAGTTAAGGCCGAGCTCATTTTTCTTGGCGGAACTCTCTCGGGCGTGGATGTGGAGGAGTCGCTGTGAATGGGGTCGAGGCAGAGAGAGAGACCGCACATCCTTCAGAAACTTTTTGCCGCACAGAGCGGCTCACTTCATGACGCGGATCTCTTCGAAATGCCGCCGCGTTTGAATAACGCGTGAGACTGATGATCGCGGAGCAGCAGCGGTTTGTTATTGGTTTTAAGTTAGACTCTCTTCGGATTGTTTCCCCATAACCCTCCAAGTGGTTACGACGAGATATCTCGTCCAGCAACATCTAATCAATTTCGTCAATGACGAGATACCAAGTTATTTCCGAAGACGATGGGATCAAGACCTGGTCAGTTCTCTCCCAAAGACGATGAGATCTGATGATCTTGCCCGTCGAGATCTAGTCAGCTTTGCTAATGACGATACATCTTGTAGAGGTTACAACGGGTTAATTTACATTATGCACAGGCATAAATGTATTCACGGTCAGTGAAACATTCATGAAAATGTATTCACGGTTCATGAAAATCACAAAACCGGTAGCAACTTAATTAAAAATTCTTCAAACATCTTAACTTTTTTAGACCTGACGAAAAATCTTGAATTTGAAGTATTAGAAAAATGACTTTTATGTATAGTCGAGGGAAACGAAACGATCCACTTCTCTTCATACGAGAAATTTTAACAGTAAAGAAAATTCAAAGATGGCGTTTGACAGGAACTGACGTTTTCTATAGTCAAGATAATAAAATTTGCATACTAGGACGTCTTCTAATTAAATTGAGCACCAACTTCATAATTTCCAATGGGAGCCCCCTATTTCCATATACAATTTCAAATCTATATCAAAATTTAACTGCAGGTACCAGAGTTCATGTCATTAGGTCTTTCCGTTTCGAAGTTATGAGGACAGAAAGATTAGAGCTCCTAATATTAAATAAGTTTTTTAGACTTGTATGGATATCTTCCTAAATAATATTTCTATAGCGTTGATACTTTGTACCAAGTTACTATTAAACACCCCAAATTTAATCCACTTAGTATTATATTTAAAAAGTAGTTTATAGTATGCAAATTTAATTATTAATTAATGTTTGAAAAAAATTATGAACTTGGAACCTTATTATATTTTTATGGGAATCGATTCAGAAAGATTTCAAGTATGGCCTTGCAAAATATCATCTGTTCCCGATAATTAGTTTTGGAGGTGCATTAAATATTCCTTGCGATTTTAGGGAGAATCCAAATGCTAGCAAAACATCTGACAAACCTCGGAAAATAGTTTTCGGATTGTTTACACTTGCAAAGCAAATATGATAGTGTAATTTTCACATCGTTTTCACTTGCATAATAAATGTAATAATTCTCGGATAGCTGAAAAATACTTTTGAAATAGTATTAAAATTTAAAATCCGGGTATCGATCTACAGTTAATATCGATCTACAAATAGTCTTTCTATATGATAATCCCTGAAATTCAAAATAATAATATTTGCATTGAATATTTACAGATATATTGATAGTAAAGTCATGAAATTTTATATTTAGACTAATTTAACTATGCAAAATCTGATGATGGCATCCAAACACGGTGTTTCCATAAGAAATTTGTTGTTTGCGACAAAATTTAATATGGAGACGCGTACTTTTATTCAATTTTTTAGGATTTGAATTTGTAGAAAAACTTATACCCTATTCAATGATACCTTTGAATTTGCTCTGATATGAATACTGCCAGAAATAAAGAAGGTGGTTCTAGGTTTTTTCCATGACTGTACACTCAACAACTCTATCTTGACGTTGGGATTGTAAGCGTAAGAACCATTAGCGGGGTAAAACTAAGTGAAAAAAACAATTTTTTCGAGGTGGTCTTTTAGTTATAGCATCTAAAATAAAAATCTAACTATAAAAATGTAATTATAGTTTTAAATTGAAATTAGAAGCAAGTTAAATTGCTTGAGTTCATTTTTTATGTTTTGTGGAACAAAAGTCATATTTGGTCACGCTGTTTAAAACAACGTCAGTGAAATCGACATGCACACAACAAAAAAAGCTCTACTGTAACAAAAGAGAGAAAAAACCTAGAGAGAGAAATTGAACCTACGTGACCTTCAGCACCCATGTTACTAGATTAGTGGTTATGGTAGTAGGTCGTCAATACAAATATTAATATAATAATCATAAGTAAGAAAAGAAAACATGTACTTATAATTAAATAGGAGGTTTATATAATAAGTAATAAAAGTAAAATTCCTTTAAGAAACTTTTTGATGAAAAAATATTTTTTCAGTGTAAACCGATAAATTAAATGAGAATAAAATATACATCTGATTATAAACTAATTTACTTTCTTGCCATTTTGACTATGTTTGGGGTTAATGTTTAATCTAAGAGAATTTTCAGCGTAAACAAACAAATCATTTGAAGACAATGATTTTACTTACGGTTACCTATTATGGAATACATAGAGAAAACAAGCTTCAATCCGTACTAGCGTCACTTGTCTTTATATTTACAGAGAAAGTATATTATAAGCTGAAAATACTTTCGAATAACGTGTCAAGTTACATCGCAATCTACGAAACAAGTTACCAAACCAGATAGCACCAACTGTATATACTTTTACAGAAAAATCATCGGATAGTTCTCAAACAATAATGAAAAAAAAAACTTTTGATGCCAAATCAAAAATCGATAGTATTTGTCCCTTAAAAGTTAACATGATTTTTAAAGCGTAAAATTACAATAGATAAAACAAACAATTTAAACAAGGGACATGTGTATGAACAGAAAAGAATATTGCCTAATAAAAGAATACATTGCATTATTGCATTACTTTTAGCACAACAAAATACTTTTCTACACTAATCGAAATTATTTGTACATTCTTGAATGACAGCAAAATTCACCCTAATACTGACTAAAAATGAGAAAAGTTTTAACAGTTTGTTTCTTCTATCTTTTTAGGGCATTTGTTAGAACCCAGTATAAGCAAGCAGAAAACACCAACTTCAAAAGTCGATCCAACAAATGACCGTCGTTCACATGGGGATGGTGCACGTTAAATATGTCGTGACCTCCAATGTCTTCACATAGGTTTGCTGTGAGAGCCAGATGGGCTATGCAAAAATGTTTTCTGCCTTGATAATTTAAAGTGTCGCTTTAAGTGTCCATTCCTGCTGCAAGAATGTCGCCAGATCAGCTGTAAATTTCGGATGTAGTTCCCTGGTCCTTAAGTGTCACTCTAACGCGTCCCACAAATGTTCTATGGGGTTTAGGTCGGGACTCTGAGCAGGCCAGGGAAGACGTTTTACATCCATATCCTGATACCACTGCTTGGCAGAGGCTGTAATATGACATGGAGCGTTGTCGTTCTGGAAGTAACATTCGTCCATTCTATAAAATTGCCTGAACGTATTAAGAACCTGATTGTCCAAAATGTTGTTGTAGGCGTCGGCGTTCAAGTTACCGGGAACAACATGCAAAGGTCCCAGGATATACCACGAAAAACACCCCTAAACAAGTAGTCGGATTTTATGCATATCCGCTGGCGTCTGGTCCATTATAATAATTCCTTCGTATATTTTTTGTTCGACTTCATGCGAATCATGTGTTTAAAAAATGAAATCTACATTCCAATTTTTTTTTTTTTTTTTTTTTTTGAGTAAGAGTGATGGAGCACATAATATGGAACTTTAACAAATCTAGTTCAGTAAATATCAAAATGAACCGGAATTTGCAAGAAATTCTTCTTATTTGAATGAGAATATTTGCACTTGAATTCTGTTTTGAGTCTTGAATTGCGGTTTTTTTAATAGAAGCTTTTTGCGTGTCGTGGTGCCTTGGAGGTTATTTGGTATTCTTGGAGGTTTGGTATTCTTGAAGGTTATTTTCACTTAAAATCTATCATAAAATGCACTAATTTATGAATATTCAATTCTTTGGCCTATCGATTGGTTGTTATTTTTTTCTTACGTCACGTTGTTACTATCACATTATGTTATTTTTGTCTACGCAACGTGAAACACTTCGCGTCTCCACATGCATTTCCACATTTTCAGCAAAAACGTTTTTAGAACAAAATTTCCATATGATAAGCAATTCTCTAAAAGAAGTAAGATATTATATTTTATTAAAAATAAATTAGTCAGTAATTTGTGTCCTAGACAGGATAATTATTTTTTTGTCTGAAATACTATATTCGTGGAAGATTTCAAGACTGCTCACTTGTTCCCACTTCTAAACATTGTCTGTTAGTAATATAGATTATACTCTAAATTATTGACCTGTGATATTTTATATAATTTAGTGTTATTATTGTTTGCACAAATTGAGTTTGAAGATACAATAATAAAACTAAAATGAGGAGTAGAAGGATGACTGCCACTTTGTGCTAAGTAAGATTGAAACTGAAAATACATTGAACAACCAACCATTAAATGCACCATTAAATGCAATGGTAAATGCACCATTAGGAAAACCATCCATATTGACCGAGATTTTAATTGCAAAGTTCAATGAACATAGTTAAGTATAAGAAGCTTTTCTTTTTAGGAGGAAGAATGCCTCTCTATTGAAATATTCTGAAGGCTGTATAGAAATTGCATTCTGAACCCTTACTAACGTGAAAAAAATTAATGTGATTATTAGGTCAATGCGTTTAATCTAAAAATAGGATTAAAGCATGAAAAGTATTTTAATTTTATAACTTTAGTTTGTAATAAATATACATATTCGATGTAGAGCAGTCTTTTAAGTGTTTGTGACAAATTTGTTTAAATATAGATATTGTTTTCTTTTTAGATTTTAGACTATTCTTCAAATTGATTCTTTTTATGTAACTCAAAAAGCGTCTTAAAGTTGATAGGTTATCTATTCACATAGGAATCGTAATTTGGTATTTGATTTATTCGAAAATACATTCACCTACTTTTTTGACAATCATTTAAATTATAGGTTGCATATTTCGTGCATTTATTACCTTAAGAAATTAATCATAATATTTGGTGTTTGGTATCGTTTTTGTAAAATTGTTTATGGTTTTGTTCTAAACAATTTTTTAACAGCAAGTAGTTACTACAAGTATCATTTCATACGGAAATAGACAAAGTTTAATATATTATCCTATAAGTATTACTTTTCATGTGAAATTAAAAATAAATATCAACTTTGATTATGACATAGCGTATAATGTTATATTAATTTTAGTAAAACTATATATAAACCATTAAAATATTCATGCAGCAAAGATGTTAGTTTTATTTAAGCATTCAACAATGACTAAAATATAATCATAATTAAATCGATTTTAAACTAGAACTATGCTGAGTTGATACATTTTACAACTTACATTGATAACATTTGGCAAATTCAACTTTAAGTCCAATAAAAAAGAGTGAATTTATAAATTTAAAAACATTTTGTAACAACCTAATAATTCATAAAATTTTTATCCAAAATTCACATGAATTAATAATATAATTTGAAGTCAATCATCACATTATAATATAAAGCCTCAAATTAAATTTGAAACTAATGAGTATACTAAATATATACCAACACATAATTTACATTTGAAATTTTTACAGTGAAAAGTTGTTTTAACGGTCAATATTTATATGCAAAAATTCAAATGTTGCATAAAGACTTGTATTTTACTTAAAATAGTAAACGTAAACCTTATTTCACAATCTGTTCAAAAAATTTTTTAAATAAACCCTTGGGCACAACACCACACGAACATTTGTTTGACTCTTAATTAATCACTTGTATCTTTCCTTAACAGTCCAAGGGGTTTTGACGAGATATCTAGTCTATCAAGATCTGAACAATTTCGACAATAACGAGATATCTCGTCATAAGGACTTTGCAGAATCTGTGACGATGACGAGATCAAGATCTTGGCAGTTTTCTCTTCTAATGACATGATAACTAAGTCTTCAATATGTTATCATACCCAATAAGACATAATCAGATTAGGAAATGACGAAATACCACTTCGAGATAATCAAAAGGAGGGTAAATTCGTTCACATTCCTAATTCTTAAATTAAAATCCAATAAAATCCAAAAAAATTATATCCAATAAAAAATTAACTTATAATACATACGGGTCATTTCATGTGAAACCGCACAGAAAGTCTTATTCCGACCCACTCCGATTTTTATAAACTGAGCTAATTGGTTCTCCAACCATATATAAGAAATTCTGAAAGGTTTAGTTTCGAACTTGCACTAAAATTTTTATGTTCATTAATTTTAAGCTTGAAAAATTGAGCAATTTTTCATGATTTTAAACTTACTAAATTATCTATACCTCTGGGTCTCATTGTCCAATAATACGGAATGAAAGCTTATTTTGTAGAAAAGTGTACAACCTTTCTAATGACGTATGTATCATATGAGTTTTTAAGGGACCTTTTCAATTCCAAGGTCATTTAATCTGACCACTGATCTACAGTTACAAAAAGTATATTTTTATTTTTTCTTAAGAAATATATGATCAGCGTACATTAATTATCTTTGGTTTTTGTTTCATAATAGAACACGCATGGGTTCATTGTTAAAACATATTCGAAGTAAATAGTATGTAATCAGTACCCATAAATACCTGTACTTTTTGACATAATTGTTCAAATCTGATAAAAGAAGGCTGATTTTCCTGAAAAAGTATAACATTTCTGATGATGTATTATATGATACTGTGAGTGACCTTTCTGATTTTAAGGTCATTGATACTGTCATAAAAACATTAATTAAGATAATATGAGTGACCTTAAAATCAAAAAGGCCACTCACATAGTATTATGTATTTATAATGAGTATGTTATAGTATATACAATAACATAGTATATATAATAAGAAAGATTATACTTTTTTCTATGAAATAAGCCCTCTTTCTTCTTGGTTGGACAAACAGGTCCAAATATTCAGGTATTTATGAATATTGATCGCATACTTCTACTTTACTTCGAATATTTTTTTAACTATGTACTTTGCGTGGCCCACTATGAAATGTTCAGAAATATGATATAAGAAATATAAGAACTCATATGATACATACGTCATTAGAAAGGTTGTACAAAGAGAAATCGTGTGTCTTTAACATGTGTTCTTAGAAAAAATTATAAATGCAATTTTTTGTAATTGTAGGTCAAATTGAATGACTTTGAATTGAAAAGGACACTTAAAAAGTCATATAATACGTCAGTAGAAAGATTGTACTTTTTCTACAACATAAGCTTTCATTCACTTTGATTGGATAATCAAGTCCAGAGGTACTGGAGATTTAATAAGTCTTAAATCTTGAAAAATTTCCATTTTTAAAATTCAAATTAGCAGAGATTTCAGAAAATCGGAGGTGGTCGGTTTATGGACTGTGCGTTTTGACATGTAATGCGCCACATGACAATGTAACCCCATCTCCACTAGGAAGGACGTATTAGCTGACTGTCTTTCCACTGTCTTTTCATGCTATGCCACAACTTAAAAACAAACCAGCTAACGCTTCTCAGAGTTTCCATTTAACTATAAATTCAACTGTTGCTCACTTTTATGGATAGTTAATGATGAACAGTTGAATTTCCTATGCGATGCACATCATTCCCAACAGTTGTCTGAAACTCAGTGATAAAAGATACTGCTTCTACTACTTTCACATATACACTATTTGTTTCTGCTCAACCCGTTATTTTTTATAAAAGCGTTCCGACATGAACTCACAGGACTGCTAAAAGTAACACAGGGTAGTCAAATGCTTGCAACCATCCAGCATCCAGCCATGCTTACGGTAGTACATATCGGATCTTAACGCAAATCTCACGGTTTATCGTAGCTGGCAATCTGTCTTCTAATGATAGCAGATTTGAATTCACCCACTGCTAAATTCTAGTAAGTGAGTATTATATAAACTTAGCTACCTTTATAAAAATATAACCTACAATTCAATAGCATATATAGCTGTACAACCTGTCTCCACTATGAATTACTTTTTTAATGACTGATGTTGCACTTTCATACCACGCGTTCTGTCACAGATCGTTGAACTACAGACGTTGGATTAACCATATCAATTACTCGAATTAGACTTTACCTCTCTTATAGTCTCGAGTTTTCGAAGATACGTTGTTTTGTTTTTAAATTATACTTAATAATTGCGCGGCTGCAATTTTGGATAAAAAGAATCCTATAAAAGATAATAGTGACGAATTTCTTTTTCTTATAAGTCATGTAGGGAAAACGGCAGGTTTTCTTGGTGGAATAATACATATTTAATTCAGCGTTGAATGCCTAGCATGCAAAAATCTATGCTGATTTGCACTTGTATCCTGTTATTTTAATAACATTCGCCATAAATTAACACTATCTTTACTCAGCGTTATTTTCTTTATTCATTACTATACTTAAATTCTCAAAGAATGGAAAAATGCGTTTAAAAATGCGGAAATCCCAATTAAATAGATCGTATCTACAGGTTTTACTCAAAATTATTTAATTTGCAGAAACTTTAATGTTTGCTGAACTTCTAATTTTTAAAGCTATGACTCTATTTACACCGGATGGTGGATGTTTGTTCTCGATTATTTATTGCCTTACGAGGGTTAAATAATTGCACCGTACTTTCTACATTTGACAAATTACTTATCAATATCTAACGTTAGCAATTTTGGTATAGATTTTATACCTGTTTACAAGCAAATTAGATCAGCATACATTTATTTAAATTATTAAGTGATGCTTTTAAAAATCAATCGTGGATTGTGTCTTTTCTCTAATCGTACTTATTTGCTTAAGAGATCATACATTCAACTTGTGGTGTTCCGAAACTTTTCAGTGAGTCGATGGACACGGATTTGGATACACAGAACTGATTCAGTTTTGGAGCTTTAACCACCACTTCTTTATTTTTAATTATAGGACCTAATGATCGAAATAAATACAAGCTAATCTAAATAGTTTGTAAATCTTTTTAGAATTGAAACTAAAATTATGAACATTACATGTTGTTTAAATGCGGAAAGGAAACTACTTCTTGAGTACATTGCCTCAAAATTATTAGGTGAAAATACCAAAAAGGGTCAATTATATATTTTTAAAAATTTATTTTTGTTTATATACAGTAAATTTTTTATCTATTGTGTTTACTAAAAGCCATTTTAACTCATTGAAACAAGATAAGAAAAATACAAGACATTGTATATAAGACACAAAAAATATCTCTCGTTTGTCTCAAAATGATAATCAGCATATATCCAATGCCTATTTGTGATAATTAGTATTATATCCCATTAAGTTTAAAATTGTAAACACATTCTGAAGTACCCAAAATTAAATTTCGAAACAGTTCTGAAAACAAATGATTCCAACGTTCGTAAGTGTAATTTTGTATTTCAAAATCCCCTGAAATTTTATTTTCTCCTACAAGCACTGCTCTTGCTGATATCCCACAAATGTTCCTATCTGCTAAAAGTTAGATCTTCTTGACAGTCAATCCAGCTTGTAGGTGATATTTGAAGAAAACCATTGTTCAGAAAAAATAGAGTCGAAATGTATTGTCCAGCTGGAATATGGAGTAATGTCTAACCAATATGCTTAACACTAGATTAAATAGCGCACTATGAAACTTGAATATATAGATCATTGCATGACGAAGAAATAAATGCACACTTTAAACCTCTATTGCAATCAAAGCAAATCCAAAGCATCACACTGCCACATGCTTGGCATTCGATACCTTTCGAAAATCAAGAAAAAAATGCTTCGGCATTTTGGGTCCACTTAAAGTGAATCTTTTTGCCTCAGAAAATAACGTAGGAATTTATTTACCTCGCCATAATTCTCTAAGTGATGGTGTTAGAAAGTTAGGAGAATTAGGGGCCATTTAAGAAGCTTAATCATTGAAGCCTCTTGAGTAAACATATTATCGAATCTTATGCGATGTTCAATGTTTGTTAAATCACTAATGTTCTATCGTCTGTGTTGCACATGCGATTTGGTCTGCCAGAGCTTTGTCTTAAATTAAAATAGGAGCCCTTTGTCGATAACACGTTGGTTCTAATAAATATTTGGGAATAAGGTTCCTTAAAAATAATTTTGACGGTTAATCTCTTGGAACATAATAACCTTAAAAGATTCTATTTCCCTTACTTGTTTTGCAAGATCCATTAAGAAGAGTAGTTAACCTTAACTCACACATTCTGACATTTCAGTTATGTACTTTTGTAAATAAATACATGGAAGATAATTGGTATTCTTATACTCTGTTCGTTTTCTTAAAATATATTTACTGTTTTGGAATATTATGTTCAAATTTTTTTACCTGTGAATACAATTTGTTACCGTTTAATTAAAACTTTGACAAATTCGCATACTTTAATGCAAATAGGACAAGAGGAGAAAACTGCAACATTTGCTTTCCATAGTATATTTTTAGTTATGTTATATAAATTCTTATAAATTATTATATATTAATATATCTTATTATTACACATTATTATTATTATTATATATTATAATCATAAATAGTGTTTTATAACAATTTTAAAATTACATTAATTAAAAACATTAGGAAAACATTGAATTCTAGAAAATCAAAAATTGATTTTACGTAAAGTAAAGCAGGTTTCCTGTATTTTATTTTTTATATTTTGCAGTACGATATATGCACTACATTTTAGAGCAGATGGTAGGTAGTTGAATTTACGTTGCACTGCAGCAAAACAATGGGTCATTGCCGAAGGTCCGGAATCAAACCCATAAAGAAAGATTCAAGGACATATGTATGTCTATTCTAATATAGACCATTAACTAATAAAATAATTTTTTATTGTAATTTTTTTTAAATACTAACCATTACTTTTATTTTTTTAAATGATAAATACTTCGAAAGTGATATATATTTTATAACAGGTTGAAATACAACTTTATTACATCCAAAAAAAATGTGAGTTAAGGAATTTCTGTTCCATGCAGACAAAATGAGAATCTGTGTGCAACCGAATAGATTGATGCATATTTCAAACAATGTATTTCTTTTTAAACCTATTTTCTTTCAAAAAAGTGTCACTCAAATTTGTCTGGTCTGTTCGAAGAGTCTTCGACTTGCACTCGGTGCAAGCGACACTGTAGAGATTGAACCATAGATGTTTTAAGAGATTACAAATACCCTTTAGGGTCTAAATCCTGGTCTTTTTAGTCTTTATGAGGCAAACTAAAGACCGTTGACAAATGAACTGAAATTTCGTAATAGTATTTTTTTAATTAAATAATATGAGACAGTGAATATTTGAACTAATGCGCTCGAAACATCTAAGCAATTGAGTGTTGCAGAAAATGAAGTACAACAAGTCTTATATTTGAAATACACAGAACAGTTTGCGTTTTTTAATATGAACATTGAACTATTAAAAACGTTTAACCCTTCTTTGCATAATGGTGGAAATTTCCATCATAACATTGAATGCTCAAAAATTATATAAAAGAACAAGTTCACTTTAAGTTGATCGTGTCTGGATACATGTGTTGATACAGGTTTGTAACATGTGTTTCTGTTATTTTTAGAGCAATTTCTGAAAACTTTTGCGTTTAATTTAAAAAATACCACATGATACCATCATATTGTTTTTTGCTAAATGTATACTATAAATATATACTAAGATATTTTTAAACCATTTTTCCTAAAATTTTGAACATGAATTATATCACCTTGATTTATTTCACCAATAAAGAAAAAAAATCATGCAAAGAAGGGTTAAGAGCTAATTTTAAAAACAATACCTCACACTGAAATACGAAGATGCATTTAAAAGTAACAAATTAGTTAAACTTTTTCAACTATTGTATAAATATGTAGAAATAGAAACAGTAATCTATTAGTATTCCAGAGCACAACAAATTAGAATACTACGAAGAGTGAATGTATGATGTAATGTTTATGCTTGTTTTAAAATGAATTAATTTCATTAAAATACTAGGCAGTACAACTTAGTGAGGCTGAAAATTAGTGTATGAAACTAATGTCAGATGAATTGTAAGTTTACACAGTCGTAATTCAAAAAATGTTTGTGCACATCAGCTTTGATTATTTATCCATAATATTATATGTGTTTTATTTACTCCAAAGTTGAAGTAATCCTTTTACTTGCTTCAAGATCTCAACAATAATGTGATATCTGTATTTTTCACTTACATGTAGTTTTATAATTTGTCTATTCGATTAAATGTCATTAGAACTGGGTTTGTGTTAAAGAGTATTCGAATATACTTTGAAAATGTCAGCAACGATCTTATATCTTTAAAAGGCAGTAGCTACTATTCCCAATTTACTTTAGTAATATTATAATACGTTATCCTAAAAAACATAAAATATGGAATAGTGAGGAATAATTATTAAAATGAGTTACATGTAATAAATATTAATTATTTCAGTATGAATTCAAAGAAATCATGAAATGTATTACTTCACAGTTTGAATCCCATAGGATTTAATTTACCACATGTGAACTAGGAGGGATCACAACACTACGGTGGCCAAAATACAGTTTATGAATAAATTTTATAAAATATTACTATTGTTAACATAAACAATAGAAAATAAATTTTACAACGTGAGTAAATGTATATTTTAGTTTAGTTAGCATAACATAAATTAAAGGGGCCGATTTTCACACGTCTGAAAATTATCCCTTCAATTATCATGAATTAAATTTTCGTACCAATCCGATTTAAGCTGGGCATTCTATGAGTTTTCTTAATCAGTATAAGTGTTCTTAATAACTTTACCTATATTAAATTGGTTACATTTATTTCAGTCATTAGTCGAATGCAATGTTAATAGATAAAAGCATAAATTAAGTATTGTTTGACTTTGAAGCCGGACAGAATAATGAATAATCATTATCATTAGATTATGCAAATAATGCAATATCGATAGAAATCTAAAACCGTTATATGTTTCTAAAACATGTTTGTTGATTCAAATAAATATATGATCAAATAAATTATAATTATAACTATTTATTGTATTTATAACAAATTAAAGTTTGATTTCATAAATATAGAAGTAAATAATTTAAAATTATAACGACAAATCGATTGCGGATCTTAATGTAGAATATATATTCCTGCATGAAATAAAGTTACCTGTACTTTTCGAAAACACAATTTCATGAAAAGGATATGTTCCAAACAATAATTTTAAATAGTTTTCGTTTTTGAAATATTACAAAATTTTAATTTTTTATTTAATTATAAATAAAAACATAGCTCTTGATTTCACATAAATTTTTAAAAGCCTGTGTTTCTAAAAATAAGTTATGAATATTGATGTAGACATCACACACATGTAATAATGCTATACTCAATATGTTTAACCTTTTTATGAACTAAACGAAATACAAATATTAGGTTTTTAACCTTTTGAATACGGCTAATAGAGATTCTTTCTTGGCGCGATTCTTATAAATTTCAACTGCCGTAATGGGCGTAGTTTAAATTATTTCTTAGCGGCGCAATCAAGGTACAACTGCTATACCGATCGTAGTCTAAAAGTTAAGCGAAGATACTTTTCACAAAATCATTCAAATACAGCCGTTTAAAAACAAAAAAAAGTCAACATCATACTTAAATATTCTTTGGAAAGCTATATATGGAATCGATTATTAAATGAAACTTCTGAAATGCTTTTATAACTATCTGAAATGAAAGTATTATAGATCTGAAACCTACATTAATAAAATTAATTATGTGTTCAGGCTGTTATCCAGAGTAAACAAATAGTATTAAAAATAAAGAATTTTCCTTATATAATGTACATTGTGTACTGATAAAACTTTGAAAATTTTATAGCACACACTCTATTTTTATGTTTTTGATAATGTCAAATTATTACAGTAAGATTATAAATAAAAAAAAAGAGTACAAGTCACTAATAAAAATAAAAAGAATATTAGAAGTAAATAATGAAATTCAACTGAAAAATTAGAATAAACCTTTCTTTTCTTCAACTCATCTCATTAAAACTTCAAGTCATCTCATTAAAATGTTTTATTCATGTGTGCTAATTAATTGTAATGCAAAAAATATCCATTCTTTAATTGCATAGTTATCATTTTTAAAACAGAATTAACTTAGATTTAACTCTTCAAACTAAAATTGTTTGCTCACTAAAACTAGTTTGGACCTTTTTATTTGTTCAAAATCAATTTAGGTCATCAATGTGACCATATAACAGATAACATTTTACCTAAGGTATGATATATACAACCCAATATATTAAATGTAAATAAGAGATATAGTATAATTACCCACTTTTTGTAATTTAATTTGACAGGCTCCGAATATCTTAATACGTAAAAATACATTTATATTTCCAAGAGTGTATTAGCAATTGAAATGAAATATTAATGAAATGAAATATTTTAAAACTGAAGTTGAGTAGCTATAATAATTTAACAATAATTGTTTAAATTGCATACACAGCATAGTTCAATGAAATTCCTAAATGAAAAAAATATTTAGTAGATTCTGAAAGAAAAATTTTATTCCGAGTTTTTATTAAAATTTGTATACCAGTTCCACAATTTTAGGTATTTTATAAACATTTAACCTTAACTATTTCTTCGTCACGAGTTTGCTGTAGGTAGGATAAGTTAACAATCTGTAGTTAATCCTCTCCGAATTTTCATAAAATTCTAACTGGTTGAACCACGTAACAATTTCAACTACAATATATCGAGAAGAATTGTGGAGC
This sequence comes from Metellina segmentata, assembly GCA_947359465.1. Classification (NCBI taxonomy): domain Eukaryota; kingdom Metazoa; phylum Arthropoda; class Arachnida; order Araneae; family Tetragnathidae; genus Metellina; species Metellina segmentata. The sequence goes on along the minus strand of OX375878.1, from coordinate 37,614,498 downwards.
AATGTATATATTGAATACTTCAGCATTGTGATCTCGAAAAAGTTTAAGATACTAATGGAGTTATTAAAATATTTTATAAATCAACTAAATTAATGTGTGTTATAAACTGAATACCCTTTTGTATTTCACTTAAGAGAAATAAATAAAGTTTAGATTTTTTACATTTAGTCCCCTTTTACATTCCAATTAAATTTTACAAGGCATACATATTTGCAATTCGATGTCTTAAAACAGGATTTTGAACCGGATTAATTTTGCATATTAAGGCTCCGGTAAAACACACTAGGTTTTTGATATTTATTTCTGTGATGACAAGTCAACCAAAACTATGTTTTATGAAATAATAATAAGGAACGATAATAAATTAGAATTAAAACACAATAAGACTATTTAAAGCATTATTAAATCTTACAAAATATGAGTCAAATGAAGCCTAAAACGAATATTTTGTGTTGTTTAGGTATTAATATACTGACTATATACAAATTAAATAAAATTAATAAAAAATATAATTAGTAATAATTTAATAAATTGATAATTATAATTGCGGCTCTATATTTTAATATTGAGCAAGCAATTGTCTTAGCTATTAAACATTCTTGTAATTTCATTTATTTCAATTAAAGATAATTGAATAAATTATTTTGCATTATAAATTCTTAGGAACTATATAAAATATAATTGAAAGAAGTTTACAGAACAATCTATGTTAAAGTAGGGATGCCGAAAGCAAAATTGGTGTTTTGGGCTACTGTTATAAAAAAAATGTCAAAGATTAATTCATAAAACCATAACAAAGCAGTTTTCTATTCAGAAAGGTAATCCAACAAATTGTATTTGCAGTGGAATATAAAATGTATGTTTATATCACTGTTTCATTTTTATTTTAAATTAACAAATTTTGTATTTTAATCATTTGACCAAGTTTAAGTTAGTACCTCATCTCTCTCTGACTACCTCTTACAATATTAATTTATAATTAAAAACTATTCCAGCAGCTATATATTAAATACATAATAGCACTTTCGGAATCCTTAAAGCATTACTTTAACCGAGTCAGTAATTTAAAAATAAAAAGATGCCATAATTCAATGCCTATTTTCTTTCTAAAGGTTTAAATAATGTAAATATAAATAAAAGTAGTTGTTCAATACGAAAAGTCCCGCAAAGCAGTAAGTGGAAAGGTAAAAATAATTTTTAAAACTAATTTTCTTAAGTTTCAAACTATAAAGATTTAAGATTCTATCACAGACTATTAACGTGAGCAAGAAAAAAATAAAAAACAATTAAGTTAAATAGTTTAATTAGAAGTATTTACCAAATAATCTTTAAGCATTTTGAAACTTTATAACAACACAACATTAACAGAGCTAAGTAGATATGTTTTGAAGCAGGTTCCCATATTACATATAAATAATTATAAAAAATACATAAAAAAACCTCTTTTAATGTTGCATTTGGGAATGATTTGTATATAATTTTTTAGCTCAGAAAATAGTATATTCTCTTAATTTCGAAAGTAATTTACAATGAAATGTTCTTCAAAATTAATCATAAGATTAAAACTACTAAATATACTAAAATTCAACGTATTTGCCATTTAGTTGACCGAGTCAAAAAATTTTAGTATCTTAATGTTCAAGATCAGATTATTATAATTTTCTTAAACGTTTTTGAGTAAAAATTCAAATGGGTATTTAACCACTGCTAAAAAAAGATAATCAACGTTTTTAAAGAATAAATATTTCTTAAAACATATGTCGCTTTATTTCACATAAGAAATTGTGTAAATGCATGCTTATATAAGAGATCAATATTCAGCATTCAAATTAAAAATCATTAATTTAAAAATTATAATCAATTCTTCAAATACCTATTTTTAATATCGGTTTTCTACATCAATGAAAAACGTAAGAGAGAAATAGTTATTTGCTTAATTTTACTACTATCAAATATTTAAAAACATTATACCCTTTAGCAGAGCCTTATATGTAGAATAAACATTTACCCCCCTCCCCTACTGAAATGTAAAATAAATTTTCTTTCATCAATATGAGTTACATAATTAATGTTGAATCATCTTTGAATTTTTCAAACAAATATTATAAACATGATTTTAAATTACTTAACACATGTTCAAGGTCAATAGCTTACACTTAACTTAAAGTCTGGGCAAATATTTAATTAACTTATTACTTAAATTTACCAAACATATTGATTAAAAGTGGACTGAAATAGCATTTTCAGGAATTTTGGTGGAATATGTTTTAGATTTTTATGTTACTTATATAATTTCCCTAGACTAACATGATGGTGAACAAATCGGAGAAACAAAATTCAGTTGGAAGCAAAATCAAGGCAAAAAAATCCTTCTTTAAAAAATACAATTTGTTTCTTCCATTGAATATGATTAATATCTACTTTATTTCCCCTCTACTCTATTTTCTCATATTCACAAATGACGTTTACTAAATATCTTTGAAATTAAAATTTCATGAGAACATATAATTTATTTGAATGCAAGTAGAATTTTTTGACACGTAAAAAAATTCTACTTGCTTTCATAAAAGTATTTATGAAAATACATCTGTTTAATATACCTTCTATTAGGTGCTCTGAAATATGAATACGAAATAAATAGTTAAAATAATATTTATTCTTTGCAAGACATCCTTTATATTTTGCAGATTTAGAAGAAAAATTATTAAATGATTAATAATCCTACATTTTGTTTAATTTTTTCAAAAAATATTATTTCTTGCATACAAAATTAGAACTTTATTGATTTCTCTCTTACTCTTCTATAAAATCGATTAAAGTAAAATGAAGATTATTATGGACAAGTTGCGTGGCCCATTTGCGTTGGTCCGTGATTCCTACCCATGTCTCTTATATAGCTTTATATTTATTGTCTATCAAACAAAAACGTGCCTTTATAATTTATTCTTTTTTCCTGCGATACTTTCATACATCGAATTTTAAAATATTTCCCGAAACTTAACATACAGTTTTTGAAGAATTACAATTTAATATTTAGTTATAAAAAACGAGAAATGTTATCAAGAAAAATAAATGATTGCTTTTGAAAGACTGAAGAAAGGTGCGTACATATTTTGTATTGAAAAGGGAAAATAATAAATTAAGACATGAAGATAATCTTTCAAATATTGAAACGAAACTAAAAGGTAGTTCAATTTCGTTTTACCGTACCTTTTCGTTGAAATAAAAATATTTAAAACATGTTTGGATAGATATAGAAAATTGTATTCATAGCGGAAAACAGTAGCAATACCTGATGATTTGAAAAAAGATTGTTTACGATTTTGTGAATACGATCATCTTAAAATGCTCGGATATGCAACAATAGATTTCTAGGTTTTGTACTGTATTCCACATTGAAGTCAATTTAGGAACACACATTATAAAAACTGATAGTACAATCGCAGAGCACAATTCTTTAATTACATTAAAAGAACTCTTTACTTCCGCGATACTAGATTACCTTCTTTAAGATTATGATACATTTTGCTAATGATATACAAAGGGGTATGTAAAAATCTTTGGTAACAACCAAACATTTAAACTATGTTTTAGGTGATTGTGATTACATTCATAACTTACATTTATGATAAAAGAAATTACTGAAAATAAAAGTTTTAAAAAAATGGAAGGTTATTATTAAAACTTTTCAGAATTATTCTTAGAATTATGAAAATGTACCAATTTATTTCGTGGCATTCACATACGTTAAAAGAAATAAGACATAAATTAACACAAGTATGAATGTAAGGAATTTTAGATTTAATGAATTCAATTTTGTAAACCTCAAAACGAGCCAAGCAACTTACACCTAGAAAACGTTTACCATTGTGTAAGCATTTTGTAATGTGGTATTAATTGCTATAGTAAAATGTTTAAATGTGATGCAGTTTTGAGTCTGATACAAATAATTATACTTGGTTAGGAAATGAAACACTGCATTAGTCAGGTTGAAAATACTTTAATATTTAATAAATTATACACATTTCATAACCCAGCACGTTGTTTTATCTGTTGTTCTTTGGTTGCAGTAAGTATAGAATATTTTTTCGACTTGCATGTGAATTACAAAAATTATAGTACTGAGGAAACTTTACTTACTAGATTTAGACACCAAGCGTGTGTCTCAAGAAGAAATTTAACTTTCATGGAAATACATTTGTGGACTTCATTAGTCAAAAGATTTCATTCAGGTTTAGAAGAACTAAAAAATTCCTTTCGAAAATTTCGACTTAGAAATTTACTTATATAATGCGACGATATATCAGCTCATATTTATAAACATTGGTCGGTTCAGTCATGCAACAGTTAAGGATAACAACATGAATATCCCATTACATCATTTGCTATTTTCAAAATCGCTTTACAATCCGCCAATTTCACCACTATGTTTTTACGATTTAAAATATAGTTTATTGTTAAATAGTATTTAGATATATTAGAGAGAGAGAGAGAGAGAACATATTATTATTTAGATATTAGAACAGTTTATTGTTAAATAGTATTATTCAAGAACATTTTAAAATAAATATTGAGCTTATGTAACAGGTTTTGTTGGGTTACATAAAAGTGACTTGTAAAAAGAGAGATAAGATAAATGAGAGAAGCTCAACTGACCTTGCTAAGCTGTTGTCCGTCTCGATCCCCAAATTGATCATCATAAGGTTTTGCGAGTAGAAATGGCGAAAATGTTTATCGTCTTTTGGGACCGACGTCCGATCATTCCGAAGCATTTAATAAACTAATGGCTTGTAAGTGCACTACTGTAGGACGTACTTTAAGGAGACGACGGTGCTTTACTGGAGGCAACAACCATTTACTAATGGTCTTCATTTCTGGCCCACGAGCATTCACTGACCAGTCCGACTACAGAAGTTGAATTGAGATCTACCGGTGCCATTGTAGAACACCTGGAGACAGAGGCACGTGTGTCGAGCGTCCTTCGAAGCAGTCCTCCCTCGGCCTGCAGTCCGGATGGCCTAACTTCGGCATGGCAGAGAACGGAAGGAAGAACGGCACGGAATTCGAAAGTATCCACTTCGAGAGCGATCATGTGAAGAGCACTGCCCTTACCGAGGACTCCAAGAGCGGTGCTTCATTGCCGGAGAACTAATTTCAAAATTTCCTACTGATTTCTCTAAAAAAGATCGCTTTAGTGAAGCGTTAAATGGTGACTACCTTACTATATATATATATATGTATACGATTGCGTAAAATATCGAACTTCTCAAATGGTTGAATCGAAAAAGGCTATTGAAACGCTACACGAGTGCATTTGAGAGAAGAAGAAATTTTATTAGTAGTATGACTTTTTTGTAAAAACTATTCCTTCCGTGTGGATAGTCGAAAATGCTGGATTGAAATTCTTAAATTGCGATAGAATTCTAAGTAGTTAATGAGTGGAAAGCTTCATCTATGCTAAGTAAGAGATTGTTACGCACTTCCTTCGTGTTTCTCAGAGACTGGTTTTCAAAAAGGACGGCTAATGGTGAAAGAAAAGTTTTATACGAATCCTCTGGCGGCATAACATTCTGGATGAGGAGCCCGTGGTAAACAACAACGTATCCGGATGATCCTATTTCGTTTCCATTGCAAGAGCGCAAAACTCGAGAGAGAGGGAGAGAGTTAAGTCCAGAGGAGCGGCACAAAACTTTTTCACCAGTTCTTCCGATCGTGGGATACTTTTCAGGCGATTGCAGCACCAGTCGTTGTACACGGGAGTTAGCACTGGTTGTCGTCCACCCCCGACCGAGGCTAGCGAGATCGCTCGGGTAAAAAAACGGAAACGAGTAACACATAAAATAAATCCCCTTTTTCGTTTGTTGTTGTGGAAGGGGGGTGTCCGGCCCAAGCGGTAAGCTCCTCGCTTAGATGCGCTCCCATCTGAAGAGTCCCATCCCAACGCGCACTGCAGACGTCCGTGTAGAGGTAGACTCTCTCGACCTAACCCTCCTTGAATGCTAGGATATTGATCGCGCTGGAGAAAGCCATTGCAGCTAGTAGTATAGTAGTTCCGGTCGAAACTAAAAACTCACCCCGTATCTTCTCGAAACTAATTGATTCATCTGCACTGGAATGAGAATTCGTGAGTATACAATGATCTCCCCCTTTCGGACGATGCACGGGGATTGGGGGTGGACAGAAATACGAGCTTTTCGCATTGAGGGTGGGGCGGAGATTCCGAGATCGCTACTCTCGCGGACGAAATTCCGATGAATACATCGCGTTTAATTTTTTTTCCTTGTGTTTTGTTTTCGAAATGTTCTCTACCCCCACTGGAAGTGCAGTGCCGGGGATAGGGGTGGGGGGCGTTCGTTGCATAGACGCCTTGGGTTGGAAATTATATGCGAATATCTCTATGGTTACACTGCCCCAAACACAAAGGGAGAAAAGCGTTTCCTTTTCGGCTCGTTCGGATGCTGTTGATTGCCCTTAACAGCCATTCATATCGACTGATTCCTGCGATTTATTACATCACTGACCGAAATCCCGTGATGATTTGTTTGAAATTGCTCGAGGATGATTTGGGATTATACTGAAATCGCTTTGCGTAAGAGCTTCTAGGAATTTTTTTAGAGGCATGTTCGGATTCCCAAAGGCCCAAAAGATGAAGCACGGTCAAAGATATAAGTCTTAAGCATAATCAAACTCCCCTTTACACTGATATGACAGATTACAAAGAGATACACGTTTATCGAATATTTCTGCACAGTGTAATTTTCATCAAACAATAAGAAAAGTTATATTTTGATAAGGTCAGGCACTTTACTATAACATTTCTCGTATTCGAGGAAATGACGGGCAGATAAGACAATACTTTGTGTTGATTTTGTATGAGATGAGGATAAGTGATGCCCATGAAATAATATCTTATAACTATATTATTTAAAATATAATATACTTTTATTTAAAAATACATGGTACACATTTAAAGTTTATATTAACTACCGTAATAACCATAAAAAATCAGTGAGCAAAATTTACAAAAATTCGGATGTCCCTTAATGTAATTTTTGATGTAATTCGATAGAAATGTTTCAAAAAATATCAATGGAATCAGTTGCTGCCTTTAATACTTAACTCATATGTTCGTTTGAAGCAATAGCGAAAGTGAATTTAAGATACTTAATTTTGAATGCCTAAAAATGAGCAATAACCGTTAAGGTGTCCAAATAAGTACGAATCAGTTTTTATAAAAGCTTCAAAAAGAGCTTTCGTCGCATTTTTGGATTTAATTTAATGAAACACCAATGGCGAAAATCAATATTTTTGAAAGAAACCCCAATGACTACGAAAATGTGAGCAAAAACAATAAATATATTTTTTGGGTAATAACAAAAATGAATTAAATGTTTTTCATTGAATTCATTTAAACAGGCAGTATAATTAAAAAAAAAACATTTCATAACGGAGTGAATGTAAGAGAATTTCAGTTTTTTAGTTCATCAGAGTAACATGCCATAATTAAAAAGATATTCACGAAAACCAAGATATTTTTCTACATACACAGTATTTATGCTAATTAGTACGCCTTATGCAGTTCAAAAAGCATTTTTATCGATTGAGTTCTTCATATAGACCCATTTTTTACAAAAAGTAATATTTCTACATTCAGGATTTTAAAACGATAAGCGTAGAATACCGTAATTTTTGATTAATTAGCTATGTACAAACATCCATCAATCTGTAATTCAAACTGATAATAAAATTCGAAACAAGCCTTCTACATAATAGTGTTTTAACCAAATAAATTAAAAAGTGAATATTATTGACAAAAGAGAATAGAGCTTTACTGTTCTTCGAAATATTTTTCTCTAAAACTAGTTACGCAACGGATATGATGTTTTTCATTCTGAATCTACAAGAAGTAATTTTTCTTCACCAGTATGCTTACTATTATTCGTTGTATTACTTTGTTCATTTAGAAGATGAGTAAGACAAGAAAACTCCTATATATATTATATAACCAGATAATGTGACATAATTTTATACGGAAATTGTGTGGGAAGCAATTGTCCAAATAACAGAAATCAGAAAATCCCTCTAAATGTGTCATGAATCTGGGTACTGACTCACATTTTTAATCGCTTTCCTATATGGTAAAATTGTCAAAATCCACTTTTGAATAAGAGTAAGTAATATTCAATGTCTTAATTAAATGTAAATTTCTAATATATTTTTGTAATTATTCACCTTAAATTGTTTAAATCCCTAACCATTTTTTTTTCAAATTATTCATTAGAAATAGACTTCTGGAAATTAATGTTTTATTAAATGGCGTTTTGTGACATAATTTCACAGAATAATTATCTTGATTGATCTTAGTCTTCAATACCACTGAGAGAGCTGATTGTTTAAAATTTTTTCATTGCTATGCACTGAAAATTTTATTATCCTAATCATTTTGTTTTGTATTTGAAGAAAGATAAGAAGAATAAAAGTTAATGGAACACTTATTTAATAATTGTATGCCGTTATTGTGACATTAAGTAGTGAAAGTGTATTAAACTTCGTGACGATTAGCTGGTATGTTTTAATTGAAACTGCAGCATTCAAATATCGGGCATTAAGATTCATAACTCCTATAAGCAAATTCATAACTATCAATATAGTATCATATATATATATATATATATATATATATATATATATATATATATATATATATATATATATATAGCGGGTTCTTTTTATAGATAATTATGGAATTTTGTTTTTTCCCCGATGCCTTAATCACATAATAGTCAACGGGAGTATTTACGTGATTCCTAAATGTATTTTAAAGGTATTTTAATCAATTATTTTCTCATCAAAACTTAAATTGGTACTAGTGACTATTGCTATAAAGTGTGGCAATAAATAATCTATTGCTTGTAAACAAACTTCGTGTGGTCATCAGTTATGTATAAACCTCTACGTATTTTTAAAATATTTCTTAAAGTCACTAACTGAAATTCCTTGAAATGTTAAAAGTCATACTTAAGAACTTCTCAGGAGATTTTAAAAGTACATTGCCTCCTATAAAAATGTTACTGGTATACTAACCTTTTAATATTAATATTTTATGTTAATATTTTGAACTTTTTAATACTAGATTTTATACAATACATGAAACAGAAATGACTTTGCATTTAATACTTAATTAAGTAACTTCTTTTATACAAAAACGAGTGACATTTTACTGTATGCATATTGTTCACAGCTTTTCTATGAAAATTTATAAACAAGCCTACATATAAACTTTCTTTGACCGAAAATATGTTTACAGTGACATGAGCTAATAATTTGGAAAATTACCTAGTAATTTTTAAAAAGATCGTAAATTTATTTGATATCTTTGCAATTAAAAATATTTTCTTCTTAAAATTGCAACAAATGACCATTTGAACAGGTAAATCCTCCCTGGAATATATACGATGCAATACCACTGCCAGTCAATCTAAGTTGTACATTTATGCAGACGACATTTTCATACGTTTTGGATGCATTAATTTTCTTATCCAAAGAATCGTAAAACGATTAGCTTTCATTAAAGAGAGGATCACAGATGGTTTGGGTTCCAGATGAGTGCTTGTATAGAGTTTTGTAGTAAAATCAACGAAGAATAAAATATTGCGACTTCAAATTGTTTTAACAAAAATTTCATTAAAACCATGTTCAAAACTAAAGCATTATGTCAATGTCTCAAAAGCTGACAGAAGCTTTTCCTAAATATCTCAAAGAAAAACCAAAAGTATCCCAAAAATCAAAAGTACAGGAAAATGTTAATAATTGCATTACGTACTGTCGGATAAATATTACATTTCAAGGATAAGGAAATAGTGAACTAAATTTCTATCTACAAAGTCACTATCTACGAGGTAGTTACAAAAATTAGAGAGGTCACAAGATTCTAGGGCCTGATAATTAGCTTACAAAAATGTTATTTTAAAGTAGAGTAGAATTAACGTAGACCACATGGGCTTTACATGACAAATTTTATTTATTACATGTGTTTTAAAATTAATTATTGAAATAAGCAAAATGTTAAAACCACATGTTTTTAAATGCCATTAGTTGGTTCTCTCAAATTAAGCAACTGATTTAACGACGCAGTTGTTTAATTATAACAAATTTTGGAAGTAAAGTCATCTTGAATAAGAGAAATTACTTTTTTAGACATTGTTGATTTATCGCGATGGGATTCTAAGAGATGAATAATTCGAGATAGTTGTCCTCACCGTGTATTTAAGTATCCGTTCATGAGTATAGTAGGAATGGTTAGTAGATTATGAAACAATTTCGCAAAAAACTTCTTCAATGGTGTCAATAATGAGAACTTTGGACACGAGATGACATAGGATTCCAGGAAGTAAATAAGTTGAGTACCGGATGCTTCGTGTAAGCAGTTTCCGTGCCTCATTCTTGAACAGACTTTGTTTGCCCAACATAGATATAAGACTATAGATACACATTCAATTAGTTTATAATTATTAAAATCATACTTAATAATTTGCTATTTTTGGTTAAAAAGTGCTGTATTTAAATGAATTACTGAATTAAAGATTACCGTAATATCCATTATTAGTAAGCGATTTTATTTTTTTTTCTCTTTGTAAAATTCAGAAATGTTGCACGATTAGAATATTCACCTCAGAGATTTCTTAGTGCTCTCTTCTATCTTACCTCTTATTACGCTACATCTATTTTCTGAACGAATTCTACGACATTTTGTATTGGTCTAATAAGGACAAAACTTATTAGACGTCTGTACTCACGTGTCTTCAATCACTTACAAGTCATACAGGGAATACTTAAAATAGATAACATATATATGAGTGTACACCACTCAGATTGCTAATCAAACAATAATATTTTAATTTTTATGTGTTTCAGTTAACTAGAGATGCGTTAGAATTAAATTGATATAGAAATGTCACAAAAACAACTACAAACTGGGCTAATTTATTGGCGTAAAACAAGGCATACTTTTGACGTAATGCTTTCATGTTTCATGTCTGTTTCTTTAAACCCTTGGTGTAAAAGTTTTAGAAATAAAATTAATAAATATATTATTTTAATATTATCTACAATATTATTTTGGAAAGATTGAATAGATTTAGTAACCATGTGAGAGGTGTAAATCGAAACAATTTCGCATTTAAACCCCTTTACCTAATTCGATACAGAGTTTGTAGACCATTATAAAATTCCACTAAATCCATAGCGCGACTTATGCGGTCGATGGCCAAGTCAAAAGTTGTGGAATGTGAATCGTTGCTAAGGCTACCGACCTACCCGTACCACCTAGCGTGCCACATTTTATTCGCCAAGTCGTCATCGCTGGCTAAATTATCATACTCAATTATCTTTGTTTTTGTTTTCATACTTATTCCACTATTATCCACTCGTTACTTTAGCGTGGATGAAGGAACTTAACAAGAACTCTTTTCCGAAAATGTACTAAACACAGGAGATATTGCGGGAAAATATGAACCATGCAGATAATGATTGTTTGCTGAATCGATGCGTAGCAACAAAGTTTTGTTTGTATGATAACTAAGGAGAGAGCGAGAAATCTGCATCTACAGGTTTAATTCACTATTCAATATCGCAGTAATGATTACAAGTAAATCGAAATGTTTGATACTTTAATAGGAGTCTTAAAAAGGAATGTGAATGATTTGATCGAAGTTTTTATGTCAATTGAGAAACGCGTCATTTTGTGAGAAGGTCTGTAGACAAATGTTAAGATTGTATCTATGAAGGCGCGCAGAATTGCTTAAGCAAATAATTGCATTACATGTAAATCAGATTATTTGCAGTGAATATCGACAGTCGGCTTGTGTTTAGAAACATTTCAGAAAAGCCGTTACTATTGTTCCTTTACGTCCATTTCTTTATGTTAAACAAAACTTATTGTTTATGTTAAAATCCGTATATTTAAAAAATAAAATTTATACTGCCTGACGTGCATTTTAACACTTAAAGATGGTACACTTTTATGTTAACGAAAATTTAAGTAACTTATATTAGTTGTACATTTACGATATTCTCACATATAGCTTTTAACATGTGAGACAAAATGAAAAACAGTTTAATAAAGTAACCGTAAAATGAGTAGGAAATAATTATGAGCACAAATGAAGGATTGTTTGTATTTATGCTCACAAGCGTACATAAAAATAATTAAAAACGATATGAGATATGCATAAAAATAATTAAGAATTATATAAGATAGTAGTTTAGTTTCAATTTTCGAATTGCACTTTATTTGATAAAAAATATAATTACCTATAAACAGCTGAAGATACCATAAAAAACGTGAATGTTTGGGAGTTACATTTTGATACTTCTCAGGAGTTGCAAAATAAAGTTAATTAATTTCAAACAAATTTTATTTCCAAAATTATACTGAAGATTTTTAAATAATTGCACTAACCTAACTATAAATTTAATTACACATAAAATTTCATTAATATTTTTAGCAAAATTAAACTTGTTTTAATTTAACCGTTTAACTGAAAAGAAAGATAAAAAAAGAGATTTTCAATCAAAATTATAAAGAAAAGTTTTTGCATTTACTAACTAAAAATTAACTGTTGAGAGCTACGCTAATCTTAATCAACTTTATCTGATAAATTTATTTTTGGAAGGCTGTTTATTTTAAGTTTTTAAAAGGTAATCTCAAACGAAATTTAAGAGAGAACGTATTTAATAGAATAGTTTTTTCACAAAACTATGTCAAAAGAAAATAGTTATGGCTGAATAAAAGCATCACTCATTTTTTTATATCATATTATAAAACAAAAGCTTTTAGTTTTCGTGTGCTCAATTTTCATTGGAAATTCTATTCTCCTTCTAAAATTGTTTGGTTGAATAATAATGAAACAGGCAATGACCACCAGAGACTCATTTCTAGATGTGTATCTGTATTTATTTTTTATTTCTAAATTTGCATTTATTTTTAAATCTGTGTATTCTCATTTCAATATCTATATTCTCATTTCAATATTTATATTAGGACAATTACATTTTGTTGTGATATTGATTTTAAAAATTCAACGATAACTTAAGCTCAATCGCTTTGTATAGTTAAATGGTCAACAACATTGTGATCAATACGTGCAAAACCTGATTTCCGATACTCACTCTAGGCATGCAAATAATGAAGTTTTCTAAGTCAGTACAAGGGGTAATATAATAAATCACCAAATCTGAAATAAATTTAACTTGCTTTCTTTGTTAAAAAATTGCGCAAACCTACATGCATTGGTGAAGCATTTCAAACCCCACAACAGTGGCGTCCCCCAGTTTGAAGATCCGTGTTAAAAAAGAATAATTCAGTTTCAGTACATTTTCCAAAATCCCCGACAATCAAATTATGTCTAGAAGTATCAAATGTTCCCTTCTCTCAATGTCATTTCAAGGTCTCCGCTGAAACAAAAATACTTCCTCCCGACGAAGCTCATAACTCAAAGATATATCATCATTTTCTCCCAGCGTTTGACCATTCGTGATAATATTTTATATTTCAACCTTCTTTCAGTTATAAATCTTCGAGATTTGTGTAGAATGAGTATGCATTTCACATGGGGGAGAGAAATATACATTAAATTAAGGTAAAACTGACAAAAGCCATAGACTGATTATGCAAACGCTACATTTTAATTTCCACTATTACTTTTGTTCCCAGTAAACCAATTGATCACTTTTTATGTAAAGGTATTATTTTGTCTAGTGTGGTAACTTTCTTATTAATAAATCAATCATACTTTTAAAGGTACTTGTTACAATTTATTATTAATTTAATTTATTATTTTCTGAGGAAGAAACACAGATGTTTCTAGTGCACTACAGGAATTTTTATTATTAGACTGATTATTTTTAAGTTTTTTCTTCATTTCAGTTGTTTTTCGATTGAAAAAAGTTGAAAATTTATATCCTAAAAGACAAAAATCACTTCCTAAATCATCGAAGATATACTTTCCAAACAAAAGCGATTACAGATTTATTCTACACTTGGTTTGTTCTTCAGAAATGAATACAATAAATACGATTGTAACCAAAACTAATCCTGTAATTATTCCAATTGTTAAAATGATCCAAAAACACGTTTGATTTTACAAAATTGCATGAAGAAAATGTATACCACGTGGCAATGCAACAAAAGTAACAATGGAAAAATGCATGCTAAATTTGAAGAAAAAAAACAGTACTTATAAGTCAGCTATACATAATATCGCGCTTACGTTCAATCTCTCTCTAGTCTGCTGACACACCCATATTAATGGTCGAGATTCTTTCACTGTAACTCTTTCACATTCTGACACAGAAATGTGTTTCTGGCCACCGAGAATTTCATGAAAATCGATATTTTTATATCATTAACACACATATCATCTACGAGTCGTTTTAATAATGAATGGATGGATTCTATCTTTGTTCTTCACATACTGTAATAATATTCATAATTTACTAAATTTTTATAATAGTATATATCAACCCTTAAAAATCTATGAGAAGTAACTGCATGATTAGTCACTTAGTCTTGTGGGAACTGAATTCTACCTGTATAAATACGTGTGCTATCGATAAAATTATTTCTTATGTATTTTGTTATTATACTGAAGTAACTTAAATTATATTAATTAACATTTATTCAGGGTATTTATATTTTATAACTGAATTCGTATATTTATTACATTTATATAATTGGTATAACTCTATTACAAAATTTGTATTTTTTACAGAATTTATATTGCATATTTCTTTGATGCATTGCATAAAAATTTGTAACACTTGTATTCTGCAGTTTACTTTTGTACTTTTACTAGTATCTTTTAATAAATTAAAACCAAGTAAACGCAACAAGAAAGAATCCATCTCTGATACCACTGCTCTGGACACTTTGCTTTCCGTAGCCTCAATTAATATTAAATAACATCTAAGAGCGAAGCCTATTGTATAATATATTTTTAATGAGGCATTCTTTCGCTGTATAAAATTAAAAAAAAAACTAATAGCCCATTATATTTCTCCAGTGTAACGTAAATTCAAATACATAGCTACATATTGTCATCTTGACTATTAAATCAATTAATCGGTCAGGGTACTTGTTTCTAGATTGAAAGATTCCTCTCTAGAGTCCGGGGTAACGCATAGATGTTTGTCCATCTGGAAAATAAATATGTAGTCTATAAAAGAGTTGTTCCTAGAATGTGTGATACCTATGCGAGTTCTAACTTAAGGCTCCCTAGCATTTCAGGTCGTCAATATCCCGTTGTGAGAGTCTAGTACGACGCATTTAGAATACCTACCTTGGCGAATTAGGATAACGCAAAATCCTTCTTAGTGCCATAAGTCAAAATGGCAAAGTATTGAAAAATTATAGATTTATTACTTAAATAATGATTATAGAACGAAAATTATCAAGATCACTTATAGTGTGTATACATTATTACTTTGAAATATTTTAGTAAAATTCAAGAAATAGCTTCTTGATAATGGACAAAAAGTATAAAGTTCAAAACAGAGGTACCGCTAATTTTCAGTAATGTCCGATTACAACAAAAAATTACCACATTCATAAAACTCTTTACAAATAAATAATTACGTTGTACAGGGACTTTGTTTTCCATTTACTTCTTTTACATGGACGACAGTTGATATTACTAACTTACAATGAAAGTTTGCTCTGTAAACATGTTCGTATCAAGTTTTGTGTGCATACACTATGTTTTTATGAATGTAATTTGATATTTATTCTGTTCCTTTCAGTTTTTCACCTAAATTCAGTAAAATTGCACAACCAATGCCAAATTTGAACTTTACCTTTGTGTATGTCCTTAAAATAACCTGGTTTATTTTCCATCTGCTCTTTAAATCGAAATTCCAAGAATCATTCATTGTTAAATGGTCAATAAGTTCAAAAAATACATAATCCGAGAGATGATAAATGAAATTGAGGGAAAGTATTGAAATTCAGTTACAGTTTAACAGTGTTTTTAAGAGAATTTGTCGCACATTTTGAACCAAAATTACTTGGGCTTATACAAAATTGCGCCACAAGAAATTACGAGTTGTAATTTCATTGAAAGAATCGGTTTTTATTGTGCTAATTCTTATTAAATTAGTACTGTTATATTTGCCAACTGTTGTTTTCAAAAGGATGAAAACATGAAGAATGAGATTGAAATTCTAACAGATTGTCATGGAGATTTAAGTTATTCGTGCTGAAAACAAACCTTAACAAGATTGCATCAAATATTTTGAGGAGTACACAGAATTGCACCAAAACAAAACTCCAAGTCCGGCACATTGAAATGTGCCTATTTTCATGATACTAACTATTATTAAATTTCAGATGTTCTTTAGAAACATGTAGTTTTAAAAAATCTAAAAATACTTTATTTTTAATTTTGAGACCTATTTAGGGGGTTATAATAACTCATTAAATTTATGTCCAGAAAGACGCTTATTGAACAGTACTGTGTATTTTTAAACTTTGATGTCCTGTTGTAGTAAAAGTAATGTAATTTTTCTTCAGTTGAACAATATCTGTTTTAAATAAAAAAAAGTGAATTTATACAAATATCGTTGGCACCTTAAAGAGACTATACATGATGCAGAAACTTTTCAAAAGATCATACAGGTCTCTAAGACACATCCTATTTTTTTATTAAAGGGAATCCATAGGAAGCCCTTAGATTACATGAAATTAAATGAGCCATAGAGCAATTTAAAATAGCTCTATTTGAAAATAAAATAAAAACCAAAGGTAAGGAAAAGGCAATAAATATTACTTTTAAATTGTATCTATGATCATATTAAATTTAAATCGCATAACAAATGATTAATTCAACAATAATTTAACAAATTTGATAATAATTCTGCTTAGAATGTTTATTTTCCTGTTCAACTTTGCTAAAGTCAAAGCAGAGATTGCTGTTTCTTTAAACAGTTCAAAATACTTGATGTAACTATACACAGACTAAAAACTCGTAAAATAAAAGGGGAAATCTTCAATGCTTTTTTTAAATCGTAATGATGTAACCTTCGAAATCAGTTATGTCTAATTGATCATAAAATATTAATCAAGTTTTAAAAATTCTTAAAACATAGAATTGTGCCATACTTAAAAAAATCAATGAAGTATTTTGAAGACATTTTTTCAAGCGAGAGTGTACTCTGTAGTAAACAAATGAATATCTGATTTTACATAAAATAATTCTAGGTGAAGTATAAAAATGTTCATGCAGTGTAACAAATGCAAATATATTAATAAAATAGATAAAAATAACAGGAATAAAACCAAATTTCACTAACCTCTTAGACTATGCATTCATCTGGAGATACCTCAACGAATTTTTGTATAATTCTTTGAATTTGACAAAGAGCCCCTGAATAGAAGAATAAAATGGTATAAATATTTTGAATAGGTTATTATATCTAATTACATTTAAAAAAATTTGTGTGTTTCAAAATATACACCATTCCAATACAAGAAAATATAATACAGATGCTGTCCATTTCGAAATAATACTTTTGAAATAATTGGATCAATTTCACTTGTAATAATTCACTCATATAAGCAATATAGCCTTAACAATTAAAATTTTACTATATTATGCAAAAGCACGTGAATGTTAGAATACTATTCTGTTTGATCTATCACATTGTTTGGATCGATAATTGAAACGTAAAGCCATAAAAATTGTATTCTTAATACATAAACGCAACAATCAATAGGAAACTAATAATAACCAATAATATAATTTAAGACAGTTGTATAAAAATTTTACCACATATCCCCCTCTGAAACTGTATTCAAACTCTTCAAAGTATAGGATTAATATTGTGACAGAAGTCAATTCATGATTAACTAAAATAATGATTCTATTCTCCAAAATAAAATTAAACTCAATTCATTAGTACTAAATAAATGTATTCATACCAAACTTAAGTGGAACATTTCATTGATACCAGATAAATGAATTTCTACTAAGAATGAACTTAATTAATTGGAGATTTGGTGTGGATTAAATACTTTAACAGAGTGGTATTGGATTTTTACTCTCATTTCTCTAATGATATTTCATCAAATCCAAGCATTTTTTAAATAATTGTTCTATGCTTTAAAGAAACCTTTATAACTTTTAAAATGCCAAACTTGAAAACAGTGAAAATTTTTTTTAATTAATTTAAAGTTTATGTTGTTATTACGCTTTGTTTCATAAAAGGATATTTTTGATTTCATATATTTTATACAAATACAGTAATAACGCCAATTCAAAATGTGCATTACACTACTTATTATTAAGATCTATTTTGAAATTAAAAATTAAGTGCAAATCCATTTATCATTATTTGTCGAATTATAAACAATCAAAATAACCAAAAAGCAAAAATACAACCAAATTGAAATTAAAATAATTTCAACCTAATTATTTAAAAAGAAAACAAACACGGAAGTGTACTGTTGAATACCGGTATCACGAAATTCGTCACAATTTTTTGACTGATTTTTTAAAGTACTGCTGGTCACGATAATAATATTTATCTATCAAATGTTTCTTCTTATAGGTTACTTTCTGCGTTGAAACACTTTAACACTACTGTGCTGAAGATATTTAATCTTTCAGAATCAGTTTTTTTTTTATTTCTAAAACACACATATTTTAACGGTTTCAATCAATTTCTCAGGTAATTCTACGAAACAAATAGCTTTCTAAATTTTTATTGAATACTAGCAAAATACCCGACCTTACTCGGTTTGAATTGGTTTACTCTAGTTTGAAGAGATGATGAAATATACAATGATTTATGTATTTCGTAGAATAAAATAATATTTTAAAACCTTTCGCCATCTTTATAATTTCTACAACTTACTTTGGACACAAATCCTACACATGTATATCCATTCCTGTAATACATTTCACATACATCTCATTCTTGCTGTATGACATAGCTACAAAATGACGAAAGGTGACACTAAGGTTACTACCTACTACAAAAAACGATTTTGAGGGAGATTTGGAATTCCATTTCTTAAGTTATTTTCATGTTCAACTCAATTAATAAACACGACGATTTAAGGCGAGTGCTCTCGCACTCATAATTAACAAAACAATATTTTTTACGTGTGGTACTCTTACATCCGGCATGCGACATTGTGGAATTTAGCAAATTTCTCCTGTCAATTATGACAAATAATTTTTTAATGCTTGAAAAATTCTAGTTCGGATTTTTAAAATATTATTATTCTTTCAATAACGGTATTAGTCTTTCAACAACTGTATTATTATTTCAATAATGGCATAGTTATACTTACAACTTGCTTTATTCTGACTTAGCTACCACTTTTAGTCGAATACTTTGTGGTGGTGTTGCGTGTGATGAAAAAGAAACACAACTGATTAAAGAATAAATATTTAAAACAGAAAACAACGAAGTAAAACAAAATAAATATGTCGGGAAAAAGTTGTTCTAAAGATATTAATTTGTGATTCGTTTTTATCTCTTGATCTTGCAGTAGCCACAACTTACAACTAAAAAGTGCACAAAATTTAGAAATGCGAAATTAATTCAGAGCGAAAAAAACACGAGTTTCCGTTTTATACCCGTTCGTTGAAAAATATCGTCTGTCCCAAATATTCGTAAATCGTTTGCATTGCGCAAAGAACAAAAATAAGACTCGAAATAAATGAAATATCAGAGCTGAAATTCCATAAAAATATAATCATTTGAAGAATAATTACTTTTTTAGCAGTACTGGTAAAGCAATCGAAGCAATCCTAATATTCAATATACATTCCACTTTTTCCAAAACTACCAAATTATGGTTTATTTAAGTATACTTACTCATGTGTTTTAGCAAGAAAGTCAACTAAATATAAAAATAAAGAAATGTTTGATATTGCATTCACCAAACTAATAGATAAGGTATAAAATAAAATACATTGCAATCAAATATCTGGAATACAATTTATGTGAGGCCTACACAAATACACAAACACAAAATCGAACATAGAACAGAAAGACGGACAGACAGACTTTCGCAACCAATTCTACTCATTAAATTAAGATAAGTACTCACTGCATGCAAATTTCCATGAAAATATATTAAACCGTGTGGACCTGTATAGGGTACCTACTTACATACATACAGACACCAAACGCGAAAAGGTCAGATTTTGTATTTGAAGGGTCCAAAACGGATAGAAAACTTGAAATGGGTCGAAAATATTGAATGTACAAACAAACAAACACTCCATTCTTATTTATATAGATTATTTAAAAATTAACAGTAATGTGAATAGGTTGATAAAAGAAACAGTACTCTAGCATTCAAAGTTAGCTCATTAGCATGTTTTCTATCAATTATTTTCGTTTGATTTCCTTTTTTGGATATAAATGATACTTTTCTCGATGACTTTCACGTTTGATTTGAAATACAGTTTTTCATATAAATGAATTTTCTCAAAAATTTTAAACATTTCCTCAATACAAAAGCAGTCACCAATTGAAACATTCGTTGTAAATATCATTCGATTGTACAAATTCCAAAAATTTGGATCTAGTAATAAACAAACGAAAAAAGATTTTTTTTATGAAATTATTACATCCAAACATAAAGTATCAGTTCCCTGGTAAACACGGCAGCTTCATATTGCAATTACGTTTTGGTATTATATGAGTCAAGGAAGGGGATCAAAGTAATATTTGAGTATCTTCAACTACATAGAACAAGTATCATATTGCAGATTCGCAAGCCTTTTAGTACTTTAAAGTGTTATTAAAGGCGTATTAAATTACACATTTTTCTTCAGAGAAGTAATAAAACAATAGGAGGAAAAATAATTTTAAATGGATGTATCTAATGCATTCGGAATTCACTGATTCCTTTAAAAAT
Organism: Metellina segmentata; assembly: GCA_947359465.1. Taxonomy (NCBI): domain Eukaryota; kingdom Metazoa; phylum Arthropoda; class Arachnida; order Araneae; family Tetragnathidae; genus Metellina; species Metellina segmentata. The sequence continues at coordinate 37,593,566 of OX375878.1, read as the reverse complement.
AGTGCTTTAAAAAATCGGGAGAAAACCTTTTGAATGTAGACTTATCATCTAAACGTTTTGTATGTTGACATACGAATTAAAAATATTCTGTTACCAATCAGTAATTATGAAAATTAACTTCAGTATAAAAAGATAAAAAGTTATTTATATTCTAAATTAAAAATCGATAATCACGATTTCGAAAGTACAATTCGAACCAAAAATTTTCAGAGGTACCATGCTGCTATTCATTGTAACTGGAAGAAAATACTAGATTGACAAAAATAGGGGAAACTTTGTAAAAGTTTTTTTTTTTTTTTTGTTATTGGGTTCTCGCGTAAAAATTTAAATTTGTTATTACAATTTGCGCTTTTTACAAATTAAATTGTCCTTACGATAATTTTACATTGAAATAATTCTACGATGTTAACTGCATTCATGCATCAAATATTCAATTTGAAGTATAAGTGTGATCGAAAATTTCAAAATTATTTTCAGTGTAAAGGGTTGTTTCAGAAGCATTTCTATACAGAATGTATTCTACCAGTATTGTACTGCATTTTTATAGTAAATATAAATATATAAAAAAAACATTAAATGGTGGGACACCAGACACCATAGTGTCTCCTAAAGAGTAAAAAGAAGGTCCGAAATTTAGAAACGTTATTTTTAAATTTATGTTAATCTAAAATTACATGTCTCCAGTGAGCAATTAGTTGATAGTAGTCAAATTTTCTCCATCAACGAACATTAATTTTAATTTAATACATTAAAGTCTCGAAGTCTCACGCTCGACAACCCCGAAGATTGTTAAGCAATTTTCATTGTTTTGAATCTTGCTCAAGGTAGAATGCAGTGCCCCAAATCATAAAATTTGACAGTTATTTTGTTAAATGAAGTGTCGCTTTAACTAATATAGTTTAAATAATATTTAACAAGGGTTGAAAGAAACGTAGTCAATTACACACTTAGATATGGTTTGTTACTTCCCTCCATGGGTGCTGCACGAGTGCACATTTGGGACTAAAATGCATTTGAAGACTTGTGTTAAATGAACTTTGGAAAAATTCTTTTAAATCCAAACTTTAAAAGAGATTGACTTGATTAACATCCTTATTACCAAGTAGTATGCACAAACACTTTGCCTTCGGAAACAGTTATATCTATCCCTTTTGTGTGATTTCAACAATTCATTTGTTAATTAATTACACCTTTACAATTATTCTAAATGCAATATTTTACGGGAAAATTTTAAAGCATATTTATACACAAATTCCAAAACTCTTCATTCACTCATTAGATTTAAACCTGGTGAAAAGGGTTATTTTCGGACGACAGAGTTTGATTCACAAGCAGATTAAATGGATGCTTGCTCCAACCGTTGCAAAATAACAAATACGAATTAGTACTCATTTGGGAGCTGTATGTATGAATTAGACATAATAAACACAGCACGTGCATAGATGAGTCTGTGCAAAAGTGAGACTCAAATCTATCAACAGTAAATCAGTCAAATGATCATATTTAACGCTATTATAATTGTACCTATACGTATGTGTTTGAAAACTATTTCAAATCCTGAAATAAAAACACCACTCAACTGTACATTCCATCAAAACAGTATATATATATATATATATATATATATATATATATATATATATAAATATATATATATATATATATATATATATATATATATATATATATATATAAATTTATATATAAATAAATATATATATATATATATATATATATATATATATATATATATATATATATATATATATATATATATATATATATATATATATATATATATATATATATATATATATATATATATATATATATATATATATATATATATATATATATATATATATATAAGAATACATTTCGTAGTAATGTTACAGATAAAACTGAAATTTTGTTATACTTTTTAGAAATTTGCAGTATAATACGTTACAGTGCTGGAGATGTAATCAAATAGTATCTGACCTTTTGTCAAAAAAAAATATATAGTTGCAACATATTTCATCCAGGATTTTTTCCTACTATTCAAATCCAAGCTTTGCATTGCTCAAAATAGACCCTTTCAGTGTCACAGCATCCTCTCATTTTGTTTGCTGTTGAAAGCAATTTTTTAATGTTACTTCGGAAATTTCCTTTTCTTCGTCGCATTTGTCTTGATTTTGTTTGTGAGATCTTGTTTTTAGAGTCACATTCAACCTGGGAATTGATGAAATGTTGAATGGAAAAATTTTACTCATGTTATTGGAAAGTGGGATTGCCATACTTGTGTACAGCTATATTTTACCCAAAACATTTTGGATAAGGTGTAATATTATGTAAGCTACCTTCCAGTCGAATTAGAGTCCATCGCCCTCGTGTATACGATGTGACGGAGGAAACTGTCAGCTAATAATCCTCTTTCATAACATTTCTTGAAAGAGAGTAAGTTCAGGGTGAGCGACGCCTTTCGTTTCGAAAAATTATTAATAAGATCTTCAATTGCTTCATGATTTCTGTGCGTTTATTGTACGTTAAGAAACTTCGTCTCTTCTACTGAGCTGATTGCCGGGATTGAGTATTATCGAGTCGGCTTTGATTTCACCGAAAGTTGCTGTCTAATCACTTTTCTGGTGATCAGATTGCAAGTAAGGTTGCATTGAATAGTTCTCGATTTGCAGTGCGATGATCATCTTCCTTTTGCCAATTTTTAGTGCTGTTTGCTGCTCTACCTTTACAGAGCTGGCTTTCTACACAATTTATCCTTTTAATTTAAGCGTTCACTCTTAAACCTGGTTTTCATATGTACCCATTCACAGTTTCCGCTCGTTCATGGTGGTCTTACATGTGCTCACACTGAATATGCCTATGTTCCAGAGTAGATCGTTATTCGTAATTCCATAGACAAAAAAACACATCTCCAATCAGGATTTTGTTATGAAATTAGAATTTAAATAACCCCTTTCCATGTATCATGTACAACGGTCATTGAAGCTTGAAAACAAACGTGTTGAACATTAAGTACTTGCGAAAGTATAACGGTTTGATTTCCGAGACTGAAGGAATGCACAATCTAGAAAAATTACACATGTCGTACAGGGTCCTTGGGTAGCATGCACCAGAATCCAGTCTCCTAAGCATGGTAAAGCAATAAAATAAGGTCGGGGCACCTTTTGATCAGACCTCTAACATTCCTTCCTATTCCCGATTATCAAAAGTTTGAATAGCCACCCCAAACTTACTTTTCGGAATGGGTTAATCATATGCTATTTGTTATACGCAGATTCGCAATTCGAAGACTTCACCTGAAACTTTTCCACATAATTTCTGATCGGTGGGAAACGTTAAAAATAAAGTACGCGAAATAATTATACGTGAGGAAAAGTATTAAAATAGAAAAAGTTACGACCGAAAAACCCATTATCTGATATCAGTAGATTTTATGATGCAATGCTGTTGGAAACTAAAGCCATTTTGCATTTCTTTCACATGTAGATGCAGAAACATTATTTTAAGAAGCAACTCCAAAGGAAAAGCACTAGATATAGCATTCGTATGACTTTGGTAAGGGATGGGACTTGAAAATTGATCGACTGAAAAAGTAGCTTCGGTGTCAGATTTCCGTGCTTTATTTTTTAACACTAAAAAGAAACCACACAATGGAAATTTTATTCCAGAAGTATCAGTGCATCCAGATCGTTTTCGAGCCATAAAATGTTTTCAAATTTATCCAATATGATCCTATGACAAAACCTTAGTTTTAGAAATATATGGGGGTAAAAACTTCTCCCTAAAATATCAGTCCCTTCTAAAGTAGGGTATGAGGTCTATAGTACACAAAAAAATTATCTAACATCCCTATTAAAATTCACTGTGATGTACTATCTCATTTCACACTACACCTTGCTGATATCTTTTTCAAGGAATAAAATAAAATTTTAAACCATTTCATCCATTTTGAATGTTTTACTTGTTTTAAAATAGTTTTAATTATTGTTGAGATACATGAAACATTTTCAATTTCTAAGTTCTTGTGAATAGGTATAGAATAATAGAATTAAATATAGCTGAAGTATAATATAGATATACAAGTGCATGCACAAAAAACTCAATAAGATTTTAACCATATTTCGAAATAAAGAATAAAAACGTACTCGATCTAGGGAAATAAGTTTTCGATTGTTTATGACACATCGTTAATGCATAGAAATTCATAAGAGGAACTTGAAACGTATAAGAATTCAAAATCAGCTAACTGAAATATGTACACAGAATATTCCGAATATGATTTTATTCGTGTGTATAAACTCATACAAATATTGTTTAATAAATAATATTTTAATTCTTCATTTGAGGCTGATTTAAATAGTTTATAAATAATTCAAAACTTCCATTAAATTTATGAATTTCCATGGTAACTGTGTACACTGTTTTAAGTTTCAACTTTTAAAGAGATCTTGAAGAATAAGCATTTAACCAAATGTATAAAATTTTAGCATAAATCTGAGGCGAGAAAAATATTGCTTAATTGATGCGCTAACGTATTCGAAGTATTAAAGTGATTTAAATGAACTAACACACGAACATAAAACTTTCAGGTATTCACTCCATAAACAAGCATTCGGACGGTTTTTAATTACGAATTTTCAAACAGTAGTGTTTGAAATAAATTTATTTCTCAAATGTCAAGTAAATTAAAGACATGGTTATTCTCTCAAGGTTCCTTCAAAGGTGAATCGCTGTTACTAATTTGCTGGATTCCGAGGTTTACAATGTTACTGGGTAGAAAGGGTAAAAAAGTGTAGTAGTTCTAAGAGTAAGTTTCTAAAGTTATTTCTATAAAACAAAAACAAGAACATTTAAAAATAGTATGTAACCCGGATGTTTGATTTGGTTTTCCACTCTTAAATAAAATTTTTGTTACATGAGGGCTAATTTAACCTTTACAAAAAGCTTTAAAAAGATTCCGAATCATTACAAACATCCATAATCTGACAGGAATACGAAACCAGAGTGTTGCACTTACGATTACAGATTTTCGGAATTCAAAGTTAGAATTTATTGAAACAGATTGTTCAATTTCATTAAATATAACATTCGTAGCATAACCTCTAAAAATTTATTGAAAATTATATTTCAATTAAAAGAAAAAATACAGAAGCGTCAATTTGAAGAGGTGGTATTTAATACAGTACACCTCAAGCATGTGTGCCAAACAAACAAAAATTTTAATTTTGATTTCAGTGTATACAGGGTGATTCTATGTTCAGGGGACAAACTTGGAGGGGTGGTACAGCTTACTAATACATACATTTTTCATATAAGGTCGGAAGTGACGCGTGGAGATATGAACATAAAGAAACGAGACATGAACAAAAAAATAGTTTATTTGCAACATCCTTGCAAAGTTCTTCTTTGCAGCAATGTTTAAAACAAATGCTCAAAATTGCGATCAACAGTACACATGTATACATGCTTGGTAGCGTCGAAGGATTGATTGGCGAACAGTTCCAAAGATATCAGGCATTTCACGCACTCTTGAAACCGCAATGGATGGTCGAGTAACGAGGTCCTCAATGGAGTCGACATGAGCCCCGTAAACGATGGTTTTCAGATGCCCCATAAGAAGTAATCGTTGCTTGATAAATCCGGCGATTGAGGTGGCCATCGGACTGGTCCTCCACGCCCAATCCATCGCCCCGCAAAACTGGCATTCAGGTAACTGCGGACAACCACGTTGAAATGGACTGGAGCACCAACATACTGAAACCACATGTGATTACGAACGACAGTCGGAACATCTTGCAGCAATTCTGGTAAAACCTCTTCCAAAAAATGCGATAATGTGAACCATTGAGTCTCGTTGGCAGAAGATATGGGTCTACCAGGAAATCGTTCACAACACCCTCCCAAACATTCATAGAGAAGCGTCTTTGTAATGCATGTGGTCGTGTAGCGTGTGGATTTTTTGTTGCTCACACGAGTAGTTTGCACATTGAAAACACCTTCCTGTGTTAAAGTCGCCTCATCAGTGGATAGCAAAGAAGCTGGAAAATTCTACTTCAACGCACACTGCTGCAAGAACCATTGGCAGAATTATATGCGCATCGGATAATCACTTGCCTGCAATGCTTGGACTGCCTGAATAGGGAATGGGCGTAAACGTTCTTCATTTAAGACTCTCCAACGGTGGGATAACTCACACGTACACGACGTGCAATAGCTCTTATACTTGTATGGGGTGTTTCTTCCACAGTGTCCAAGACAGTTTCATCCATGTTTGGGTGTCGTACAGTTCTTGATCCAGTTCTTCCGTCAGAGCTGGCGATGAATGAACCATTTTCACAAAGTTGGCGATGAAACCGCTCAAACATTTTGTGGTTCGGCATACGTACAACTCTCCTGCTAGAGCCGAAGAGCTGCTCTACCGTTACCATTAACAGCACCGCAAATCATATACATGTCCGCCTTTTCATTACTTGTAAAATCTCCCATCACAGCCGACAGCACAATTGCAAATGACGTTTTCCCACAGAAGCATCAGATCACGGATGGCCAGGCAGACTACTGCCCTCTACCCACAGCATTGTCAGCCAATTCTGCCAATTGCCTGACGAGTTTGTATTACTGTTGGTGGTAGCAATTTTGAGCATTTATTGTAAACATTACTGCAAAGAATCACTTTGCAATGATGTTGTGAATAAACAATGTTTTCTGTTAATGTCTCATTTTTTGTGTTCGTGCCTCCACGCGTCACTTCCGACCATAAATTCCTATACGAAAAATGTATGTATTAATAAGCTGTACCACCCCTCGAAGTTTATCCCATGACCGCAGAATCCCTCTATTAATGCAATTAGTGTTCAGGCATGGTAAGAAATGAATATTTTTTTATTTCTTTTAATATACTTTTAATACTAATTAATATAACGAATATAAACTTCTTTTACACATCGGAAAATGTTCGGAATATTTACGATTCGCACCATCTCATAATAAATCATTCTTCAAAACAAACAACTATTATCTTTGTTATTGCTACATTCAACCAGATTTGCATCTAAAAGCTCAGAGATTGTAGGCTTTCTACGTAGTTACTGATTTCAGTTGTTCAAATTCCTCGTATGATCTTAACCAGCACCGCAACAATCATACTTCGTCCCATTATTTTCTTTTTACGAGTGCAGCCTGAGATTCCATGAGTGCACATTATAACAGTATTATTAAACTACGTAGTACATTGTAATTCAATAATGTACAGTAGAATCTATATAACTTAAAGACAACACGTGTGTTTGCTTGTGGATTCTGCAGAAGAAACTAACGGATGAAGTCTAAATTTACAATGGGTAAAGTATTTCAGCCAAACTCTTGACCTTTCAATTAATTAAAAAGATTAATTTTCAATAGAGATTGCTGTAACTATTTCATATTAATGTCCAATATTTTATAATACTATCGAAATATATTTTCGAATATTGGAAATATATAAAATATGGAATATATTCCGCATTGCGTGCAAGTCAAGGTGTTCCGCATTACATACATTGACTTTTCGCTAGAAGAGTTATGCTTTTTTAAAACTATTAAATCAATTTAAATGAGAAACATTTTATGAAAACCTGGTATTTGACATTCACAAAGAGAGCGCTTTTTATGAAAATTCACACATCAAAACTGTTTTTAATTTATTTTCAAATAATTGGGTTTTATGAAGGCGTTTAAAATACGCTTTGCGCCTCTACAAATAAAATGCTTCCATATAAATTCTCGAAGCAGAATATGGGGTTTGCTTCAAACATGAAAGTTTCCGTGTTAGTACAGATATATTTTGATAATCACACCTGTCGAGACGATGTGCTGTTCCATATTACGTGCACTTACCACACTTTTCTGGGTGTTTTAATTTAAGTTTGTATTGCGTTTGGAACTGCTGTTATGTATTATAAATAGTATGATTCGTTACTGTTACATAAAGATTTCAAAACTTATAAAAGAGCCCCTAGTGACTTGTGAAAATTCAAGTAGTCTTTGTATATATTGGGGTTGCGGATTAATTGATTTCGAATCCGCACGTTTTTGGTATGTTTTACTGATATATCTACTTATGCATCCGTTTGGTGGACACCAAAATAAATGTCTTTGGATACCCTAATATATATATATATATATATATATATATATATATATATATATACACACATTTTACAATATTTTCTAGGTGCTATAGAAAATATTTTCTATTATGTAAGAGAGTAAAAGGTAAATTTCCATTTATTTATTTCAGGTGTATGGATATAATTTTGTAGCTAAGATCTAAAAATCAGTAGCTAAGAGCTCATAAATCAACTTTATAGCAAGTAAACAAAATCTTATTATAAATATTCAGATGTATAACTGTTCAACATGTGATAAGAAATTTTCATGCGAGTAGAGAAGCGACTATAATTTTTTTTTATATAAAAGGGCTTTTGTTTCACGGAAAGGAAGTTTATGAAAGGTTCTCGATAATTTTTTTACTTTCATCAAATTGTCTTTGAACAACATTACTTACAGCAACAACAAAAAAAGATTTTTCATGCATGTAGTCCTTTGAAATAGGGGAGAAAAGTATTTTGCATTCTAGATATGATTTCCTTATACATCAGTTTCGAATCGGTTGATAAAAGAGCTTGAAAACATAATTCATTTCTACGCAATGCACATAAAGTGAAACGTTTAGAACAAAATTAAAAATGGAATTCAAACAAAATCATCTCACAATATTTAATTCATTAACTTTGATGAACGAATCAGATATTCTAGAATGTTTTGAAAACTTTTAACAAGTTAAATGCTTGTTTATACTCGAGGTCAGGAATCCTTCCTTAAACAATTTCACATGAGAATCCAATCGTTCTTTTCCAACAATTTCAGTAGCGCCATCTCTTGACAAAAAATGCATTCTAGCTACTTTTAGGAACTCAGAAGTATAGGGACAATTTCAAAATTCAAAGAAAAATTGTCCCCAAAATTTTACAGTTGATCAATACAAATGTTGCACTTTTATTTTTAGGGAATTTACAACTTCGGAATTTCAATTAGGTTTGCCACAGAAATTATGAAAGAGCGTGTACAAAATATACGAAAAAGACATTTTACACGAACTTACGCTTTAGTATCCGAAATTATTAAGCATTTAAACAGCACAGCACAATTAATTTCAGTGAATCAAGCAGATGAATTATGATAAAAAGAAAATCAAATTTGAAATGAAAATATTTGTTTACCTACGAATAGAATATTTCGTCTAAAACTCCGAACACTAAATTGTACTATGATGTCTTTCTGACACGGCGTTTAAAACCTGTTCGCATTAAAAATGCAATATCGTTTGCTTACTTTGTAGAGTACTTCAGAGGTAACACTCAACTTTTTTATAGAATTTTTATGTGATCGTCGTGACCTCTCAGAGCAAATAAACCACTTTCTACATGAGTGCCGGTAAAAGGCGGGAGATTTCTATAAGAATGGAATTCAAAATCTTGTCGTACGATACTATAAGTGCCTTAATATAGGTGGAAATTTAGTAGAGGAAATTTAGTAGTTAGGTGGAAAAGTAGATTAAGGTTCAGGCCTTCATGTAAAAATAAAATTGTTAAAAGAATTGTACTAGTTTTCTTCAAAATCAAAACGGTACTTACTTAAAAAACACGCCTCGTACTATTTCTTCTCTGTGTCATTTAAAGTATGACGATTATTGACAAAGTGTTTTCATTAAAATAAAGCAGTAGCTTTGTCTTCAAAAGCTTAGGAATAATTGAACATTAACGTTAAATTTTTTTTAATACCTATTCACATCTAATACATTGATGAAATCATTGATTTGAAAATTTGAATTCCTCAAAAGTCCATTGAGGTTTTTTTAGCTTAATATAACGTTTCAAGTGACTAATTTTGAGATAAAGTTACAATGCACTCACTTTAAGACTTAAAAGTTGCATGTTTGTTTTTACACTGATACAACTGCTTGTATTTATTTTGAAATACAACTAGTAGGAAGAGGCAGAGATCAAAGCAGCCATGAAATAAAGTATGATAATGTTATGTTTCTATACGTTGAATTAAATAGGTGATTGCTACTAAATTCTAACTGTTTAAAATAAAAAATATTACGTATTAGTACGCATTTCGATATGCTCTTATGCCACCTTGGTATCCACTACGGACAGGTGTACTTTCAAGGTGTTTTATCGCCTGTAGTTCTCTTTGTAAGGGGGAGGGCTACCACACACAGTGAAACTTTGATTAACCTTCAGGGTCGGGACCGCGACCATGGCGGTTAATCGAATAGACGAATAACAGAAAAACCTTACACAACTCACTCTCATCCACTGCATTTGAACGAATGTTAAAAAATGCATGTTTACGAACTGGAAATACACTGTACATACATGTATTTTATTTTACAAAAACACATAAAATGCTTTTTTTTTATTAAGTACAGTATAGTATATAATACATATAGTACAGAGTGTTACATGAACTGACTCTCTATACGTACATACCTATCCAAATTTTAAAATAGTCTGTCATTTTCTGTGTGTACGTACTAATAACTCATATATAATGAATTAACTTTTAATAACGGACCGACGGTTAATTGAAACTGGTGTTTAAAAAAGTGACGGTTAATCGAAGTTTCACTGTACTTAAAAGCATGAGTGGCGATCACCGAGAAGGTGGTTCCCCTGAATAACCTACGTCTCCTTGCGATAATCGTAGAGCCAGAATCTACGTTAAAGACGTCAGGTGTGTATTTTAACCTTTTACCTTATTCAAAGATTTAGACTCATCCAAAACCACATGGGTCGACTTCCTTCTCTTACTACACCATAATATCGAGACCCGATGTCTGAAAAGGGTTCATTGATATGCAAAAAGCTTCTATACTTAATGAATGAACATTGCTTTTTTGGTGTTGGAACAAGTGTTTTTATTTCATGAGGATTCACCTCGACACTTGAACTCGGAATACAAATGAAGGCCTTAAAAAATTTACACTATCATAATCATTTCAAAAACTGAAAAAACATTCTACCGAGTATCTTTCGGGTAAAGAAATGCTATCCGCATACAGTTAAAAATGAACTGTGCAAAACACAAACATTTTGACTCTATATTGACACCAGCACTTATCCGAATTTGAAGCAACACTAAATACGACTAGAATAAATTCTAGCTGACGTCTGTATGTGTATGTGTGACCGGCTTAGAGAAATAAATAGTTAAGCAACAAACAGACCATTTTTAAGTAAATACATCAACTGTCCAGGTGATAGTAAACATGTCTAACGCAAGACAAATGTCGTTGAATAACTATGTATTTGACTGACTTAACCTCACAAATTACTCATATGGTCATTTCATAAAAATAATCAGTACTTAGACACATTAACAAAAGATTCCATTGATACAAATTAAAGTAATTGAGAATAACACCGTGTTTTAAGAAAGCTACATATTTATAGCTGCATTATTAATCTAGCAGAATTACCTGAACTTTTTCGGGTTGAATTAGTTAAACGTTGTTTGAAAAAGTAACTAGAATAATCAGTTTTGTGTTTCGTAGAAAAATGCCTTCATCATTTATGCGTCAGGAACAGATTTTTTTTAACTTTTCGATATTCTGAAAGTTTCTATAACTTTAAACGAAAATCGTTTTGTATGCACATTCATTCATATAATACATTTCACAAACACCGTACCTCTATGGTAATACAAAATTACGAAATGTTTCACTAAGGTGACTGTTACCAAAAACTCTGGCACCTGACATGGAACTTTTCGTCTTTCGTAACTTCAATGGAAACGTGACAAATTAATTTTATAAGATACCCATGAGTATTTTTAGGTATATACATTTTTTATTTATAATTGTATTTAATGACACGTGCAATAACAAAATAACTAGTTTTAAAATTGAAGTACAGACATTTATCTTCAGTATAGACAAAGAAAAAAGGCAACCTATAACCAATTTTAAATAAATGGTATATCTATTTAACAGTGTGGTTGCATGTGATTAATAAGAATTCCAATTTACAAAAATTAGTAAATGTAATAAATATTTATCAGATCTACAAAAACGGAAAACAGAACAAAATAAAACTGAAGTAAAAACGACGAAAAAAATTCTTCTGAATACATTAATTCGTGATTATTTTTTATCTCGTGATCTTGAATAGATGTTACAACTTAAATGTAAAAAACACAGTTAAAATTTAAAGTACGAAATTAGTTCGGAGCTAAAAGAAATTGGAATGTAATATTACTGCACTTGGTCAACTAACACGACTTTTCAATTCATTTCACTACACTTTAAATCACTTTTATCAACTCGGAGATTTAGTTTCGAATGGAAACTAAGTACCCATTTAGAATTAAAATGATGGTATTACTTGCCTATTCAAGCTCTTAATAAAACTTATGTCCTCAATAAAATCAAGGAATAGTATTTAAAGCATGGAAAAGAAATGCAAGTTTTAATGCGTTTAAAATAGTTTTGCAGAGAAAACCTATGTTAAATCTTAAAATATAATTTGAAGAAACTCTATGTTTTACTTCTTTTTGTAAAATGAAATTCTACAAACACATGTGTTAAGCCGAAGTTGTTTGAGAAAAGTTTGTCGAAATACCTTTCAAAAATGTACATATCTTTAGCAATATCGGACATAAAACAATCAATATCTATTAATGTCTAGTCTCATTATATCATCTGTTCCAAATAGTCAGAAATAATTTCCATTTTGAAAAAATGGAGTTCAAAATAATTAAAACATTAGAATTTGAATTCCATAAAATCAATTGCTTTTTCGGTAATACTGGTAAAACAATCTGAGTAATCGGATGCTCAATATACGTTCTATTTTCTCCAAAACTGCTAAAATAAGGTTGATTTAAATATGAGCATTCTGTTGTTTTAGCGAGAAAATTGTCTAAACAAAATAAAGCAAAGAAAATGTAAATAATATATTTTTTAATTTAATGTGGTTTTCAAAATTATACCTGTTTCTGAAGTATTAATTAATTTTATTTGGTACTAATACAATAACACAGATAAAAATAGTTACCGAGTTAAAAATATAAACCGAGAATATAGACTGCACAACGAATTTCAGTCAAGAAAAAAATGTGAGTTGTCACGATATTGCAAAGTTTTGAGAATTATATGTATACACTTTGTGATGTTAGTACAGGATATCAAGCCGAGCACTCAGCCATTGAAAAAGCATTGGAATAATCTAGGCACCGGTACAATGCAGAGAAAATCACACATATTTCATCACACAGTCTCTTCGAACTACAAGCACAAAGTGACCCGATTCACAACAACCCAATAGTGCATAGAATAAAGACTGTTCTTGAAGGTCGTGGGATACCAGGGAGTTCGAATGCATTGGATTAAAGATAACGTTGGCTACAAAGGGAAACGAGCTGCCAAAAAGGCTACCGAGAGTGATATCGGTTCACTTAAGGATGCACAAACCGAGTTTAACAATGAAAAAGATGCTATATGATACTATGCATCACTAAGGATGTGATATGCATCACTAAGGATGTGATATGCATCACTAAGGATGTGATATGCATCACTAAAGCCGCGTCCACACCGGAGAAGCAGAGCAAAACATGGATGATTGATTAACCCCGGAGACAGGTTTGATTGGCAGCTCGTTCAGTGTAGACGGTGAACGAACATTTTGAGCACGAGCAAAATGATCCGCTTCTAGTCGGTACATCAAAGGAAAGCGAGTGCTCGTGCTCGCTCTATTTGGACGGCGTTTTTTCGTTCCCTTGCTCGACGTTCAATCAATCACCGGGGTCATCGTTAAGAAACGGGTCGGGGATCGGAAAATAGAAATATTTATATTTCTTCGGATTGTAAAGTGATACTATTATTTAAGTAGTCTATTTGTAAGCATTGTGTGTTTTGCTATACATAGTTGACGATTAAAACTTAGTTGTGAAAATGTAATCTGCCCATATTAGTGTCAAAATTGATGTGTCCATCCATGTGTATTTAGATGGTCTATATTAGTGGTCTTGGGGAACTTTGCACGTCAAATCTCTGCTATTATAAAATGAAGTGTCCGACCTCCACTACGCAATGTCCGGACGAATCTATTGCACTTACAATAATGAAATTTGGCACACGGGTAGTCCAAAGTTTTTGCAATTTTTGTGTCCAGCCTGAATTTTAAAATTCAATCTAAAACATTTAAAAAATAATTTATTGAAATTTAATTATTATTGTCTTCTTTGGAATAAAAGTTGCATAAAAAGTTAGCAGATTCTAAATGTATTTTTTCCGCTTCCGATTTCATTTTGCGGAGAAAGATTTGTCAGCAGACTAAAGTTTTAACTTTAGTTATGTAGTTCTTTTTTATTATCTCCTTGATCGTAAAAGATAGAGTACAATTTTCAACGGATATGAAATCTGCGGAAAATTTCACATTAGATCTATACCTAAAAATATGATTTTCGATAAATGAATAATTTTAAATTGAAACTTATATTTTTTCCAACACGAACGCCACAAGAATGACTTTCGTTTGATTCGAGATATCACAGTTTTAATTTCCTACGCTCAAACCATTTCACAGCGAAGAAAAGCAAAACAAATAAAAAAAAAACATATTGACTGGCATTGTTAAGTACTTTTTTGTAAAATCGGGATCGTTAAAGACAGATGAAAATTTCAACAGATTTGAAATCTGAATAAAATCTAAACCCCTAAATCTCAACCTTCCATTTGATTTTCTTTTAATATATAATTTTTTCAATTAAATATTTATATTTTCGCAAGAGATTCTGACGTCACGCCGATTGGATCTCTTCGCAATTCGAATTTGGCAATGACGAGGTCATTACGGCGTTGCCCGAGGTGTTTGTTTGCGAAGCAAATCATAGTTCATAATATTCATAATTTAGTTTGCGAAGCAAATCAAATTAGAATTTGCTGGGAATCCATTCCAATAGGCTACGAATTTCCATTTGGTTTGTGAGGCAAACCAATGCCATGATTGCTGTTATCCAATAGGCTTCGCAAACCAAATGGGAATTCTTAGCAATCACCACGCAGTGGCTAGTTTAAGATAAATAAGAGGTGGATATTTAAAATGTATTTAAACTTTTTTGCAATTAAAGAAAATTTAAAATTGTTGCACTGCAATATTAATACGTTTTACCGAAAAATGCCGAATTGAAAGAGACATTCAATATGTTGGAACATATGAGTGAAATATTCAGTAAGAAATTTTTATTTTGTAGGGAAATAATCTGCTAATATCAATTTTGCAAGTACGTATGGATATAAATAAATAAATCGAACATTTTGTGTCCGAGCTGTCAAACCAGAAAAACCAGAGAGATTGATTCACCAAACCTGTCTCCGGGGTTAATCAATCATCCATGTTTTGCTCTGCTTCTCCGGTGTGGACGCGGCTTAAGGATGTGAGAAGTAATATGGCATACCTCCGAGGAAGGTAGTTTCAGTCTACGATCCTTCCCTATACCAAATCTGTACGACCCTTTCGTAATGCAACTACTCACGAAAGGTTCCCAGAATATTTTCCCGCATGGGACACCCAACGTTGGACATCTGCTTATAGGGTGAAGTAAGTGATTATCTTTATTTCATGAAAGAGTGCAAGCTAAAAAAACTCCTCCGAAGACTCGAATTCCTCAGATATAGACCCAGCGATATAAAGAATCACCTGAAGTGTTTCCAAGTGATAAGCCATTAGGTTGGATTTGTGTAAATACAACTTCTAGCCCTCCACGAGGATTCAGGAAATGATTCAGGCATTAGAAACATGACGAGGCGTGTAGTTTTATGTAAGGACGATCACTGAAATAAAACATAGATGCTTGTGTGTAATTTTCAACAAGCCCTGCAAGCTTAATCCACAGCAGGCTATAAAAGTAGGATGAATCAATAAGGCGCTATCCCTCCCCCACCGAATACACGTGTATTCTGCGCAACTTTCCAACCTGAAGTGAGCAGGCGATGTCTGTCGTTTTCACAACGACCGGGTGAAAAATGTATCTCCTAATGAGTATCAGCTCGAGATGTCTGGCCAAAAGTATCTGTCGAGATTCTTAGCCAAAACCTCTCAAGCCCCTCTCTAAATCCATAGTGACACCTAGTAGCAGCGGAGTGGTTTCTGGACGTTTGTTTGCAACAAACACCAGTTTGCGTAAGTAATGAAATGATTTAGACATAACATAAGAAGGAATAAAACTTGCTTTACTATAACATATTTACAACTAAAGAAATTAGCTTATTTACATTAACAAGAATTTAACGTAATTCTACAGTCAGCGCCTCCGAAGTCTGCGAGGCAGAAAACTAGAGTGAATCTAAAATTCAAAACTTTCCTTCTTTTGTTCTTAATTTTTTATTGTTCGTAGCTCACAAGAACTTTCGAAGTTCCAGTCGGAACTTTAGAACACAAAGAACAGTTGCCATTGGTGGTCAATTTGAAGGCCATTCTGAAAAATCAAGCATCTGACGTCCCCGAATGTTTTTTTTAACTTTGCAGGTTATGAGTTGGGTGTAGAATAACCTGGATGTAGTCTTGCCTCAACAAATTGTACCCTCAACTAAGAAGAAGGTATGCACAGTTTCATGAAAATATTCTTAGCTGTTTGGAAGACACACTCACGATAAAACGATATCTGCTACTACTGTACGCCAAAGGCTACACATGAATGGACTGTACTCCCAGGTACCACGAGTATATGTTCCTCTACCCTTCCAATCCAGTTTAGCCCGATTAATGTGGTGTTGGCAACATGTTAATTGGACTGTGTTGGATTGAGCTAACGTTATGTTTATGGATGAGTCGAGCTTTGCCCTGGAGCAAGATGACAAACGTGTAAGGATCTGTAGAGAACAAGGCAAGCGCAATCGGCCCCAGAACATCATCCAGCGAGTGGAAGCATCATGGTGTGGGCCGGGATTTCGTTGGGAAATCGCACCGACCTGCATATCTATATACGGGGTTCTGTGACGACTGTCCGGTATCGGGATGTAGTCCTAGAACCCACCGTGAGATTGTACGCTGCAGCAGTTGGTCCTTCTTTCGTTTTAATGGATGACAATGCGCGTCCCCATAGAGCTGACATTGTCGACCACTACCTGGGGAGTGAAGGGATTGAGCGTATGGTTTGGCCGGTATACTCACTCGACCTTAATCCAATTGAAAAATCTTTGGGATGCCCTCAGCCGTGCTGTGTCTGCACGTTTCCCACCCCCAGCTACTCTCAGAGTTACAAACTGCTATGCAGGAGGAATGACGATTACTTGACTTTGGGGTGGTGGATCACCTACCTCATGGAAAGCATGGTCACACGCTGTAAACTTTGTATGAGGACTAGGGGTGGTCATATACCCTATTTGTGTTGGTTTTGTTCATTTGTTTTGGATTTAAACATCATTTTGTTAATGACTCCAATGCTCTATCCCTTCACAATGCTGGCTTCTTATAGGACTGCCTCTTTTGCATATTTCTCGACACGAAACCTTGATTGGCTGTTATATTACACATTTGCATACTTCCATCTACCTCTGCAGGAAATTGCAGCCTCTCAAATTCATATTGGCTTCTGGAATTTAACATTTTTCTCTCCATGCTTAACTTTTGGCAGTGATTGTAGATTGGTAACAATTTGATGCTTTATGTTTCGTTTAGTAGTTTTTAATATTTGAAATCATGGTACTAATTTCTAGTCATTAAAACAACTTACACGACGTTAAATACGAGAACGGGTCAATGATAAATCCGCAATGCACCTATAAAGGGTTATATCAATAAAAAAATACCACACCATTTTTTATTATAGTCCCACTTGTTTTCAAATCCATTTGTTACATCATTGTACAAGCCTTTTGATGCTCTCTAAGAAAAATCAAGACCTATGTATTTTTCAGAGTCGTTCTTGAAATTTATCTTTTTAGCGATTGACGAAACAGGATAAATTATTAAACTTTAATTTGTCAGATTTTTTTTTCTAAAGAGTTTAACTCATGAACGCTGTGAGAGGTTCACAACCATATATCGGTTCTGAAACATTTTGTCTTCTCTTCATGACTTATACACATTATTTATTACACATTTGCACATTTATTTATTACACATATATTACACATTTTCATACTTCCATCTACCTCTGCAGCAAATTGCAGCCTCTAAAATTCATATTGGCTTCTGGAAATTAGTTAGGACTTTCTTGACTAATAGAATCTTTCCCCGGATTCTTTCAACACACAGATGTGGTTGTTAAATCATTAAGCATGTAATTAAGAAAAATAATCATTATACTGGGGAATCTCGTTAACCTCGACGTGTTAAAACACTACAAATCAACTCCGTAGAACTTCCATAGATATGATACTTTAACAACTATCTTAGCTGAAATATATGTAGGGTAATGATGATTGCGATATGATAATATTTTGAGAAAAGGAAATGCGATGTAGTTACAAACACAACTTTGTTGAATATATATCTGCGAAATACTACACAGACGTCCTACACTACTACACTAGTCCATTCTGCGAGTGCGATAGTATACAAGACCAGTTGTTCCTGCATGCTATTTGCCACTTATTCTAGTAAATGAATATAGATAGATGGCAATGCATGAATTCTGATATGATTAAAAATACGGAATAGTAGGTGTGATTACAGAAGAGAACATTAATTAAATACAATTATTTTACAATTCAGAATGAGGCTTTAACATAGTGCA
This sequence comes from Metellina segmentata, assembly GCA_947359465.1. Classification (NCBI taxonomy): domain Eukaryota; kingdom Metazoa; phylum Arthropoda; class Arachnida; order Araneae; family Tetragnathidae; genus Metellina; species Metellina segmentata. The sequence continues at coordinate 37,574,777 of OX375878.1, read as the reverse complement.
TGAAAAGTTTTCAAATTTCAAATGATAGGTTGATTTTTCATGGCGTACTCAAATGAAAGGAAATCATGGAATCTTATATTCTAATTAAATTTGCTTTAATTTAGAAAGTACAGAAAACTATATAGGTATTGTACAGCTGTTTTACAGAAGTTAAAATTAGAAACTCTTCATTTGATTGAGTTAACATTAGTGCAGTTCTTTGACTACATACTCGTTCGTCGGAACAAAGGAAAGATTAGTAGAATATTACTAAGCACGGGGTTATACCCAAAAAAAATTTTCTTATGCGAACAACGCGAAAAACATTGAATTACTCTTTTCGGAATCGTTAGCACCACTGAACGATGTTACATTTAGAATTTAAATATTTTCATAAATATTTGAACCGCCCAAAAATATGCGTATCTCTCCGAATACACGAAATTAGATACAAATACAGAAATTTGATAAATAATGTTCTAACTAAAATTATTTGGATATTTCATATTGGGTAAAACGCAAACGTATTTGGCAGTTATTATGTTTAAAATTCCTTGATGAATAGAAAATAACTTGACATCGTAATCGAAATATTTATTTTAATCAGAAATTTAAATAAAAGTTAAAGATACTGCTTTGTAAAAACTAATTGTCACTCGAATAACAAGATTGAAGATGACTAGTTAGTCCTGTATTAATGATTAGAGAGAGATAGAATTTCTTTAAAAAAAAATATACTTTGAAATTACAGATGAATACCGACTCTGAATTATTAAGCAAATAACTACGTAAAAACGTAATTATACATAATAAAATGTCTTTAAATCTAGAAATGAACACTACATATTTAAAAGTCTGAACGCAATATATATATATATATATATATATATATATATATATATATATATATTTGTGTGTGTGTGTGTGTGTGTGTGTGTGTGTGTGTGTGTGTGTGTGTGTGTGTGTGTGTGTGTGTGTGTGTGTGTGTGTGTGTGTGTGTGTGTGTGTGTGTGTGTGTGTGTGTGTGTGTGTGTGTGTGTGTGTGTGTGTGTGTGTGTGTGTGTGTGTGTGTCACATTTATGTAGTTCGTTTTTTATTATAATCAGGAAAAATTCTTGATTCTTTCAGCCAATATATATTGTTATTTAATCATTATCTGTGTTGTGATGGAAAAGCAATATTTCACTAATCGTAAATTTAATGCCGCTTAGAGGGGTTGTATTCGTATGTTTATTCAACATCCTTTTAGCCAGTATATTGCTAATGGTTGAAATAGATTCAACTAAAATTAAACAAAATAAATGAACGGCATTTTACAAATAAATTTATTATTATTTATTTGAGTGAAGTAATTCTGTTGTTTAGTATCTTACCATGTTAAAAACTCATTTCTTTTATAGATAAGTCACAGAACTTTTTATTTGTGGTTACCAAAAAACTCTATAATTAGAGTAGCTAAACTCTTAGTATTATTGACAAAAACTCGAGTCTGCGCACTTTTCTGCTTATTACACACACTGCGACTAAGTACCTAAATAAATTTTCAAAAGACATCAGAACAGTAGCTCCAATACGAACTTGACTTAGTATATTTATGGTATGCTCTAATCATTAAGGCCTTAAGCAATGTATTTTTACTTAACTTCAGCTAATGGACAACCGTCACACGAACTCAACTTAGCGTGGAGATTTAATCGAGTTTTGATGTTATGATATTGAATTTTTTTCACATTAGTTTCCTCTCCTTCCGAGAGAACGCTGTATTGGAAAAAAATCAAAAACGCACTTAGATAGTATGAGCTGATGTGTAAAACAGCTGCGAATTTCAACACAAATGCCTAAAAAAGTGGTAAATGATAGGTTCTAAACATGATCTTAATTCTTTGTAGAGAATGTCTATACCGGAAGAGAAACATCTTAAATAAATATCAAGCAACCAAGTGTACACAACTAATTTACTAATTTGTATACAAAATCTTTATAATCTGTATATAAAATATATTTTGACAAAGAAATCGATAAGTTTTGTATACTATCGAATGGTAACAAACGGATGTAAACAATGTAAAATCCACCACTACGGAGTTTTGCTGCTTAGCTAATACGTTAGATGTTTACTTAAGCAAGATCTGTAAAATATTGTTAAAACTGTATAAAATCTGGTCGCTTTAATGAAATTCTTCAGAAATCCGATGACAGAAAGCAGTATGAAATTCGGAAGATTGAAATCAGTGCTACATAAAAACAAGTTTGAGCTAACCTTAAAATAAGTTTAGGTGTTAAAAACACTATATTGTCTTGAGAGATGAATAAGTTACATAAAAATGGTCGTTCAGAAGCGACTTGTTGCGACAGGATTGTTTCGTGCGCATTTCGCCGTACCCTTTATTGGAAGTAAAAATAAGTAAGATCAGTAAGAAAAATACAAGAAATATGTTTGGTTAATTGTATATTTCATGCAGTGGTATAAGTGCCCATATCGCTGTATATATTTATTGTAAATCGATTTAATTAAGTTATGCAATGTGAGTAACGACATAGCCATCACTATGAATAGTTCAGACTCTGCGATGTTCTATGAATAGTTTAGACACTGCGGGTATTCTATCTAGTATTGTACATTTCGCTTTTTAACTTTGTGTAAATATCATAACTAATAACATATAAAACTCCTCTTCATTTCATAGATCTACACACACGTGGACCTTTGTATTTCCCTCTTGAAACCCAACTACTGGAAATGTTTTTTATTTTAGCCACACATTCAGGCATTGAAAATGTTTATTGAATATTCACAAATAGGAATTTATGGTTACAATAAAAAAAATTTCATTTATTGAGTACGAGATTCAAAACTATGGCCATTAGGTTGAGCCTTTCGGATAGGCAAAACATTTTTGTTTCAGATTTCAATATTTGTAATGGAATAGGAGTTGCCTGTTACCTTCAAATACAAGCCTCTATTTTTTATTCAACGTCCTGAGCCTTCTATGGGATGTTATATTTTAGTATTTTATCTGAAGAATTATAGCATTGTTTTATCTGAAGAATTAAGGTCATAGTAACAAAATATGCAAACTGTTTTTTTTTTCTTTTAATTTTAAAAACCGACACATAAATAAAACAGTGAATGTAATAAAAGATCAATTTGGTGCAGGTATAGTATTTATTTTTCAATAACACAGATTAAAAATTCAAATATTCTAAAATTTTGAAGTTTTACGATATTGTAAGGAATATAGATATGCAACAGTTAAAAAACTACCAATTACTAACAACAACTATTTTTAGAATTACAAATATAGAGTTCTGGATGTAAAATGCGATGCATAATTAAGCTAGTGTTGTTGCTTATACTGTTTTTATAACAACATTTTAGGAGCAATTCCGTCCTGATTTTAGCTCGAATGACACCATCACATGCTCCTGATCAAATTACAAGACATGTATTCCTTTATCACCGATTTACGCATCTTTTGACAGCCTGTATGACAAGGGTAGCGTAGAAACTAAAATGTTTGTGAAGCTGAGGAATTATACAAAACGAGTTCATCATTTTAATACAGTAGTGAATCTGAATCTCAGGCATCGAAATTTATTTTTCAATTTAAAAACTTATTTTTTAATTTGGTCCTTCTCTCCCTAGTACTCGGAACTCTTCCAAGTTCCAGTTACCAATTATTTAGTGACGTTCATCACTGTAAGGAGTATATTCTTGGAGTGAAAGAAGTATACATTTTGTTTTATGACTGGGTGAAAAACACTTTTTAGATCAACACTTAAATAACGAGGATGCACGTATCGTTTTGAAAACATTCCAAGTTCCATGTTTTTAGAAAGGATGGTACTTTATCTCAGATACTACATTAATGCATAAACTCCCGAAATAAGTTATGAAATAATTTTTAGTTTAATGACGCATTCTTTCATGGCAGGTTCGTGGGATGCGATTTTCTATTGTCCTCCATCGAGCATGTGATATTTCTGCAGGTTGACAATTAACTAAATTCGAATAACGTTGTTCGAACGACATACATTTGCACATTTTGTATAAACATCGTTTATCTAAACTTATATCATGTTGATCGTCCGCTGATTAATTAAAAATAACTATCACAGATTGTTTTTTGTATTTGGTTAATCCTTTTTATTTTGCTGCTGAATAGTCTTTAGAACTTTCAGATTGTCCATCTAAAATTTCTAGACTCCAGTGTTGAAATATGTGCTTCAGAATCAATTCGCTTGCAAGACCTGTTCGAACAATTATAACAGCTATTATTTATCATTAATTAATTATTATGATAGTAGTATCAATCCCTATCCATTGTTTTAAAAACTTTAAATTAGTTAAAACTGTTATAACTTTCTAGTTATCTTATTCTTACAAGTTGCAACTTTATTTACTATCACTTATTTATATTAGAATCTGTAGTTTCGGATTTGTTTGATGTCGTTGATTAGGTTGGTTCTCTAGTCGGTAATAATATGCGTAACTTTTGACAGCAGAGTGTACTTTCCACTTATCCGACAGTAAGGTAAACATTTTGAAGCAACCTTATGATTCCTTTCTTCCCGTTCGCAAGCAACCAACATTATTCTTTCTAAACCTTTCGAGATTTTTATAATGTTATCTAATCGGTTCGGTTGTTCCCTAAGTGATATCTTTTGAATCCTCCTACAAGAACATATAGGCACATTTGCATTTCGCAATGATGGATCTTATATGGCATTTAATAATTTTTACATTCAAATCATAGTATAGTGGTTTCACTTTAGGATATTTAACTAAAACTTGTTTTAGAGTGTTTAATGCGCTATAACAGCTAACTACTATTTAGACTAAACGGGAAGACTACATTCCAAGAATCTCCTTGATTTTCATCATGATACTACATTAAGGGACCTACAGGAATCACGAATAAGATTATCTTTTTGATATAATATTAATGCTCTTTGTATTAAGGTATAATTATCTTGTGCATATCACAGATTTTTACGAGTGCATAAAAAGCAGTGGTTTGAAATGTATCCTGTATCTCTCTTTTTGTTTTCTACAGAAAAGAACTGAATAATCAAGCGTACGAGTGAAAAAGAAACAGATTTAATGATATGGGCATTTAGTTTGTAGTATTATAAAGTAAAATTAAATGGTTTAAAGATTCATACTTGGTATTTACATGTGCCTTAACGAATTACTAAACTAAACCCTTTCATAGCAGCATGTATCACAATTAAGAGGAATTGAAATCGAATTATCCTGTTAATAATTTTGAATGTTGCAGATATCTATCCTCCTTGCTGTTGAAATCGTACTTCCTCCTTACGGCTCAATCGAAGTAAACTCAATGAAGATAAAACTGTTTGAAAGCCCCTTACAAGATCAACACAAATGTGCTCCATCTGAACAAAAAATAACCACCTAGAATTTATACTTGTCAAATCCATATACGATTTCAATTCATTTCACTTTTTATACTTTTCCTTTTTACGATTCAGCGACACTAAAAGGAAACATACTTGGAAACCTCAATAAATACTGTTTGGTTTGCGATAAAGGGAGCTTCAGAGTCTTTTACGACGCCTTAAATGTCCCGAAAATACACTCCATTCTCCTGCGCCTTGGAAGAAAATTTTCATGTAAACTGCAGAGCTGCTCTCGGAGCATTTGAATGTCTAGTAATTGCCCCATTTCTCACCAGAGATAGTGGCTGGGGTAAAGCGATGGAAACCTCACCTATCTCTAGCACATTCAACAGAGTAGATAAAAAGAAGTCTCGCACCTTCGGGGGTGGGGATTTATTTATGTTCGGGGTGGGTTGCCACCGTGACTCTTCTGGTGATTAAAAAAACATTTCATTTTTTAAGTGTCTCGTTTGCGTCACTGCTCATTGTCAAGGTTGCTGTACTTTTTTGTGGCATTGGAGAGTGTTCGTGACTGCTTTTTTTAAATTCTGTTTCATTGGTAAAAGTAATAAATAGGTTGCTTATGCATTCTGATTCCATGCCGACAAGGTCTCGTTTAAATAATGTGCCTTTTTGTGTAAAGAACACGTGATATTCCGACATGCGTTCCAACCAGTTTCAGCCTTCTAATTACAAATTGAAAGTTTCTTTAAATTACTATTAGGGAGACTCAGTGGCTCATTGGCTTTACAAAGTGCGCTACCAACCTGCTAAATTCGATTACTGTAACTTACCACGTTCTATCTTATTTCACTAGAAACTTTCCTTGTGCGTATAAGCCCACTGCTTGACATAGTCTGCTTTCCGTTTGACGCAACTAAATAAAACAGACCTTGCCCTATAAAACCAAAGTAACCAACCCAGAATTATTTAACTAATAACTGCTACTGTTTAGCCATAAATTTTGATGTGTCCAATAACAAAATACTGATATGGAAACTTTCTTATTGCTATATGATTTTAGACGGATGCATCCATTCTTACCAGTATCACATCCAGGAGGCGAATGATGGACTTTTTCACCCCCAAAAGAATAGAACAATTTTGATTTCCATTTACTACAATATTTTTTGAGCTACACTAAAGTCTACCGCATTTTATTCCATTATATCATTTTTCAGCTATTAATTTCTTTAAATACGTGGTTGAAAGTGTGATATAAACATAATTTATCATTATACAATCAGTTTAGAGGAATGACTCTAGTAATGTTACGATGATCCCTTGCTTGCTCCTATCTGTGAGCAAAAAATAAGTGCCTTGCCCTAAGGAAGGCAGATGAGAAGAAACATCGCGTGGGGTTAGATTGTTGTTGAAAAGGACTATCGACTCCAACGACAACTCCGAACGTTTAGTCAGCGTTTATGTCGATACCGTCGTCTGAGAGAAGATTTCAAGCGAAACATAAATCCGGCCATTCTTTATCCTAACAAAACCATTTGTATAAAGTTCAGTGGATCTCCAAGTAAAGCTGATTTACATTTAAACTGCATACCACCTCGAACCAAAAAGATATGAATGGAAAAGTTATTAACTGTATAGTCTTCAATGAAATTTAACCCCACCTTGACAGTAATTTGGATATTTGTATAGCCATAGACAAAATAATTTTCTTGCATGTTATTAAAATCATTTTCAACTCAAATTGTTTAAATAAATATTATTTGCTTAATTTTGTACAAAACTTTTACACGTACAAAATCAAGATTTGTAACAATTTTTTTAAGTTTCATATATCATCCATTTTTTGCCCTAACGAGTGAAGGAGTATTGAGTCAGGAGATGCATTGTGATTTCATGGGAAGCTATTTTCCTCTCCGAAAAATGGTTAAATCGGTACTGCTAATGATAACTTTAAGGAACCCCCACTCTAAAAAAACCAATAGGTGAATGTTTTTCACAACAAATTTAACACATTGACGAACAAAGGCGCAGAATTGTACTCCGTGTTCTGAAACACAGCCCCATACAATTGCAATTGTTCTGCAGGCATTTTGTCCGAATTTTGAAAACTGCAGTAAAATCAAAATCAGACGTAAATAGAATTATCGGCTAAACATGTAGTATATATTTATATTAAAACACATCGAAATTAATTAACTCGCTTCATTTAAAACCAAGGCATACTTTCAGAATTTGCAATTCTGTCGATAACTTTTGAAGTTAAATATTTTGTCATTGACATAGAATATATGTTATTTATAAAGTGCTTGTGGTAATTTGAGGTTTTGTAGGGAGGTTATTCCGTAGCTAAACAAAAAATAAAGATGTGACAAGGAGCGGGCTTTACACTGCAGAACATCGTAACTTATGATTGAAAAAGAAATCGGCCAAATTTTTGATAAAAGTAATGAAAAATTGTTCTGCAAAGACCTTGTTCTGCAAGGTACGTCGCAGTTTTGAGCACTTTATGCTCCCGGGTTAGCGAATCTGCAATAAAAATTATTCTAATTTACACATATTCAACACAAATCCTAAACACAGTTTCAGATAAGGAGCTATTGGATTTCAGATTGATTCCTTTTATGGCAGTTTTGAAGCAAAAATGCGGGTGGTGTGTATGTCAAAGTACAGTATTAAAAGCGCGATTGTCTTTGCCAATGTCATCACCATTTATAGTCCTAACGAAACAGAAATGGAATCGAGACATTGTTTATTAAGCAGTAATTGTACGGATGAAGCTCAACAATCAACTTCAAGGGAAAATGGACCGATAGTGGAACTTCCGTTGACTGCACTATCCTGATTTGATTCCATTGAATTTATTGCTTTCTCGTACTGTCATATTATATTAAGAAAGAACTCAATCTCTTGTTTACTTGCGTCATAGAATAAGTGAAACCACAGAAGCAATCTCACGTATATGGTTACCCAAGTATGGTCTGAAGTAGAAATTAATTTTGATATCAATAGGGCTGTAAAGGGTTCAGTCACTGAGTATACAAGTGAGTTCTACTCACACCATGAAGAATTCTTGTAATATTGTGAATTTGTATCCTTGTAAACGTGTAATATTACACATGATAATATATCGCACTCCGGCAAGAAAAGTGACACAAAACAAAAAAATAAAATTTTTGATGTTATGTCGTTGAAAAATATGTATGATATGAAAAATTCTATTATATTCTATAGAATATAATAGAAGTTAATACCATAAATACTTATTTAAAATTTGAAAGAAGCTTATGCTATTTCAATGTAAGTTTTATAGTATCCTTTAAGCTGATGTTTCTCAAATTCTGCAATTTTGAGTAGTGTCACTTTTCTTGCCGGGGTGCGATATGCTGTATGCATAACTGTTTTAAAATGATCACTTAATAAATTTCGTTTAAAATCTGGTCTTTGATCACTATGTATATTGTGTGTACTGTGACGTCTTATGTATCCATCTCATAATAGAACAGTAGAAGTATAACTGAAATTTCATGTGGTTGTCCATTCGATATGAATGATATTGAATGGTTAATTTTTTCCTCGGGATTAACCCTATCTCCTTAACTATAGTAGAGGATAAGTTGAGCAGCTGTAAGTGCATACAAACGAAGTAAACTATATGAGAACTAATACAGGGGAATGTTCACTAAAAACAGTTATTTTGTTTTAAAATGCGTTTATCGTGATTCATGCTACCCTAAGCAATTATTTTTGAAATTACTATTTAAAGTATAGTGATAGTTATTTAAATTTCTACAATTCATAATAAATTAAATGATAAGACATTGAAAGAAATTGTTTAATCGTTTGAAACAGAAATAAGAATTAGAGACTTGTGAATACTTGAACTTTAATGAATAAATTTACCAATCCAATTGTAACTAGTATGAAACATTTCTAAATTTCAAATAGGCTTTCAATGTTTTGTAATTCAAAAGGGAAACACTGCTAAGAAAGGGATTAATGAATTACAATACAGTTGAATAGGTTTTAAATCTTTTTTCGCAGTCATTATTTGTATAGTTCTGTAGATTCCTTATTCACAACCATCAAATGAATACATAAGGGCACTGCCAGAAAAATGTTCGTTGTTTAAAAAAAATTGATGATACCCTAACAATTTCATTGAAAAATATTACATTACTTTTTCTGGCTTAAAACTATGATCCAAACTTTTAATTTTAAAAGTTAGAACAATTTCTTCAGATCACAGGAGTTTTTATTTAACAGCAATTATCTTTTTTTTTTTCAAGATAAATTTAAGTATACAAAATAAATCAGATAGAAACTTTAAGTTACCAAAACAACCGAATATCAAACATTATTCCCAATGAGTCTAACAGTTATAAAAAAGTTAATATTTTTATAAACAAAATAAACAGTTTTGTTTATCCACACATTGTTTAACTAAATTACACTGACAAAACATACGCTTCAACACAAAACGAGAAATTTTACCAGAAAAACAAAAAGTATGGAGAGGATTTAATCTATGAACAAAATATCCATCATAGAATACTTAAATATTAAAGGAATGAAATTTTACTAAATAGTTTATATGTAAGCGAGGTCTTGGGGATTCACTGATGCTATACAATTTAGAAATTATGAAGAAGCAATCCTTTTATTCCCCTTTAAGTTACATAGTTGTAACCATCAGTGCTTACTAGATTTTGTTTGTGGAAATCGCATGGGGCCATAATTAGGTAAAGTATCCACAACAATTTTAACTACAAAAAAGTGTATCTTTAATCTCATTTTAATATTATTGTGAACATAGGACATATTTACCGTGGAAAAAGTTCTCCTTACTATTGCAGAATAGACTCATATTAATAACTGTTTTTCTTTCTATTCATATCTCAAAGCGCATCTGAAGATACACCAAATCAGTGTCGGAAGTCAGAAATAGTTTTAGGTTTCATCACAAGATGGCGACACGAGAGAAACGTGATGTGATTAAAAGTTTTCAGCAGGGGGGGGGAGCATTGTTTGAACAGCTGCATAGAAAGGAAATGGATGAGGGAATTTTCTCCTTAGCTGACGTAAAATTCCCTAACGCAGAGAAACAAGAAAACCCGGCATCGTGCATCAATTATAATTCAACTTTTGCAATAAAATACATAAAGGAAATAAAGCTAGTTTTAAATTCTCACAACCTGTCGAAATACAGGGGTTAATTTAGCTTAACTTTCTCGACACGAGATAATTTATACTGTAGTAATTTGAAAACAGTATTTTTACATTAATGAAGGCTGTCTATAGTTTTAGTTCAAATATCGGGCTATTTAATCGCCATTGTAAGAAACATTTAATAAATCTTATTTTTTTTTCTTCTCATTTAACTCTTAACTGTTGATTATTGGAAACTATAATAAATATTTTGTGCGGCAAAGGTATTGTACTTTCAATTTAATACGAGGGTATACGGATTTTCAAGTGAAGTACGATTACCAATACTAATTATTATACCCCATTTAAACAAAATAGATTTCCTCAGATTTGCGTATGTGAATGTATCAGAAAGTGCATTGAAAAATCCAATTTTTATAAGCACATATCGATGAATACGCTTTTAACATCCTTCATGTTAATTCCTCATTTAATCATCACGGTTTAAACATAACTCTTATGTTGCTTTGGTTATGATGATATTATTTTTGTGCGTTGTGATACTTTATCTTTTTAAGGCCATTTTAAAATTATAAAAGCAACCGAGATTTATGAGCCACAGAAAATTGTTGCCGAGAATCAAAATTTACAAGTTAAAATCAAGTTGCTACCTAGCAATTCTTCTGAATAATATTGTTAGTTTCAGAGTCTACTTCTGAATTTTTAATATTCTTGAAAGCAGTTTAGAAAAATGCATAATTGATAATTACAATTAGATGATTGAAGTTAGCCTCGAATTTAAGCGTTTTAAAAGTTATTAAATCAACCAAAAAACACTTACTTAAATAGATTTAAAAATTTACAGGAAGATACATTTCAAAGAACTGGGGTACTTTGTCACCTAGAATCGGTAAAACTTGAGGTATATCACTTGGTTTTCGTGAACAAGCCATGTTAAAAAATGTCCAGTAACTTCACAATCATCTAAAGTAAGTCGTGATAAAAAAGTTAAATTTTTCATGTATCCTGAAACTTCATTATAACCCCAAAATACACTACCCTATAATATTGGATCGGACGCCAGCGGATTTGCATAAAACCCGACTACTTGTTTTTCGTGGTAGGGCCTGGAACCGTTGCATGTTGTTCCTGGTCAATTGAACGCCGATGCCACATGAACATTTTGGACCATCAGGTTCTGACTATGCTCAGGCAATTTTATGGAATTAACTAATGTTGCTTCCAGGACGAGAACACTCCATATCATGTTGCAGCCTCAATCAAGCATTGGTATCACATGATAAGGATATAAAATGTCTTCTATGGCCTGCTCAGGGTCCCGATCTAAGCCCCATAGAATATTTGTGGGGCGGGTTTGAGCGACGCTTACGGACCAGGGAACCACGTTCACCTTCGAACTAGTGCGTTGTGTATATGCGGCCGAGAAGGTGATCCCATCCACTACCTTTTTGACTGTGATCTCACAAGTCAGTGTCATTTGTTGAAACCTTCTCTGCAACACTACTCTCATTGGTGCCAAAATACTGCCAAGAACATACACTGCCACTACAAAATCCTTAAAGTGATGGAATTTCTCAGCTCCAACATTGATTATATCTGTGAGAGCTGAGAAGTCTAAGTCGAAAGTTCTCAAAATAATTTTGCTTTCCTTTCGAAACTTTTATAGGTCATTTCGGCTGTCTGACATCTGTATTTAACGTTCTGACTTTTGTATCTTACAATATTGTTATTATTATTTTTTCCTTCTGAAAATGATTTTTTTTTGTTTGTTTGTTTATGTTTATGTCCTTTTTTTTTTTTTTTTTTTGTTTTCTTATTTTGTTCTGTGCCAATTTTTCAAACTTTGTCATCCTCTTCTTTTGTCATTTTGTATTTTTGTGCTTACATGTTTTGCCCTTCACTTCTAAAATGTCTTCCCTGACCTGCTCGGAGTCCCGACCTAAACACCATAGAACATTTTTGGGACGAGTTAGAGCGACGCTCACGGAAAAGTGAGCCGCGTCCGAAATCTACAGGTGAGCTGGCGATATTCTTGCAGCAGGAATGGACACAAATACCTATAGCTGTGTATCAAACCCTTGTTGAAAGTATGCACAGAAGGGTTGCTAGTGTAATTGCAACACGTGTAGGACCATCCCCCTATCGAAGCATGTATTCTTTCCCTTATACCACCACACATTTTGCTGTCCGGTCCATTATTGAAGGGAATTGTTTAATGTTTTTAACTTAGACTTTATAGTTAACTACAGATAGAATAATCAAAGTTCACTTTATTCTAAATTTTAAACTGATTCTACTATTAAATGTTTTAATGAAAACCTTCAATTTTAAGTTTCTAGTTGTATTCTAATTAGCTGAAAGTCTTTGTACTTGTATTTAAAGTTACACTTTTTGTACTTAATTATATTTTCCTTTAGTATCTCTGTTAAGAATATCATTGTATGTGATAAGTTTAAGACAGTGAATTATGAACATCCAGGACATAAATTGTTTTGCAAGTTAATAATGCAGTATGATAAGCTATAGACGACTGAGTAACCTACTAAACTTCAAATAAGAAGGCGATTTTTATTATTTCGTTGGTAAGGGTAATCCTTCAAATACATTTTTTTTAGAATTTTACGTATTTCCAAATATTTAGTGATCAAATATGTACTTTATTTTAAAATATTTATTAATTTATCACACAATGATAGTGGTCGTGTCCAGCTGGTTCTCACGGAATAAGCTTTCATTGTGTGCATCAATAAATCTTAGGGGTTTTACACAATTTTTTTTAAATGCTATCCCTTTTAGATTATTAGTGAACTTAGTGAACTTATTAGAACCGGTGCACAATGCCGGTTTTTCAACGTGTGGCGCCACTGCGGCACCAAAGCCCAACAATGCACACATAACCGTGAAATGACGCAAGTACTCATTTAGCATCATTTGCGATAAATATTCTACCGAGAAAAAACGTGTTTATTTCAATAACTTGGTGTAAAAATAAGTATATTTTGAAACAAAATAGAACGTTACTGGATACTACCATTTATTAATTATTATTTAAATTCGATTGATAAATGAAAACAAGGTAATTCAAACCGGACAAGCGTGTGCGGCGAGCTGCGGCGCCGTGGGGAACTACGGTACAAATTGCACGCAAGTTGGACGTGCGACGACGCAGCGGCGGCGAACGTCGAAAAATCAAATGTGTGCGCAGGGTTTTAATACGAGAATAAATCTGAATCATAAGTAAAGACGTTTCCCCTATTTTGTTAACAAATTACAGAGCCATCAAACTGGATGTCAAAAATTTTGGTGTGTGTGTAAAATTTCTCCTAAAGCCCACTTAAAAGATAATAATTGCCGTAAAGTGATTAGGCAAAGTTTGCATGCGCTAAACAATATCGCCTGACTGAACGTGGTCTGTACTTCGAAGGGTGGCCACAGAGGAACTCCACATGTTGATGGAACCCATTAAATTCATAGAGCAGTCAGTCTTCGTGACTGGTTGGTGGCATGTGAAGAGACGTGGTAGCTTTTGTAAGCTTTGATGGAAATTGTGCATACTGTTCAGTTTGATCGGGTAAAATTCGAATTACTTATAGATACCGGGAAGTATACTGATATAAGGATTGGTTTTCCTTCAAGTACAGAAAATTTCTAAAGAGGACAAAATAATCCTTTCTAAAAACTTCTGAAAGATATCTTAAAGTCTGTAGAAGAAAACTCAAATTCGTTCCTCATACATATTTATTACATGTGTTAAGCACTCCTCGATACCTAATCCCTTTTGCGAATTACCGTGGTATCATAGAACTTGAAAGTCATGGTTAAAAATATCAGGTCTCTTACATCTTTTTCTCTATACCAATTTAAATGGATGTCCTAAGACCAGATTAGATAACGTGTCCCTAACAAAATAATAATGTGGACTCCCAAGTACCCAATACTTAATTTATCCAAAAATAATATTTTTTTCCATAACTTTTCCTTTTGAACCATGACATTCAAAATTAGGATTTACACAATTGAAAGAATTCCTCAAACGGGTAAATTCCCAGTAGGGATTTGGTATCGGGCGTACCCAACACATGAAATAAATAAGCAGTGAAGAACACATGTGAAATGTCGCCAACTACAGACATAGATAGCTTTTGCATCTTTTAGAAAAAAAGTTTTTCTCGTCTGAACATTTCTTTATCCATTGGAGTGATACGCAATGACAAGGTTCATACCTTTTAACCAAGAAAAAATCAGACTGAACATCCTTACAAAACTCTTCACATTTCCCAGAGGTTATTTAGAGCTCAGAAATCCGATACGATGGTAAACAGTTCCCCTATCCCTGTAGGGACCTTGATTTCAGGGCACACTTATCCAAACACTTATTAAAATCTCAATACGTATTAGGCACCTGAACTTATGCAGGTTTACAGTTGAGAATGATTAAATACTTCAGTGCATTTCGAAGTCTTAAAGAAAAATTACTTTACTAAAGACTTCGAAAATTCCGAAGTACAAGGGAAAAAATCGCTTATTTTTCAACGCATTTGTCGAATACATTCCTGTAAGCAATTTATAATTTATATTATGATTTTACAAATTTGAAGGAGTACCGGTAATTGAATACACAGAAGGATTTCAAATGCCGGGGTGGAAAAAAATCGAGTTTTTCATATTTTCTTTTATCATAATTTAGGAGGTGGGAACAGAAATAGGTATAAAAGATCTAAATATTTAAAGAGGGCGTCGTTTCCCCCGGGCCTGGATACTTTTTGTGCATTTATTTCTCCACTATGGCTGTATAAATGTATTGATTCCTTATTCTTTTTATCTAAACACATGATGTTTTTCTGCAGTTGTCACAGCACCTAGAACTGCAATACCAATAGTCAATAATCAATTTCACTCAAGTTAAATAGACTTGTTACAGATCAAATAAATATATCAGATCACAAGTCATCTGCAGAAACGGAAACAAATTTTCAACACATAAAGATGATCTTAATCTATTCATAATTGTAAAACTAAAATACTATTTCGTGCTTGAGTACTAATTGTTAAGCACAAGGTATGAAAATTAAATTATAATCTTATTTTTACATTGTTTTTGTATTTGCTTTATCTCATTCTTCTTTGTTTACGCATTGAATAATTATTACCCAATTTAATTCAGTTATCCGTTTTGGGGCCTTCTAATGCAAAATCTTTGCCTTGCCTATTTGGTGTCTGCATGTGCATGAATGTATAGGTCATATTGCGTCCAAATGGTTGGATATGCATATTTTCATAAAACTGCATACGTGAGTGCATACATTCATTTAGTGACTGAACTTAATTCCGTCTGTCCGTCTACTAGTTCTATGTCTGATTTTATGTCTGTTTGTACAACTATCTATGCACTGACGAGCCAAAACATCATGACCATCCCCACAATTTTCAATGAACTCGTCTGGATGACGTGATGGCACGTGATTAAGTGAGAATGGTATTTAACTGCTGCTGGAGAAGGTAAGTAATCATTATTGCACTTACTTTTGCGAGTGATGGGAAAGGCTGCTGATTCAAGCAAATTTGATAGAGGGCAGATCGTAATGGCCCGAAGACTCGGAACGAATATCACCGAAACTGCACGACTGGTAGGTTGTTCACGATCTCACGTTATTAGTATTCATGCAAAGTGGATAAGTGACGGTGACACCAGCAAAAGACGCCAAGGTGTTGGTCGTCCATGCATCATCAAAGAAAAAGGACGTCGGAGACTGTCCCGCTTGGTAAAGCAAACTCGACGTGAGACAGTGGCTCAGCTGACAGCCCAATACAATGCAGGTCCAATACAATGCAGTTCAGCGGACACTGTTGGATAATATTAACTACTTAAAAAGCAATTATTTTTTCCAAAAATTATTTTTTTAACAGAATTTTAATTCTGGAACTTCATTTATTTCAAGTCTTATTTTTTCCTTTGCGAAATATAAACAACTAGGGCCCCGCACCCTGCTCTTTAACGCTCGTCAACTCCCCGAGGCTTTGCAACCCTTATTGGTTCGCTGCGCGAACCTTGCTCGTGTCACTCGTATCAATGAAGACATGTGTCCTAGCAGAAGGGACTGTTTACAATATATAACATTCCAAAAAAAAATTTTCAAGTATAAATTTGTTATATTACAGAAAAGTTATACAGTACCTCTGGAATCAGAACTTGAACAATTTGGAATTCAAATGAAATCTTTGAGCAAATTTTGAGTCGTAGAGTGAGCGCTGCTTTGGAAATCGAATACCCAGTATGTTGTTTGTTAGCTGCAACAGCTCGACTAATATTCAATTTTTTTTCAATCAAATTTCATCTGATAACGCTGTAAATTCAATCGAGGCGCGAGGCTACGTGGTAAACAAACAATCGTACAATGTTGCCAAAACACGATAACAAATAACGTCATTTCCGAATATTTTGGGAGTGTTATATTTTTCAGCGTACGGTAACGAATTGGAAACCTGTGTTCGACGACCACATGCAGTGATATTTTCTGTTTTTCTTCGCTCAGAATTCATTTGCGTCTCTAAATCATGTCCTCTTTTTAGTTGTAGATTGTGGCAATTGTGTGAGTGATCGAAATAAAAATAGTCACGAATATAGAGCAATTGTTTTCTCTCTAACTTTGCTTTAGTCTTATATCGCTGTTTTTCTGTTGTAAATTAAATATTAATTTATTTAATAAATTTTAATTCCTTTTCATCATACTCATAAACGCCACCAACTATTCGATTTAAAGCCACAAGTAAGTCATAAAAATTCTGTACAGTACTTTTAAGAGGAATTTTGCCGGTATTGGAATACTTTTTCATTGTTACCGGAGGTCATAGTGGCCTACTTTAAAAGTTAAAGCTATACTTAAGAAAATTAATAAATCAGCTAAACGTTTTTTAAAGCAATAATTTTATGTAAAAAAGAGCTGTCGAATCGATTTACCATTTTTTAATGGTAATAGATTCCTTTGCTTTGTCCGTACTGAAGACACAACATTTTAAAACAAGTACTTTTATTATTATATCTACCACGAAATGAAATGTTCAATAAAAATGTACTTGCTTTAAAAAAAACTTTAAAATAAATATCTTATCAAATTGTCAATACCTCTCTCTCATCAATTTGTCACCCTTCCTTTAATAGTGGCGAAATTTGAAGATGGCACATGCCAGTGCAAGATGGCCACATGTCGAAAAATGTTGCTAAATAAACTATGAGTTCGAGAGGATTTGCAGTAGATTTGTCATTTTTACGAATTGAGAAGAGCAATTTTACATTAAATTAATTTAAGAAAGTACTTTCATAATCCTTCTCCAAAACGATCCATCAAAATAGCCCTTAGTTTTAACCTTAGTGTAACCTTTCGTCATTTTATTAAAGTTTTCTGATACAGCAGGGATGTGATATATGTAAAATGTATTATATTTATGGATATGCATGTACAGGATTTGTGTCCAAAGTAAGTTGTAGAAATTTTTTAAATGTCGAATAGATGTTTAAATTTTATTTTCTCTTACTTAAATGGTTTGGCATTTTTCTACGAAAAAGAATGGTGATTATTCTGGTCACATTTTCAATTAGTAAGGTAAGGTAATTTTGTTTTAAAATTTTGATGTTTTAGTTTGAATTCGACAGACATATGCTGAATATTTTGTATAGCTATTTGTCACGAGAAATTCAAAACAGGAAAAACTATAGTATAATTGTTAGCTACATTGATCAACTGTATGGAGAAAACTTCCCGCGTGTTTTACCTCCTCTTAGAAATGTGGAATGGTGGGGAAGATTATATTATTGAGTATTGGAAAATGAATCCCTGCTAGTAAGGAATAAGCAGCTTATTTAGTCCAAAGTGGTAATGCTCATGTGGAAAGGGCCTTTGCCATACTAAAATTACTTTACTTAAGATTTTAATGAAACGTTAAATTGAACCTAACTATGATTCGTTTTATAGAGTTGAGACACATTTTTAATATTTATGTAAGGCTATTTGCTATGATCTAATGTTCCGATTATAATATTTCAAAAAATGTCATTAAGGAGACATTATGTTTCTCCAATTGTTATGTGCGGTGTAAGGCTTCATAATGTAACTGGGTAAGCTGGTGTCTTAAGGTTGCTTGTCACAACGAGGCTTGATATAGTGGCAACCTTTCGCACTATCAGTGTGCAGGATTGCCTTGGCATTGTCATCGAGCATGTCTACCCCCTTTGTATATTTGAAGCATCTGCCTATACGCAGATCCCACCTGCTTCGTATCAAAGCAATTAGTAGAGAATGAGATTTGGCGACACTGAAAAGCGAGAGAACTTTTAGGGTTATACTTTTTTTTCTATGCTTCTTCTCACGTTGTGGAGTAGAACTTGTCTGAAAGTTTTTGAATAATAATAGTTTGCGTGTGATGTAGTGTTGTGTTTCTTCTGTCTCTATCTTTCCCTGGTTATTGAGTTTTTTTAATGCTTGACAATGTCAAAACACACGACACTTTATGGGCTTTGAGCTACATCTAAATCTTAGTAAATAATTTAAGATCTGATTTCATATGCTTCATTTTTATCTAAAAGAAATCATACCCCGTTGTGTTGCTCTAGTACGTCGTTAATTCAAAATTACCAATTACCTAAAAGGAACCATTCGAAGTACATAAGAAACGAAAATTCAAAATAGTTCTTTTTTTGCCAATCGAGGACCATTGGCGATTCTCAAAAGCGACCTTTATTTAATGAGGCGAGTAGTGTGCAGGATTCAATGCTTCTCAATGTCAAAACACATTAGACTTTATGGGCTTTGAGCTACATCTAAATCTTAGTAAATAATTTAAAATCTGATTTCACATGCTTCATTTTTATCTAAAAGGAACTACCTCGTTGTGTTGTTCTAGTACAACGTTAATTCAAAATTACCAATTACCTAAAAGGAACCATTCGAATGATATAAGAAGCGAAAATTCAAAACAGGATTTTTTTTTTGCCAATAGAGGACCATCCGGGTTTTCCAAATGCAACCCTGATTTAACGAGTCGAGATGAGTTGATGATTTAATGCTTCACAATGTCAAAACACATGGGACTTTTTGGGTTGAGCTACATCTAAATGTTGGTAATTTAAGAACTGATTTCACATGCTTCATTTTTATTTAAAAGGAATCATACCCCGTTGTGTTTCTCTAGTACGTCGTTGATTCAAAATTACCAATTACCTAAAAGGAAACATTCAAAGGCTATAAGAAACCAAAATTCAAAATCGGATTTCGTTTTTGCCAATAGAGGACCATCCGGATTTATCAAAAACAACCCTGATTTAACGAGTCGGGCAAATTCCGTTGTTATCATGAGCACCCCTCTCTGCACATGGTGGTAGTAATGTGGGCTACGCAATCTCTCGCAGGTTGGCGGTACAGGCGCGCCATCTGATGAGCGGAAGGGCGATCAATGGAGCCCAGTGACCTACATATTTGGTGCCGGACCCACTCCACGCCGACTCCGAGGAACACCCCCTGGCACCCCTTTCGCTGTTACTTTATTTATTTACTCCGGAGAAGCATCGTCGCGAAGTGGCGCTTGCTCCCGAAAGAAGCCTACGTGCCCCTCAGTGATTGATCCCGATGTCGGGCTCAGGAAAGAATTTAGGGAGACGGGGGATGACAAAATGAGGATTTTCCCGTTGTTTTTATCGAATTATTGTCTCTAAAGGGCAGAAGAATCTAGGAAGCTGTAAGGTTGATACTTTGGCAACATGTTAGTATTTTTACTTCGCTGTGCATTTAGTATGCTTCCAAAAACTTTGAAAGTGTTTCAGAAATAGGTTCTTGTTGGAGGTCATGTGGCTTCCACAAAAAAACCGCATATGTGAGATAACACATGGGATAAATGTGTTGTACGTTTTTACCACAGGCCAGCGTACTAGAAACGGCATAGCGATCAGGTTTACCCAGTTCGCAGACGGGGAATTGAATAATAACATTGAATATTCTCGACCCATTTCAAGTTTTCTATCCGTTTTGGACTCTTCTGATGCCAAGTCCGTCTCTTGCGGGTTTGGTGTCTGTCTGTCTGTCTGTATATGTGTGCTCTATACACGTCACACTGTTTAATATATTTCCATGAAACTTTGCAGGTTGCCTAAGTTTGTCTGTCCGTCCTTCTGTGATATGTTCGATTTTGTGTTAGTGCGTTTGTACAGGCATCACATGAATTGTATTCCAGATAGTTGATGGCGATGGGCTTTATTTTCTAAGTTATACTCTTGAACCCGTCAAATTCTTTTATCAGGCCCGCAAAAAAAATACGGCCGTCCTCACTTAGATTGCTACCACCATGTGCAGTGGGGTGCTTATAATACAACTGAAACGGAATTATAATTGTTACTAGACTAGGCTCACGTATGGGGAAGTTAGAAATGGATTCCTCCATCAGATACGGTCCTCCAGTAAAATCAGCCCTGTTAATAGGTTTACACATCAAGAAAACCTGATATTCTTAGCGGATAAAATACTCTTCGGGATTGATCCCAGACCATCGACAATATCCTGTGTTGCCTCAGTGCTGCGTTAATTAACTACCTACCTAGAGGATAACGAGTAATAAATGTTTAAAAAGGCATCAAAGTAGGAACATGGCGTTTTACAAAAAGATAAGGGTCTACAAAACATGGTCATGACAAATTCTAAAATTTTAAACAAAATTAATTCTCAAAGCAATTTTTGAAAAATCTTCAGTTTTGATATTCGCTAACAAATTTCCGAAATAGTTGGGATGAGTAACTTATTTATCTAGAGTTTTTTTAAGGTCCTTGTGGTCTTTGGTAGAATAGACACTGTATGTGTGGATGTTTTCCGTTACGAATAGCCCGTTGTGTTGCACACACACATACAAAGAGGACGTTAATCACAATACTTACTGCTAATGGTCATATTTTGTTCTTAAATTCCATTAGATGTTCCAAAAGCACTCATTAAGGGTGGAGGTTTCTTGTGGTAGGAGAACTACATTTTTAATATTATGACATTAGAAAAAATAATGGTGGCCAAAACACTGCCGAGTATTTACCAAACCTTCGTAAAAATCTGATTCTAAAAGTAGTTCTTTACAAAAATTACTTTAATTAATTAATTTATTTATTTCATAACTCATATTGTACGCTAAAATTTAAGTCAGATAAAAAATAAAGATCGTTTTGTTTCTCTTATACTACCATAATAACAAAAATACCACCATGGTAGAAATATTTCTTTAGAATAAATGAATAAAAATCTGGGAAACAAATGTAGATTTTGGAGCTACAAACTTTCCATAATCATAATATAAAATTAGCTAGACTAGAAACAAGGTGTCCAGGGATAAAATATAATGTAACAGGGTGTTCATAAAGTCTCTTTACAATTTCAAAAATTTATTACAAAGACAAATGAAAAGACAGATAAGTGTAAATTACTTACTACCTCATTTAATACATTCCTATATGGGCATCATTAGTTACACGAAGCACATCAAGAGGATACTCCATTTCTCGCCATGTTCGCTGCACCCTCATTATTGGTAGTTATGTAGTTATGTAATTGGTAGCATGTAAATAGCTATGGCAATGTCATACACGATATCTTTAAAATAGTCCCATTTTTTTTTACTACAAGGCCAGAAGTGATGGCCACTTGTGAAAGAGCACCCAATAGGCGACCATCATTACCCTTAACAAAGAACAGTACAATTTATATCCATGCCCTGACCCCGGATTCTAACCAGGAACCTTCCGATCCAGAGGCCAACACCTTAGCCACTAGACCGGTTGGTCGGCATAACTCCACAGAAAGAAGTCGAGGGGAGTTATATCTGTGAACGAGGTGGCCAGGGAACTGCACCACCCCTTCCAATCCACCGGTCTGTAAATGTTTCACTTAGGAACCCAAGGATATGCAGTCCCCAATGGGATGGTGTATCGAACAAAGGTACGGAACATCACTAATCTAAAACTGAGGATCACTGATGCCATTGCCACCATTGATAAGGGTATGCTACAGCAAACAATGGTAAGAAATCGAGTACCGTCATGATTTGCTTCGTGCAACTAATGGTGCCCATGTAGAGGTGCATTAAATGAGGAAAAAAATATCCTTAACTATATACCCCCCCCCGTCTCATTTTATAATAATTTCCACTTATCTGTCTTTTCATTTGCCTTTGTAATATATTTTTTGAAATTGTAAAGAGACCTTATGGACACCCTTGGATTTAAAAATTAGCGATCCAAATTTAGTAACGCTACTGTAAATTGTGAATTTCGTGCACAATTTGATATGAAAATGGCCCCTTATGCAATTTTATGGTTAGAAGACATTATTACCACTATCTAAAATCACCCTTACTCTAATGTATGGTATTCACAAACAATGATGTCAAGTTGAAATTGTTTTACCACAGTAACATTAATGTTTAAGATTCATCCTTACTCTAATGTATGGTATTCACAAACAATGATGTCAAGTTGAAATTGTTTTTCCACAGTAACATTAATGTTTAAGATTCATTATATTGTTGGTTTGAAGTTCAAAATAAATAAATGTTTATACCCTTCATTATGATGGTATAAGTGGCTCTTTGTTTGCATAAAACAGGAAAAGAAAAATTTAAGGAACTTTCCATAATTATCAAACTTTATAAAAAATAATACATTTCATATCCGTTTTGCAATCTGCAGTCTTCCTTACATGAATTCAATCCAGTTTTGACCTTCGTGACCAATAGAATTTTTCTTAGGAATCGTTCAACCAATAGCAGTGGTTTTTGTTAGTTTTGTAAAAACAGCATTACAGCATCGTGACCGCTCAGAGGTTAAATTATACCTTAATGATTTGAATCTTCGATAATGAATTTTCAAGCTATATAAACCACAGAATATAGCAATAATGGAACTGATTCATCTTTTCATAAATTAACTAGTTTCTTTCAAGCCTTATATAAGTATCTCAATTTTACGAAATGTTGATGTAATAACAAAAATTTCGGATGTATATCCATTTCCGTTTCCGAGAAATATTTCAAAAGATTTCCTATCTGTTAATAGAAATATAAACAAACATAAAACGACCCTCTGGGGATTGTATTTCATGGAGAAATATTGCGAAATGCTGGTGGAAAGGTTCCTGAAAGGAATAATTTCGATTGCAATCAAAATGGCAATCTGTATAAAGGTGGTTTAGGACAATTATCAAAGTATACATGGTCACTAATTTTCAAAACGGAAACACAAATTGTAGAAAATGAATAAACCCCCAAAAATTTGCTTGTGTAAAGTTCTTGTGCAGATTGCATGGACAACATACACTACCCTACAATAATGAACCGGACGCCAGCGGATTTGTATAAAATCCGACTGCTTGTTTGGGGGTGCTTTTCGTTGTTTGGCCAGGTACCTTTGCAACTAGTTCCTGGTCAATTGAACATCGAAGCCTACATGAACATTTTGGACAATCAGGTTCTTCCTACGATCTTGCAATTTTATGGAATGAACGAATGTTACTTCCACGACGACAACACTCCATGTCATTTTGCTGTCTCTGTCAAGCAGTGGTATCAAGATATGGATGCAAAACGTCTTTCCTGTCCTGATCAGAGTCCCGTTCTAAGCCCCATAGAACATTTGTGGGACGAGTAAGAGCGACCCTTACGAACCAGGGAACCACGTCCGAAATCTACAGCTAAAATGGCGACATTCTTGGCGCAGGATAGGACACAAATACTCATTACTGGGTATCAAAACCTTGTAGAAAATATGCACATAAGGGTTGCTAGTGTAATTGCAGTACGTGGGAGACCATCATTTACCATTTAAGCATGTATTCTTTCCCTTATACCATTTCATCTTGCTGTTCGGTCCGTTATTGTATTGTAATGTATTTTCGTCTACATACTTAATTGATTCAGGTAAAACGGTTGGTTGTTGAATTAGCGTTGTACTGGAGGAACGCAACGGGTTCTTGGTGATGGTCCGGGATCAGTATCGAACTTATTGATTCAGAACTTCTTAATGAAATACTTCCCCTATTCGTTCCCAATTTTTAAATCCTAAACCTAGGAAAACTGCATTGGTTAGCTTTGCGAACCGTGTGTTTATCTTACTTATTTAAATACTTCTTAGGATAAAACATACAACGAAAATTGAGTTAAATGAAAAACATAAATTTAAGGAGTCTGGTAGGGTAAGTAGTTGAATTTTACTTCACTAATGAATATCACAACTGGTTATTGATGATGGTCCGTGAAGTGAAAGATCCGAAGACAACATGTTATTATATACGAATATAACACCATAACATAATTATGAGCCGTGGTCGGACCTCGAGGTAGAAATCTGAGTTTGCACTCCAATCATCCACACCACGACTAAGTGAGGACATTTAAGATCATGACAGATTTAACGTACATCAACCCCCAAGTACACGGCGGTCTTAGGTGGGGTTGAGTTTTAAACCTGCAACCCTGCGGTCGCTAATCCGTGATATCTGGTCTATCATGGTCTGTAATATATCTGGGATGAAACCTATCAATTGCGTATTTAGTCTTTTATAATATTCACATTGTATTGAAAAAATTCTATGGTATTGTACTGGTAGAAACCTACAGAGGTAGTAGTCATTATGATGATGTCTCTACTGGAAGGAAGTGTTTGTCCGTCGCTACGCAGAGTCCTGACGAATCTATGGCACTTACAATAATGAAATTGGGCACACAGGAAGTCCGAATGTTTTGCGATTTTTGTGTAGCGTCCGAATTTTGAAATTTAATCAAGAACATTTTTTTAATCAATTAATTTTTTTTCACATTTCGTTCTTCTCATCGGAATGTGACGTCATAGAAGAAGGAGAGCATTTTGCTATTTTCGACCGCTGACGTTATAAGCATATTTCGTCCTAATGTCTTTGGAATCATGGAAAGTTTTCCGATCCTAGCGTGTTTTGATTTATCTCTAATATTATAAAAGGAAGAGTTTGTCTGTTTTCTGCCGCAAAATCCTGACGATTCTATGGCACTTACAGCAATGAGATTTGGCACACAAGTAGTCCAAATTTTTTGAAATTTTTGGGTCGCGGCGAATTTTAAAATTCAATCTAGAACATTTTTAAATGAATTTAATGAAATTTAATCATTATTGAATGCTACAGCATAGAAGACATCACATATTCTTAATTTATTGCTTTCATTTCCGTTTTGATTTTGATCGGGGGAATAATTTTTCAGCCAGACGATAAAAACAAACAACTGGAGTCAATTAGTTCTTTTTCTATCTCCTAGACAGTTAAAGATAGAGTAAAAATTTCAGTGGATTTGAAATCTGCTGAAAATTTCACATTACATCCATACCTAAAAATATGATTTTTTTTTGTATCAATAACTTTTAAATTGAATATTTTTTTTTCTAAAGAGATTGTGACGTCACGGTAACTTTCCCTTTCCAAAAATAAACAAATTGCATTTCGTACCGTTCGAGTTAAAAATAAATAAAAAATAAACCAGATTACATCTTCTGTCCCATTTCCGCGAATGAGAGCAAGAAATAAAAAAAACCTATTGACTGGGATTGTTGAGCTTTTTTTTTTCGTAAAATCGTAATCGCTAAAGATAAATTAAAAATTTCAACGGATTTGAAATCTGCGGAAAATTTTACTTTAAATTGATACCTGAAAATATGATTTTCTTTAAATAAATAATTTTAAAATGAATATAGCATTACCGGATTTGAAATCTGCGGAAAATTGTACACCAGATTAATACCTTACATCACGACGTTGCCTGTGGTGTTGGTTGGTGAAGCTAACCAACACCACGGGCAACGCCGGGCTAGCCACGCAGTGACTAGTGTAGTTTATAATAGCCACTTCGAGACCATCACGACGTTCGTTTGAAAACCAAACCAAATGAAATTACGTAGCAATCACCAAGGTTTGGCGAGCGTTAGCGAGCAGTAGACACACGTGAACCCAAGAAAGCCGTGCTGGCCACTCAGTGGCTAGTACTCCGATAAATTGCAGATAACTTTAAACCCTCTAAGTCGCTCGTCCAAGTAATGTTCGGAGGGGTTTGTGCGTTGTGTTTCAATAAACAAGAAATATTTCGAGGAGCAAGTGATCCCATTATTCTGGGTTTACTGACACATCTGAGGTAAATATTTCTTCTTGTATGCGAACTTAATTTTACGAGCTGTATTAAGGTGTGACTATTTAAGGGTTAATAACATTCAATAGATCTTATTAATACATTGGACACTCAATTCAGTTTTGAAAGAATTCATTAAAATAACTTATGTTCTATATTCTGGTTTTAATTTATTCAGCTTTCCTCTTCACCGATCTGAAGTGAAATATGTTTCAAAACACTATACCGACGTTTCAAAACACTATACTGAGGTTTCAAAACACTATACTAACGTTTCAAAACACTATACTGACGTTCCAAAACACTATACTGACGTTTCAAAATACTGTACTGACGTTTACACACCAAGATAACTAACCATTTCGTGCAGTTCGCAGATTCCAAGATATTTAATAACTGTAAACATCCCTAGAAATTATTAATACGAAAATTTAAGGCACATAACAGAATGTACTCTATATCTGCTATATACACTATTTGGACAGAAGTGTTTGGACTGAATGCTTTTCAGAAAAAGTGCTTCATTTTTATATTTAGTATAACGGGTAGGCATTTCTTATGCATGTATTATAACTGCAACACGTCAAGGCAGGAATACATCACTATGCTTCTAGCATAGCTGTGAGAAGAGATCTGTTGTGAAGATGGGCGTGCGTGGCAGTGGCGTACTCGTCACTCCAATTTGTCACACAAGAGTTCCATTGGATTGAGATCGGGACTCTGAACTTACCAGTCAAGCAAATTCACCTCATTTTCTGGAAACAAGTCCAGCACACGTATTCCAGTATGATATGGAGCTCCATCCTGTTGGAGGAAACAGCCATCATCATCGTAGTCCCATAGTGTAGGCAAGATCGAATTATCCAAAACATCGAGGTTCGCGTCAGAGTTCCTGGTATCAGGTACATAAAGATGGGCCGAGACCTAACAAGGAAAAACATCCTCACACATAGATGGATCTTCCTCCGAATTTCTGCAGCACCCAAATACTTTTGTCCATATAGTGTATATCACATTATATTTTCAAAACAACTATTCACACACACATGCTACTCTAAATAAGAATAAAAATATACTTAATAAACTAAAATTTATACTAAAATTTTTGATTGTAAAATACACTACCCTGCAATAATGGACCGTACGCCAGCGGATTTGCATAAAATCCGACAACTTGTTTGGGGATGTTTTTCGCGGTATGGCCTTTGCATGTTGTTCCTGATAAATTGAAAGCCGACGCCTACATGAACATTTTGGACAATCAGGCTCTTCCTACGCTCTGGTAATTATATGGAATTGACGAATGTTACTTCCAGGACGACAACGCTCCATGTCATGTTACAGCCTCTGTCAAGTAGCGGTATCAATATGGATGTAAAACGCATTATCTGGCCTGCACAGAGTCCCGACCTAAACACCATAGCACATTTGTAGTACGAGTTAGAGTGACGTTCACGGACCAGGGAACCACGTCCGAAATCTACAGGTGAGCTGGCGATATTCTTGCAGCAGGAATGGACACAAATACACATTGCTGTGTATCTAAAGCTTGTTGAAAGTATGCCCAGAAGGGTTGCTAGTGTAATTGCAGCACGTGGGGGGGACCATCCCCTTTTTAAAACAATCATTCTGTCTCTAATACCATAACATCTTGCTATCCGGTCTTTTATTGTATGGTAGTGTATATTTAACTTAGTAAATAGTCACTTTGTTTATAACAAGAGAACATCGTTTTCAATTCACCGACCGCTTACAAAAAGCAATCTATTATTAGATAGGAGTGGAATCCTTCTAGATCGTAATGCCATCTTACTCGTCACTTCCACATACACCTATATCACCAAGAACAAAACGATAAGATGCTCATTCGACTTTTGAGAAGAAACGTTGATGTTAAATTTCTTTCCCCTTTTCATACTTTCCCTCTCAGCACAATTTCCAAACTCCTTTTCAAAGGAGGCCACAATTGAGTGGATTTAAAGTTTCCTTGCGGTTATTTAAGGAATAAAAAATAGAGAATCTTCAGTTCTGCAATTTATTTTCCACATGTTGGAGGGAAGAAAGGGTATTTTCTTTCCTAATTTTTGTAATTGTGTCCCTTTTATCAGGATCGAATTTCTCTGTTCGCATTGTTTGCCGAAATGCAGTTTGACTTCCAGGAATTTCAGCGACTACTTGTTTTTTTTTTTAATCAATTTGGTGTGGGTGGTGTTCTGGTGATTTAATTTTCTCGTAAATAAAGTTGCCATTAAAAATCGAAACGTATTAAGAATAAAAAATATAATCTTCAGCTAGGTAGATTTATTTTACAATTCTAGAGGAAATAAAAAATATTTTCCTTCCCAATTTTTATAATTGTGTCTTTTACTAGGGTTGAATTTCTCTTTTCATATTTCGTTGCCATTACTTGTTCCTGGAATCTCAAATGCAGTCTGACTTCCTGGTTTCTCAATGGTTACGGCGCATTTTAAAACAATTTGTACATAAACCAACTTTTAACTTTATTACCTTCATTTTCTTATAAGTAAAGTTACCATTAAACGGCGAGCCCCGGTAGCTCAGTCAGTAGAGCGTCGGGCTCGCATCAGAAGGGTTATGGGTTCTGTCCTCAGCGGAGCCTGCAATTCTGATGAGTGTGAGATCGGGGCTTCGACCTGGTTAAAGACCGTCGTGTTCACTAATGGTGACTGGGGCACGTTAAATAGGTAGTGGTCACAAAGTCCCCCATGTTCCCATACCAAATCAATACCTCTGGGGGTATCTGATCAGAGGGTTATCGGCCTCTGATTGGTATCTAAATTACGATATGTGTGAGTGAATGGATGTATGAAAGGGACCTTCCTGTAAAACGGATGTGTCATGTATGCCGAGCAAAGTCGGACTTCCTCCCAATGGGGCTCAATAACATGGAAGGCGCACCCCCTCGCCTCTTGCCGTCTTCTACGGGCCTGGCACTCCTCTGGTCTGCCAGTGTAGGCATTAGAAACAACAACAACACCATTAAACGGCTAAAAAGATTAAAAGTTATTTTAATTATAATCCTTCAGAACACCTGGATGCTGAATTTTGGTATTTGGTGTCACCGTATTACTACTGTCATACAATGAAATACAAGCATACGAATATAACTTTAGCTTGTTAAGTAGTACCTTAAGCGTTTCCTGTGATTAGGTAGGGGTTTGTTCAAATGAGGTGTTGCTGATACGATGATGAACTCTACAAATGCTGATTTTCAGAAAAATGCGTTTAAACATGGAGCTCTATTTCTCTTAGAAGACAGGACACCTGTTTTCAGCCATACTTTTATATGGTTGCAAACAACGAACCAAAAAGTTAATACCATTATTAACTAATGTCTGGCAAACCAAAATAAGGGGGAAAACTTTTCGCCCACTGTTGAGTTCGCCCTTCGTATCGGCAACGCCTCAAATCGAAAATAATTTTTAACGCCAATACAATAACATTGATGGGGTTTCATCTTCAGAGCACAGCTATATTTGAACAAACTGCTCCCAACACAATACAGATAGCGTCAATTAGTTTGCATACACATACACAAGGAAAGTACAATACCCTACAATAATGGACCGGACAGCAAGATGTGATGATATAAGGGAAAGAGTACATGCTAATAGGGGGATGGTTCCTCACATGTTGCAATTCCACTAGCAACCCTTCTGGGCATAGTCTAACATCATCTCGTAAAATGACATGCATTCTAGATTTACCCATAGGTATATCATTGCATTGTTGTATTTAAATTCTACACTGTAATGAATAGTTGCATACATTAATTTACTTAACCACATAACGGAGAATCAAGGGAATATAAATAATTTGAAATTCGATTGGTCCCGATTGATTCATGTAAAATTATCGAATTTATAACCATTAATTTTATGATTCATGGTGAAGAGTAAGAGCGGAGTTTTTTTAGTTGTCTAAGGCATTAACTCTCTGAACGTCAAAATATTTCAAAGTAAGGTAGTATTGTTTACCCCCCCCCTCCCAACTAACATGGAATCTAAGGTGAAATAAGGCTAAATAACTAAATTAATTCGTCGAAAGAATCGCAAAAAAGATTTTCGAATTTTATTCGTTAGCGTGAGCGGGGAAAACTTGCCATAGGTAGGCCTCAATCCGGTGAAATTCTAGTCAATATCTGATGTTAGTGAACACTGGCGTTTCTCTGCCACCTTGTAGATAGCGGGATTGAATTCTGATTTACAAACGCATAGATATTGGTGATTGCGTTATGAGTAGCGGTGGTATTGCAATGGGTACTCCTTCACAAATAGCCATCACTTCGCCCCTTGTGGTGGCGAGGGCTTCAGTGACGAGCATAAGGAAAAAAGGCATTGACATGAATGTTTAAGGTACTTTGTCCCGAAATATGCATCACGTCCAACACTTGAATTTGTTCCGCAATAGTTGCTACATTTGTAAAAAGATGAAAAAGAAAAAATAATAAATTTGAAATTGAGAGGTTTATTTTTCAGCATGGTTGAATAATTACCTATTATGACAATGTTCGACTTTTAGTATAATAATTCATATTACTTCGAAGGTGATTTCGGTGTCCCAGTTTTTCTTCTTGAGGTCTCCAATTTTTTAGACATTACATCCAGATCATATTATTGCTTTCCATATATGTTTACAATGTTATGAAAATATTGTGTTTTCCATTTTTTCAACAGGTGTATTTAAAAAAAAATTCCTTTTTTTCTATTTTTATCAATCTTTTTTCATAATATCAAGATCGAGTAGCATTCTTAGACAGCCTTATAGCATTAACAAATGTCCTAGTTGGTACAGCTCCCTTCAAAATTGAAAAAAAGATAACTCTTAATATTCGAAACAAAATGTGCAAATGTTTGCACTTATCTAAGACATAGATAGTGTAAACGTGATTAGGGAGACCACAATGCTGTTGTATGTTTCGTCGCCTTGGAGTTTTAAAAGACAAATGTATGTTTCAAAACATCTGTGACTAAGGGGAAAGTGGGTTCTGCCGTTCGATAGTCTTTTAAGTAGAAGTTGGATCGCATTCATATCACAGGAAAACCCGATCTAACCCGACATTCATATCTAAGGGAAAAACCCGAAAAATCTCAAAGCAACCAACTTTAGATCTGCGATTAGAAGTCTACACACGCTCTTGGTATACCTGAAATTTGAAGTCCTAAACTATATAAGCCTGTAAAAGCATCACAAATATCTTGACTACTTAATGAAATGCATTTAAAAGTCATTTTAAATAAATTTAGTAAACATTTTAAGCTTTAGAATATATATTTGTTTCAAACTGGTAGAAATTTTCACAATTTCAATCATTGATCTAATATACTCATTTCCTGCTGTCACTTATTAATATTTTAATTAACTGAAAACAAAGACTTTAAGTTTCATGCAATAAAATTAAATGTTTCATTTAAAAACTGTCAGCAACCATAAGATTCCAAAATTAACTCTCATACGTGCTAATCTAAGAAGTTTCGTTTTAATAAAATAGCTTCCACATTCCACAATTTCAGTCATTGATCTAATACACTCATTTCCTGCTGTCACTTATTAATATTTTAATTAACTGAAAATAAAGACTTTAAGTTTCATGCAATAAAGTTAAATGTTTCTTTTAAAAACTGTCAGCAACCATAAGATTCCAAAATTAACTCTCATACGTGCTAATCTAAGAAGTTTCGTTTTAATAAAATAGCTTCCACATATTGGCCCATTTTCATAACCAGCAAGCTCACTATTTATATCAGAATCCTTTGTAGAGTACAAAGACACGAAAAATCTTGCATTTTGGATAAATGAGTTTTCATAGTTTTTTCTAAAAGTTACATTCAATAGAAATTAATATCCATGAAACATTCACACAAATAAAAGGAAATAGGATGAAATACAAGTGCATCAATTAACTTCAATTTCTTGAGCATACGGATCTTTTGTTTCCATGGTAAAAATACAATGGTAAAAATAAATAATTCTAAAACAAAATTATCGTTCTTAAGTATATTGTTATTATAGTAGTGAGACTACCAAACCTAGACTGAACTAACGAAATCCTAAAAAGCTCAGACTTAGAGTCACAAAATATGTTGTTCGGGAAGCCATTTTCTACCTATTAATCATTTTCTGTCGTATTTAATTACAAAAATTTTGAACTTCAATGCAAGAGACTTTTTGACTATGAAGTAAATTATTTACTTTTTAATAACGTGCAATTCTTATATGTAAGATAGTTCATGGGAAATTGCAATTCATGAAAAGATTACTTGGTTTATTTTTTAGTCTCTGGGTTATAACTCTAAGTTTTGAACAAGTTTAATACTTTTGGTCAAAAATGTTTGATGTGTTTTCATTTGGTAATTACGTTTCAAGATTGGCATACAAAAATGTCCACTAGACAATATATCAAAGCGTAGTTGATTCATAATTGTATTTTTTAAATTAAGTAATATTTAGCAAATATGATCGAGGATTATGTTTGAAGCATAATTTCTTGGAACTTCAACAAACCAGTACCAACTTATTGCAATCGTCATAAATTTAGTAGAAATATCACTGGCATAGAATAATCACGGGCAGTGATTATAGATCACATACCATAATGACACTACTGAAATTAAACTTGAGAAAGGTAACATTATAGTTCTGAGTGAAATGCTTTTGATATAGATACATTAACTAGAATGATTTTAAATGTTATGATGGAGACAGAATGCGTCTGCTAAGTTATTTAATTTTAATCTCCCGAAGACTGTAACTGGAATGGCAATTCAAATAATCATTTATTGCTTATATGAAATTATGCATACTAATACCAGCAATTTTTACATTTGGTATCATATTCAAGACGCTTTTATTTGACTTTTCTGTGCATGAACCTGCTAGTGGAAGACAAAAGGGGAATTCTTCCCTATTATTCTAAGATATTCTATGAAGTAATAATAATTTTACGTAAAATTTTGAGACGTTGTAGGCGGCTAAAGATGGAGCAACACACTATGAGGCATCTTGTGGACGACAAAGAGGAAATACCCCTATTATTCTTAGATATTATATTCTGAATGACAAGTAAAATTTCGAAACCATGTGGCGCCTAATGATGGCGTATATAAACTAATTTTTACACACTATGAGGCCATTTGTGGAAGGCAAAGGGTGAATTTCCCCCAATTATTCTCATGTATTCTATTCTGAATGATAAGCAAACCTTCAAGACCATGTAGGCGTCTAATGATTGTGTATACAAACAAAATGTTTACTCGCTATGAGGCAACTTTTAAATACAGGCGCCTAGATGGTATTGTGGGTATAGCGCTTGTCTGCCATCTAGTAGGTTGAGGTAAGGCAAAGAGAGAATTCCTCCCATTACTCTCAGATATTCTATGTTGAATGATAAGACCATGTAGGTGGCTATTGATGGAGTATACAAACAACATTTTTACTCGCTATGAGGCAACTTTTAAGTACAGGCGCCTAGATGGTATTGTGGTTATAGCGCTTGTCTGCCATCTAGTAGGTTGAGGTAAGGCAAAGAGAGAATTCCTCCCATTATTCCCAGATATTCTATGCTGAATGATAAGACCATGTAGGCGGCTATTGATGGCGTATACAAACAAATTTTTTACTCGCTATGAGGCAACTTTTAAATACAGGCGCCTAGATGGTATTGTGGGTATAGCGCTTGTCTGCCATTTAGTAGGTTGAGGTAAGGCAAAGAGAGAATTCCTCCCATTATTCCCAGATATTCTATGCTGAATGATAAGACCATGTAGGCGGCTATTGATGGCGTATACAAACAAATTTTTTACTCGCTATGAGGCAACTTTTAAATACAGGCGCCTAGATGGTATTGTGGGTATAGCGCTTGTCTGCCATCTAGTAGGTTGAGGTAAGGCAAAGAGAGAATTCCTCCCATTATCCTCAGATATTCTATGCTGAATGATAAGACCATGTAGGCGGCTATTGATGGCGTATACAAACAAAATTTTTACTCACTGTGAGACAACATTTAAATACAGGCTGCCTAGCTGGTATTGTGGTTATATTGCGCTTTTAAGCCATCTAGTAGGTTGCTGGTTTGAATCCGGGTTTGTAAGGCTATGAAAGAAAGAGATTGTCGTTGCTAGTAGCAGCGTCGGCTCACCGGCTTGGGTGCTTCTTCGTAAGTAACAGTCATTTTGACCCTTGTAGTTTGAGTGATCAATGGTAAGACAAAAAAGACAACTTTTCCATTCATGTATTTTGAATTTCTTAAAATATTTTTCAATTCACCCTAATACACAGCATTAGAGTTTGAAATTGCACTCCAGAATCATAAGAGTTTCTTAGTAGCATTGTGAGCATTCAAAGCACGATAGTTCTGCTTACAGACAAATCCAAATTTTCTTACAATTTAATCACAGATGTACGTTCTGGTCTACATAGAACATAAAACTAGCACCATAATAAAAGGATTGTTAAACATCAAGTGTTTGATCGTGTTAATATATTTATGTGTGATCTAGGTTTTTTTATTGGAAGTCTTAATAAGCTTTCGTGTATTCATAGAAGATTACGTATCGAAGTTAAATCATCGTGGTCAAGTATCTGTTCCCAATTTACAAATGTGATTAAATACTTCAAAATTTTTTTAGATAAACGACCTCGTCCTTTTGCCCGATACCTATAAACTCGTAATCCTAATGGGGGACATTCTTTAAAGCAAATCTATCAAATTGGTAGAATGCAACAGTCTCTGAACAACCAAATCAAGTATTCTTAGAATGTCCTCGTTCCTTACTACAAACCTCTAAAAACACTGAATTAAGATAAATTCTCGTTGAATCTGGGTATGTTCTTCGCTTTAGAAAAAATTAAATCTTATTCTCCGTCTTCCTGCTGTATGAAACACTTTTAATGTAATATGTAAAAATGTTCCAATTTAATAATTGGAGATTGTAAGAGAATTTAAAAGAGATAGATCGAATAAATATAGTAACCAAATACTATAACGCTGAATATTTTGTTTACATTTTCTTCAATTGAAATCCTGAATGAGAGATCCTCAAAAGGAAATGTTTATTAAAAAAGAACGACATAGCGTTAAATCTTTTAATTATTAATCAAACATTATTTAACCGTAAAACAATATTTAATAAGACACAGTTAGTACTAATGGTGATGATGAGGTGAAAGGAATATTTGGAGGCAGGTATAAATATTTGTGCGCCAAAGTTAATTGTTTAAATTAATTATATTTTTGCGAGGAATACTTATAAAAACACACATGCAATCAATATCAATAATTTCACGAAAAATTAAATAATTGGTTTGATATCTCCGTAAAACGTATGAAACGCCATGAAACCTAAAATTTATGGAACGTTAACTAATTTGCCATCATGCGAAATGCATTTCATGACTTATAAATGGAAAAATGTATTATAATAAATTCAAATTCATAATTTATTTATTACAATACATTTGACATTATATATACAAGACATCATGCTGGAATACACCTCGACGATTGGTCAGTTCTGCTTTTGCGATTGAGATTTCTGCTTTTAATACATTAATGCCATTTGATAACAGCATTTTTCCGAAATTGTTGTCTGATTTTATGGCAACAATTCGTAGTGAACAATTCTTTGCAGGCCCACCATACACAAATCATTACTTTTGAGATACAGACCCCCTATCAATGTTACTTGGGGAGGTTCATTTGGCTTACCCCATGATATTTTTCTTGTAACAATATTGAATAGCATCCACTTCTCACCTCCAGTACTGAGCCATTTCAAAAAAGTAGCTTCTACATTTCGTTTCAGCAAAGAATCACATGCCGAAATTCGAACAAGCACATTCTGTGTTTAAAGTATGGGGTACCCATACATTGTAGCGGCTTACATACCCAATCTTCTTCAGATGGTCATGAACTTTACTTTTTGGAATATTTAGTCTATGTGATAGTTCCTGAACTGTGTAAAGTTGATTTTAAGCGATAGCATATTTTAATAGGTCCTTATTTACAGAGGATGGTCGTCCAGAGCAAGCATCATCTTGAAGGCTGAAATTTCTGCGCCTAAAGTTATCAAACTACCTTCAAACTGTGTCATCAGAAACATCACTTTTTCCATATACATCACACATTTTACGAGCAGTCTAACTAGCACTGTTTTCTTTCTTAAAACCAAAGAGCATAATATGACGGAAATGAACTTTCTGGTTCTCCATACTGCAGTCAAACACACATTATGAAGCAATACAAGCTAGAATTATGCAGAGAAAGCAGAAAAGACGGAATTTACACATCTGCTTCAATCAAGGTCATTTCTTATCAGCGGTAGCAAAATAATAATAACAAAGCGTGCTTCGATTTGAAAAACCGCAGAACTTTCCTGATGACCCATGTACGTTCAATGTATTTCCTGTTTCTTTTTTTAGGCCTAATTTTATCATTTCTATGCCGTCATGAATATTTTCTTATTTTATAGAAGACTATTGCTGTAAATAATGTTCTATTTAAAGCAAGCGAATAGCAATGCATTTGAAATATTTTTAAATGTAATACGTGCAAACAAATATAAATGTACAGAAAATACTTATTAAATTATTATAATCTTGGTTAAGGGAAAATAGGTTTGAGTAAAAATGTATTTTATATTAAATTTTTTTTGAATAAAACGTAGCGATTTAGTTTTAAAGGACAGCTTGGCTGAAGTATCGCAACAAAACTTTCAAACGAAACACGTTACCATGGCATTTGTTATTTGTAGTACAGTCTTCCGCATAAAAGGAATATTTAGGTAATAGATACACAGTTCATACAATCGCTTAGCAACTGTTCTCTAGAAAAGTGAGGTCGCGTAACAATTTGGTGGTTTTTATGCCGACTGTCTTTCGCTTGTAGTCTTTGAAATTATAATGCATAAAATATATTAAATATAACTACAACCATGTAAACCCAGTAAAAGCACTTTCGCCATACATATTTATCTTTAAAAAACTCTCATGAGGGACCGAAATATATTCATTCATGTAGTGCAAGTCTATCATCATTATGCTAATCTTGATTATATTGAATTACTTTCCTATATCAAGTGATTTCTTTTCTTTCAAGATTATTGAAAACTATAGATCCTATCTATTTTATCATTTAATTGATGTGTGTTTCCCCCCAAAAAAATATCCAATAACAGAAAACAAAACAAAAATATCATTCGAAGAATGAATACAAACTATCCACAAATAGAGTTACATAATTGATAAAAACAAAACACTTTATTGAAGCAGATTACTTACTGTGTTCAAATAATAGGCAACATAAAAAAAAACCGTGAAAAAAATGTTCAATTTAAAAATATATTTGGAGCAAAAAACTATTACATACATATTTTTCAGACTATTATATGAAATATATTTATCTAATGGTAAAATATTTTTTGTTTTACATTGTACGCCACATATGTGCAATACCAGTAGAAAACAGTAGAATCCTGATTAACCGTGTGTCTGGATTATCTGAACCCAGTTCGATACCGAGTTTCTTTATGTTTTTAATAAAACTTAGAGCACCAGTATGCTCACTTTATCCACAGAGACGTGAAAGTTGTGAAACAAAACCGTTAAGGAACCGTCTTCGTGAGAAATTAAAATATGATAAACTAACTTCCAGGTGTATTGCAAAATTATCACAATAAATACATACTGTGAGAAATATCCGACTGTATATTATTTTCTCTAAAACCTAGCCTTATGAAACTTTCAGTAGGAGTAGTAACATGTAGTACAATCATAACTTTTTTTCGTATTTCGTAATCGAATTTATGCTGTTTGTTTACTAATTCTATATTATTCACGTTTCTTGTTAGCTCCTTGTTAGCTTTGGATCAAATTACCACGGTTAATGAAGATTCTACTGTACATGCTGGCACTGAATTTCACAGTTCATTTGGATATCATTCTTCGTTCATTCTACTTATTATTCAAATCCTTCAATTCAATTGAGTACAGTTTGAAAGTTCTTTAGAATTATTTTTTACCCCTTTTCAGCTGCTACTTAAAAACATTTCTGATCTGATTGCACTGTACAATCTGCACAAATGAGAATTAATACATTTAAACTATGTATTAAATACTTTATGCATAGTTTGAATCTTATGAATATAAGAAACTTTTTGTCAGCAGCTAGTATACAGCTGATTATATTTTCGAAAACCAGTAAACGACTTGTATACGTCTTTCTTTCACCCTTCATCGTGAATCGTGCATGTAGGGCTTGAAGAACATTTTTTGAACATGTTGAATTTGTTTAAAAAACATTATTTGTTTCGCATTATTTACGTAACATTGTGACTTTGAAATGTTTAAATCATTATTAGCACTGTGTGTTGTTAATAATTTAATATAGTCTCTCTTTATTTTTAGCCGGCGTGAACATGAATATTCTTGAAGTCTTATAAAACAGTTATACTTGTTAAATCTCAGATGCAAAACAGCTTTGAAAGCTATTCATAAAAGTTAGGAAAATAAATTTCAGATCATAAATTACTGCTTTTATCCACATATCGAAGATGAAATGTTCGAAAACACACTCAATAAACTTCTTACTATTGTCCCAACGGCACTTAATTTATACTTTGTTGTCTAGGTTTTTATAAATAGTATAGTGTTTTGATATTTTCAACTTCTTTCATCTCCCATGGTGCAAACAAAATAATTATTACAATTCTACGGAACACCAAAATATATGTATTACTTTTTGATGTGACAAAAATAACAGATATGATTTTAATTCATCGACGAAAAAAATTAATAGCAATAACCTACCCTTTTAGCTTTAAAGATGCTTTTTAAAAAAATCGTTTAGAAACAGCGTATTTACGATACTTTGTGATGAAATAAAACTACTCAAATTTATTTATTCAGGTATTAGAAAAGATTACTTGTAGAATGATCTTCTTAAGTACGACAAAAGCAAATTTTTATTTTTATTTTTTAATAATTTTTTTTGTTAAGTTTTGAAAAAAAAAATTTAATTTTAATTCGGTTCAATGAATTTTAACCTTTTTATGTATTCTTTTTTAATTTTTATTTTTAAAAACACATTATTCTCTATATATTTTCTAAAAAATAATTTGAATATTGGATTTTTATTTACTTGTTCGTTTTTAATACCCTTTTGCTGTAATACGTGTTTGTACTACACTTTTTCTCAAATTGCTGTTAACCTAATTTCGAGGTCCACCACTCCCCCCCCCTCCACAACCAATTAACCTCAACAAAAACAATAGACAAAAAATTAACTTCTTCCAACTAAGTAAGGTTCATTATTTTTCAAGTATTCAACTCCTCAATTTTCTTTATATGAATTTTTAAAACTCAAAAATTCGAAATGGTGGTGCTCCACTTTAAAAAATAAAGGCATACATACATTGTGTATTCGTAATTATATTGCGATGGGTATTACTGAACTGAGCTTTGCGTTTTCCTGAGGAAGTCCATTGTGTTTCAAACACTTCAACATCTATCCTGAATTTCCCGTTTTGTCAAACTCCATAGTTCGAAATGAAATCGCCCCACGATTAAAACATACCCAGGTCTGCCTGTTTCTATTTACCAATGAAAAATCTTCCGAATTTTTTGCCATCTCGTATCCATCTATTCATGGGTAAATAAATCTTTTTTTAAGAATATAACCTGTCGAAATGAATTCAACTTCCTGAACCAGGAATAGCGCCCCATTCATCAGGACAGGGGAGGGGGTCAGGCCTAAAATACCCCTCTAAGGTCTCTCCTTGACCGCAAAAGTTAATAAAGCTGGTTTCGGTGACAATGTACATGCGTCCCCACAAACATGGGAGGAAAGACGGTCAAAAGAAATAAGAGGCGTACTAATTCCCATTGCAAAGCCTGCAGTCCAGCAGTCTCCTCGGGCCCCTCCCATAAAAGAGGCTCGCATTTTCCAAAAGGCTCCCTTCCTATCGATCCCGGGCACATTTTGGACGGCCAGACCCGCACTTGGAACGGATCCAACCGGAGTCTTTTCCCGGCGACCCGACTTTGCTGGTTACCAAGGCAGGTAGGGGTAAAAACAGCGATATATGTTTTTTTGTGACCATGGTGAAACCGTATCGCACAGCATGCAAAACGAGGGCCGCTGGAAAATAATTGATGTTTTACTTTCCCTTCTCTTGCTGTTTCGCTTTCTTTCTCTTCTTTTCAATGGCTTTTTACCCGGGTTTTGAGTGCTTCATTTGTTCCCCCTCGGTATCTTAGCAGCCGCGTGAACAAATGGAAATTAAAGAGAGATCGATGGCATTTGAATGCCCGTTTGTGATTGTGCTGCACACACCAAAGACACTTATTTCTGGAAAGACAATGTGTTTAGCTTCTTCTGCGGTTTAGGGGTATCGTTTCATTCGGCCTCGCCTAAGTACAGGCGCATCGGATATCTTGCGGTATTTGACCTAAATCCCTGTAGCTGGTTCCTTGCATTCCTTCTCTCGTATGCAAAGAGGAAATAATTAGGGTTAAGATGTTGGAATGCATCCCACTGGGAAAAGCATTAACAAGATCGTTCGGGTTAACATATTACCAGACCATAAATAGGGCAGACGAAAGCCTTATTAAGCGGTCAATACGTTTATGGTTCAAACACATTTAACAGGCACTGTAATCCATTAAAAAAGTATTTGAAAATCAAATCGCATAATCGCCGAACAGGACAGTAACAAACCGTTTAGAGAGATTATAGAAAAAATTTTTATTTTTTATTTTGATTGCTTGTGCATTATTATTTTTCAGACATATAGATTTGTCTCTATAAGTAAACAGAAAATTAAATTTCGTTTGTATATTGTGTTTTCAATTGGAATTATTTTCAAACTGGCATAACTTACTCGGGTTGAATTAATTAACTGTAGACCAGAATAATAACTTTTCTCTTTCGTAGAAATATGCCAACAAAATTTAACTGTCAGAAAAATATTTTTAAAACGTATTTTTGTTATTTTTTAATAATTTTATAATTTATTTTAGACAATCAAATACACGCATAGCTATCCACGTAACACATATCGCATACTTTTAATGCTACAAAACTTCAAAAAGTAACAACTATAAAAGTCCATTTTGAATTAATTTTTTTGAATAAAATTCTCCTTTTAACGAGCGTTTCTTGTAACATTGCTTTCACTCAATTTATAAAAAGGACGATTCTATGGTGACGAGCGGTAGTGAACAGGGGGCGGGGCCCCTAGTAAATAGGAATTGCACTAAAAAGAGAACGAAATTAAATTAAAGTCGATAGAAAAGAACTTCTAAAGATATTAATTCGTGATTATTTTTTATCACGTGATCTCGCATGATTGCCACAACTCACAGCTAAAATTCAAACAAACTAGGGGGCCTGCCCCCTGCTCGCTAACGCTCGCCAACCCCCGGAGGATTGCTTCGCAATCCTCATTGGTTCGCTGCGCGAACCTATGCTCGCTTCGCTCGCCTCAATGAAGACATGTATCCTAGCAGAAGGGATTGTTTACAAAATATGTTACCAAAAAAATGTTTTTCAAATCTAAATTTGCTGTATTACAGAAAAAATATATACAGTATCTCTAAAATCGGAATTCAAATGAAAACTTTGTGCAAATTTTGACTCGAAATGTGAGCGTTGCTTTGGAAATTGAATACTCAGCATGTTGTTTGTGTGTACATTTTCCCAGCACTCAAACGACCCACACTTTTTCATTGAGTTTGTTGCCGAAAGTTGTAGTGCAAGCGTCTTGTTGAACTATAATTGTTGGTCCTGAAAAGGACCGTTTTTTAAATGGCCCTGAAAAGATCCTACGCTTTCTTTGATTTCTATTATAAACTAACTGCAACAGCTCATTAAAATTTCCTTTTTTTTTTCAATAAAATTTCATCCGATAACGCTATAAATTCAATCGAAGCGCGAGACTTCGCGATAAACAAACAATCGTACAGTATTGCCAAAACGTGATTACAAATAACGTCTTTTTTGTGAGCCACGTAAGAGAATTAAATATATAGATTGAAAATGTGAAACTAATTCCGTGCGATAAAATCGGAGAAACATTGCAGCCCGTGGTCAACGAAGATGAGTTCTAGTTTTGTTGAGCAAGTGCTATACCTTAAAGCATAATTTTTTTCAATTCAGATATACAGTTTTGAATAGAAACTACGAATATGCTTACAATGAGAATGACCTTTTAATAAAATAGACAGAGTATAAGGGTGGAGTTGCTGTCTTTGACTTTGGTGCATAATCACTTTAACTTGTCAATAAATAATGATTAATGCTTTTGCACACAGCCACGTTACAGATCTTCAAACCTAGTGTCCAGAAGAAATATAAAGCTTCTCACACATGCTCCATATATTTTAGTAGAAGGTCGATGGTTAATCGGTGGAGCTTTCGTTCAAACCAAGTCGTTTCATTTCAAACATGGAAAGAAATGCAAGTTTTATGGCCGTATTCATAAGTCTGTTTTTAACCGCTGATCTACGGTAATCCCCTAGATTGGTCGAATAAACCGCATTCACACCGCCTGATACTAGGTTTAAACCATCGTTCCGAGGATGGTAAATTTTGATTCTCCGATATCGGTGGATAACACTCGGCTGTGGGTTAGCACATGCGCAGTATTAGTTTTTAGTGACGGAAGTGAGGTCAGGTTATCAACAAAACAAAATGGACAGAAAATTTATTCTATATTAAATTACATCATCATGAATAAGGATCTTCGATTATTAGGTATGATAGATGAGGTTGATAATGAATTCATAAAATTTATTCTAGTGATACAAATTTGCTGTTGTTATCAGCTTTCGAAATCGCTAGGAATCGTTGGGAATATAGTTGATTCGTAAATAGTTAACTGCGTTGACCACTGCAGATCTAAAATGGTAGGATAATTTTTATTAATCTCTTATATACTTGAAGTAAAATTACAATACAAGAGCATTGTAATTTGCCCCTTGTATGGCTTGTTCCCATGTGATCTCTGCACTGGTACACCAATACTGACGAGAAAAAAATAGTCGGATTACATTGATTTGTCAAGGAATTGAGTAAATAATTTCTATCTTAACTCAAATGTCGAAAAGCAATTCAATCTGAAATTAAATACCTTTACATACGTGCAATGATCCAAATGGGGATGTATTCTGAAGCAATCCCCTCCACCTCACTGTTGAAAAGTATAATTCGCAAAGTGAACTAAATATGATTGCGTAGCAATCATAGGGGGTTGACGAGCGATAGCGAGCAGAGGGCGGAGTCTCGATTCTCG
Organism: Metellina segmentata; assembly: GCA_947359465.1. Lineage (NCBI taxonomy): Eukaryota > Metazoa > Arthropoda > Arachnida > Araneae > Tetragnathidae > Metellina > Metellina segmentata. The sequence continues at coordinate 37,530,792 of OX375878.1, read as the reverse complement.
AAAAAAATTCGATCTCTTTCAGGTTTATTCGCTGTGTGATTGGTAATAGCGAGTCACGTGATAGCGAGTCTAGTGGTTTAACGGGCTAACGAATTTGGAGCACGCGCAGAAGTTAAACACAGTTATATTTTTTAATTAATTTACTCATAAAATTTGAGAGCACGCGCTAGAGAGTTTGCAATGTTTTCAGAAGAACCGGCAAATTCAATCGCCGTTTTAATAGCAACAGTCGAATATGAAAATATTAAGAAGTACCATGCATCAAACAACTCGGATTAGCTAAAACCTTTAAAATTATGATTAGATTTCCTCTGAATTTTTACAGAAATTTGGTGGTTATGTACACATGCCGTTCAGAAATTATTATACTTTAACAATATTGGACGAGAAATAACTAATTTCTGTCAAGCTCTACAGCATCTATACGAATTATTCAAAAAAAACTTATGCTAAAAAAAAAGTTTAGAATTTAAATTCCATAAAACTGATATTTGGAAAGCAATTGCATTTTCTGCAATAGTGGTGAAATAATCTAAGTAATTGCAGTACTCAATATAGTATATGTATCCCCTTTTCTTCAAAACTGTCAAATTAAGGTTGATTTAAATATGGGCATTCAGCTGTTTTAACTCGAAACACTTGTCTGAAAAACTAAGCAAAAAAAATTTCATTATTTATACCCCAAGCCAATATATGTTTCATGAAATATGTAACATTTTATGAAATTATCTTATTATAAAAAAGCTAGATTCTTCTATATTTTCCGTGGCCATTAAAGTTTTGATTGGTTGTATGACGTCACGAGTAGACGGAGTTCCTAATTGTTTTAATTGGTTGTGTGATGCTACGAGCGAAACGAGATACGAAGTACCAAAAATCAATACATTCGTAAACACCCATGGAAATAACACACACACACACATATATATATATATATATATATATATATATATATATATATATATATATATATATTGGATATATATATATATATATATATATATACAGTATATATATATATATATATATATATACTGTAACGAACACTGTACGATTGTTTGTTTACCACGAAGCCTAGCACCTCGATTGTATTTATAGCGTTATCGAATGAAATTTTATTTGAAAAAAAAATGAATATTAGTTGTTCTGTTGCAGCCTACAAACAACATGCTGGGTATTCCATTTCCAAGCAGCGCTCACATTTCGAGTCAAATTTGCTCAAAGTTTTCATTTGATTTTCAAATTGTTCGTGTTCTGATTCCAGAGGAACCGTATAACTTTTCTAAAGGACAACAAATTCATAATTCAAAAATTTTTTGGGGATGCAAATCATCATATTTTGTAAGCAATCCCTTCTGCTAGGACACATGTCTTCATTGATAGAAGCGAACAAGGTTCGTGCAGCGAACCAATGAGGATCGCAAAGCAATCCTCCGGTGGTTGGCGAGCGTGGAGACGTTGCCCTAGTTGAGTATAAAACGATTACCATACGAAGCTTATTGTTTTACCAACACTGATCAAAAATTAATTTCTTCAATAATATTGATTTACAGTATTGCTCAAAAAACAACATCATGCGAAAGTAAGACAAGTTGACAGATGTGGGAAAAGGTTTATACACAGCCAATGATCACGCACCGTCAGGTTTAAAAAAATATATAAATGAATTTTGACCAAAATAAATAACTTTCGTTATGCACCAGTTGTATGAAGTGCCATTTATCCTAGTCTTAATACATAAAATGCTAGATTATGCTGTGATTTAGTGGCTAAATTTTGATTGGTTGTGTGACATCACAAGTAGCTGGAGTTTCTAATTGTTTTGATTGGTTGTGTTATGTTAAGAGCGAAACGAGATACGAAGTATCAAAAATCATACTATTCGAAATTGCAATGGTAATAACAATGAGTTTAAAACGATTGCAGTACGCAGCACATTGTTGCACCAGTGCTGATAAAAAAATAAGTTTTCCAGTAATATTGTTTATCAGCATTACACAAAAAAGAACACCATGAGAAAGCAAGGGAAGATGACAGATTGTGGTGGGGAAAAGTTTACTGGTAACCAGTGATCCACAAAAGTTGACAGATAGTGATGAAAATGTTTGTTCACAGTTAATGATCACGCACCGTCAGGTTTTAGAAAATGTGAAAATGAAGTTTGACCAAAATAAATCAACTCTTTATGCATCCGTCGTATGACGGGTCATTTATCCTAGTATTGAATAAATTCCTATGTAATAGTTTCAAAAGCCCAAAAAGAGGCATAAAACTGGAAAAAAGACAGACAAACTGAGACAAGATATCTCATTCATTAATTGAGTGTAAGTACTCATAGTATGCAAACTTTCACAAAAATATATTAAGATGCTTGGGCGTAGTATGGACACACACATACAGACAAACCTCAAATACGTAAAGCCCTGACTTTGCAATAAAATTAATCAAAATGGAAAATAAGTTGAATCTATATATGTAACAAATAACCGTTTCATGCCATGTAAGTAAAGAAAAATTTTTCACATCCAGTAAGTGTAGCCAAGACAGTAAATTAATGAATTAAATACGTTATTTGATATTTTGTAATTACTAAATAGTGGTATATATTAGAAATTCTTTTCAAACAAAGAAAAGTTTTTTGCAACGTACTGAGGAAATTTTCCGCATGTCCATCAAGTGTGGTCACGACAGTATACATTACGTAATGAATTATATGAGTTCTTTGTTTTTTAGATAGGTAATTAGAAAATAGTTATATTTTTTATTAAACTTAATAATAAATATTCACTCCTTTAGTTAAATCAAAGCTGTAAACAATACAGCAATATTCTACTTTGTCCCCAAAATAAAATAAATGTTTCAAGAATATTAAATAATATAAATAATTATGATTAAATTTTTTAAACTTCGACCACTGATTCATAATAAAAACAAAAATAGATATTGAGTAGAATGTTCAAGACCAATCCAAAGTAATATCGGTTACCATTCGAAACAAACTCATCATGGAGCGATAGTCACATACTAAAAAAAATTGTGTGAACAAAATGTAAAGTTACTTTTGTGTACTTGATGAAGATATGAATCCTTATAGACTATATCTTATATTTATTCAAAATATAAAAAATCATCCAGAATAAATTACGAATTAGATATTTCATATATTTTAACAATAATCCTAGAACAAATTTTCCCTAAAATCTCTTGGTGTTTTAGTACATGGGAAGAAGATTTTTCAGAAGTTTAACTGAAATTAAACTGAATTTCAATAACATAGTTATGGATGTAAAGGTCAATTCGGAGTTAAGGCATTATTTAAACAATTCTCGTTGAAAATGCTTAAGTCTTCCATTTAAGTTAAGCAAGTCCATTAAATTTTATTATGATATCATTACAGAAATATTTTTAAATCAGCTCTATAAAACATTTGGGTCATACCAAAACACATTGTCATAGAAATTTTCATGCTATCAAGTATAAATAAATGAACTATTTTCTCTTATTTGCATGTAACAACAAAAATTTAAATGATAAACATCTTTATTTATGATAACTATGTTATTGTCTTAGATAATTTCCTATTTTTAATGCATAAATTATTCAGTTTTATTAAAATGTTCTAAAATTAGTATTAAATATTTATTATTTGATACCAATTTTCATGGAGTTTGTCATATTTAATAAACTTAACACAAATTATGTTTTAATGTAATTTATTTTCAAAAAATAATTATTTTTATTGTTAAATAAATGTAGTAAAAATTTTAGATTTCCTTAATTATCTTAAATAGACTATTTTTGAAATATTATTTTATGAAAAAGTATTGCAAGATGTTTTTTATTTTAGCTTTCCAATATTTTAAACTTACTATATATAACATAATTATCAAAATTATTAGATTTATGGGATTTTTAAAGGTAGATTATACACTGCGTACACTCAAACACTAAGTAGACGTAAAGACCTAATAGAGGGTGATAATTGTTCCATTGGATAATTAAGAGAAAGTTATCTCCTTAATGTAATGTGATTAAAATATATTCTTTTTATCGAACCTTTAAGCGTGATTGTTGGACTAATATACTAAATTGGTATATTAGAATTCACTTTTAAATTTAACAATTGTTAACGAAGTATCACTGCAAAATATTTAAATACTTTAAAAATAATGTTATACGGGGAATAAAAATAATAAATACACAATCTTTATAATAAAAATAAACGTAACACTTATTTGATCTTTCATGCTAAAACTTTCCTTTTTTTTTATTTTTACTATTGTTTAAAAATAGAGATAATTTAAAGTGAAATAAAAAAAATCATAAGTATGTTTTTAATTTAATTTCTTTTACAATAAAACATTACATTGATGCTCTTGCGTGTATTTTACTAATATTTTCCAGTAAAATTAAATAAATTATTTTAACACGTAATTTTATACCCAAATAATAATAATAGATTCTTGAGTATTACACTAATTAACGATTAATAATTTGGAGGCTCAGTTTTACAGTTCTCTAATCTTTAACTAGAACTAACGTTTAATGCAAATTAGAGTTTTATGTTACATAAATATATAAAAAAAAAACTGAGTCTGAACAACTTTGGTTGGTTTCTTCGATTAGTAACACTTGAATATAATACTGTACTGTCAAAAATATTCTGAAAAATAAGGTATTTTATGTTACTGATTTGAATCCTCATAAAAATGAAGTTAAAAATTCCCTACCTTAAGTCTCCCTTTTATCTTCAGTGGTAAATAAATGTGTTTAAAAAGTTGTCAGGAAATATTAGCTCTTTAAAAGACTACGAAACACGAGCAACAACTAGGTTATCCCTCCGGAAATGAAGAAGAAACGAGCACAATTTTTTTATATTGTACATACTTCAGTACAATCAAATCAATTATTTCAAAAACATCTAATTTTGCACTCATTCATAGAAAATTTGCCTTTATTATATTGGTTTTCCATTAAAAATTGAAGATTCATTTTGAGTTCTTTATCTTTTTTCAAAACTCACAATTTATGCAAATTTAAAACTTTATGCGACGCAAATATGAAAATTATACTGAGTTGCAGTAACTTTCATTCGTTTTAATCTTTTTCTAACACTGGAACGCCACTGTCACAAACATTCTGAAACATATGGTGTTCTATGTTTGGATGGAAATCCTAGCGAAAACGAAGATAAAAACTCTCTTCTTCAAGTCTCCCTTTGATCTTCAGTGGGAAATAAATGCGTTCAAAAAGTTGTCATGAAAAATTAGCATTTTAAAGAAATCGAAACACGAGGCAACAAATAATTTTTCCCTCCCAAAAGGATAGGAAAACAAGCAACAACAACAAAAAACATCAGTCCCGGGGAGACACTATTTCAAAACTTCACCCATTTTTTATCTCAAAGTTCGAAATTACGCACATAAACTAATAGGGAAAAAAAACACTAAAAACTTTTTATTCGATTTTTAGTTCCATTCCTTCACCTAGCGCATGCCTGTGGTAGCAGTGAATCTGGTCATATTTTCCCTTTAGGTTAATAAACATGATAAAGAATAAGAAATCGCAGCGTCGGGATAAAAATATAATTGAAAAAAGAAAACCATGGGAAACTTCAGGACACGAATAAGCCAGTAAGATACCTTATGTGACCGAATAACATCAAAGTTTAGCGTGGAGAGGTAAACATGATTTCTTCTCCTTCTCTTCATGCTATTTTATTGACGAACATTTTATTTATATGCACCGGAAACTAATGCACTGTTCTCTCATCTGAAATCGCCGGGAAATACTAAAACTGGATTTTCGATCCCGAATTTTTCGGTAACTGGAATGAGATGTAAGGTTTGGTATAGTAATCGGTAATAAAAGTAAGCGATGGAAGGAATACGTGCCTTTTACTTCATAAGTGTACTTCTTTGGGTTTGGTTATTGCTCACTGGGAGTAAGCCAAGAATCACCATTAAAGGTAATTCTTTTTTTTTTCGGTATAATATATGCGCGGCTCTCAAAGACATACTAGGAGAAAGTGAATGGCAGGCAAATAAATTTTATTTGATCAGATAAATTAATGCATATACGTTAGAACTGTTATCTGGAATTTACGTGGGTGCGTTTTAACTCTAAACTTAACCTAATATAACCGCTTAATGTTCCTTTGGTATATTTTTAAGTAAAAGTTTCAGTTAGTCGTATTTAGTTTATGGTTCATTTGTGTTTATTTGGTTCATTCTACGGAGCTCTGGATTTCATAACACTTACTTTAGTATCAAATAAATATCTGTTTGTTATTCAATCACTCGCGCATCAATTATGAAACGGGCTTGAAATTTGTATCTCAATGTAAAATTAATTAATACGCAATCTATTAAGCATTTAAAAAATCCGCTTCGATTAATTGCAACGAAAAATTGTACAAGCATTTCAAAATTTGAACAAGATTGTGAAAGCAAAGCTTTAGCGCTTCCAGTATATGAGAAAGATTTTAATTGAAAACAAACCAGATTTAAACTCGGATTATATTATTTCCACTAACAAAATGCTTTCGTTTGATACACTCACTGCCAAAAGTTAAGCACGGTGAGGAAAATGTTCATTTCTAGAAGCCAATTTAAATTTGAGAGGCTACAGAGTTAGATAGAAGTATGCAAATGTGTTCTATAACAGCCATCACGGTTTCGTGTTTGGAAATATGCAAAAAAGGCAGTTGTATAATAAGCCAGCATTGTGAAGGGTTAGAGGAGTTGCATATAAGAGCTGTAAAAAAGTGTTTAGAACTTTCGTACGATTAGTTTTCAAAACAGGCGTAATTCTATGTCTTACAGAAGACAAATGGCAGATAGTGAGAGCTGGCGTTCTGTGGGACGCCTTGTTAGCAGGGCAATCAATCACTGATGTTGCTCTTTCTTCGGCGTTCATAATTCCATCATATCATGATTATGGAAGTAATTCCAAACAAGGCAAACAGTTTTTCGAAGACCTGTGACTGGACGCCCAAGGGTTATGCCCCCCCCCCAGGGAAGATCGATATATTGCTGTTGTAGCGAAGCGGAATCGAAGATCAACCTCCACACGTGTATCATCTATGGTTGCAGCGTCCATTAGTAAGACGATATATGACACTATTGTGCACCGAAGGCTACACATGAAAAGACTGTATTCTCGGGTACCACGAGTTTGTGTTCCTCTATCCGTCCAATCCAGAGGGTACCGATTAAAGTGGTGTCAACATGTGAATTGGATTGTGTCTGATTGGACTAACGTTACGTTCACGGATGAGTCGCGATTTACCCTGGAGCAAGATGACAAACGGGTAAGTGTCTGAAGAGGACAAGACACGCGCAATTAGCCCCAGAACATCATCGAGCATCACGCATTCTAAGGTGGAAGCTTCATGGTGTTGGCCGGGATTTCGTTGGGATGTCGCACCGACCTGCACATCTATACATGGGGTTCTGAGACGGCTGTTCGGTATCGGGATTATGTCCTAGAACCCATTATGAGACTGTAAGCTTCAGCAGTTGGTCCATCTTTTGTTTTGATGGATGATAATGCGCGACCCTATAGATCTGGCTTCGTCGACGACTACCTGGAGAGTGAGGGGATTGAGCAAATGGTTAGGACGGCGTACTCGCCCGATCTTAATCCCATTAAAAATCTTTGGAATGCCCTCGTCCGTGTTGTATATGCACGTTTTCTAGCCCCAGCTAGTCTCACAGAGTTGCAAATTGCTCTACAGGAGAAATGGCGATTACTTGACTCTGGGGTGGTTGATAACTTCATGTAAAGCATGGTCACACGCTGTAAACCTTGTATGAGGATGAGGGGTGGTCACATACCCTATTAATGTCGTTTTTTTTTTATTGTTTTGGATTTTGCATTATTTTATTAATGACTCCAATATGACTTCATCTTATAATTTATGAAAATTCAATATTGTTTTTATCTTTGTATTTAATTCTTTGTTTTGTTTCATGCATTAACCTATTTGCTACTTTCCTGCAGCTTTTAGTGTCAATCCAAGCTGTACTTGTCGTTTTTTTTTGCATTTTACTTTTCGTGCTTAACTTTTGGTCTTGAGTATACATATCAAGAATACCTTAAAAAGAAGTTTATCATCGTTTTGCTTAAGTTTAGTACTTGATTACATCATCTGTCAATTTGCCATTCATTCTTGGAACATTTATTGGTAACGAGATGTACGAAAATTCTATAAAAAACTATCCGTGATGTCGCCTTCGGAATAAGTACAGGAAACTGTCACATAAATACTACAGCCACCTACATTTAGCTTGACAGAAAATATCTCCTATACCAAGCTCGTCTTTATTGGCTTGCTTAATACATTGACCCATCAGATTACAGAATACTTTGAAAATTTATTCATGCGCAAAATATAATATGAATATATTTTCAAATCGAGTTTGCCAGCAAATTAAAATTTACAAACACTGGTTTCGAATCAAATTTTAACTCGCAAGATAATTAAATGATTAGGATATATAGTTTAGCATTAATTTATACAAATGATTCGGTATTGAGGTTGTTCATATAGAACAACAAAATATTGTATAAAAAATCACTAAGTTACGAGTGAAAATTTTGAATTGTTATGTGAACAGCAATGAAATAACTTCTTTTCCAAATTGTTTAGCTTTTCAAAACCTATTATGCGTGAATTTGTAACTTGTAGAGTTTAGTCATCATTTAGTCAAATGAGCTCAATGCAGTTTATTTGATTTTCATCGGCTCTCTAGCAACTATAACAGGTGGAGTGATCCGTTTTAAAGTTACACTCAGAGTCACTGCGGCGAAGTGCGATAGGAGAAAACCATAACGTGCTATGTCGTGCACCGCGATTAGTAAAATGGGTACATCCACAATAAGATGTCATAACGTGTTTTTGCATTTTGGGTATTCCACTAAACGAGATATTACACCCTAGTCAAAATATTTCGCATAGAAAATTTCTAATAAATTTCGTAGCTAGATTTGTTCGATTTAATCTTCAATTCAAAGGCCTTAAGCAACATGCCATATAAAGATGTTCCGTTATGAAATTAATAGTTTTTTTTAATAAATATTCAAGAGTGTTAAAGTATTTTTTATTGTTTGAATGAGCGTATAATACTTGAATTTTTAAGATGCTTTTTAAAGTTAACAACATCTGTTGAATAATGGATAAACAGGCATAATTTTGGAATTTTTTAATACTCGACAATGTCTAGGAACTGAAAAAATTAAAAAGCGGTTTATCATTATGTCGTCCGAAGCTCTTCAATTGTGTAGTACTTTTTTCCTCTATGGAAAATGACGGACCCAACACAAGCAAGTCAAGCAGGTTTACTGACATTGATCTCTATTCACATAATTTCCAAGTCCCAGTTCACATAATCTAATAGTAATTTCATACGAATAGCATTATTTGCTATGAAATTGTTTTTAGAAGACTTTTTGGAAGTTTCATTTATGAAATTGAACAAGGGGTTTTGGTATCTTTCCTGAAATTGAAAATGACAACCAAAATTTTCCGAATTAAATAGTTTTATGGGGATTACTTTTCTAGAATCTGGTGAATATCGAACAAAAGGGCAAGATGGTGGACTCGATGCCGAAAACATTCCAAATCGAGTAAAACGTGAATAAAATCGATGAATTGCCAAATAAAGGTCCAATATGAGGTTCTCAATTGATAGTAGAGACGAAAAACATTAATAATGAGTCTGCCAGAAAGATTAAACACAATAGCATGACAAAATATGTCAAAGGTTTGATGTGTAAAGTCATCTCAAATTTGAACAAAAGTGAATTAAACAAGCGTCTGTTCCCACATTTTGTAATGAATAGAGGAAGATCCAAACCTCAAAACAAGCGTCAAATATAGTGAAAATTGTAATCTTCGTTTAGATTTTGTAACCAAAAAGAAACATATTGAAACCACTGGTATCACAAGTCTACAAAAAGACTGATCAAATCCAAGATGTCACCTTTTCCCAATATATAACAAAATCATTACACAACAAGCTATCTAAGTGAGAAATTCCTTGAGACATAAATGGAAGAGCGCAAATATCTAGAATGTGTTCAAAATGAAACAAACAGTGCTTTTAGAATAATTAAAATTCTTTGTTGTGATGAAAGCGGTTACCTACTCTCTCAATTAAACACGTTTCATTTATATTCATTTAAATATCAGACAAAACGTTAATGTAGCTTTTCATTTTTTAAAGACAATAATTTTGACTCTACAGAAAATAGTTAATTTCTTTTCGTTTGAAACTTTCTTTTCTAGTGTTGGAAGAGGTGGAATCTGGAAATATGTGAAGATAGAATTAAAAGTATGGGTATGAAGAGGCAAGTGTGTTTATGGATTCAGTTTGTCCAGTGCTACTTAAATATGTCTGTAAAGTAAAAGCGGCCACTTATTTAAGTATTTTTTTATAATCCTATAGATTAGTAACACCACTAGAACGCTTCGGATTTCGGCAGGAATCCGAGCAGATCAAATAAAAGCATGACTGAAAAGATTTTTTTATTCCCACACTGAATCTGCATTCAGAAAAACAGTCCATACAATTCACTACCCTCATAAGAAAGGCCAAGTGCGACGCAATGAATACATTAGAAACTATATTTTTTTAATTACATCATGGGCAAGTTTAAACACACATGTTATCAAAGGGTCTTGGAGAGTATGTGGTAAGTGAACAAAATTTTTAAAAGTTAATGGGATCGAATAATTGATTCAGTAAGAAATTTTAAGACTTGGCATCTCACTTCCCCATCTTATCTCATGATTTTGCGTCGATATATTTATAGAAAATTCAACAAATATTGCCTGGGGTGAGAAAAGTATTTTCCATGCATAAAAACATCTATGCTAAAGGACGATGCTGGCAAGAGTGAGTCAAAAACGGCAGATGTCAGCGTCAGGACGGCAGCGGTCAACCTAGGGCCACAACAGAACGATTATTAGAGCAGCTGTCACAGCTCCGGATTCGCCGTTAGCAACTATCCAACAAGGGACCCGCAGACATGTGTCCAACAAGACCCTCTGAAGACGACTGGCAGAGCTGGATTTACGCTCGCGCCTGTACACCGTCAACACTGATTACAGTGGTGCCGGGCTCGATCCACTTGGGACGCGCTGATTAGGGACGTACAGTCTATAGTGACGTCCCGTTTCCAACTGTGTCCTGACGACGACCGTAGAGACGTCCAGGGCATCGTGGGGATCCTGCCCCTATCGTTACTAACGCTCGCAACACATGCCCACAATAGGTCGTTATGGTCTGGGATACCATCTCTTTTGATAGCCGGACCCCTTTGGTAGTCATTTCTGGAACACTTACAGCACAGCGGTTCGTAGACGACATTCTACAGCCGGTTGTGTTACCGTTCCTTTTGCGACACCCCGGGCTTACTTTTCAACAAGATAATGCTCGACCCACACGACACGTGTTGCTATGAATTGTTTTCCAACTTTCCCAACACTTCTTTGGACAGCTAGGTCTCCTGATCTAGCATATTTGGATCATAGAGCAAATTTGGAACGTTATGGGAAGGCGATTTCAACCATCCCGGAATGTTGTCCATTCAGCCCGACAGTTGAAGACAATTTGGCAAGAAATTCTGCAGGACACCATCTGGGAACTGTTTCAGTCTATGCCACGCCGGGTGACAGCTTCCATCAAGATCAGAGGTGGACCAACGCTTTATTCACTTCCTCCCTTTGTAACGGTCAAAGTCTGAAATAAATCATTCGATTGTTCAGAAACTTTAATCGTTTGTTTTTCACCAATTTTCACCGCAATCGATTAACTCCTTCTTGTCGGGTCGATTTAAAAAAAAAAGAGTGTAATTTTAAGTCGGTGTATGTGAGCAAGTTTGGAAATTTTAATATAGCATTTGAGTAACAGCAATCAACCATGATTTTGTAGTTTGGGAGAAACTGGAATGTAAATTGAGCATTGCGATTACTCAGATTTTACCAGTGCTGCTAAAAAAGCAATTATTTTTCGGAATTTTTTCCATTAATTTACTTCTTATTATGAGTAATTTCGGAAAGTCTGGAACACAAGAAAAAGAAAACACAATTTTGCTTCCAATATTACTTAAGACCTGTGTTTCTTTTTTAGACTGCGTATGTACATTTCGGCAAACTTTCCTCAAAAGTCATTCGCTCGATGATAGCCTGTTGTGTTGCCCGTTTATTAACTACCTGCTTAAACACGTGTGGTCGTGTAATTTCTGTTTAATGAAAGGAAGTAAAACATGACGCTCAATATCTTTTGAACTAGAACTAATAGCTAATTGAATTTATTGAAACTATTTTAAAAGTTCGACTTAGGTTTCCTTTACTTAATGATTAAACTTATTAAAACTTGCATTTCACTTCATGTTTCAATCAAAATTACTTAGTTTTATTGAAAGCTGCACTCAATAAGCAAGTAACACCATTATTCTGAACATTTCCATTCTAAACAGGAGCGAATCTAAGAGTATAAAAGTGTTTAGTTCGTGCTCAACAGAACGACAAATGTGTTCATTGGAAAAGTGCAAAAAATATTATTTTCTGAGTTCTTTCGCATGCATTTAATTTTGTATTTTATAATTATGTTCTATTGTTAGTTTTAAGTTGTAGCTATTCGAGATCCCTTGATATGACACAATCGTAAATTAATATTTTTAGAACAACTCTTTTTCCGCTAAATTAGTTTTTATTTCTTTCTAGTTTATGTGGTTGTAAATTCGATAAATATATTTTTGTAAACTGTAATTTCTGTTCATCTCATGCAACAACTTTACAAAGGATTTGATTTGAAAGTACATGCAAGTTAAATTATAAAAGAAATTTTATCAGGAAGTTCGCCGATATTGAAGGCATATTAATATTAGAAACAATCCTAACAAGGATATTTTAAATTTTAAAAATTGTTAATTGTAGTAGGGTAATGGTTCTCTAACTTACGATTTGAAGCTATATTTAAGTGACGTATACATCTGTTAGAAGTTTATTGAAAACTGATATTCATTTTAAAAAACGTTGTCAAATTTATCTACTTTTTTCTGAAAAATGGTAAAGGCCAATCCTTTTTATTCATAGAAACTACAAAACATCGAAACGGTGTTACAAAATTTTTTTTTCTGACACTTGAATGATACTAGTATTTTTCTACGAAAGAAAAAATTTATTATTCTGATCACTTTTTTAATATACAGTTCTTCAATTCAGCTCGAGTTAGGTCTTATACGAACAATTGATACTAAATGCAATACCCATCCAACATGTCTTCCATAAGAAAATGTCAAACGTTGTGTTGCCAAAATCCCAATTCGTGAGTCAGACTGGTATTTTGAATATTTATCTCACCCTCTGGAAACACGGACAGGCTGTAAAGGTGACAGAATCGACCTCCTGTGGGAATTGGCTCATTTCAGTAATGGCTGTTCAGGTACCGGGTTGCGAAGTTGAGCGGAACATTCATGTCCATCTGAATGGTGCATCGTATAACCTAATTCAAGATGACAACGAAATTATGATATATTTTATTATTCGAGATATCTTTCATCAAGAAAATACTCATTAAACTATACTATCAGAGCCTTCCTTTAAGTAAAATTATCCGCTTTATATGATATGGTAGGTAGTTAGTTCACGTCTCACTGGAGCAACATGAGGTACTATTGGTGATGTTCCGGGATCAATCCCTCATATATGAGAAGTATTTTAAGAATAAAAAATAAACGAGACTCAAATCTAAAATTGTACTTCCCCTATTAAAGTGATCTCGCATGATGTATATCGAGGTGACCTTGAAATGTATTTTATCGTCATTTTGATAACATCGAATTGTAGTTGACCAATCATTTTTTTTTTCTTTTTACGGAAATCATTCTTTGGAATTTTATTGAAAAAATGCTGGAATCGTGTTCAAACATCAAGTAGTGATGTAACGCTCTTGTGCAGGAAATACGTTCCGCTACAGAAACACTAACGTCACCTATATTTTGCTCGCCACAACAAACCCCTTATATGTTACAAACTGCTTGTATAACTTGTCGTAACTACTCAGTGACTACTCGACTAATATGCCATCATTCAGAAAGCGTGAAGGTAGTTAGAGACATTTGAAAACTTGCAATGTCCTTATTTCAATTGCATGTAACTTGTAAATAGGCATCTTTATATGTAATTCTCCTACGTGGCACGCAAAATAGTTTGTTATCGCGTTTTGGCAACATTGTACGATTGTTTGTTTACAGCTTAGCTCAATTGAATTTATAGCGTTATCGAATGAAATTTTATTGATAAAAAAAAAAAGAATTTTAGTCGAGCTGTTGCTGCTTATAATAGAAATCAAAGAAAGCGTAGGATCTTTACAGGGTCATTTAATAAACGGCCCTTTTCAGGGAGGCCAACAATTAAACTATAATTGTTAATAACAAGACGCTTGCACTTCAATTTTCGACTGCAAACTCAATGAAAAAGTGTGGGTGGCTCGAGTGCTGGGAAAATACCCACAAACATGTTGGGTATTCATTTCCAAAGAAGCGCTCACATTTCCAGTCAAAATTTGCTCAAAACTTTCATTCCAATTCCGATTTCAGATATACTGTATATCTTTTCTGTAGAACAACAAATTTATAATTGGAAAATATTTTTTGGGAATATAATTTTTTGTAAACAACCCCTTCTGCTAGGACACGTGTCTTCACTGATACGAACGAAGCGAGCATAGGTTCGCTCAGCCAATTTCATAGGTTTGCTCTCGCCAACCCCCGGGTAAAAAATATTTATACTTGAAAACACCTTTTCCGACAGTTACAAAACAGTTCTACGTTGTTTGGCGAGCATTAGCGAGCAAGGGGCGGACCCCCTAGTACATTAAATTTATTTCAAATTAAAATATTCTCTGTGTTTTTTTGCCTCATAGAGCTTGCAACAAAAAAAAAGTGTTGTTAGCATCGTTTCAAAATAATAAAATTTCCCGTAATGGTTAATTTTTTGTGACCATCTATATATTTCATATACACCTTTTAACTAAGGCTATAGATATAACTGGCACGACTCTTTCTTGGTGCGATTCTTATAACTTTCAAGATACAACTGCTGTACCAGCCCGAATGTAAATTCTTTCTTGGCGCGATTCTTATAACTTTCAAGATACAACTGCTGTACTGGCTGTACTGTAAATTCCTTATAGATGCGATCAAGGTACAATTGGCTGTACCGGCCGTGCTCTAAAGGTTAAGATTGTGTGAGGAATAAAAAAAACTTTTTTCATAGTTTTTCACTTATACACAGTCCAGTCACATTAATGTGATCATCTGTGAAAAGCGATAATAACTACCTTTGGCAGAGCGGACCGCTGCGAGACGTGCAGGAAGAGAGTCAATTAGGTTTTTGAAGGTGTTCACTGGGATGTTGAGCCATGTCGACTCCAGTGCCGTGGCCAGCTGCGCTAGATTACGCGGTTAAGGATCCATGGCCCGAACAATCCGAACGAGGTGGTCCCAAAGATTCTAGATTGGGTTTAAATCAGGTGAGTTTGCAGGCCAGGGGAGTACGGTAAACTCTTCCTGGTTCTCTTCGAACCACGCACATACACTGCGAGCTGTATGATACCTCGCATTGTCCTGCTGGTAGATGCCATCATTCTGAGGAAAAATAATTCGCATGTAGGGGTGGAGATGGTCCGCCAGGACAGATGCGTACTTGTGATGATCCATCGTGCCTTCCACAATGATAAGTGCACCCAGTGAATGCCAAGAAAACATTCCCCAAACCATAATGCTCCCACCTCCAGCCTGGATCCTTCCGGCAATTGTTGCAGGGTGTTTGCTTTCAGATGTTTCACGCCGTATACGCCAACGTCCATCTGTCCGATGGAGCATAAAACGTGATTCATCTGAATAAGCCACATGTTGCCACTCTGTGGACGTCCAGTTGCGGTACTGGCGTGCAAATCCCAGCCTTCGTTACCGATGAACAGCAGTCAGCATAGGTGCATTAACCATGCGTCTGCTGCGGAGGCCCATGCTCAGTAACGTTCGCTGAACCGTTGTTGAGGATACACTCTTGGTAACCCCTTGGTTCATCTGGGCGGTCAGATGCTCAACAGTTGCACGTCTATTCGCCCGAACGCATCTCCGTAGCCTTCGTTCGTCTCTGTCATCTATGGTAAGCCACTTGGTTCTACGAATCTTATAGGGCCGATTGGCTATCGTAGAGCTCAAACAAGTCTCTATAATCACGTTAAATAATCTCATTAAACAATCAATAATTTATCTCTCATTAGTATTCATGCGTTTTTCATAATCATAGGACAAATCTCCAAACCAAGCGATCAAAAGAAATAGCATGAAGCTACGGCACATACTCAGTGTACTCATAGCACATACTCAGTTCGATGGGGATTCCCTCCGTTGTCTGTGGGATACATACAAGTGAACCACTGTCGAAAATAATTTTTATATTCTCACCACGATGAAAGAGACATTGAAAATGCAAGTCCTTCATCCAATAGCCTTGAAAATTGCACGAAGCATAAAAGCGACCGTGAAAGGTTACGTAACTGATTAGCAATACAGCGTCTACAAAAATCATGTGGTTCAGTAACGCATCCTGTATGTAGAAAACTGAATTATGAACCGTAGAAAATTATGACGTTCATACGAGCAAGTTTCGGACTGATACAGGAAGAATTGTAGCTCAACGAAAGAGTCTATGGACATCCTACTGTGAAATTGGTTCTCGTGTTGGACAATATCAAGCCACATTGATGCGAATACGGAATCAATGTGGGTAGAATGGACAAACTGACTGACGTGAACGATTGCAGTAGCCTCGTCGCACCATCGAACGATAGGCGCTTGGATAGGCATACAGGATGTGTCAGTAACGCATCCAGTATGTAGCAAACTGAATTATGAACCGTTGAAAATCATGAATTTCATACTAGCAGGTTTCAGACTGATACAAGAAGAATTGTAGCTCAACGAGAGAGACTATGGACATACTATTGAGAAATTGGTTCTCGTGTTGGGCGATATCAAGCCACATTGATGCGAATACGGAATCGATGTAGGTAGAATGGACGAACTCGATAACGATTGCAGTTGCCTCGTCGCACCATCGAACTATAGGCGCATTAATGGCATGGATAGGCATACAGGATGTGTCAGTAACGCATCCAGTATGTAGCAAACTGAATTATGAACCGTACAAAATTATGACGTTCATACGAGCAGGTTTCGGACTGATACAGGAAAAATTGTAGCTCAACGAGAGAGACTACGGACATACTATTGAAAAATTGGTTCTCGAGTTTTACGATATCAAGCCACATTGATACGAATGCGGAATCCATGTGGGTAGAATGGGCGAACTCACTAACGTCAACGATTGCAGTAGCCTCGTCACACCATCAAACGATAGGCTTATGGAATTCATGGATAGGCATACTGGATGTGTCAGTAACGCATCCAGTATGTAGCAAACTGAATTATGAACCGTACAAAATTATGACGTTCATACGAGCAGGTTTCGAACTGATACAGGAAAAATTGTAGCTCAACGAGATAGACTATGGACATACCATTGAAAAATTGGTTCTCGAGTTGGACGATATCAAGCCACATTGATGCGAATGCGGAATCCATGTGAATAGAATGGGTGAACTCACTAACGTCAACGATTGCAGTAGCCTCGTCGCACCATCGAACGATAGGCGCATTAATGGCATGGATATGCATACAGGAAGTGTCAGTAACGCATTCAGTATGTAGCAAACTGAATTATGAACCGTACAAAATTATGACGTTCACACGAGCAGGTTTCGGACTGATATAGGAAAAATTGTAGCTCAACGAGAGAGACTATGGACATACTATTGAGAAATTTGTTGTCGTGTTGGGCGATGTCAAGCCACATTGATGCGAATACGGAATCGGTGTGGGTAGAATGGACGAACTCAATAACGATTGCAGTTGCCTCGTCGCACCATCGAACGATAGGCGCATTAATGGCATGGATAGGCATACAGGATGTGTAAGTAACGCATCCAGTATGTAGCAAACTGAATTATGAACCGTACAAAATTATGACGTTCATACGAGCAGGTTTCGGACTGATACAGGAAAAATTGTAGCTCAACGAGAGAGACTACGGACATACTATTGAAAAATTGGTTCTCGAGTTTTACGATATCAAGCCACATTGATACGAATGCGGAATCCATGTGGGTAGAATGGGCGAACTCACTAACGTCAACGATTGCAGTAGCCTCGTCACACCATCAAACGATAGGCTTATGGAATTCATGGATAGGCATACTGGATGTGTCAGTAACGCATCCAGTATGTAGCAAACTGAATTATGAACCGTACAAAATTATGACGTTCATACGAGCAGGTTTCGAACTGATACAGGAAAAATTGTAGCTCAACGAGATAGACTATGGACATACTATTGAAAAATTGGTTCTCGAGTTGGACGATATCAAGCCACATTTTTGGGAATGCAGAATCCGTGTGGGTAGAATAGACGAACTCACTAACGTGAACGATTGCAGTAGCCTCGTCGCACCATCGAACGATAGGCGCATTAATGGCATGGATAGGCATACATGATGTGTCAGTAACGCGTCCAGTATGTAGCAAACTGAATTATGAACCGTACAAAATTATGACGTTCATACGAGCAGGTTTCGGACTGATACAGGAAAAATTGTAGCTCAACGAGAGAGACTATGGACATACTATTGAAAAATTGATTCTCGAGTTTTACGATATCAAGCCACATTGATGCGAATACGGAATCCATGTGGGTAGAATGGGCGAACTCACTAACGTCAACGATTGCAGTAGCCTCGTCACACCATCAAACGATAGGCTTATGGAAGGCATGGATAGGCATACTGGATGTGTCAGTAACGCATCCAGTATGTAGCAAACTGAATTATGAACCGTACAAAATTATGACGTTCATACGAGCAGGTTTCGGACTGATATAGGAAAAATTGTAGCTCAACGAGAGAGACTATCGAGTTACTATTGAAAAATTAATTCTCGTGTTGGACGATATCAAGCCACATTGATGCGAATACGGAATCGATGTAGGTAGAATGGACGAACTGACTGACGTGAACGATTGCAGTAGCCTCGTCACACCATCGAACGATAGGCGCTTGGCTATTGTGGATTGCGCTGCAACGTCGAAAATTCTAGCGCATGAATTAGAATGGGCTATTCATAGACCTGTCAAAAGGTACAATTAGCAGCAACAGCAGTGAATTTTTCAAGTCGTGGATTATTCACCACAATCATCTGCTGCCATAAGGGTGCGTAGAACGCCGCACGTGGAAATAGGAAAGGCATGACATTATCTATTTAGGGGGATATCGACTTAGTGTGCAAATTATCTTTACGAAAGCAATTTAAAATAAAAACGAGCTGTTTCAACATTAATCTTGAATAACATATTTAATATTGCTTATTCCTCTCGATGTTTACTCCAGTCCTGATAGTGAAGGATGTTTTTCTTCTTAAAAATAGCTTTTAAAGGAATTGTTTTTATTTACTGCTTACTTCTATTAAGACTTTCAGAGCAGATGTGACCTCGTCATCTGACCGAGGTTAACAATTATGTGATGGTATTTTGAAATTTCTTTTCGGGATTTCTCAAGGACCGTCACCAATAGTTCGTTGTATTGCTCCCAGTGTGATGTTAAGTAAAAAATACTACACCTATTACGACTTTCCTTTTCCGGTGCTTAAATTTAACTTTAAGAAATGTTAACCACAACAGTATTCTAGGCTCTCTATCCCACTTCATACAATATTTACCTTGATTCTACTTTGGAAATTAAACACGTTCAAGCTACTATTGTTTGCTAAAAAGAGGCAGTGAACGTTTCATTTGGATTGCCAAATCACACCTCCAGAAATCCCCAAATGAAAAAGTTGCGCCGAACTCGTATTTCTTGTTAATTTGATTTCTGAATCATTTATATATCTTGCAACGCTCACTGCTGAGAAGAAAGGTGAGATGGGTCGATATATTTTCTTCTGATTTCTCCACACTGCTTAAACCTTTTTTTTTCCCTTGACTTTGCTTAACATTTCTCCACTTAGAAAGCAATTCAAAAGGGAACAAGTCCCGACATTTTTTATACTTGCTTTTATGATTAACTGCCTCTTCGTATTATCAATTTCCTTTATTCGAAACTAGAATTGTTAAAGACGTAATGAAACAATCAATTTTCTTATTCATGAATTTCATTTGCATCGCACCATTTAGCTGTTCAATTCTAATCAAAGTTAGTATTTTTCTTTTCCCAAGGGATTCGATCATACGAGTCAGTTTTCCTTTTCAGTTTCAATATTTTCTCCGTTCATGTGTTATATGCCGTTATACTTTTATTTAAAGTTTCTCGGCAATTATCTGTACAGGTGTTTCAATTTTGATATTTTTATCAATAGATAGTTATGATAAATAAATACAGAAGTAGGCAGGAAAGATAAATGTATTGCCAGATTTACGGATATATACACTATAAGTAAAAGCATAAATTATGAGTGAATTCTGGATTTTAATTTTGTGTTTGTTTTCATAAAATGATTTGAGGATATTTGATATTCTTCATGATCTAAATTGAAAATCATTATTGTACCTGCTTTAGTTCATCACTCTATGGTCATTCTTTACTAATTGATAGCTTAAGGTGAGTATACATTTGCGAGCCGAAACGATCGTGAGCCTTTCGTGAACTGTTCGTTTAAATTGTTTTCCTAACGAACTTATAGCGATCCATGGGAAAGGAAAGAACCATCCGCGAACCACCAGGCAGTCATTTGTCAGCCACTGGTGATGACTATAGAGACTGCAGGTTCGCGGACAGAAAGACAAGCAACTAACTACATACGACGCCGTCCCAATCTGAACCGAGAACGAATTTGTGTCCGTCGAAAAACCGACAAGAAGCGGATCGCTTGAACTAGAGACTCGCAAACGGTTCGACTCGCAAATGTATACACATATATATAAAACGGACTTCTTATAACTTTATTTAGATTTAGAAATATACAAATTCAGAATTCTTAAATCTGTCCTGGGATTTGGATTCTTTCAATCAATAGTTATGGGTATTTAGTCATTTTGTGCGTTGTGAAGCAAAAAAAAAAAACATTGTAATTATTACATTTTAAGAAAAACCAACTAATTTACCATCTTATATGACTTTTGGTCGAATATTTTACCACATAATATTAATTTAATGCAAGCTTGGGTAGGATGCATCACCTAACGGTTTGCTGCTACAGTAATGAGATGAGTGCACAACGCACTTTAATCAGTCAACGACTCATACCAAATGTCTTCTCTCACCTTGAAGGTTCAGGATGCTTCTTTTATGATACTTTCGGTTTGTGGTCGTTAAAATAGTCTCGGCTACTCCTTTAGGGACATTTAGTGCTTGCTACGTTATCCGTTTCCTCTGGGAATTGATCGAATTGTTCCTTTGTTCGTATTGTTTATTTATCTGATTCTACTTATACCTTCCCGTTCATCAACTTTTATACATAGAAATTGAAGAAATATTTCGTAGGTTTTTACGTGTAATCTGAGTATATATAGTTTCCAAGGCTCTTTTGGTTTCCTTTATCAAACTATTTCCCTCCTTTCTAAGCGTAGAATATTATATTTATATGTTTAAATTAACCCTCTAAGCTGACATTACATTCCCAAGTAGTACAGTATTGATTTTCTTCCACAACCACACATAACGGCTACCGATGTAGTATTGCTTTCACTTCGCAACGCACATCATACTGGCTAAATAACCGTATTTATTGGTTAAAAGAACCGTAGGTAAGGTTATATTGGTCAAGAAAATCAAAACTGATAAGAAGTAAAACAGGGAAGACCAGTTATCAGATCGAATCTATGAGGATATAAAGGATTAAATAAAGGTGTTTGTGAATTTCGTCTATTTTATATATTAAAGACCATTCATCGTCAATACAATATTTTAAATTATTGATCATAGTATTTTTATGCTGTGTAAGGGCATTTCTTTGATTTATCATCTTACTTTACATCATTATTGCGTATGTTTGCGTTATAAATCAGTCTTATGTAAAAAAACGGAATCCTCATACAGAGTGTTGGTTTTAGATATTAAATTCAAACTTTAAAATTGTAAAATTAGTAAATGGAAAACTGTTCATGAAACTGTAACATCGATTTTGAAAATCATTCTGGACAAATTTCGCTACGTTTTAGTAATCTCAAATCTTTGTTTTCTGCAACTTTTGAGAAATATGTTTAATTTTAGCTTAGGTTTGTTATAAGATAATGCTTTAGTCAACCTTTTGAAAATTGAAAATTGATTGTAGAGCCATAGATTAAATGCTTGGAATAATTAGTCTTCAAATAAAATTAAGTTAATATGTATGAGCAAACAACCAACTCAATATTTCAAAATTTACATATTTATTAAGTATGAGAAATAGATCTAAGATGAACTTGAAACATTAGAGTAATTAAATATGAAAAATGTGTTGCTATTTTTATGTAATCTATCTATTAACTATCTAAAATAATAATTTATGAGATCGACACATAATTAAAAAGCACTTAAAATAGTATTTTACACATTGATCAACTGGTACGTATAAAAATTGAAAATATTCATAAACTACCCCACTCCCTCTTTTTTTATATGCACAAACCAAATTTTAACTATTACTTTATATGTTTTAAAATATGTGCCCTTTTTTATTCAATGCTTCACATGGGACTTCACTTTTTTAATTCGGTTATTCATGGAGGGAAAATTCGGGACCAAATGAAACATTCTTCTTTATATTTTGTCCCATCTCTATGTAAAGAGATGCTATTTTTCGAACTTTATGGCCATAACAGTTGCTGATTAGCAGCAAGGAACCTATACATATATTCTCTTACGTGGCACGCAAAAAAGACGTTATTTGTTATCGACGAACACAAGTTCCCAATTCGTTACCGTACGCTGAAAAATATAACATTCCCAAAATATTCGGAAATTACGTTATTTGTTATCGTGTTTTGGCAACACTGTACGATTGTTTGTTTACCGCGAAGCGTCGCGCCTCAATTGAATTTATAGTGTTATCGGATAAAGTTTTACTGAAAAAAAAATGCATATTATTCGAATCCGTAGCAGCTTACGACATGTTGGGTATTCGATTTCCAAAGCAGCGCTCACATTTCGAGTCAAAATTTGCTCAAAGTTTTCATTTGAATTCCAAATTGTTCGAGTTCTGATTCCAGAGGTACTGTATAATTCTTCTGTAGTACAAGAAATTTATATTTGAAATATATTTTTTTGGAATATCATATTTTGTAAACAATGTCTTCATTGATGCGAGAGAAGAGAGCAAGGTTCGCGCAGCGAACTTATGAGGATTGCAATGTATTCCTCCGGAGGTTGGCGAGCATGGGGCGGGCCGCCTAGCATAAATGTTTTTTGTTATATGTTATTGAACTTTTCTGTTGCTATGAACTAGCAGTTAAAATCTTTGGATTTACAACTATTATGTGGAAATACATATCAAGCAAAACAAGCTGTGCAGGCGTATAAATATTTTAGGTTAGATTAAGAAGGGAGCGAGTTAGGAGCGAGTTTTCACATCACGTGCGCTCAGTTATAAGGAGGTGATTTCGCGTGAAGATGAAGACTGTTGAAATAAATAACTAGTATATGAAAGTATAAATGAAACAAAATTTAATAAACCTAAAATTCTGACAAGTCCACTAGGGCGTATAACCTCAAAAAAAGGTCGCAAAATGAACTAGGAATTTTCATTTACATTTATATCCGAACAGATATTCAGAGTGGATGCTGCGATGTCCTTAGTCTGTAAATAGTGCACTGTACATATATGGATAACAAATTATTTATGACAAGATTGCGTTCTTCTTTCTCTATTTGGCGCGGTCATACCAAAAACCGATTCCATAGCATTCTCTGTGACTGATTGGTCTATAGCTGATTAGTGTCTACGACTGATAGATGAATATGACCGATTGATGTCTGTGACTGATTGATGTCTGTGCACTTTGCATCCATGTGGACCTTCGCTTGAATCGAGCATGATTCCTGGAATGCGCACGTATTTGTTAGATTGTTCTCCAGAGTAAATGGTCGGCATTATCATATTGGTGAACTCAGATCACAATCATCCTCGTTTCAATGCTTCTGAGACATCCAAGTTGTGTAGCAGCATGATGATGGAGTTCTTGAGCTTCGGATTATATAGATGGCAAATCGGTAATGTCGATGAAGTTGAGTAATTTTGGCTAGAACATAGCGTCCTTCCTTAGCGAATTTTGGCGTCCTTCTGTCTGGTCCTTGACCGAATCGCAGCTCTGATAAATTTTGAAAGCTCCGTATAGGCTCAATGATCTGAGCTTTGGTTATGTTGACGTCTTTCCTCAATGGAGCGATCATAGAAGAAGAATGTCTTACCATTAGGAGATCTTTGAAGCTGGTTGCATCCTTGACATGGTACAACAGTAATCGAGGTACAATTCTGGCTGAGCTACAAAATTGACAGTGTGTATTTGGCCAATGACATCCTTAGACGATAATTTCTAACCCATTCGCCTTATTTTCTGACTCATTTGAAGTGTTTGGGCATCAGCCAATAATAGTGGTAAGTTATTTCATCCGGATATCCACTTAAGGTATCCAAACACGTTAAAAATGTCATTTTTGATTTTAAAAAAATTACAAAAAAAGTTTTTGATCTTATTTGATAGAGTATTTATTTGACTTTCCAAAATATAGTTGACTTTTTCTTTAAGTTAATTAATTGCTGAGGTATAGGCGGGAGGGAAAACCGGAAGTAGGTATGGAAAATACCGGAAATGGCCGTTAAAAGAACAAAAAACAGTAAAAATTTAAATTTTAAATTGACTTTTTTTTTTTTTGCAAATATTATTTTAGAAAGTTTTTTTACATGTTTAAATGGTTTCTCTGTACGAAATTTTGTGAACGTTTTTAAAGAGAAGCGAAGAACAAAATTGTTTGCACAAACAGTAAAAGCAAGAGGGAGCAAACGATACGCTTCACACTATTTTTTACTTAAATTAATATTTATGCATTATTTTCTAACTTCAAATGTTAGAACCCAAAAAGTTATTAATTGATTCTCGTTAAACTTTGAGAACTTGTATTTTATAATGTTATCTGTCTTTGGCTGGACCTAGTTTCGAACTAGCAACTCTTCGGTTGTCTCATCCGTTACTCTTCCAAGCAGTTACTGTGGTGACGGTTGTGTCAGAAGTAGGCTGTATCTTTCGGTCCAATGTCTGCTAAATTTTCTTGGTCTATGTTCGTGAGGTACAGCTACAGTCTACGGTTATGAGCGGTGGCAACGGCCTTGGCGATTGTTTTTGGCGCACTTCTAAAGTCGCCAAGGAAAGAATTATTTCCTAACTCTTTTCTGTCAAAACATTTTTTCTTTTTACAACACACTTTTTAAACATTTTCAGAACGTTTTGAAAAGAATATATTTAAAAAAACTTTCACAAAAAGTAGTAAACTTAAGCACATATCAAAACACATTTGTGAACCAGCAGAGAAACTAAGCTACGAATGTTGGGTGAAGAATACCATGAAACTTATCAATTACACTAAATACAGTAGGCAAGTTGAAAAAGAAAAAGATTTTTAAAAGAAAAAAAAGCAAGAAATAATACAACCTGATACATCAGAACGGTCCCGAGAAAAAAAATTACGAAACAAGAATATTCCACAAATGCGAAAAACAATACATGTTAGAACTCTGCCGTGAAAAAAAATTATTATGAAATAAAAATTCCACAACTAAAGAAATACAAATAAATAAACCAATGGTATCAAAGAAAAAAAAATTTAAACGGCCAATGCAATCAAAGGATATTTTAAAATAAAAATAACCAATGGGAGGAAAGAAAAAATTTCAAACGAATCAATGAAATCAAACAACTTGAACGGATTTTGGAAGAACTTTCTAGAATATTCAAAATGAAAATTGAAAGTTTCCGTTTGTCGAGGTTGCCATGAAAACCATAACAACCGAAACGAAAGACGGGTCGCCTTAATTTATCGTAACTCGCTACTAGAAGTGCGCCAAAAAAAATAGCCAAGCCGTTGCCATCACTCATAAACGTAGAGTGTAGCTGTACCGTTCGTGATTTGGAAATGGAAAGGCATATGGATGTCCAAACGTTGGACAGCGTGGCTGTTCATCGGGATCACATTGACGAATAACCGCCGACATGCTTCAGGTGGAGTGATATTTCGGCCTTCAACGTAGGTGTCCGTTTCATTGTAAGTGGAATCATGGCCTTTATAGATATATTTGTAGGTATATCTCATCGCAAGGAAGGTCCTAATATAAATAGAAACGGCAATTGCATCTTTTCCACACGAAGATTTGAAAAGAATCTTGTGACGGTTATCCCTTGTTACTCCGTTACATTAATGTCTATTAGGTAGACGACGTGTTTCTCCCAAAATACATTGAAATGCACGGTTCCAGCTTGGAGTCATAGAAACGTCTATAATTTGGCTTCTCATCATATGCTACAGATGTAACTTCTTGAGAAGGTTTTGGGAAGTCAAAGCGACACAAAACGCACTCATTCTTGTTGATCACGTACGTTGCATTTGGATTCAGTCTCCCGAAGGGATTATAAATCGTACACTTAAGCAAACTTCTCGGAACTCGAGATCGTCGTCGTCTTGAATTTCATCTGCGATCAGGTCGTTGCCTTCTGGGTTATGTATCTTGTCTTCAGGACTCATAATCAGTGGTATGCATATGTCGAAGGCCTTGCTTCTGGAATTTAATTCGGTATGCGTAAACGTTGATCGGTAGAAGGTGCATACTTCATTAGAAAAGGGAACGTTGAATCTTCTGTGGCCGTACCCTCTGGAATTGTGAACAGGAGTGAACATAGGAGATTCGTGATTCCTTCTGCATTGGCATGCTGTTTGACTGCTTCTTCTACTTCTGGCATCATATAGTCTTATCCGAAATCTTTCTGCAATTCCATAATTTTCTTCAGCAACTAAATTAGAGCTCTGATGTCGGGGTTGAGAAGATGATTGAGTCACTTGGGAACAGCAATATCGAAGTCCGGGAAGCACATCTGACTATATTGCAGTCGTTCGAATTCCCCTTTGGCATTATGCGTCGGATGAGTTTCCACATTCAGCTCATATAAACGTGTAAGACCGTTCATACTATGACTGTTGATGATTCGATTGCAATCAACATGGAATGAAGCTAGAATAAAATATAGAGATTCACACATGTTTGAAATCCTTTTCTTCAATGAAGGGATGGTGTCCTACAAATAGATGCACCAATTCATTAGCAAATTGGGATAGTTTCAGTTCAGTTTGGCCATATAAGTAGCAATTGACAAAAAGTCTTGGTAAATTCTGTTTGGATACACGTTCTTGGGAAACATGGACAGCTCAATAGTGAATACACAGGGTGTTCATAAGTTCCGTGATGTGGTAAGTTAAACATCACTACGACATTGTTCTTCCAAGCTGAGTATGTCGCTCATGTGCTTCGTCTGCTAGTCACTGAGTTTCACATTCTAGCATATCTTCTAGTCATTGAACTTGTTCTCCGACGATTTTGATTGGGATTCGATGTAATATTCGACGTTGTTGTTCTTGTTGTTCGATTGAGATTCATTACGTATCATAGTAATCTCAGATATTTTCTCCAGGCTTTAGCCTTGGCGGATTAGATTGGTTTTAAAGACGTTACAGGCTGATTTTTATCCAAAGAAAGACTGAATTCTTTGAGACGGGAATCCGATCGGAAAGCAGAGGCTATTTAGTATCCAGAATGTTCAAAACTTACTTCTTCATTTTGTTAATCCAACAGTGTTGTGTACTTATTATTAAAGTATAAATATTGACGTTTCCTAGTGCGTGTAGTTTAGTTTGGATAGCAGGGTGTTAGTTGTGTTGTTATCTCGTCATCTAATAATGGTTCAAGATTATGAGGTGTCCTAAGATCTTTCCTTTTGAAATAGATCCCAGAACTTACAAAATATTTTTAAACAAAAAAAAAGTATAAAGGTTATTTTAACCATAAATAAAAAAAACATTCAGTGTTTAAATCTCAAGAAATGAGCAATTTCTATGTACTGAAATTTTTCTTCGATGGAATACATTTTGAAACGAATGTGTCTGAAGAATTATTTGTGTATTCTTTTGGAAAGTCCAGAACTTTAATACAACAATGCGATACTACTAAGCTCTTATGTGATAAATAAACATAGACTTCCAATTAACAATCGACTCAAGATAAATTAACTTTCAAATTAACTGCAAATATTTATTACAAGAACTGCTGGACTGTGACATTTGCCAGTTTTCATGCTTTGAATTTTTCCATTTGCTGAGATATTAAAGCTTTTGTGATGGAAATCTTGTGTAATCATTTATTTGATATTCAATATACACTATATGGACCAAAGTATTTGGACATTGCATGTTTTTCAGAAAAGTCCTTTGTTATTCTATTTATTAACGGGGGGGCCTTCCTTTTGCTTGTATTACAGTAGTATTTATTTATATGTATTACAGGCAGTTTAATAATACCGGATCCGTAGAGAGAGGGCGTGAGAAAGATCGTCCAAGAGCCACGATGGTCTATTTAAGATCGATATTAGTCTATTACAGCGGTATGTACAACAGCTTATCAGCTCTCTCATGGCCTTCATGCAATCAAGGGAAGCCGAGTTTCAAAGGTTACTGTTCTAGAAGGCTACATGAGAAAGGACTGTATTCAAGAAGACCTGTTGTTTGCGTCTCGCTCACTTCTGTGCACAGGAGAGCCCGTTTAGCATGTTGTAGAGACCATTGACTTTGAACCAGTGTTCAACCGTTCTATCCACTCATGAGTCCCCGTTCAGCCAAACCACTTCTCGACGTGCGTGAAATACGTCGAGCCATACTTTCCACACGTTCTCTGCAAGTCTGGGCAGAAATAACTTGCCAGGGCTGTGAGAAGAGTGTTGTGAAGATGGGCGTGCGTGGCGGTGTCGTACTCGTCGCTCCAGTTTGTCCCACTAGTGCTCGATCGAATTGAGATCGGGGCACTAAACAGGCCAGTCAAGCAAATTTACCTCATTTCAGGAAACCAGTCCAGCACACGTTTTGCAGTATGACATATAACTCGATATTGTTGGAAGAAACAACCATCATCGCCGTAGTATTATCATAGTATTGGCAAGGCGGAATTATCCAGAATGAAGAGGTACACGTCAGCGTTCATGGTACTAGGTACATAGAGCAATGGGCTGAGTCCTAACCAGGGAAAGCAACCCCTCACTAAGATGGATCCTAGTCGGAATTTCTGCAGTGTCCAAATAATTTTGTCCATGAAGTGTATAAATGTCTATACCTGAAATAAAAGCAACTGAAGCGTGTGTTCGGAACACCCTTTACGTTTTGATTTATTACAGCGTATTTTTACTCTTTACCGCACAATTTAAGATAAGGTAGGTATTTTAATTAACGTCGCACTGGATCAACATGACGGGCTATTGGTGACGGTTCGGAGAACCGAGTACAATGCCACGTAATTTTGAACCACGGTCATATGACGCAACTAAAGGTAAGATGGAAAGTTAATTAGGATTTAAGATACCGAAAACAGATGGTTGAATGAAGTTCTGAAAGTTGCTCTGAAATATTATTAAATTTGTTAGGAGTATTTAACTTCGCCTTTCTTAGCTTGCACTTCAGAGTAATTTCTGCGAATTTTAACAAATACTCTTATAGTATAAAGCGATAGGGGTTTGAAAGTGATGAAGTTTTATTTCCTTCGAGTTATACATTCATATCGATTCTAAGAGAGTTATAATTTGAATTGAAACTATACACAGAAAAAGTTGTTTTGAATATTAATATACATTAGTTTTCAAAATTAAGAGAATTTGCATGTTTCGTCGAATTTCAGGAAAGTATTGAACAGAAGATAAAACTAATGCTTCCAAACAAAGATGTAAATCTTTATTGTCTAATACTTAAGCGTACGAGTGCGGAGGGTGTATTTCGAGGAAAAAAGATTTCTAAGAACACGTGACGATATCCGGGTTTCGCTCACTCGCACATCACGGCGAATTTCGGATATTTTTGCAACATTCGGTGAAATTCAAAATCACACAGCTAAACTGAGCAACCACTAATATTTGGATGATGGAATGAGGTGACGAATCGTTGGGAGACTGGAAGTAGGGCAGTCTCAAGTGCATATTGCTAGAGACTCTTGAATGGAGCTCTTAGCGTCGTACCCAACCTATCGGAACAGTTTAATAATACCGGATCCGTAGAGAGAGGGCCTGAGAAAGGTCGTCCAAGAGCCACGAGAGGAGGAAGTCCGACTTAGCTCCAATTTTTTTAGCCAACAGATGGCAGCACATCAACACGTCTCGTTTTTACGGAAAGGTCACATTTTCACAACATTCAATCATCCTCAGGCACACGGTTCTAATTTTGATCCAAACCAGAGACCAACTAATCCCTGGTTTGGCACCCCCAGAGGTATTGAAACGACGTTATAACTTTTCTGAACATTGATGAGAAAGCATTGATGCATTCATGAAAAATCAATTAGCATGAAATCAAGACGGAAAATACATTATATTTATTTATAAAGAGTTAAGGTTAGGTTCCCATCAATTTCAGCCGACCAACCGGTCTGGTGGTTAAGGTGTTATCCTCTTGATCGGAAGGTTTCTGGTTCGAATCCGGTTCAGTGTATGAATTTTTGTAAGCGTATGGTGTAGAGGCGGCTGGTGCATTTTAAATCTGCCGTTGCCGAAAGTCCAAACGTTGAGTTAGTACGGATGTTTTCAGAAGAGGGTATCAGCTCAAGTGTTGCCTCGTCATCTGACAGTGGTTCAAAATTAAGTGGTGCTGTCCTCGGATCTTTCCCTTAGGGGATTGATCCCGGAGAGTCTTCAATAGCCCGCTGTGTTACTCTTGTACGACGTTAATTAAAATTACCTTATCAACCCAGCAATTTCAGGGTTACATTTTAGTGTGACATTAGAGAAGGATATTATTGAGACCTGTATAACACAAACAGATTCACAAATACATCAAATGTAGCAAAATGTTTCCTTTGATAAAATATAATAATTCGACAGTTTGCCAACGAATTAGTAAATAAAGGTAAGATTTACACTCATTGGCATAAAAATTTGCGAACCAAGAAAAAGTCGTAAAAATGAAACGAAATTTTACACTTGTAAGTACTACTTTGAAAAAAGTAAGTGATTAGAAAATCAAAGAAAAAGGATCATTTATTGCAGAAAACAGTACAAATGAACGGAAGTTTTAGTACTCTGTTGGACCCCCTCTAGCGCGAATGCACGATGCGATACGAGCGAGCATTGAGACATACAAGTTCCGTATGATGTCCTGAGACATCTCGTTCCACAGTTGCTGTAAACGCGCCTGTAGTTCGACCAAACTCGTAAGGTGTCCAACTTGCCGTTCCAAATGATCGCAGATATGCTCGATTGGTGACAAATCTGGGGATCGAGCAGGCCAGTGAAGGGTGGTAATGTGGCGGAGGCAGTCTTGTGACATCCTTGCTGTGGGGCCGAGCATTGACTTGTTAAAAAATGGCTCCTGGGAGCAATGCCATGAGTGGCATCCCATGTGTCTGAAGGATGTCATGGACGTACCGCTGGGATGTCAATGTGCCATGGATCAATATTAGGGGTGACCGTGTATCGTAAGCAATGGCACCCCATACCATCACACCAGCTGTGGGAGCGGTGTGTCGCTGTAAAGCGAAGGCAGGATTGAGGCGTTCAACACGGGGCTTCCACACACGAACACGATTGTCATCACTGGTCAAATTGAATCTAGATTCGTCGCTGGAGATGACCTGCTTCCATTCAGTTGCAGTCCAATCCCGTCGTGCGCGACACCACTCCGAACGGAGGAGTCTGTGGGTGGGTGTCACTGGCAGCACACGTAATGGGCGCCGCGATACCAGATGTCCCTCAGCCAGGAGCCTTGCGATGGTTCGGGAAGACACAGGGGCCCGTAGTGAAGGTGCTGCCTGTGTGTGGATAGCGGCCGATGAGGCAGTTGGCTCTACGCGTGCGTTTCGTATGATGTAACGGTCTTCTTGACGACTGGTTTGTCGAAGGCGTCCTGAGCCTGGTCGCCGTGTAAATGACGTATCTTCTGTCCACTGGTCCCAACACCTCCTCACAGTAAAATCGAGGTAATAAATAAGACGAGCTACTCGCCGAGCTGACCACCCAGCTTCCATCATCCCGATGATTCTTCCCCTCTAGAACTCTGACAGCTGCTCATATTGTCTTCGATGGCGGCGTAACGGCATGTCTACCTCAGCGTTTCCTTTGCAAAAGATTAAGTACACTTAAACAAGCTCTGCTTACCTGTTTTATACTCCAAGGAGAACGAAATTCAACGCCCTCTAGTGGCATTACGCAATGCGCAATCACGCTGCATTTCTAATCATTTGCATATCTGGCCGACATGTACCTTCATGCCAAGTTTCGTAGCAATCCCACAATTATTTCTTGGTGAGCAAATTTTTATGGCAATGAGTGTATATCGCCAATAACCCTGTATGTTGCCTCAGTGGGACATAATTTCACTAACCTGAATATCCACCTACCTAAAGTCAAGACCATTACAAGAACACTGACAATCGTCAAGGAGAAATTTTATAACATTGGAAATTTTTGAATAAAAGTATCTTAATAATTAAGTATATAACGTCCTATCTGAAAGCATGTGCTCGTTTACATGTAAATGCTAGAAGTTAAGTGCCAGAATTAACGCGAAGTGGAGTTGAATAATTTTTGTAATTAGTAGCAGGATTCATTCTAATTGTCCAAATCTGTTCCGTCCCATCTCCTATAGAAGGTTTCGTAAAAATCTTTCCATTGTGATTGTCGTCTAGTTGAGAATAATACAAACACGAAGCACAGAAGCCTTTTACTTTTCCCATAGTCATTACCTAGATAAAAATTTCATTTTCTTCTGCCAGATGAAAGCAGATCATATAATTTCATGCGAAAATCTTATACCCATTTTCAATATAAAATTTACAAACATACAAGAAATAGATACTCGCTTTATTGTGTTGATTGATTAAAGCGATGTATCCTAACATATTTTCTAATAATTAGAATTATAAGAGGAATATATATTTTAAGAAATCATTCCGTAGACGTTTATTAGTGATCTCTAAATAAAAAGAAGTAAGAAACAAGTCAAATTATCAAATACAATAAAACATTAAATTTATATTGCACTTACAGATAGCATTTCAATCAAATTATTGCAGCGTGGTTTAACGTAGTTCAGATCTCACCGTATTGACATAGATTTCAGACTGTATTGGTCATAACTCGATTTTTACACATTATAAATGCCATTCATGCCAGTTTTGACCATTTAATTTTTTAGTACAATAATATCTATCAAATTGCACGATTTTAAAACTTTATACGATTATTCACTACAAATATGTTTTGGCATTCGCTTATTCAAGAAAACAAAGTCTACATAAATTTTCATATCACAAAGTATTTTAATTTAAGTAATATTTTAATATCCTACACTTAAGCTTAATTTCCTAATTGAGTTACTAAAGTGCATTACAATCTTTATTAACCTTGAAGTTACGAAACGAAAGACAAATTTCTACCTGAATGCTCTATTTACTATGTCATTTTGTTTAGATTCATAACTCTTCAGAAGTAGAAAGAGTTTTTGAAAAATAAATTTTCTACATCGAGGTACGGCTATTGTAGATTACTTATGTCATGCAAACATAATTTTTTAATAGATTAACAATGGCAAAATATTATCTGAGTTTTTGTTTTAAACACGTAAAACAATAATTGTACTTATTTTTTATTATGTCAGCTAAAAATTGTTCTCTGTTTAAAAACATATTTCGAATCATATTAGAAAGTATCTCTTTAAATTAAAAAGCGGAACTGAATTTTTTACTGAGTTACCTGTTAAGCCAATTAACTCAGGATTCACGATGGATTGAACGTAATTCTAGCAACTGCGCACTAAATTCTAAATTCTAAAGGCAAACTTAATAAAATGTTTTGCTTATTTGCTTCCTCACCTACATTAAAAGTCCTCATGAGTTTCGTGAATTCCTTGTTTTTTCGGTAACGAAATGGCAACATAACACATGAGAAATTAAGAGTTCTTTTTACGATGGACTTTTTCTTCGTTTTATTTTCAACGAGAAAGTTACTCGGTAGACATAGAAAGGGAAAGTAACAGATCATGAGAAAAACAACCGAAAAAGCTAATTTGCGTTGAGAACAATGAACTAACTGCCGCAGGAAAATCTTCCTTAAGTGACACTTTGCAATTACATGAAAAATAATGAAGAAAATCTAGGCCAGCAACCACATAGCACCGATGAAAAAGAAGAATGAGTTACGCCTTCCCCCTTTTAATGTATGTTTTAAAACAACTTTCTCTAACGCGATTAAAAATAACAATAATCCTAGAAAAGGCAAATAGAAATTAGCGTATGATCGATTTCAATCATCATTTATTCAAAATTGATTTTTAAGAACACTAATTTAACTTTGTTGACATTTTATATACATTTTAATTTAATGTATGGAAATAACGTCTAGTAAGTCCAACATACAATCAATCACACTTCGTCCATCTTTAGCTGCATTGAAAGAACATATATATTTGTGATTGCGGGTTTTATTCTAAGATTGCATTCGTTATAGTATTAATGCTTTCACCAACTTTAGAATAAAAGTATTCTTTGGTCTTGCAACAGAATTTAAAAAGGCATTTACTTCATCTGAGTTCATATTCGTCTGTTATTATCTTGAACTACTGCATATACCAGAAGAAACTAAGCATTTTCACTTCAGAAATTTCTTACTTCAAGCAGATCATGCATGTTCCTCATTACATGGCTCCTAAACTTCCAAAATACTCATACAAGCACCTTGATAAATGAGCTCGCAGCGTTACGAATTCGACATTTAATGCCACAGAATACCACAGTGGTTTTCCACTTGAGAGAATGAATGTCACATCAAGATGCCTACATAGAGAAACCTACAGCAGTTACTACAGTGTCAAGACCTGGTTTGGAGTTTGTGTGACAGTTTGCTGACTAGCAATTCTCCCAGGACGAATTCGACACTCGGATACTCAGAACTGCAGTAGCCTCGCTGTCTCAACTCACGGATTCTAACATGAGACCCGCTTGGCAAATGAAGCTAGCCGGTTCTATGTCTATATAGTGCAATTCGGGTCTTACGATTTTCAGCACGACCTACTAGACTCAATGCGACTCCTCGCAGCTTCACGAAGAAGTTGAGAAACAACACCACTAGTAGTTGCCCTTAACAAATTTAACATCTACTTAATTATTTGAAAAATGTTCATTATTTCACCTCTACCTGACATTTTAGAGTCAATTTCAAGGTCTCTGGTTCTATTAGATGGCCAGTGGTACAAATAGCTTAAGCCTCTGAGGGGTTCACACGTTCTGTAACCTGCAGTCTTCCTTAAATAACTTGGAACCTGTTTCTACTTTCGGTCCAAAAGAATCTTCCTGGAATTCTTTCAACCAATAGATTTGGTTATTTAGCTATTATGATGTGTGTTGTGGAGTGGATCCAATACTGCACTTCTCTGAAATCTCTTGGCCGACCAAACGGTATAGTGGTTGAGGTATTAGCCTCTAAATCGGAACATTCCTGGTTCGAATCCAGGTCAGGGCATGGATGTTTGTAAGCGTCTGGTGTAGAGGCGGCTGGTGCACCTTAAATCTGTCGTGACCGAAAATCCTCACATTGATTGGTGTGGAAGTTTGGGGAGTGGGGTGCCAGCGCAGGTGTCATCTGACCGTGTTTCAAAAATACGTGGTGTTGTCCTTGGATCTTTCCCTTTAGGGATTGATCCCGGACCGTCGTCAATAGCCCTTGTGTTGCTCTAGTACGACGTTAATTAAAATTACCTTACCTTACCTGAAATCTCTTGCCGCTCAGAGAGTTAAGGCACCATCTGGTACATGCAATGGAATGATTGTGAGGCGAGAATAAACCCACCAAACGAAAGTTGGCGTCTACTTTACATAAATGATGTAAAAGTCTCACGAAGTAACCTACTTTAAGAGAGACACCTTTACACAATTGAGGCTTTATTATGTCTTGTAATACTGAAATAAGATTGTGATTCCAAGTCCAACAAGAGATTTAATAATTATGAGACATCGCAACAGACAAACATACAGAACGAAACGAATAGCGTAAAATCTCAGAGGCATAGACTAACTCACTGTGTATCATAAAAAGGATTGCATCGTACAAATGAACTGACAATAATATGTATACAGGTAACAGTTATGTAAACATTGAAAAAAGTAATACCAAACTTGATACAAATCAATGCAATCGGATTTTTTGAGTGGGTCTTGAGGCTTTGATTTAAAATGCTGGAAACTTTAACTCGTAAGATTAAGTTTCTAGCATTTAGTTGTGCATAATGTTCAAGGGGAATCCCTCGTTATTCATTTTGAGGGATTCCCCTTGAACATTAACTCCAATCATAACTAACGATTTCGACTTCCTCTGTTTCCTCTGACTCATGGAATGCTACAGTTTTTCTGCAGGCGGAGAGGTTCAGCCGTCTTCTATTATACATCTATCCTCATCAGTCACCAATATTCAACGATACTGAACCCAGCCCCTTTCCCGATTTTGGATTAAAGGTTCAGAAATTTTATTTACAAGTAGACAAATCACATCACTGTACGACCGGTCTTCTGCAGGGGCTTGTGATTACCTGCATTATGGACAGATAAAGTAAGAGTAGGTATTCTTTCTTATTATTTATCTCTCTTAACATTAATAAACTGCACCAATTCCATTAGTCCGAAAGCATTCAGACCCACAAGAACCAGTTCAGGATGGTGAATAAATTGACGAGGGATAGCAAAGACTGGGATGTGTTTGTAGATGTTGTGATGAGTCTCAGCTTAATTGCATTTAGAGTATACAGGGTAATGTAAGCAACTTAATTCAATCTCCATTGGCTTTAAGTGTCCAATGCTTAGCCTAGAGAAAACAGTCTGAAGAGTCTTCTCTAATGCCCGTTGTACCCAGGGAGGCAACCGGCTGACTTCAGAAGTACCAATCATGAGTAAGAGAACGTCTCCCAAATTTTGCTCATACATATTATAATTTTCGAAATGATTTCTTCATTGGCAAGTCTGCTGTAAGATGTTAGCTTCTTACCGGAATAAATTATGAGAACGGTCTTTAGGCTGACTTGAATGGAAATAATTAGTAAATTCGGGGTCAAATCTAAATCACTTTAAGTGTCCAATGCGTAGCATTGAGAGAACAGTCTGAAGAGTCTTCTGTATTGCCCATTTAACCAAGGGAAGCAACCGGCTGACTGCAGAAGTACCAATCATGAGTAAGAGAACTCCTCCCAAATTTTGCTCTTACATCCTATAATTTTCGAAATTATTTCTTCATTGGCAAGTATGCTGTAAGATGGCAACGCACATCTACTTCAAACCTAGCTTCTTAATGGAATAAATTATGAGAACGGACTTTAGGCTAACCTAAATGGAAATAATTAGTACATTCGGGGTCAAATCTAAATCACTTTAAGTGTCCAATGCGTAGCATTGAGAGAACAGTCTGAAGAGTCTTCTGTATTGCCCATTTAACCAAGGGAAGCAACCGGCTGACTGTAGAAGTACCAATCATGAGTAAGAGAACTCCTCCCAAATTTTGCTCTTACATCCTATAATTTTCGAAATTATTTCTTCATTGGCAAGTATGCTGTAAGATGGCAACGCACATCTACTTCAAACCTAGCTTCTTAACGGAATAAATTATGAGAACGGACTTTAGGCTAACCTAAATGGAAATAATTAGTACATTCGGGGTCAAATCTAAATCACTTTAAGTGTCCAATGCGTAGCATTGAGAGAACAGTCTGAAGAGTCTTCTCTATTGCCATTTAACCCAGGGAAGCAACCGGCTGACTTCAGAAGTACCAATCATGAGTAAGAGGATTCCTCCCAAATTATGCTCATACATCCTATAATTTTCGAAATTATTTCTTCATTGGCAAGTATGCTGTAAGATAGTAACGCACATCTGCTTCAAACTTAGCTTCTTAACGGAATAAATTATGAGAACGAACTTTAGGCCAACTTGGGTGGAAATAATTAGTACATTCGGGGTGTCAAATCTAAATCACAACACTTAAGAGCTGCACCAAATTTTGTATCGTAACAAATCACTTCCTTCCAGAGTGAGCTCTCAGCTGATTTTGATACTGTGTTGGACAAGAAGCCTCACATAAAAGCCACACATTTTCTAAAAAGTCTGCACACTATAATACCAGAGATGGAATGTGGAAATTTTCAACGTCTAATCTACGCATTGTTCATTTGGGGACCAAGTATCCCTTAGCCGAAAGAAATTTTAGGTTTGCTGTGGAACAATTAAATTATTTAGTACAATGAGAGGAACTCCTTATAAAAAGATTTTCTGCTTTAACTGTATTTTATTGTTAGTTCATGCTCGAATCACGTAAATAGAAAATTTCTCTGATAACTCATAGTGTATTTTACTATAACGTCAAAATTACATCGTTTGGACACAATGTAATTTTCTCGGAATGGATTCTTCAAATTACGAACACAGTGCGCATTTTAGTATTCTCAAAGGGATAGAGACAGTAAAACCAGACAGCATGTCGTTTAGTGAAGCAGGATAATCATGTGATAATCAGAGTGGAACTACTAGTTTCTGTAACACAGATCTAAACTAATCTTGGACAGCAGTGGAATAGGAATGCTTACATTATTTTTTACCAAAAAATACGTCATCATCCGTTATTTTATTTAAAATGTGTAGATTGGCAAGATTGATATTCACCTCAATGCAAGAACTAGGTAACTTGAAAAATCGGATTATTATGGGTTGATGGATTATAAAATGGATTATGCTTAAATCAGAAAAGTTGAGATCATACAGAATTTAATGTACACAATAAATAACTTTTGTGACAAATTAAGCTCTAACTATCGGCTACTGTTTTTCCCAACATCTCAAAAATCATTGAGTAACATAGCAATTGCATTTTAGTAACCAAGTGATTGAATTGAATAAGTAATTATTACTTTATTTATTAATTCGTTTGACATTCGATCTGTAAACTTCGATCGCCTGATACATTAGTCAATTTTTTTTAATAATAGAAACATTTTACTTCATTTTGTGTATTTGTGAAACTGCCTTTATGCTGGTAAAAAAAATAATAAAAATTTCAATTAATTGCTCAATAAAAATTTCTACACTAAAATTTAACCCTGAAATTGAGGGAATCTAACTTTAATTATGTATAAATGCATATAATATTTTCAAGAAGTGTAGTTTTACTTCTACCCACAAAACACACAAATTATCCTAAAACCTCATCGACTGGTTGAAAGAACCCCAGAAAATATTTTCTTGGTCACGAAGAAAGGTCGAAACAGATTGGAAAATATTATGGAACGACGACTGCTGGTCACAGAGCGGATA
The DNA here is from genome assembly GCA_947359465.1 of Metellina segmentata. Classification (NCBI taxonomy): domain Eukaryota; kingdom Metazoa; phylum Arthropoda; class Arachnida; order Araneae; family Tetragnathidae; genus Metellina; species Metellina segmentata. Next base: position 37,491,116 of record OX375878.1, on the reverse strand, counting down.
TATATATTACATCAATTCGATTATATCCCTCTTAGAATCAATGTCTTCAAATCCAAGAAAATGAAGATAATAATCCATGGTAGCCCCGTTGGATGAGCAGCGATTAGCAACCGGAGAATGACAAGTTCGAAACTTGGTCCAGCCAAATACCATCGAGTACACGGTTGCTGATGCACGTTAAATCTGTCGTGACATCAAATGTCTTCACTTTGTCATAATGTGGTAGCTTGGAGTGGGGTGCCAGCTCAGTTGTTGTTCTTCCTCTGACCGTGGTTCAAAATTACCAGACATTGTCCTTGGATCTTTTTCTTCGGGATTGATCTCTAACCTTCTCCAATAACCCGTTATGTTGCTCCAGTGTGACGTTAATTACCTACCTACCAAGAAAATAAAACTTCATCACTCAAACACTTATCGCTTTATTTAAGAGTTTTTGCTTCCCCAGAATTTTTTTTTTAAGTACAGCCTCAGTTATTGGAATGAAAAGGAATTTGAAGAAAAATATTCGTGACTAAACCGATAATATTTCTGAACGATTTTGTGAACTGATTTCGTTCATCTTTCTTCCAGAATCTTAAATTCTAATTAACTTTCCTTTTTACTTTACATTATGCAGTAAAGCGTAATATAACGTAGAAATGAATAAAATCATTAGGGTTGTTCGTAACACAGGATTCAATCGCTTTGTTTCTTAGACATGACAGTAGGTGTAATTAAAATTTTTATTTGACTCTTCTGTTGAAGTGTAGGCAATTAAATTTGGAATAGCAAATAAACTATTACCTGATTTCTATCACGGAGGCTTTAATATCTGAGCATAAGAAAAAGTTCGAATCACATGAAAATTGACAAATGTTACAGTCAAACAGTTCTTGCAAATTTTGTACCGTAATTTTGCCAGTTTCTTTTTTTGAGTCGACTGCGAATTGTAATTCTACATTTAATTTTCACCTAACAGCTTAATTGTCTCACATAGGATATTAAGAAAGATCTAATAAAGATTATTCACAAGGGATTAACTTAAAGCAATTCAACATTGTGTCTGGTAATTAACGTTTTCATAAATTATATGGTGTATTACAGTTTTAGAGGATTTTTCGAAAGAATATATAAATAATTCCTGATTTTATTTTTCACTTTTTAATTTTTATTCGTTTAAGAATACATCCCATCGAAGAAAATTTTCAGTACTTCTTATATTTTAATTGAGCATTTGATGGATAAATGGTAAGATTTCAAAATTTTAAGGAAATGATCACGCTTACTTTCTTTAAATTTTGCTAATAAATGTTGAGTCATTTTGTTTACAGTTTCAACACCCGTTAATTATTCTCTTTAAAAAGAGAATGATCGTTTGTGAAATATCTTACCACTTTTATGTAAAGAACTATAAAAAAAAACTTCAATAATTTCATTTGCATTTACAATTATTTTTAAAGGTCATGAATCAATCCCGAACGGAACGATCCGGGTACAAATCCTCGTAATTTTAAACCACGGCCAAATAACGAAGTCACTACTTGAACTGCCATCCCACTCTCCAAATTTTCCCATCGCAACAACGTAAGGACATTTGAGTCCATGAAAGATTTAACATGGACCAGCGCACACGTTTACGATTATCTTTGGTTGGATCGAGTATCAAACTCGCAACCCTCCGATTTCCAATCTGCGACACTAACATCTCGGCTACCATCACACTGAGTTGTTGATTCTAAAATATGAAATGATCAATAAAAAAATTCTATTGATAAGATTTTATGTAAATAAATGTTATTAACTCTTCATGTAAGCTTAAACAATTTACATTTATATATATATTTATATATATATATATATATATATATATATATATACATATACATATACATATACATATACATATACATATACATATACATATACATATATATATATATATATATATATATATATATATATATATATATATATATATATATATATATATATAATTTAAAAAAATTTCTATGTGTTCTTTGGTTTATAATAATAATTGGTAATTTTTAATTGACGTCTTACAAGATCAACAAAACGGGCTATTGATGACTGTCCGGTATCAATCTCCTAAGGGATATATCCGAGGACAATACCACGTAGTTTCGAAACACTGTCAGATGACGAGCTAAAACCTGAGCAGGCAACCCACTCTCCAAAATTCCACACCAACGCAACGTGAGGACTTTTGGCCACGTCAGATTTACGGTGCACCAGACGTCTCTACACCATACGCTTGAAAATATCCATATACTGCCCTGGGTCCCAATCAGGAACCTTCCTATCTAGAAGCTAACACCTTAACCACCAGACCTTTTGGTCTGCCTTTGGTTCATGAAACGTGTTTTGTTTCGAATTGGTTTTTCGCACCTTTACACAAAATTCTCTAAGCCTAAAATTGGAAATATAAGTTTAGAAGTAAAAATCTGATGCTAAAATAAAAGAATTTTAACTATATACTTATCTGTTTTGCAATAGTTAAATATAATTTTATGGATATTCAATCAACAATCCCAACTACTTGATATCATTTACTTCTCAATAGCAAAATTTTCACAGCAAGACTTATTTTGTGACGTTGTAGTTAACAATATATCTCACCATTACCACCTAATGGCGCCGAGTTTCCTTCACCCAAAAGATCAATTGAATGACCCAGTTCAGAAATTGAACATTGGACCTTGTACAGCGCCGCTTCCTATTATTAACTACAAAACTCAAGAAAAATGTTTCGTATATTTAAAGTATTTAAGTTGTCTTTACATCAGCATCATGTTACATGTCGAGAATTGTTTTCATGTTAAAATTTTTGTGTTAAAAAATTCGTCGTTTGCTCATAAGTTATTCATTTGATTTTCCAGATTTAATTTATTGCAATGAAAGTAGATTTGTTTTAACACATTCAGATTCAAGTTAACAAAACATAGAATATCCAAATTCAAAACTGTATGGAAATAGTTGTGTACATTTAGAAACTATTATTTCCTACTTTAAGCGCAATTATATGTTCATAAGGATTTTCTCACCTTCAGACTTAATATTGAAACAAAGGTTAAACAAGCTTATGGTGTGTGAAATTTGATTGAAAGCTTTTTTTCTGTTAGGATATGAAAATATGAAATAACAATTCATATTGAAAATATCGTGGTGTGTTTTTTTAATATAATGCATACATTAAAACTTATTAAATGCTTGTCATTTAAAAAAAATCATATTCATTCTGTTGACTAAATTCAAGTTATCAGTGTTTTAAGGTCTACACTTTTTAATTTTTTTTTAATTTTTTTTGTTAATTCTCTATTGCGCTAAAGCTCAATGGAGATATTTAAGTGGGAAATACCTTTATATAAATAATGCATATGGCAAATTTTAAACACAGTTTCTCATACTGTTGTACATCACAGAAATTAAAAAAGTAACTAATGAATTAGGTTTGCTTTACAAAGCATTATCGCTACAAATATTGATCAAAACTCTTAAATTAATAATAACTTAATATAAGTCTTTAAATAGCTTTTTCAATTTATTAAAATCGAGAATTGAGATTATTACCAGAACTACCACATAGCTAGCTCACGAATATGTTCATGGAGATATTCATTTACTCCATTCTACACAATGCAATGCATTTTCATAACATTATTTGATATCAACCGTTAAATTTGTTCATTCACTTTTTAATAGTTTTAGGATTCAGCCATTGGAAGTTTAATAAGATCATTTGTCAAAAAAGTCCCATTTATGAGGTTCTGGGAAAATTACAGCTTGAGTAGTTATGATTCACTCACATATCATAAGATATAACTCTTGAATATCAAGAATAACGCTGCTCAGTAGTTGGGCAGAAAAAGTCCAAATTCATCGGAATACAGTTCCGAATATCGAAAATAGCGACAACAACCTCACAAGAACTTGTATTTCATTTCCTAAAATACTAAATTTTTCTTAATAAAGCTCTAAAATTATGTTGTTAAGGCTTCTCAGATGATACCCTTTGAACTCGCTCCAGCCAGCAGGTTTTTCACACAAGCAATGTTAAAGGACTTAGAAGAATGGTTTCCACTCGTAGAAACTCATATGTCCTTTTAAAATATCTCACTCGTATCAAACATTGAAACCAAGCCTAGATCAATATTTCATCATATATTATCTGCCTCACATTAAATATGGCGTTTGGTCTTATGATCCGGAAAATAAGTAACCATATCTTGCAAAGTGGCTTTCAACAGCCTGATGATTGTCTGTAAGAATTCAAAGAACATCGACAGATTTTGTAACAATCTACACATTCTTAGGATTTGGCGCGGTACATGGTTCAATTCTAAGATTCAGCTGGCTTACCAGGATAGTTCTGAATGCTAGTTGTTTTTTATGTAATTACGTAGGTTGTTGTCTGTCACATATGAGCACTATCGTTGACTTAGATGACTTAGATCGTTGACTAGAAACTCATGTTAGGAGCACCCAGAAAACACTCCTCTCCCAAAGTGGTCAACAAAAGCATTGAAATCAGAAAATAAGGTATGGAAATAAGGATCTACCATTCAGAGGAATCTAGGTAGCATTAGGTTAGAACAAATCCAATAGTCAATAAAGAAGTCATTGACGACTAATAGAATTGCCAAGTCCTCTAAAAAACTCCTGTAACCAAGAACTCACATAACACTATGAGCTTATTTATTGTATGAAATTTTTATTTCCTCATACACTTCGTCTATATGACATACATGATCTTTCATGCATAGGACTTTTGTTTAATATTCGAGTCAACTGATCGCGGTTTAAAATCACGTGGTGTTGTCATCGGATCATTTCCTTAGGGTTTGATCCAGGACTGTCGCCAATAGCCCATTGGGCTTCTCCAGTGCGGTGTTAATTGAAACTACCTAATACCTACCGTTGAAATAACCTTCCAAATTTCATTTGTCAAAATAAATTGTAAAGAGATTGTATCAAAGCTACTCAGAAAACTTAAACAGCAGTGAGAATGACTTCACTCGCATTTAACAAGTGTGACACAGATTTACTTCAAAATGGACTACCACCCCGCACATGCCTTAAGCACGTTTCACATATTGATGGGAGAGAATGAGAGGGACTAAGTGCAACCACCTCTCAAAGGAGGGTCCGGAATTGTTTGGAAAAGCAGCGAAACATAACAGAGCTCAAATTGCACACAAAAGGTTACATATCTCGAAGTAATCTTTCGCTCTGAATATAAACTTGGTTTAGCTTTGTTATTAGTCCAACTAGGGCGTCCATGGCTAAATTCTTGATAGATGGTCATTTATAAGAAAATTTGATTAATGTTTGATGCAAGCTGGATTTCCGAAACAGGTTTAAGACGTGAAAACAGTTCTTACACGTCATTCTAACACTTCTTGTGTGAAAAACTCAGCAGTTGAAGAGAGTTCAGCCATGTGGAGAAACTTAGGACGCAGATTCAAGAAACTCAACCACCGGTCCTTTTAATGCGATAATTGTTTTTAGAAACGAAAAATATATAGTATTCTGTGGTGCTTGTTCAATCATTTTTTCATTATTATAATGTGAGTAATTGAATTAAAATCGATTAGAGCAAAACAATGGGTCATTCGTAAAGGGTTCGGGATTAGTCCGGAAGGGAAAGATCGAGGACAACGCCTCTTAATTTTTAATCGCGATCAGATGACGAGGGCAACGCCTAATCTGGCACCCCACTTTCCAAGCTTCCCACTCCAAAAAGAGAACATTTGTGTCCATGAAAGATTTAACGTGCACCAATCCCCCCTCGAACACGACGGACTTTGGTTGGATTGAGTTTTTAACTCGTAATTCTCCGGTTACTAATCCGATACTCTTCTAACCGGGTTAATAAACCCCCTTATAACCAATAACTCATCAGAACAGCGTATATTGTTATGAATATAAATTCCACTATACAAATTTTTAGAATTAAATCAGTTCTTCATTAAACTTATTAATTTATAGCATACATTTTTATTCATTACTATATTATTAAAATCTAATCGAAATTAAGTTTATTAGTTTTAGATCCTGAAATCACAATTTATTATAGATGTTATATTTTGGATTAAGTTTGCACTAACCAAGTTAATATAGAATTAGAAAAACAATTATTTATTTGCTGTTGATATTTAAAATCTGTAAATCATTTCTGGCTGTGAATCCTTTACTTTTTGTAATCTTATTTAGCATATATTTTAATGTTTCTCAGCATTTGTCATAGGAATTGCGAGTATTTATAGCAGTTTATAAAGGAAGAAAATTGATTTGATATTTCCAAGAATTTCAGTTAATATTTCTGTAAATGTTATAGGTAACAAGAATATAAAGACAATATTTCAAATTAAACAAAAACTTTACATTTTTTTAGATATACATTTCATTGTATATTTAAAGAAATTGTTTTTAATCTGGGAACAAGTACTGAATAAAATTGAAGAATTTGATGATGGTTGTGCCATTATTATTTTCTAATAAAATACAAATGCATTGTAAAATTCAAGCAATATATATTCATTTACATGCTATAAAATTTACAAAGTTTGAAAATGTTTGGTAGGTAATTGAATTTACTTAGCATTGGAGCAACACAGGTAGCTATTACAAAAATATGTTTGAACTTTAATTTATTTTGATGGCAGTCACGAAGCATAGAAACACTACTAAAAACATGATTAGTTTGTTATGTATGTGTATCACCATGGAGCTCAACCTCCTCTCTTGTAATTTCTCTAAGTTCTAAGTTATTCTATTGTATGCTATTTCAATTTTCTTTTCCAAATTTCCATTTCGTTTTAAACTAGACGTTTCAAGAACTTTATGCTCAACTAGAAAACCTTTTACAATGAATATTACGAACAAGGTTTATTCGATACAATTTAAAAGAGGTAATTCGATAAATACAGGGGCATTTCTTTCCTTTCTAAATAAAATATAGTCATACTTTCAGAACTTTTGACAAAAAAATAAATAAAATAATCATTTGATTAGTAAGTAGTCACACTAAAATTGCGTGCAGGAATCGCTTAAACATAGGCATGAAAATACATTTCCATAGCAACAGAATTTTTTACCGCTGACGTAAAAAAAGGATCCAATTCGCTGTTTCTGAATAATCTATTCATTAATTGCCTGCATGTAAAACGAAAACGCATCTCCAGAAGTGTATTGTTGAACGTGTGAAATACGTTTTGGGTATAAATGAGTTGTTTAATGTGGTTTTTGTGTATAGCTGGAATATTGAATATTATCCTGACGCAATGCATCAAAATTTGTGACTCCAATGCAGAAAATAAAGTATTCAAACAATCACAGCTTTACAATGTTATATTAATACAACCTTTTACTTAAAAATATTGATATTCAAGCCACAAATTTACTTACAAACTATCATCGCAATTTTTGTAACTTTTTATAATATCCTAGTTTAACTGTATCACATTTTAATTAGTCTTGTTCTAAATCGGTAACTGTGTTTTATATTAAAAACGGAAGAATAGTTTGCATAAGCAAAAAAGAGTGGAAAGTATGTTTAATTCTAAATTTACAGATTAAATTATACATTCAAAAATAATCAAGAGTACATAAAAACACATTCTGCTTGAATTGACTTTTATTTTCATACAAACCTTTCTATTTAAAGTTTAGATGGTTTTACTTTGATTCAAGCTTATACGTTTTAGAAAAAACTGATTTATCTCTATGTTTAGTTAAAAATAAAACCTTACTGTATCCCTCTCTTATTCTTACGAATTACAAAACAATACCCCTTTTAAACAAAGTAAAAAAAATTTTAAATATTATTACAAAAAATTATTTAAAACCAAAACTTAAAATAAGATATTATCAAATCCGATTGTGAGTATCGTAAATATTGCTTTATGTGTTCATAGAAATTTTTATCACTTCTATGCGGTTTGAGAAACAAAAATCCTCACGAAAGAATAATTAATTAGCTAAATGCCCTGCTCGTTTTCCAAATCAAATTAAACTGTACTATTTCAAACAAATAGCAATGAAGTCTTATATATTAAATTAAACAGTTAAATTAAGATGAGCACACTCCAAAGATAAGAAGCATTTAGGCTCAAAAAGCCTTTATGATACAACTATAAAATAAATAAAATTATATCGATTAAAGATTTTAAAACTATCTAGCTTCGGAAAAATTATAGCTATGACGAATTTTAAAATGCTTTGAAACAACTGGAAGATTATTTGTGATCGCCAATTTATCCTTATCAATTTTTATGCATGGATCAATTTTTAATATGTTATATTTGTAAAAATATGCTGCAAAATTTCTTGACTTTTACAACATATTGCTTAAAAATTACTATTTATTAACTTATTCTCTTTAATTTTATCCATCAAAACATTCCATTGAACCATTAAGTGAATAATTTCTATAAGTTATACGCATTTCATATTATTTAAAAACTTTACGAGCAGTCTTTTAATTCACTTTCTATTTAAACTTTGTTGTTGGTTGTACTTTGAATTCGGAGAACAAATGTCATAGGTTTTAAAGAATTAATGTGTAACATTTTTATTTCGAACTTCAAACACATTTCGTTATGCCAACATATTCTACAAAATTGTGTGTGTGATTAAATTTACATCCAGAACTACCTTTACGTACTACTCTCTCTAATTACACGAGAAAGAAATTCTTAATACCTTTCATTGGATAAAAATATATTTAGATAAAATACTTCAAAGATTATCGTAGGATCTTTTTATATTTCAATTTGCTTTCATTGTTTTTTTTATGTTAAATGGATCATTAAAATGAACAAACTGAAATAAGTATTGGTAGAAGTTCAATTTATCACAAAATAAAAGTAACTTCATTACGGAAACCGTAAGCTAGTTCTAATTTCTGAGTATGGAACAAAGAATCATTAAAATAGCATTATTTCTTTAAAAGGTTATAGCAAAACTATTTCCACATCAAAATTATTTAAAAGAAATTTGTATCATTTCCTTGTTTGCTGTATAATAACAAGCATTTCATGCTGTGTGTTTTAGTGTTTCTATAACCATCTGCATACAATTAACCATATCTTATAAACTTTTATCTTTTTCGGGAGACTATTACTCTAGTTGTTCGTTATGTTTCATTTTTAAAACTAACAAGTTAACTTTTTAAATTTTCATTTGCATTCCAATTTTTACAAGTATAACGCTTTTAAATTCAAGTGTTTTCCAAGTTTTTAGCTATGCATAAATCGTAATAATCTTTAGGTAATAATATCTAAAACTCATTATATAAACGCTATGACTTTTCAAGCAAACTGCGTTACCAAATTTCGAACATATGAATATAATTTATATTCAATTACAAACAGCAATTGTGTTATGGTAATTGTTAATCAATGCTTTTAAAACTGATTTAATTCTTTAAGTGATCACATTAGCTGAAGTAACAGTTATTTAACTAGTTATAAACACACACAAAAATAATATTCTTTGGAAATAAATTTATTAACATTTAATTTTTCCTTCCGTGCTTTGATATTATAAATTACGCTTCTTAAAGTCTTCCTTAAGGTATTAGTTCAGGTACCTCACTACTGCTGAGTCTACTACTTTATGATTCAACTGCCATGAAGAAATAGGTAACTACCTTTATTCAATCAAATGGATTAAACTGTGGGTACGTTAGATGCAATGTATAGTATACATTTTAATTCACCAATATCTAGAAACTGCTATCCGCAAATTGAATCTGATCTGGCAGCTAATATTTTGAAGCCTGTAATCTTCAGCGGGTGTATATTAAAAAACATTTGCAATATGTTGAAACTATAAGACACCATTAAGCATTAATCAATCAAATCTAAATCTTCATTATGTATGAATTGACATGTGATACCAAATATTGAATGACGTATCATCGAGTCTTAGCATAACAGTATTCAGTCGGTTTGAATGTTTGATAACGCAAAAGGAAAGGGTAACTCACAATTTAAATCATTGTGAAATATGTATAATTCCTCTGCTGCATTTGAATATTTTAAAAGTGTAAGTCGTTCAATCATTGCATTTGAAAAGTGTTTGATTTTATTAGTTTATATTTTTCTAATCTGGGTTCCAAGGGTCTTAATACATGCATCTTAAATAAATTCATCACAATTGTAATGGATTATCTTAAATTATATATGAAAAACAGTTTTTATGAATTTAAAATACGACACTTCTTATTTTTATTCAATATTATAAAGCAGGAGTTAGTGCACAGATATAGAACCCTAAAACATGCTGTGTTTTGCTATCAAAGTAGAAATAAGCATAATATGTAACTTTTTTTTTCAGCTTTTAATTTCAGTAAGGGAAAGAATTGGCAGACATTTAGTATTTATGTTTCGAATAAAAATCTGTCGAATAGGCAAAATAACTTTAGGTGCTTACGAATAATACGAAACTACGTGACCTGTGTGTCAATCACAAACAAGGGGAAAAGTAACTGACGATCATAACTTATACAAGAGATATGTCTTCTTACTAACACCAAGAAATTACAAAAGCATTAAACAAACAAAAACGACATGGGTTTGTTTATTTCTTTATGTCATCTTTGACTTGGGTTTTATTGTGTTTGAAAGACAAAACCGGAAAATTTTTCTCAAGCAACATTAATTAAAAATAAAAGTGTAATGAGTTATGAAATATCACGGAAAATTTTCCACCCTTATATTTGGCTTTTGAGCTTAAATGATACTAGTGTTCGTCTTTTCAAATATTGTTTTTTAACACAACAAAAGAATTTTTCTCGATTAACATTTTTGAGAGGCAGTACGACTAACGAAGTACATTCGAATGTTTTGGTAAAACACATATTTTATTCCTAGTTTAAAAGCAGCTTAGTAATGTAAAGCAAACAGAGACGAAATGAGGGTTTTCTTACATCAAGAGCTTTATATCACTTTCATAGTTTATTGGTACATCATATGATGGGAAAAGGTATTCAAAGCTTTTTTTTTTTCGAAGTAAAATTTTGCACTTTTTTGAATTAAAGATTTAATTTATTTTTAAATAATATTGATCAATTTATACAGTATTTCCTCACAAATACTTTTGAAAATAGGTCAATTCGTCCGTTTAGAGCGTCGTAAAATTTTACTTAAAAAATAACTTTTCATGCATTTTAGTGATTTTACTACGAATTGGATTTTTTAATCTATGCTATATTTTCTTGGACTAAATAAAAGCATTTATTGACATAAAACTTAATCATTTTTTGAATATAGTTCAGAATAGTACCATCTGGAATCTTCTTATATATGCGATGTATTTTGTGTGTGCTGTACTATTAGATGTTCTAATTTTTACAAAAATTATGTCAACTCTAATTCTATATTCCAAAATTCTGTCATTAATATCAATTCGTCAAAAGAAAATGTTCTCAAACAGCATAAAACCGTTCAATATTTACATAGCAGAAATGTTTTATTAATTATGAGAATTTGTAGCTACATTTTTATTTTCGATATTGAAATTCCAAAAGTTTATCTCTGATTTATCTTCATACCTATAAAATTGTTCGTATTCGTACAAATGAATTTAACCTTCAAAATTTATAGTTAATCGACCGAGAGCAATTATTGCTGAAAATAAATTTATTTATTTTTCAATTAAATTATAATTTAGAGATTCTTGGTGCAATATTAAGAAAACGTGAATAAAATAATTTCACATGCCGTTTTTAGACTAATAAAAGTGATTGCTTAATTCAATACAATTGCTTTATTAAACTTACTTCGGCTTCTCGGAAAAACAATACTTTACAATACACCAAGTAAATTTTCCTTTTATTTAGTTATTCATTTCCATTTAAACCTTTAAATAGTCTTTTGTTATTTAGGCAACTGTTTTACTCATTTTGGTTTCTTTTAATGCATAAAGAACATAACACCAGTTTTAATCAGTACAGGCTTCAAAGAATGTGGATTGTTAACGTATGTTACAAACATTATTGTCTGATGTAAAATCAAAATAATTCAAACAATAATTTCAATTATTAATATTCAATTATAAACATTCAATTTTAATTATTAACTATATTCTGCATTCAAAGCAAAAATGTTATGTTTTTCTACTATGAACATATGACCTAAAAACTATAAATATTTTGGGCAACATTTTTAGATTAACGATGTTTTATTGAATAGCATACAGCTCCTCGTTGTGCTCATATTTAAGATTTAAGTTAAAATTTCATATTAAGATCATAATCTATTCATGCATATTTTCTCATCATGAATAATGACAGTATATTTTACACGAATCAAGTGAATAACAGAACAATTGCTTAGTTAATTAAATCTTAACTGTCTTATTAGTTACCTCATTACATGGAGTTTCAAACACAGCTTTTGAATGAACTTTAAAAAATGAAACATCATGACTTCTCGCTACTATGATTGTTTCACTAAATGAAACTGAAACAATCAGAAACTTCCATCTTCACAAGTATGGAACAGATAATAGTAGATACAGTTCAAAATAATACAAAATTATGCATGCAAATTAAAATGTATGAATTTGGAATATCATAATTAGGTCCAAAGTAAACTACTTTGCAAAAAGTTTCAATGGACTTTCAGTTTTGGTACAACAAAATAAGATCATTATTCGTTGTTAGTAAAATTTTTAATTAAATGGTTTAAGGCTTTTTTAATTAAATGTTTTAAGTCTTTTTTAAAGCATTATTCTCAAGTCGTATATATTAGATTATAAAGATGGTCCAAATCATATTATTCAACTAAATTATGAAATAAATATTTTGAATAATTAGGCCAATTTCATTTCATTTTTTTTTCATCCACGTATTTCTATCAGAAAAAGGTGAATTCTAAACAATCTTGTTTTTTATTTTTGAAAACATATTTACTTTTTTAAATGTATTTATTGCTCGACGTAAAGTGAGGAAACTAATTTTCAAAATCTGTTTATGAATCACCGAATGGAACTTTTCAGAATATTTCATTGTGTCACAATAGAGTATTATTGATTATTAACATAAAAGGAAAGGGTATTAAAATATTAATAGATTATATTTTTTATTAAAAAGTTTATTTTTACAGCAATTCAATTCTTAGATATTTGCTTTGGTAGAGCTTTTAAATAGATAGAAATAGGCAAATAATAATGTTGGCAAGAAGCTCTACTTGTTTTATTAAAAGAAATTCTATATGGAAATATTAACCTTCAGGATATTCTATAGCATATTTAAGTGCGCATACTATACAAAATATACCTTGCAAAAAGTAAAGAAACACACTAAAGTGTTAATATCATTGTTACGCTTTTATGTTACATAGATATCGATAATTCTCGACTCTTTTGAAGCGAAACTCCAGTTTAGCTGGAAATATATATTCGTCGACCTTTAAATACTTTAATTGCATCATAAAATTAACGTTTGCTTTTATAAATATACATTAATAAATTTATACTCTAAAGGAAAAAATTTAAATAGTATGGTGCGTTTAATTTTCAGTTATAGTTTTAAGAAAAAATTACTATTTTATGTTTCTGTATGTGTAAAATTTTAAAGTTAATTTAAAATAAGTTTAGTATTGATTTTTTATTACTATTTTCAAAATTCTGCATACTTTAAACAGTGTAATTTGAAATTAGTTTTATCCACAAGCTATTAAAACAAGCTGTAAAATATTCACAGGTTCATTGATGTAAACTTGCACTATTGTCAACTTTGAGTAAATTAATTACTCAAGACATTTACACATAATGATATCGTTTATATTACTCATTAATATGATACGCTTGTTTTCCTATCGAAAGATTTTGAATCGCAATAAAAAAAAACACTTGTATTTACTTTATAAAATTAATAACACTAAATGTTTTGTTTTGGTATTATTTTATGAATAGTTTTTGTTAATAATTTAAAAAATTAAGTAAAAATATAAAAGAGAGAAGTAATTAAACAAAGTTTTTACCGTGGAACTCTCTTTCGAAGTGTCCCGTGGCAGTCAAACAATGAAACCACATCGAATGTCACAAAAATACTTTGCAACTGTTTAAAAAGAGCTCCGTCGGAAACTTTAGAAACAACTTTAGAATGCCCAATTTCCATACCTTTACACAATCAACAAAACTTATTTCTACTCACCTGAATAAGTGCCGCATAACGAATGTTTCGAAGTCTCACGCTATGTTACTTCCACAAAGATTAGATTTTGAAACGAAGGAGAAAAAACGTCCGCAAATTTGAAAATCGGTTTTAAAATAAAAGTGTCACGTCATGTTGTTCACATCTTCGAGTAATTCTTTAAGGGGCAGTCAAATTTTCTGAGGTGTCTTCCTGGCCAAAGCCAACTCTGCCGTTCCGGCGGCGAAACCTACGCGCCGAAGAAGGTTACCAGACAAGAAATCGAGCCAAACATAATCGCCAAACAGAACTTATTGGTCGCCTGGGATGAGCAAGTATAAATCGCTTAGGAGCTTCTCTCCCTAGTCCTGACAAGTACACTTATTACTCCTCTCATTATCCTCTTTTGATTCTGAACAGTTTCAATGCTTTATGATACCAACACTTTCATTCTTTTGATAGTGATTTGATTGATTTTTTATAGTGGTTTGATTTTTTGAGGCGATATACAAAACATTTTACTTTTAAATCAAATTCGAGAAGTTAAAGTAAAGAATTTAATACTTCTTTAAATGTTTTCAATAATTTTCCTATTAAAAGAGGATATGGAATGAAAAATTAAATGAAATTGAACTAAACTTAGGTATTGTACTTGAAAAATGATCTTAGGTTCTGCATCAGAGTTAATTTTAGACAAACATGAGAAAGTATAAACCTCAAATATAAACTCATGTTCAGAAGGAATTAGACAGTAGGTATATTCTTCACAGCTGTATTAAATAGAAAGCAAGTAATAATGCTACCAGTCACCCTGAAAGTAACAATGGAAGTTTCCTCAAAGCAAGTGATAAGGAAATTTCTTCAATATGGGTTTGTTAGTAAATTGGTGTTTAAAGAACATATAAGCTTTGTATATTGAAAACTTTGTTATTGCTTTTTCTTGTAAATGGACCGATTTTTAAACAACAATTATGGCACAATGAAACCACATCGATCATACTATGTATGGCAGAATCATCGGAAGAATAGAGGTTGACTAAACTGAAATGGGGGGAGGGAAAGTGTAATGGGAACTTCATTGTCCACCAAACTTCATATGTAGTCTTTGGAGACGGTTCCAAATAGGTTAAGATGCTTGAAGATAATATTGACAAGACCGCCTATATGTCAACGTCAAATCAGAACCAGTATATGGCCACAAGTAGCCGAAGCCACCTAATCAGCACAGCATGTTTGGACTGGCTCAGGGGACTAAGACTCTATTGAACAAATATGGGATTCAACTGTCCGCCGGGTTGTAATACATAACCGTCCACCAATGAAGAATAGAAGACATCAGAAGAATGCTGTTCAAGATGGGATTCCTTACCTCAGGAACTGATACACGCCCTTTTCAAAAACATACCGGAACATTATATAGAGTTTACGGTAAGTATGCATAATATGAGACAGCAGGAGACATGAAACACCGCAATGTTTTAAAAGGAAATCATCAAAATCTTCCCGAATTAAAATAAAATACGTCGGTGTGAGGGAAGAGAGCAACTGCATTCTATTATTGTATAGACAACAATCTATTATCCGTTAGAAAATCAAAACATTTTTGTATTTCAGGGTGCTAAAACTATTTTTAAACTCATTTAAAAAGACTATTATCTCAGAGAAAATAAGCACAAAAATGTTTTTAATCGCGTGATTCATCATAAAATACGTTTCTGTGTTCACAGGTTAAATCAGGTTAACAGGACCTTGCCAAAATTACGATGTGTTATCCCGGATTTTTCCTTTCGGAATAGTTCCCGGACCGTCGCCTGTAGTCCCATGCTCTTGTGCGATGTAAATTCAACTACCTACCTACTAAGTGTTCAATACAAGTTTTCTGTTAATTCATTTTTTTCATAAAACCAGTGTTTTTTTCTGTCGGTGCACATGTCCTTTTTCATATTCTAAAAGCTCAGGTGTTGCCTCGTCATCTAATAGTGGTTCAAAGTTGCGTGGTGTTGTCCTCGGAACTTTCCATTAAGGGATTGATGCCGGATCGTCGTCAATATCCCGTTGTGTTGCTCTAGTACGATGTTAATTAAAAATTACCATATTCTAAAATGTGTTTTGGAAATAATGAAATTTTTTATTTTTAAATACATTTTTTAAGGACAAAAGGAGAGTTTTTATGTAATTTTTGAAAACCTAATCAGTATTTTCACCTTTAATGTAGGAATTGAGTTTGGAAGAAATAGATTATCCACGGAATATTTAAAGACCCTACATTGGTTTCTTCTGTTAATTTCACAGGTTCATACATACATTGCCTTTTAGTAAAATATATTATGTAGTTTAGTGTTGCACTATTATTAATTCTTGGACACATCAAAGCTCGAATATCTTGCACTTGTAAAAACAAAATAATGAGATTAAGTATGATTGACAGGGCGCTGGCTAAAATTGGATGGAAAATTAAGCAACCAACATCAGTAAATGCAACATTAAGCTGTAAACCTACGTCGCGTATCAGATTATTTTAGAAGCACAGCTGGTTGAATGACAATGACAGAGAGAAGAGATTTGTTGGTTTGATGAGATGCTTTTTTTTAATTATCCCAACAGCACCTCCCGAACCCTTCACAATGTAAAAAAAGTGTTTGGTGTGATTAAAAATAAGTGTAAAAACACGAAACATACTTACTTTTTATTACTTTAGGTCCGAATAGCGATACATTTTCTTGCATAAAAGAAGACGGTTTTTGTACCTGTGAAAGCTTGTTTACGTGTTACATATTAGATACCATTGTTTCACACAAACTCTTCTGAAATATTTTGCTTTTCTAGTACAACTTAAAGGTTTTTAATGTTCGATAGAATATTTGTTTACATATCATTTTCAGTAATTTCATAGTGTTGAAACCCTTCCTTAGGCAGATAGATCCACAAATATATCTACCATTGAACCCGTCTGCCATATTCTAGGCCCACAATTGCACACGGCCGGAATGTAAAGGTTCTAGAGCATCTTGAAAATGCTTGGTTATTATAATTATTTGCCAGTGGATAGTAAGGTGGTAGTTTTGTGTTCCATGCCACGCTGTATAAATTCCATTGATCGCCACCAGAGGGTGCTTTACAATACTATTTGATTACACTTCTAATTTAATTTACAATAATAGGAAGCCTCCTATATTTGATATTGTGATAATTTCTCTAACTCTTAATATACATAACTCATGCCAAGTTTCATTTCGATCGAACATTGGCTTCGGGATGTTTCGATGTTTTTCGGCAGATTGTATTATTTACTTTTAGATGTTTCCAAGCATTTATATTGATGGTTAAAATACCTTTGAATAAAAAACAAAAATGTATAAAGCTACGATTTATAAATTAATTTATTCAAATTCAAATTTTCCCAGATTTTTAATACACAATGGAGAGTGGGGGTGCCAACTCAGTTGTTGCCTTGTCATGTGACCGTGAATCAAAATTACGTGGTGTTGTACTCGAATATTTTCCCAAGGGGATTGATCCCGGACCCTCGTCAATGGCCCGTTGTGTTGCTCTAGTACGACGTTATTTAAAAATTAATACTATTATCTTTTTATACAAATGACTTTTCTAATCTAATTAAGCTAATATGATTATTATTGGTACATTACGCTATAAATTTCTCGAGTGATTTTAATCATAGTTATAGATAAAAATTATTTTCCATAAATCTCATGGATTCAACATTTATGTAATTACATAATATTAATTAAAATTTGAATAAATAAGTATCACGTTCCTCTTAATTAGTATTTAATGTACGACGTTTTTATAAGCTTACAAACTTTAATTAATGAAGTCCGTAATGTTATAATGCATTTCTGAAATGCAGGAATTAATCAAATATTAGAATCTGTAAACTTAATAGCATTCAATAAATAAAACACTGTAGGAAGAAATTGACATAAACAAATTCTCAAAATAAAGTAATGCGAAAGAAATATATTCCACTTATTTTAAAAGTACCTTTTTGATAAAAAATTTTAATTGATCCCTATTCTATTCTTCACAGATTCTCAGATATGCAAACTGTAAGATAAGTGTATCAGTTAATAATAAATATCAGTACATAAAATCTGAAAATTGATGCTCTTAAGCCTCTCCCTACAGCGATTTAAAGGAACATAAAATTAAATTCACCATACTATTGGCTTAAGTACCTTAGGAATTCCCTCAGTTCGCCTTGGCCTTACGTAATCGAAGTGGATAGCTGCCAGATTACATAATCAATCGATTCAGATATTCTGATGGAGAATATAGTTTCTTCGTACATACGGTAAAAATGTCTTAATCGTCTAAAAATGTATTAATGAGTTTTGTATATTAATATTACAAATTGAATCCAAGCAGAATAAATTTTATGAAATAGCATTTTAATAAAATTAAAGAAATTTTTAATTTATTCGATGAATTGAAGACAGCTGAAATATGCAATGAGTTACTTCAACTGCTATGGATCATTTGGGAATCACTATAAAACTTTGTATCGAAAAGGCAAAATATACTTTAGGTTTTAACATAGCATATGCTCCAGAAGAATATTGGAAAAGTTTAAAAGCTTAATAAAGCTTTAAAAGTTGAAACAAAATTTAAAGGCGCAGAAATAATTATCTTCGAAAAAAATGTAATTAAATATAATCTCTATAAAAAATTTTCAAAATTGTGAAATGTTTCTTAAGAATTGTAAGCTTTTATATTTCATCAACAAGGAAATTCTTGAAAAAGGATCATTTCAAAAGGGTTTCCTTTGAATAAAACTGTGATTGAAAGCATGCAGTATTAAAAAAATGAAACCACTTCTGTGTAAAAATTTACTTCAATATAGTTTATGAACAAAAATAACCAAATATTGTTCTATCAAAAGTTGTTTAATTTATAAATTAAAAATTTTTTTTTTGTGTAAAATATGAAAAAGAAATTAAAAAGTAAAAAAACAGCAACAAAAACTTTAAAAAAACAACAATAAATGCATTTTTTACGCATATTCTTTAAAGCATCTCGTGCAAGGTAAGTTATGTTTGAAATAATTTTTCTTCAAACTGAAATTGTTTATTTATTAACGTTATTTACAGAACATAGTACCGACTTCTGAATGTACAAAGTTACAACAAGCAGTCAAAAGTGTTTGTCTGTCACAAACTTCTAGATAAAAGACTAAAATATTATTTTACAATTCGAATCAATCATCTGCTGCATAGACCAACCTTCTTCGAAATCTATAGAATTGAAATTTAAATGAATCAAAATTATCTCAAATATTATATGTAGAGCTAACTATTAATGAAAATGTACAAGGTAGACCTAAAATGCAATTTTTGAAAACCTTCACTGTAATTGATGCTATTAGTGCAACAGGGTACGATTAATTGCATTTCCTTTAACACATGATTGCGTTCACATTTGTGCGACACATGCTTAAAATTATTTGTGTAGAGATTGTCAAGAAAAATTTTAAGGGACCAATATTCAAAGTTAAATTAAAAGCTAAATGATTTACCAAATTTGTTTATGGCATCTATTGGCTTCCACATATGTGAGTAGTTGATTTATCAACACTTAAAGCAACCTTTAACGCTGTTTTTGTTTAACACACTTTTTTTCTTGTATATCACAAAGTAAACAATGGATAGATAATCCCTAATAGAGTTTGGATCCTTGTCCTAGGAAAATACAACACTCTACAGATTGTCACAGCTCTGTGAAAATTTACTGTTCGCTTATGTAAGTAAATCATACAAATCAGTGCTTTCGACTTAATCACGATTACGAAACAATAATGAAAATCAGCAAATTGAACTCATTTGTGAGTTTTTTATTAACAAAAAAAAAGCCTTCTAACAGTTTTTTTATTAGAATGAAGCAGATGAAGAATCAAGACTTCATAACCTGTCAAGATTTATTAAAACATGTTGCTTATTTGATTGAGTTAATGGCACAAGAGTCCTATTTGTCCAAGTTGCGCCAAACACATAATAAATGACGTCAAGTAATGTAAACACACACAGGAAAGTTTTAATGACACAAAAAGAGAGAAATACACTCAGCGTAAGTCATAGAAATCAAGCCTGCACTGCCTACATCTCGCAATAATTTATTTTCAGCAGATGTGTTTACCATAGGTTTTATTACAAGTAAACACTCGTTTGGACTTCCGATTATCTTAATGGAAAATAACGTGCTGAAGAATCTGTGAATTCAATGCGGAAATAGTGCTTTGAATGTAATATGAATCGCTGTAGAGGGACCATTTCAAGTGATCCTCAGGATCCACAGATGGATAAGGCCGCAAATGAGAACCAATGAGACATTACTGACCATTCACTGTTTAGATGTATTTATAATCAAAAGCTAAAATTTTTTTAACTATTTAAATTTTCACTATTTATATTTTATTATATAAGTAGTAGACTTCTTGCAGCGATCTGTCTCTCGGTTCAACAAGTTCGAAACCCGGTCTTGGAAGATGTTCATAGTGATTCGAAAAGTACATCAAGAAGAAGGTTAAGTTTTCAGCCATTATTATCAAAACAGTATCATGGAAGGACAAAGTATAATGTTCATAAAAATCTTGGAAGCGGGAAATCGATTTACTTTAATTACTTATGCCACTAACTATATCAGAAATAACTATATCAAAACTGTGGAATGCTTTAAAATTTCGACAATTATTTAAAAGTTCCGTGATGTAAAGAAAGAAATTTAATTAACATGTTTGATTTTATTTTTTTTAATCTATTAAAGAAGACCCTTTATATTAATTAAAATGGTCTAATTAGACCAATAAAAACATAAATACGTCTCTAAAGTAAATCAATCTAGGTACATTGATTCACAGGTTCGTTTTAATTTAAATGTTTTTACATGTCGTAAACTAGTGCAAAACTGGTCGAATAAACATATCCGAATGCCTTAATATTGTAGCCTAAACAAAAAGTAATGTTAGCTCAAAATAAGAAATTAACATCACGTATAACACAAGATAAAAAAGACACGATAATTATTTCAATCTAAATTTCACTAAACTTTTCCTTTTCATAAACCAAGAAGCTTGAAAATATTGTTCTAAAGAAGTCTAGTAAGAACTATGGTCATCAGGTGAAATTAGTAAAGACAAAGTAATGCAACCTTAAATTGCTTATTATGCAAGAGCAGAAGTTTAAGAACTAAATATAACTTTCTTTTAAATTACTCGTGGACATTAAAGTGTAAACTCTTTCTTTTCTTATCAAATAACCTTCCGCGACTAAGTGCTGTGTTATGATTGAGCAGTTTTAACACCTTTAGGGAATATCCTTTAACCTTTTAAAGCGTGAATATTTCACGCATTTATAAATTAAATCATCGACCTCCTTGATTTTGGTATTGATTCCGGAAACCATAGTTATGGTTACCTTTATCTTTTTACTTATCTTTTTTTTTCTTGTATTAACTATTCATATTTAGATTAATGAATTCAAAAAAATTCCAAATTAAAATTTGCAATTAATTAAACTAACATAAAAGTCTGGTTATATTTCATTAATCTATATTTTCACTGCAATATCAAACGGAAATTTGTGTGTGCCTTGGTATATTTAATATTAATTTTATTTCAACGTTCAATTATATGCCCTAATTGAGTGAAATTCGCTCGGTAAATGTGATCAAAATACATTTTTATGCTCAAAATATGTTTAGAACTTCTTTCAATCAGTTCCTTAAACCGAATTAAAGTCTTAAAAATACACATAATTCTTAACAGCTTAAAGAATCAAATCGTTAAAAGTATCTGAGTGTAACTTTGAGTACATTGAATTAGTGCATCTTTACCCTATAAGGGGTTCACATGCATATGCACTCTATAACAAAAAAAAATCGACTCACCAAGAAGGGGCAGAATTACAGTGGTGCCTGGCTCGATCAATTTGGAACTGCGCTGACTGGGGACGTATAGTCTTTAGTGACAAGTCACTTTATCAACTGTGTCCTGACGACATTTAGGAGACGTCCAGGGCAGTGTGGGGATATCCTGCCCTTACTACCGTACGCCATACATGCCCACAACAGGGCGTTATGATCTGGGGTGCCATCTTCTTTGATAGCCGGATCCCTTTGGTAGTCATTTCTGGCACACTTACAGCACAGCGGTTCGTAGACGACATTCTACGACAAGTTGTGTTACTGTTCCTTTTGAGACAGCCCGGACTTACTTTTTAACAAGATATGCCCGGCATCACACAGCACGAGTTGCTATGCATTGTCTTCAAGCTTTCCCAGCATTTCCTTGGTCAGCTAGGTCTCCTGATGTCTCTCCCATAAAGGCACCTTTTGGACGTTATGGTAAGGCGATTGCAACCATCCTGGAATGTTGACCATTTAGCCCCACAGTTGGAGACAATTTGGCAAGAAATTCTGCAGGACACCATCTGGGAACTTTTTCAGTCTATGTCGCTCCGGGGGACAGCTTCCATCAAGATCAGAGGTGGACCAACGCTTTATTGACTTCCTCCCTTTGTAACGGTCAAACACTGAAATAAATCATTCAATTGTTCTAAATTTGAATCGTTTGTTTTTCTATGTATTTTCTTCATGTTTCCAATTTTTATCGCAATCGGACAACTCCTTCTTTGTGCGTCGAATTTTTGTAATTGAGTATATCTGTTGTGCAAGCTGCAGTCTTCCCTGCATTACTTCTAACTTTCGTGACCAACAAAATCCCTCTTAACGTTTCTTAAAAGTCTCATCAGCGTGGTTATTTAGACATTATGTGCGTTGTGGAACATAAGCAAAACTACACAATTTGGAGCATTAACTGCTAGTAATACGCGTCACTTAAAAAAATTACAGCACAAATAAATTTGATTATGTACATTAAATTGGCTAGTTCGCATAACCACGATTCAAAATGCAAAACTTTTATGAAATCAAATACCATTCCAATAGCAGAATATTAGTCATTATATCGGATGGTTATTTGACAGATAGCATGATATACTTTACAGACAGTAAGTAAATATATTGATCACAACATAAAATTACATTTACTTGTCTCAAACTTTAAACAAAAATT
This sequence comes from Metellina segmentata, assembly GCA_947359465.1. NCBI lineage: Eukaryota > Metazoa > Arthropoda > Arachnida > Araneae > Tetragnathidae > Metellina > Metellina segmentata. Next base: position 37,467,891 of record OX375878.1, on the reverse strand, counting down.
ATCCGATTGTTAGGTTTCTGTTATTATTTCAACAGTGTTCACACATATAAGAGACTATTGTAATTCATGGTGTTGCTTATCTGTTCGAGAGTTGAGAAAATTTTCTGGACGCTTACAGTAGGTCTTTTTCTTATCCTCTAACTCCTAGTCTAAGTCTAGTCCGGTGTGACAAGCGACGTCGTTTGATTTCTGAATTTGTTAAATAAGTTCCTAGTCAGATTTTTCAACTGATGTCTGTAAATCTCATCCATATGAATGTGTTTCGGAAATTCTTTCTCTTCAAATTCCCTTATATAACCGACTATGCTAATATTTTAAATTTGTACAGTAGTAATACAGATATTGGTATTGAATCGCTTCCTAATGCGAAGTACATTTTCTGGATTTGTTTGAAAAACTTTTGAATAATTCATAAAAGTGTCGTATTTCATACAATGTCGTTTTATCATATTTTATTAAGTATTAAGGTATCTAGATGTGTTCTGTATCATTAAAACAAATTGCTTAGGATTCAATCATATTAGTTTAATTCAGTTCATATCTTTCAAACACCGAAATTTCAAGATATTTGAATAAAAATGTGTATAATTTAAGCATATATATAGTTCATATTGTATATATAGTTCACGCAGTAATGTTCGTGAACTATATATATAAACTATAATGTCTATATTATAGATACTTTAATGTATAATATACTGTATACAGTTTCATACTCAAATCTAATTTGCGTGAACTGATTTTAAAAGCATTTGCTATTAAATTGAAAACACAACTTTTCTCATCTCAATAGAGAAACCGTTATTTATATGGATAATGATTCCTAATTTTTTAAAACGTGAGAACTTTCATTTAATATTTTAAGGTTAAAGTAAGCAACTAAAAACCTTCTTACGATTCAATTATTTAAAATACCATTTGGCTTCACAGCGAATAAAAAGGAGAAACTATGCCTCTCCATAAATGCATTATTAATTCAGTTATTTGAAAATCGATTATTTGAGCAAGACTTAATTTGTTACAATGCAACGATTTCAATTTTGTAATGTATTATTGGAAAATGGGTTTGGACACTTTATAGACATAGCCATTTAAAGTATTTGTGTTCTCACCTAAAACATGCATGTTTTCTGCTAAAGTTGCTGATCAAAATTAAATTTCAGAATTTTAAATTAAAAGGTATTTTTATAAATTTCTATAAACTTTAAATTTTGAAGTACTTGAATGCCTGCAATCAATTAGAGGTTCTCAGTTGCACTTCTCTGTGCAAATATGAAGCGTTAGTGGCACAAATGTCTCTGAAAACAATCCAGCGTGTTTTGTTCCGAAGTCTTTCTTCAAGTTTGCAAAAGAAATAAAAAAGTTTGCCCCGATGACGCCAAACAGGGCGATAATTACCTAAAAATAGCCCGCGCTCCGTTATTTTAGGGTAGTGTGCCCTCGATGCCACTGCGTTTCCATGACGACGAGGAAACACTGCAGTAGTAGATGGACAATATCGAGTCGATCATTGGGATTTTTAGCAGCGCCACCGTCGGACTTTTCCACAAACTAATGAATTCCTCCAACCCCAAAGAGTTGCGCGAGCAGCGTCGGAATGCGAGGGAAAATGGATTGCGCTTTCGTGTGTTCGGCCGGCGCTTCTTCCAAATGATTTTTGCATTGATTTCTAATGTGCTTTGAGCAGTTTTCCTTTATGAGCAGTTTTCTTTTAAATTCCTTTGAATTGTGTTCTTTCGTTTAGCCCGTTCAATCAGCCATTAGTTACATGCTCAAAAGTTCCTTTCAATTAATTCTCCTCAAAGTTCTTTTTCAAGAATTACATAGTTAATTCGTTTAATGACACCATCCTAATATTAGTTTTACAGAAAAGACACTACTTTTTAAAGATCGATCTGCAATTGTTTTTTGTTTACTTCCATCCAATTAAACTTAAAATAAACACTAAACTTAATTTTTTTAAAAGATAATAATTAATTTCAACCCATTAAAATGTTTTCAAAAGTTTGCTAATATTACGAAAGTATGTGAATTTGTGATGGAACAAATTGCGTAACTTTACTTTAAAGTAAAATCCAGATACAGGAAATGTATTTCAGATAGAGAGATTAACTATATATTCATATAAGAATAAAAATTGACATTTCTCATATCAATGATAGTACGCCTTGTGGACAACATCAAATGTTCTTGGGAAAGAATATTACCATTGTTTCAAATATCTTTATTGATCAACTTTAAATTCGAAAATCTAGGAAACATTTATTCCATTACTTTGAAAAATGTATACGTTAGTGCTAGTAAAGATGAAAGTATCAATGAGCATCACTTCGATAAAACTTTAAAAGCTTAAATTCTGAATTTTTGCTGAAATTTTGAGAGAAATACATTTTTGTTTTGGTTTGTAGCAAAAATCCATTTAACTGATAATTTTTTTGGAAACATTAACTATTAACTGGTTATAATTAATACGTTTTCTTGATATGAAAAGATTCCCCTTAGAACTAAACAGCCTTTGAACAGCTACACTGTAAAATTTGTTTTTCTTTCGGATAATAAGTTTATGCGGTACGCCTATCTTTTACAATTATCTGATTATTATTCTTTTCATGACCAAACAAACATCCATCTTTCTTAACACAAACATTTTTCACGAACGTAAGTGGATTTTTAGTGTTTCCAAATCTCAACTCAAAAATATGTAGCAAAGAAGAATGTTTACAAATTCCCAACCCAAAACGTCTTTCTTGCTTCCGCGAAAACTAGATTGACCAACCATCATCTTAGCGTGCCATCGTTCTGAGTGAAGTTTTCTCGACTACCAGATTCATTTATTGTTATTACTACTCCCTTTTGTTTCTATTGGACTTTTTTCACATAATTTCTAGCCACGCTAAAGAGGAGCGCTATGGATTGAACCTCGGGAACATTGCCAATAAGGGACCGGTGAGTTACATTATAAAGCATAGGGGTGAAACGGGAAAAAGGCTAGGGAGGAACTGATGGGACACGGCCGAGTCATAGGATGACGATTGCGGGGGAAGTTTACCCTACTTCACGTCTTCGATCTCATCATTCTGGTTAGGTTTCGAATTCGAAACCGATTAGTTGCACCCGTTTGATTCTCTCATTGTAGGAACAATTCGGCACTCTCTACTGGAGATGAATAAATTGTGTTTAAGGACATGGGAGGGAATAATCCTGATTATATGTTGAAATATTAAAGGGTTAAAAGTCAATGTTTTAACTCTGTGAATTGGGAATTGGTTTGGCATTCGTACATTTTCGGGAAATTAATCGATACGCTCTTTGTCTGAAGGACTTATAGTTTCGTATGAAATCGGGACATTATCACATCACAAATGACTGTGGGATTAATTTCTAGTGCATGTGTGTTCTTATCACATTATACATATAAGCCAAAAGAGTCATAACATTGTTTTTCTATGTTAATCCTATTAAATTATCCATTTTATTACATTGTTACTTCAAAATATATTCCGAAACAATGCAGGTAGATTTCGACATTCACAACATAAATATCTAAATTAAGTATGTTCTGCTTGGGTCAGGGTGACAACAAAATCCTTGAAAAAGAGTTCCCTGATATTTCCATGATTTCCCTGATAGTCTCACAAAAATTTCCCTGATTTAACAATTCCCTTAAGAAATGTTGTGATCCGCGATTGGTATCGATAAACAGGATCCACACAACACTATTTTTAAATATTTAGGGTCAGAGGGTGTAAAAAGATCATTCTCCACAAATATTTCGTATTTTTTTCTCTACAGATATATTAATTGTTATTGTAAGGGTTGGAAACCTTAATGGAACTCTTATAATTGCAATTGAAAAAACTGGAGAGGAAATGCAAAATATTTTGATTATGAACTTTTAACACCTGACCCCACATTGTGACACAATTCATCGAAACGAAATGCAAATATACATAAAAAAATTTCTACAAAAATGTAATTGCAAACAAAAAAATTAATTTATTATACACAAAACATCATTTGTTACACAAATTTCAAATTGTATCCCACAAGTTGTATCGCTAGCCTCACGGCGATAAGACGCTGCAGCCGCGAAGAAAACGGCGGCGGGGGTTTCCGTGGTGTTAAAAAATTACGACGCTATGGTTCTTTATTCGAATTACAATTTCGGCGAATACGATTTATTCGATTCTGAAAAGCACTCGTAATCGTGCATCTCTAAATAGGACAAACAATAATGGTAGCCGTTTAAATTGTCAAAATTTCCCTGATTTTTTGTAAAATTTGGAAATTTTCCCTGATGTACCATATGGTACCAGCCGACCCTTTTCCCTAACACATGGACGCTGGAATGTTTCGAAATGCAAAAACAACTTCAGACTTTGCACGTGCGGCTCATTGGCGGCCCATCGTTCCATTTGATCCATACACAGCTGGAGTTTCCGTAAGTTCCCTAATCCCATGTCTGGGATCAAGTTTTGCTGTGGGGGACTCAAGTCGGCATGACAGACGGTTTTCGCATCTGTGTGGGGGGTTTCTGTTCTGGAGAGGACATAAACATCTCTAGAGGGCTCGGAATTCACCCCCCTCTCGTTGTCAGGGGCGGTTCTGTGGAGCGAAGGAACGTGGATTTTAGGGAAATTCGGACTCGAGATTCGACGAGAGACAGACGTCTCTGTTTAGCCATTTGTTACTTTGGCTTCAGGCAGGTTTCGGTTGTCGATGGCTGTGCCCTTAATTATCTTTTTAAATTTTCTTGTAAATATTTAATTTATGTAAATAAATAGTTTCATTTTAAACCAGCTGTCCGTCAAATTCTTACATGACGGTACACTGAGGTTTCCCTAATTTTTCCAGAAATAAAAATTTCCCTGAGAATTCCCTGATTTCCCGGTTTTTCAGGTTCTGTACCACCTTGTGGTTTGTCGCTCTTTGGTTACAAGGGGTTAATTAGACCATTAAATTAAGTATGAGTTCCTATTCCAGTGAGCTCATTCACAGATGCCCCAAATTGAACTCCCATTTCTAAATTTATTGGTGGCTCCTGAAGGATACATTAAAATTTTGTTTCCCACGACAAATATGTTTTTCGTCATATCATAACAATTCAAAAGAAGTTATAAAATGCGTACTCAAAATGAAATACATGATACACATAATTTCATATCAGTGTTAAAAGTTGCATCTTTTGTTTACTTCATCATTAAACATCATCTTGTTTAATTATTTTATTTATTTACTGAATATTTTCATGGTGTAGATTTTTTTTCTATACTTCTGCAACCATTAAAATAGTTCACATTGAAAGTAGAAAGTCTTAAAGAGAAAATTAAAAGGTAAGCTGGAATGCAGTATTTTAGAGTATAGAAATTTCACGACAATTTTGTGTTGCTAATTTCTACATTTAGCATAATTCTGATTTGCACATAAGGTAGAAAATAAAAATATACCTCGCACAGTTTGACTGGGTAAAAAATATAATAATTTGAGAAATATATCATTTGATTTGTCAACAAGAAACTACATATAACAGAAAAAAAGAAGAAAATACTGACGTCAAATTTAAAAGTGCAATATGAGATCATACATTATGGATCTATTTTGATTTTTTAACTTAATTTGGAAAAAAAAGGCTAACATTGGTAGATTCTAATATAATTAATTAAATTCAGTTAATGCTCTAACACAGGCCATTAAACAAAAGTTGTAACACGATCAGACGTATCTGAAATAAACTGTCAAAAATTCACTAAAGACTGGCTAAATTAGACGCATTTTCACTTTAAAATATTCTCTTCCTCTAGTATATATACATTTATTGATCATCATGTGTATAAATGTATATAGATATGTATCTATACACATTTGTGAACAGGTACCATTGAACATTTCAGCAACAATGTATAAATAATCTACAGAGACAAGATATCAATATGATAATAAAATCATACACTAATAATAATAATAATAACAATAATAATACGATGATAATACAATAAGATAATATGATATCAAGATATCAACAAGATATCAAAATATGCACAGTAAAACGCATCTGAAATAAACCGTCAAAAATTCACTAAAGACTGACTAAATTAGACCATTGTCACTTAAAAATATTCCCTTCCTCTAGTATATATACATATATACGTTCATTGATCATCATGTGTATAGATGCATATAGATTTGTATCTATACTCATTTGTGAACGGGTACCATTGAACATTTCAGCAACAATGTATAAATAATCCAGAGACAAAATATCAATATGAAACTATTTTTAAAAAATTAAAAACTAAATTTATTAAAATTTACTTGCAAAGCAAAATACTTTTGAAATTATATATTTGCACCTCGTTGTAGAATATTACAGCAAAATACTAATAAAAAAATTATGTAGAAAATGAAAGAACACTTGTTTTAATCATTTGTATAACATTTTTAACTTTGCGCAACAGACAATCGTAATATATAAATACTATATGCTTAACTGTGAAATGAACAGAAAAAATAATTTTTTTCTCACTTAATTCACACACACAACTTTCTGCCTTAATTTTACTGTTATTTGTTATAGAGCAATAAATTTATTCTTTCGGAATCGCACAGCTAAATTATAATTTGTTTTTCTAATACTAAAATTAGAAAACTCAATAAGCGTTAACCCTCCAAATGGTTTCGACGAGATACCTCATCCATCAAGCTCTAACCGATTTTGCTAATAACGAGATATCTCGTCATCACGATATTGCCGACTTTTTTATGATGTCGAGATCAAAATATGTTAGTTTTCTTCTGATTACGAGATATTTCGTCCATGAAGATCTAGTCAGTTGTATTAATGACGAGGTACTTCGTCGAGACAACTACTAGTAGTGTAAAAAGGTCATAATTACAGTCCTCAGTTTAAGTTCTTAAAAAATGATAAAAATTGTTATTTTTACAGATATCAAACACTCGCAATCTCTTTCACTATTGAGAGAGAGAGAACACTAAACACAGATTAATTTTTGAATGTATTTTATTAGATTTTCAAATAAACCTGATGACTTCTAGATCGCGTAAATATAAAAATGAAATAAATGGAGTAGAGATATTTTAGAGATAAATCTTAACATAATTAAATTTAACTATATAAAAATCGAAAAAATTTAAAAGTTTTAGCATTAATTTGTTATTTAACATTGGTCTATGAGAAAAAATAATTTTCTCAAAGACTAATCATGTTTACGCAATTATTTAAAAGTGCAATAATATAACGTGTGTTAATTTTAAACGTATATACAGTCAGTACCGGTCACCCTGTTATAAGGTTACCCCGCTTATATGGTCGGTTTTCTAAAGTCCCGTCGAACTTAATAGGAAAACATGTGTTAAAGCGCACCGCTTAGATAGTCATTTTATTTTTCTGGTTATCGGTTATAGGGTCGGTTTCTCATCATTTCAATGAGGTTATCGGGTTTTTTTTTGTTGAAAATAGTAATTATAACATATCTTGAGGCGGGGAGCAACACACGGAATGACCAGAAGAAAAAAGTCCTCGAAACATATGAATCTGCCAACGTCTTCAACGCTGATGAATGTGGACCTTTTTATCGGATCTTCCCAGACAGAATTCTTTGTTTCAAAGGTGAAAAATGTGTAGGGGGAAAGAAAAATAATGAACGCTGAACCGTGTTGTGCTGTATGCCTTGACGTGGAGCTTACCATGAATTTGGACCAAGGTCCCAGTCCACACCAGGAGAAAACACCCCATACCATAATTCGACCAGCGCCGAACTTTACTGTGGGCACAATGCATTCTGGCAGGAGGCGTTCTCCAGGCAGACGCCAGACCCTGCCATCCGAAAGGAAGAGTGTGAACCTTGATTCGTAACTCCAGAGAACCCGTTTAATAGAATTAATTTTTTAAATGTTCTTAACATTTTAATTATTTCATTATGAGCACTATATCCTGATAGGTGAATATAATCCTGCCATAATTAAAAAGTGTAGTATTGTTCCCCATATATGGTCACCCCGCTTATATGGTCTGATTATTCTGGACCGCTGAACTGACCATATAACCGATACTGACTGTACCTAGAATACCAGGGTTAAGAAGATATATTCATCTTATTTTGCTTTTAATTATTTAAACCATTTCGGGTACTGTGCTGGTGTTCTCCTTCCTTGAAATGTTTAAGGCTTGGTATATAAATATTCAAGACATACACTACCCTATACTAATGGATCGGGCAGCAAGATGTGATGGTATATACGTGCTTTAATAGGGAGATGGTCCCCCACGTGCTGCAATTACACTAGCAACCCTTCTGGGCATACTTTCAACAAGGTTTTGATACACAGCTATGGGTATTTTTGTCCATTCTTGCTGCACGAATGTCGCCAGCTCAGCTGTAGATTTCGGACGTGGTTCTGTGATACGTAAGCGTCGCTGTTTTACTTCCATATCTTGGTACCACTGCTTAATAGAGGCTGCAACATGACATGGAGCATTGTCGTCCTGGAATTAACATTCGTCCATTCCATAAAATTGCCAGAGAAGAACCATGGAAGAACCTGATTGTCCAAAATGTTCATTTAGGCGTCGGCGTTCAATTTACCAGGAACAACATGCAAAGGTCCCAGGATAACATCCCTAAACAAGTAGTCGGATTTTATGCAAATCCGCAGGCGTCCGGTCCATTATTGTAGGGTAGGGTATAAAGGAGGAAAATGTATACAAATATTCTCTCTATATTTCTAAATCTTTCGCTCTCTCATATTGTATATTATTATTCTATAAATGTTCTAAATGTACAATGAGACTCAAGGGTGCCCATCACTCCTCAAGAAATTAAATGTTTGTTATGTTCAGAATATATTCAAATGAGGCGTTGCGGATACCAAAGACAAACTCAACATTGGACGAAAAAAAGTTTTTCTCATATTGTGGTTTGGTCAGATATTAGTGAATAATGGTATTAACTTTTTGGTGATTTCACCCTTTCTAACCCTATAAAACTAGGGCTGACAGTAGCTCTTCTGTGTACTAAGAGCGGCAGAGCTCCGGATTCAAATGCGTTTATCTGGAAACCAGCATCTGTTGCGTTTGCCCTTCGTATCCGCAACACCTCGTATACAGTGTTTGAAAAAACATATTTTTCCGTAGTGCCCTTCAAAGAGTTTAAGATTCTTTAATTTCCTTTCATTATTTGTAAATTTTAAAAATATGATACAGTTATTTCTAACGAGTTGTATTTAAAATTAGTTGGGAGTTGTTGCCTTAAGGGATTAACAGTGAAACCCTCACCAATCTCCATCATTAAAATTCCGGAATAGTCAAGAGCAGTCAAACACATCAACACAAATCAGGTGGTGATGCAATTGATTCCTGGTAAAACATGTGTTCGTAGGAAATCAAAGGGAACCACCGCCTCTGGTATAGGAGCTCGCCTATTGACAACCGCACTGTGTTCGTGGGAAGAATACGACGGTCAACTATCGCCGCCGACCCCGCGTCGATTGTCAGTTCCGGCAGCGGTCATTAATTATTACCTGCTATCCAGAATTCTCGGTCGTCTGATTTAGTATTAGTTCATCTTCAGGAAGCGAGCCATTTCCATCGAGTTAATCAGACAGATTAGAGTTTGTTTCGACATCGTTAGACTCCCTTCACACAAACAGAACTGAAGATATTACCTACGTTTTAGAGTATTTTGTGTAGTACGAGTGTAGATATAAAATGAATTAGATTTTCATGGATATTTTCATTTCATGAAGGCACTTTAAAACTGATAGTTACTCATTTTCAACAAAGAATCCTAACTCATTCATTTCTGCCAATGTACTAACTCATTCATTTCTGCCAATACTACATACATGTAGTATTTTTATTCCTGTTAAATTGAAGTGTTTTTTTTCTAATGGCGGGCACATTTTGACCGAAGTCATTGGCCACTACAAGGCCGGAAGTGGTGGCCACTTGTGAAGGAGCACCCAGTGGGAGGGCCATCATTGCCCCTAACAATTACATCGTAATTTTGAACCATGTTCAGATGACGAAGCAACACCTAAGCTTGTATACGCTTATAAACATCCATGCCCGAACCCGGATTCGAACCGGGGACCTTCCAATCTAGAGGCTAACACCTTAACCACTATACCGGTTGGTCGGCTGTTAAATCGAAGTAACAGGACGAAAATGTAGTCGATTCCGTCCAGGTTTAATACGTCCTTGGCAAAACATTGTATGGTAGGGATGCCTTAGTAGGTCTAGATTTCTCCGTGGATCAGTAGTTAGCAACCCTCGAATTGTAGGCGGCGTAGATTCGATTCCTCTTGGATGTATTTCTGCCAGTTAAACTCCCCTTGTGTATTTATGTTCATTACTTGACGTTGTCTTGTGTTTAACTCAGATCTCGACCATGCTAGTTCTAGTGCCATAAAACTCAACTAATCATTATTTATTGATTGTACTCGTATATATGAACTAAAAGATGCGACGTGGGTAGAACGAGCTTGTGAAGGGTACCCTTAAGGCAAAGTGCATTAGTTTACACTCTTGTGTCACAGGAGAATTGTTTAGTCTACGATAATCCGAATGTGTGGACAGCTGGATAATGGGACACAGCCCGTGTGTTATATGCTAGACTGAACGTCTATCTTTGGTTCAGGTATCCGTGTAAACGTTTGGGAAGAGATCGAACGTCCAGAGACCTGTGTTATCTGTAACACAGTATACCTTCCCTGTTGGAGAAGTTAGTCTATTGTGAGTCACTTGAAGTGTGTGGCTGGGAAAGTTATTTCCTTGTCCTCAGGGGCATTTATGATTGCCTGTGTTTCTTTTTTTTTTTTTTTACCTGTAAGCTTTTTGGTTTCCTAGTGTCCAAAGTGAACCTTAATCCATCGAAGTTCCGATGCTGACTTCTGGTTGATATGGTCTCAGATTTCATAATAAGGGGAATTCTGGACGTTGGGTTTTGGAGACGTTAGATTTGAGCTTGTACCAGCTTGACTGTCTGAAAGAAGTTATTTTTCCTGGAGTCAACCTAATCAGTTCCCTGATTGTGACCAATTCCACTTCGAACACACTGTTGCTGACTTGAGTCTAGGTTGACCAGCTTTCTCACAGGTTTTATTTTTATAAATTTAAGGAGAATCTGTGGAGATGGATGTTACTTTGCTCTGTACCGATAAGTGTGGGAACAATCTTGTTGTTCTTTCATAATCTTTTGAATCAAATATGGCAACGCTCATTTGAACTGGATTTTATGGATGAAGAATTTATGTTACTTTGATTCATGTAATGGATGGAGATGTATTTCTTGGAATCTAATAGTGATACAGAGAAAAAGAGGATGGTGAATTTTTTTTAATAAACTTCCGAAGTTAAAACAACTGAAGAGCTTTTGAATGGGTGTGTTTTCTTGTGTTGTAACATGTGAGATTTTTCAACCATATTTAAGCTATTCGATCTTTTCACTTGAGGTTGAAACCGTTAGATGTGGCAACCGATTCTTTGGATTGTAGCTTTTGATTCCGATACAGATTGTCTATAAGCGTCAAAGCAGTAAATTCCGCCGCGTGTGCAGCGTTGACTTCCCGTCGCTCATCAAAGAAGCCAACTTATCCAACTCCTTGAAATCTTAAAGACAGAGATTCGCTTCGTCCTTGGAAGAATCACATGTTCGATTCCCCTTCATAACCTTCACAAAATGAAGCTTATGCCCCTAACACTTTGAACTTTTGAATTGTGTCATTACCGAACTGATCACGTAATCTGTACAGCTTTTCAAACGGTTTTCGCGCATTAAAATTTAACAGTTATGTGTTGCGACAACCCTGAAGGACTCTTCAGTCCACTTATCATGATTGCTGCCGAACGAATGACCACAGTAATGCAGAGTGGCTTTAGACACACCTACGTTGCCGCACCAACGAGAATTAAAGTTTTGTTATTCCAAAACTCTCATTTATATAGGAACCTCCTTTATATTCTTTGGCTTCTTCATCTTCTTATGTTTAGAAGCATTTAAAATACTCAAGCAAGCGGATCTCCAACTTTTTCGTTTCCGATCTTTGATTGCTGATTTTCTACAAGATAGGTACTGTGATGTATTAAAGTTTTTAAATTGAAATTTTAAATGAATATTTGAGCACTATAATTTAAAAACAATTTAACAAGTTAGGTTTTTAAATCAAATTTAGTATATAGTTTTCAATAAAAGTTGAAAGTTACTACAAACATTTATATAAAAAAGGAATATGTGTGTTATTAATAACTAGGGCTAGTATGCTGGTTACATATAAATTGCAGAAAATGCCTTACAGAAGGGAATTTATTGACCCTAGAAACTACAAAATGTTCCATAAAATATTCAAAAAGTGAAATAAGCAATCATCGAAGTTTGATAAGCGGAAGTCAGATGGGGTGAAGCTTTGTTAAATATGTTTGTTCTTTGTATAGGATATTTAAAATGTCATTGTATTGCATAAAAAGGGTTAGTTTTGTTTCATACGTTTTTTGTTAACACAGATATGTAACGTTTGATATTTAATTTCAAAATAGATTTTCAAAGTGATGAAATATTATTTGAATGTGATTAGAAAAGAAATACGTTTTAACTTTCCTTTTGTTAAAATTGCTGTTTCATTTGGTGAATTTCAAAATTGTTCAAAAGTTATGCGAAGTAGAATTGCATAGTTTCAGCTATACAATTTCAAAGTATATTCGTGTATCCATTTATATAAGATATTGCTCCTATCTTAAACGCTATATCCACTTTTTTTAATTCGAGATTTTATCAAAACTGTTGGTATCATCTGAGTGTAATATTTCTTAAGAACGTCTGTAGATAGGTAAATAATAAAAATCCACATTTTGGAACGTTCGATATTTGGGTTTTCGCAACACCAGCTTAGAGTCATGGACACGGAATAAGAAATCCATACATTTTCTGCTGTAGCAACCACCGTCTTCCTACAAAAACTCCTATGTTGTGTACAGGACTTTACAAAACCATGCATTAGATAAATGCAATATTATTGATTTCAACCGTTTCAATGTGCTTTATTCAGTTCTATTCCAAAGCTTTGTCTGAACTGTTTAGTTTCTACTAATAACACGCAAAGTTATGTTTCTGAAATCTATTTTTAATCTAAAACCATAACTAGTTTATTCTTTAGATTTATATCGAAATTTTTGGAATTCGTTAGTAAAAAGAAGAATATTCGCGTGTTTCCTTCCGAATATTAGTTTTCTTTTACAGGGGTACTAAATTAATTTATAAAGTTTCTCACATTCTGGAGCTGCCATTTTAAATTCAATATGTTCTAATTAACCGTGTTTAAATACGTCATTAAGTTACAAATATGTTACACTATAGTACAGATTATTTCTTCCTTTTCCGAAATAGTACTGAACGTACGAAAATGAATAAACTTGAAATATAGATAAGGAAATAAAAAAGCATATTTTTTTCTTTCGTATAAAAAAGTACTTCATTGTAGATTTTTTTTTTTAATTTGTGTGTTAATTATGTTTTTTTTTTTTTAACAATCGCATACCCCCCCCCCCCACCACATTTTTCTTAATCCACATTTTTACAATAATTGATATACAATACAAAGTTTCGTCAGTGTTATTTATTCTTATGATTTTTATTTAATACCTCAAAATAACCAAAGTATCTGCCATTTAATGATAGAGAATGCAGAAACTATCATTGATTCTCCAGCAAGCATTTCTCTACAAATATACAGGGCGGTCCCGAATTCATGGTACAAACTTTAATGGTAGGTACAGGACATTGTAACAATGATTTATTGTATAGGAATGTATAGTCGCAAGTGACGCGGTGAGGCGTAAACAGGGGAAATAAAAGGAAAGAGAAATGGAGTGATCGGTTGGTATCATTGCCGGTAGAGGGCAGTAGATGTCTAGCCGCTGTTGAACATGATGCATCGCAGTAGGGAAAAGCGCCATTCACAATTGTGCTGCCGTAGACGATGGGTGACTTTACGTATGCAGAAAAAGCAGACATGCATTACATGTACGGCCGTGCAAATGGTAACGGCAGAGCTGCGTTACGAATGTATCGCGCGGAGTATCCTGATCGACGAATGCCGGATCATAGAATTTTTCAACGGTTACATCGTCAACTTTGTGAAACAGGTGCGTTCGACGTCAACAGACATGGCGCTGGTCGAGTAAGAGCTGTACGCACTCCAAGGCTGGAAGAAAGCATCTTGAACATTGTGGCTGATAGACCCGAGTCAAGCACAAGAACTGTTGCGCGTGACGTAGGTGTGAGTCATCAGACTGTATGCAGAGTGTTAAACGAAAATCGCTTACACCCCTTCCATTTTCAGAAAGTACAAGCATTGAATCCGGCAGATTATCCTCGCCGCGTGAACTTCTGCCTGTGGGTGATGCAGCAATGTGCGTTGCAGCCGGATTTCGTAGATTATGTGCTATTTACAGATGAAGCGACATTTTCACGCGAGGGTGTCTTTAATGCGCACAATTCCCATGTGTGGGCAACCGATAATCCACATGCAACGCGTCGACATGCGTTTCAACAACGTTTCAGTATTAATGTGTGGGCTGGTATTGTGAACGACTTTTTGATTGGCCCATACTTACTACCCACGCGGCTCACTGGCGGAAGCTATCTTATTTTTCTGAAAGAAGTGTTACCACAACTGCTGCATGATGTTACGATCGCCATTCGTAACCGCATGTGGTTTCAGCACGATGGGGCGCCAGCACACTTCAGCATTGATGTACGGAATTACCTGAATGCCACGTTTGGTACTCGATGGATTGGGCGTGGTGGACCAGTCCCTTGGCCACCCCGATCTCCCGATTTATCGAGCCTCGATTACTTTTTATGGGGACATCTAAAGCATCTTGTTTATGAGACTCCAGTTGACTCAGATGAGGATCTCGTCGCTCGCTTATCTGTAGCTGCTGCAGGTGTGCGTGAAATACCAGGCATCTTTGAACGTGTACGCCAATCGCTCCACCGACGCTGTCAAGCATGTATCGATACTGGTGGACGCAATTTTGAACAATTACTGTAAACATGACACTTGTCAACAACGCTTTCAATAAAATCTTTGTTTTTCCTTTCGGCCGTTATTTCCCCTGTTTTCGCCTCACCGCGTCACTTGCGACTATACATTCCTATACAATAAATCATTGTTACAATGTCCTGTACCTACCATTAAAGTTTGTACCATGAATTCGGGACCACCCTGTATTTAGAACGTTAGGAATAAATATTTCGAGCTAGAACTTGAAATGAGGAATGCACTTCAAGGACTCGTATTGGTCACAGGTTATTATGAATCAGCTAACAAATAAATGTTGTTGAAGTGGTCTTACGTGAACAACGTTTTGTCAAATAAAACTCAGATTAATTTCAATGAGTTTATTCATTGCTTTTCAGCACTCTCGTTTAGTTCACACCAGTTAATGCGGGAATTTATGTGTACTATGGGATAGCGTACACATTCATATGTATGTGTACTATGGGAGAGATTTATATTTACCCTATTATTTTATAGTTTTAAATTTTGAAAATGTGAAAAATGGGTTGAAAAGAGCAGCGGAAATTCTCAGGAAGTAATTCAGCTTTAGGAATCAAAATATTGGCCGCTTCTAAAGTTGTCTGCTGAATACAAATTATCCCGGTTGGCACACTCTAAAGAATACATATTTTACAGTGCAATACTCTAGCATAAAAATTTTGAGATTCGCTGCTTCAGCCGTAAACAACTATAAATATAAGGAAATAATTCCAACTATGATACCGGTATAATGTTCTCAATATTTCATAAATTCTTCAACTATCCATTCTAATTCCTGATATAAATACCTAATCTATTATAATTGAGCATCTGTTGAATAAAAGCCATTTTTTTTTTTTCGTTTTGTAATTTCCAGTTATCATCTTTGTGTTAAGATATTGCGAGCCGCCATACGCTACGAATCGTATAAAAATTAGAGGATTTCTTGAATTAGAAATATTAAAATTAGAACACTCTCACAACTCAAGATAAAAAGCTTTTTTAGGAGAGGGGAACTCAAAATACTCTAATTAGTTTTCTCTCGCTATAATTATATGTTGCTTAATTGTGAAAATCGCTGGAACTTTTTCAATATATTTGTGATGATATTACACCACATTGGTATTGTTCATATCTTTTGAGGCTTAATATGTGTTTTTTGTTGTAAGATTATTGTAAGTCTGTGAAATGTTAAGATAGTTATACGTAAGTTTATGAACGCAAACTGTTAGTTATTACTACTTATCAATATTGTTGAATCTCATATTTAGAAAGAAATTTTTTCATTTATTTAATAAATAAGTAGTATACATACACATAGAGAGAAGTATAACACTTAACATAAATTCCATAATAAGAACACTGAGTAACCAGTTTTAGGGTCACGGTAGAATGATGCTATGGCCTGAGGGCACTTGAACTCGGAGCAGTATCGTAACTAAAGAGGGCGGCAGGGGCTGCGTCTCCAAGCGAAAATATCTAATGAGTGGCATTTCAAAAAAAATAATTTAAAATTTTATACAAAAAATTTGTAAACATATTTATAAAAAAATTTGTAAAAAAATTGTAAAAAATTTATAAAAAAATTTGTACAAAAATTGTCCGTTTCGTTGAACATATTTCAAATATTTTACCTTGCAACAGAAGTTTATTCCAGTGCATGCTTAGGAAGTGAATGCGCTTTCATTCATTACAACTTCAAAATACTGCGGTTCAAACTCAATTATTTTCATGGTAGCCTTGCACACTGTTCAAAAACTACTGTTCATAAAAGGTAAGGAGACAAAGTATTCAAATTTTCTTCACGCAAACGTCCGGAGAGCATAAAAAAACACAGAGAGCGCTTTTCTAACAATTTATCCTGACTGCACATCAACAAAACTCGGCCGTTTGATAGTTTTTAAACAAAGTAAATAAATAATGGCAAAAAAGAATTGTAGAGAACGATTGAATAATATGATTCGGGGAGAGTCTCGTAACACCAATCACTCTTGCCATGAACAAGATTGTACAAGTTTAATTTTGTCGTAGCTTGAATGACGAATTAGACTCCTCATCCGTAACTTATGCAAAACAAGTGCATGACGAGTCTCAGTCGTCAAATGTACTCAAGGAGTTAATTATTCTCTAATCTTCCAATTGGTAGTTGTAGAGGAGTTGGAATGTACAATATATTGCGCAATGCGATCACTTGGATTGTTTTACCAGTACTGTTGAAAAGCAATTATTTTCTAAAAACTATTTTTTCAGTAGGTAGTTAATTAACGTAGCACTGGAGCAACACAACCAGCTATTGTAGAAGGTACTGGATCAATCCAGAAGGGAAAGATCCAAGGACAACACCTCATAATTTTGAACCACGGTCCGATGATGAGACAATCTGAATAAGCACCCCACTCTCTGAACTTCCACACCAGCCCAACGTGAGGACTTTCGGCCACGACAGATTAAAGGTGCACCAGCATCCTCTACACCAAACAATTACAAACATCCATGCCCTGACCCGGATTCGAACTCCACCACTCCAACGTGATGTCATTTGAGGCTCCGACAGATTTCTTCTTTTTTTATGGATTGATAATTATAATACTGCATTTACATTCTTTCTTTTCAAAGTGTAAATATTAGGTCATACGGAAAGTTCTGCGGTTTTTTAAATGTTAAATACCAACGAAGCAGTATAAAAACAAGAAAATACTATTGAATCACAAAAGCACTATTTTGTTCTATGACTTTTTGTCATCTTTCCGACAACTGGAAAATTCTTTAAAAAAATAAATCATTAGGCTTATTTGTAAAGAATTTATCGAGGTGCGCTATTTGACAGTCTCCGAAGAATTGAACTCCAGACCGTCAGAAAATTTTGAAGTGACCTGAAGAGGTGAAAATATGAGGGGCAAGGTCTGGTGAATATGGGTGGTGACACAACACATCTCAGCCATACTCAATAAGTCAGCCACGCATTGTCATGCTGGAAGACAACACCTCGACAATTGGTCAGTTCTGGCCACTTTGCTTCGATTTCTGCTTTTAATACTGCCATTTGAGAAACGTTTTTTTCCGAATTTATTGTCTGATTTTGTGACAAGAATTCATAGTGAACAATTCCTTTGTCATCCCACCATACACAAGTCATTTCTTTTTTGGGATGCAGCCCCCTTGTTACTTGGGGGGAGGGGGTCATTTGTTTTACCCCATGATCTTTTTCTTGTAACATTTTTGTATAGTATCCACTTCTCATCTCCAGTAATGAGCAATTTAAAAAAAAAAGCAGCTTCTTCATTTAGTTTCAGCCAAGAATCACATGCCGAAGTTCGAGCACGCATATTCTGTGTTATAAGTCCATACATCGTAGCGGCTTACCTACCCAATTTTCTTCAGATGATCCTGACTGTACTTTTTGGAATATTTAGTCTGTGTGATAGTTCTTGAACTATGTAACGTAGATTTTTAGCAATATAATCTTTTAATAGGTCTTTTTGCAGAGGATGGTCGTCCAAAGCGGGCATCATCGAGGCTGCAATTTCTGCACTAAAATTTATCAAACCACCTTCGAACTGTGTCATTAGAAACAGCACTTTTTCCATACACAGCACACATTCTACGAGCAGTCTGTGTGACTAGCAATTTTTTATTTCTTAAAATCGAAGAGCATAATATGAGGGAAATGAACGTTTTGGTTCTCCATTCTTAGCACTGTAGTGAAACAAATATTATTACACAACACGAAGTAGAATTATACAGTGAAAGCAGAAAAAGATCGAATTTACACATATGCTTCAATCAAGGTCACTTCTTATCAGCGGTAGGAAAATAATAATAACAACCACACTTGCCACACTTTTTTATCTTTTCTAGCTACGGAACAACCTCCCTACTCCGCCCAAATTACCACAAACACTTTATAAATAACACATGGTCTATGTCAATGACAAAATATTTAACTTCAATACCTATCGACCGAATTTCAAATGCTGAAAGTATGCCTTGATTTCAAAAAAAAATTATTTTAAGTAAGTTAATTTATTTTGAAGTTTTATTATACATATGTAATGCATATTTAGCCGATAATTGCGTTTTACGTCTGGTTTTTACTCTACTGCAGTTTTCAAAATTCGGACAAAACGTCTGCAGAACAATTGCAATTGCTTGGAGTTGTGTTGCAGAACACTGAATATAATTCTGCACCTGGGTATTTGAGTACTTATTATACCTGCTACAAATATTTATAGAAATCTGTAAGAGGCTGTAAAATATACATACTTTTTTTTGATAAATGGCAATGAGTTACCTTTGCTTTGTCTGTATTGAAGACGCTCAATTTTATTATTTTCTTTGTTATTGTAAGAGTTCCACTAAACGGAAGTTTCAAGTAAAAATGTGCTTTAAAAACATTAGTCATGAATATCTTATGAATATAACTTGTTTAAGATGTAAAAAATTCCCTTTATTTAATCTGACTCCATACATAGAAATATTTACACGGCTGCGTTATCAGACATTCTTTTTTGGAATAAACGCGGAGATCAGAAGCTGAGCGATCTCTCGCATACTGTTGCCATTCTTATCAAACGAAAATATAACAGTAACTAGTGTGCAAGCGATATTACAAAAATATAACAGTAATTAGTATACAGACGATAATACGAATATATAACAGATAATTCGAACTTTTTTTTCAAATAAATCTGTACCCAAGGGGTTAAAACAGGTGGAATCGTGTTGCTCTCTTGCACGTTACTTTCTGTTCTACACTCTAATTCCACATGTGTCACATAGTAACATATGGGGGTTAATGTATGTATTTGTCTCAATGCATTTGCAAAAGAAAATTTCAATAATGGAACCTTTTATCTAACCAGGTATTTTTTGAGGCTCGAAGTGCAAACATGGGGATCTGATTACACAGTCTACTGCCCAAACCCACGTCGTACAATTCCGCGAAGAAGAATCACTTTATTCGCTTGATGTCTTTATGAACCTCTCTGTTGTGTCTGCGTCGAAAGAGAAACTGAAATGTATATATGATTTCGCCCTCGGAATTTAAACAATATTTAGCAACCATGCCAACCGTAAAATGACTCGATTTGAATATCGACCAAGCAGTCTTTCAACGATGTTCTGTTTCAGACTTGGAGCTCGCGTGACGAGTTCGCACTGAGCGTCGTCTCTCTGTCTCATGTGTCTCATCTACTGATGAAATCAAGACAGACTCAAAAAAATTAGCTAAATATCATTATTCATTGAGATGTTTCTATTTAGCAACTGTGGTTTAAATGGTCAGAGCAAATCCCAATAACAAATATATTTACTTTAAAAATGAACTCGCATTTATTTTGAGAAATTCGTACTTGAAGTCAGCCAAAAACAACTGCTTGACAAATATTCTTCAGATGAAAGCATAATGTTTCAATGGCTAGAACTTTGTTCTATGTAGGCTATTGGTGTAAAAGTTTGATCCAGTCTTTATAATCGTTTAATACATTTTTTAAATTAATCCTACTCTCTCATGAAATTCCCATTGCACTTAGTTATTTTTTTGTTATTAGCATCATCGTCTTACATAGGAATCGCTTGGTATGGAGCTCTGAAGTAGAAGTCCCAACCTCCGAAAGTCTTACCTTCATAAATGAAATTCATCTTTACAATGTACCTTTATAAAACAAATTTATGAATCTTTATAAAATAAATTAATATTTTACATTAAGTACACTTATAATTAATATTTTGAATACTTTTGTGTATAAAGTTTTATGTATTCTGTAATCTATGCGTTCCATCTTATGTCTGTAGCGAAAAATCTGCTTTAAGCAGCAAAAACTATCGAACTCTGAACTCCAGGGTCAAACAATTTACGCATCTTATTCTGTTTAAAATTTCACGTTCAACGTAACTCTTTTCATCTCGTTACGTCCTTCCCTTAGAAACGTAGAAGAAAATTTTAATGTAGAACAATACGCACGAAACCAGTCAGCACAAAACGTCAAAAGATTTCAGGTACCGAGTAATCGGAAAAGAAAAAAGTACAAGCACGTGAAGGCGGCAAAGCTGAAAAAAGCTGTTCGACACAGTCAAACTGTTGAAGAAACAGCCTAGACTTGATTTGTCTGAAGCAGCCAGAAACAACTCTCAAACGCGGTATTTTGGCGTCATGAACTTGTCTAGCTTATTTGAGGTTGAACTTCTAGGTCAAGGTAACTGTTTTGATCTTGCTTCGCCGTTCCCCTTAGAACTATATAAAATTAAAAAATAACTTTTCACAGCGACCATTTTTTTATCAAACACGAACCAACTGTAAACGTCAAAAGCTCCTCGAGATGATCGATCGCTAGAGGACAGAGTACAAACACGTGGACAAAACTCAAAAAGCAGTTGGACGAAGCAACGAAACTTCTGGGGAAATAAAGGCGTGGTCTTGGTTAAGTAAACATTCACGAGTGAACCCAGATAGTTTTGCTTCTTCTTTGAATAAATTGACAGTTTAACTAACAGTTTAATGAATTAATCATTCACCACGAAATGTTAAAATAGAGATTGCGAATTTTTTGTTTCGTTGTCTTAATCACCTTGCATGTTTTAGTGTCTAAGTATCGTATCAAGGCTTCAAATGTAACAAAATGATGAACATGAATTCCGTGTAACAAGATTTTGTTACCTTAATGTTATTTGTTGTCATCATATAATCATTCTGAAGATAATCCTACCAATTAAATTTGCAATGTGTTTGGATCTACCGGTATATACGTCTTTTTATTATATAGAACCTTACTTTAGGCAAAATAAGAGACAAGATGACTTTCACCTACGCTTTTTTTAAATGGTACAATAAATTTTTACCTTTTTCATACGGAGCGTCGAAATGGCGTTTTGTCACCTAAAGCGGCTTGACGGTTACTGAAGCAGATCATGCTGCCCATCATCCAGATTGCCTCACGAGACGACGCAAAAGATGTGCGTCTTTATTTGCCATAAATATTAAAATTTTAACTTTAGGCCCCCTATAAAATTGGCTTCTGACTGCACTATTAGGACTGTGCAATACGTAAAATTTGAAGCAATTTTAGCAGGAGTTGAATCTGTATCAAGTAGGTTCAATATCTATATATTGTAGAATTATAGTATCAATTAACTTAAATAAACTTCTATCCCAGGGATAATAATTCTCCAAGGGACCACGATTATTATATTGAAGATTTATTCACTAAATTCCAAGTATTTATAAGTCGCTACAAATAATGTCAAGTAGTACAAAATGGAATGCATTTAAAAGCGAAGACAAAGCTATTCAACTTCCTAATTACCCTTTTCTTAACGAAGAAAATTTGAAACAACTTCAATTTTAAATATAGTTCAATACAGTTCATATCTTACTAAAATCATAAGGCAGTGGCGGATATTAGCCCCTTGTTTATGGGGGCTATCTGTAGATCGAAATGTGCTACGATCGAAATTTCTTAACGTCTTCCTATATACGGATATTTGACATTTTTGAAATAACTATAAATTCGGAAGTTCATAGAAGTTCTTTGCAGCTTATGTGTAGGCTTATCATTTTTTGCGACTAAAGCAAAACAATAAAGGTTGTGGGGAAAAACTTACATAAAACAAACTATATAAGGAAACAAACTTATTTTTGAAGTCGAAACATGAAACTAAATTATATTCTGTATTAAACAAATATACAAGTAAAATTTCTACATGAAAAGATTAACACTAAATATGAACTTAATAAACACACATTTACATTATGATTACCTAAAACTTCACTAAATATGGTAATTATAATATCAAAAGTCTTGCTTTTTCTTTAGCAAATCGATCTAATATTTTTATTGGTGAAATTGCAATATAAAAATGTACATGTAGCAAATCCAATTCCACAAACCAATCTCCTCTAATTGTGTTTTGAAGCTATGTCTTCAATCGTTTTAGTGCTGAGAAGCTACGCTCGGTGGTTGCTAAGTAATTGGTAATGTATAAGAACTTTCAATAATACGTAGATCAAATGGTACACGGCTAGATCAATTTTGTAGTGCTTCAAAAGCAGACTTGGATACTTCGTCGGTATTTGTATTTTTTCGTATTCATTTGGTACTCGTTAATCACTTCAACTTGCAGTGCACTGTTCACTTATTCCACTAACAATTCGGCTATTATGTGATAATTCTTGCTTAGCTCTATCCAGGATGAGTGAAGGGACTCTTTGTCCGTTTTGAGTCGATAACATTAAATCTTGCAAATATAAGGTATCCAGATATTCCTGTGCAAATCGGTCTTTTAAGTCTTCTTGGAAATCCTGAAGAAAGTTTAACAAAGGCAGGTAAACTTTTATTCTATAATAATCTTCATGAGTTATGGCAAAAGCATTTGACCTATGAACGTAACGTCTAACAGTACGTGGGATTTTTATTTCAATTCCAAGACCATTAACCATTCTCTCAACCTCTGCATATATTCCCGAAATCGGATTTCATTTTTCTTAAAACTCCCTTATTATCGTGATAGTGATTGCATCATAGACTGCATGTCGAGCTTTCTTGAGGTCCAAACATTATGTTTTGTAAAAACTGACTTAAAAACAAATGTTGCATCTAAGACTTTTGAGAGAACGTAATGCAAAAATAAATTCTGAATTGCACAATGAATAAATTAGAGTTTTTTCTTTGGGTGCTGAATTCGGGTTGTGCCAAGTTAATATCTCCTTTAACGTATCCAGGATCTTAAGGAGATCTGCTTTTAATTTCATAACTCCGTCGTGTCTTTCAACCCATTGAGTTTCAAAAATCCAGAAAGTTGTCCCCCAATATGTGTTTTCAAGACCCTATTACTTTTCGCTGAACCCGTGAAAAAACTCACAACTTTTTTGATGACAACAGAATTACGCGCGCTCTTGAAAAGAACAAAGATTTCGATCGAGTCAAATGCAGTCGATGGGCGAAACATGGACAGTGGATTGTATTTACAGCAATTTTTTTAACTTCCTTTACAGCACCGCAACTATTAGATGTATCACACTACACGTGTATGTACCAATACGAATCATTCTGAAAGAATCCAGTTCCAAATTCTCATTAAGGTTGCGAGTTCGAATCCAGCCGAAGACCAGCGTGTACAATATGGGCTGGTGTACGTTTAAACCGTCGTAGCCTCAAATATCCTCACCTTGACGTGGTGTGGAAGTTTGGAGAGTGGGGTGCCAGTTCAAGTGTTACCTCGTCATCTGACCGGGGTTCAAAATTACTTGGTGTTGTCCTCGAATCTTTCCCGTAGAAAATTGATTCAGAACCTTCATCAATAACCCGTTGTGTTGCTCCAACACGACATTAATTAAAAACCTACCTAACTAACCAAATTCTCTACTATCTTAACAACTTCGTGAACAATCGCAACTCCTTTAATTCCCTTTTAATTTATTCCTTTAATTCCTTTAACTCCTTTAATTCCCTTTTAATTCATTCCTTTAATTCCTTCAACTCCTTTAATTCACTTTTAATTCATTTCAACTCCTTTAGTCCCTTTTAATTCATCCGAAGTTGACACTATAGTGACTTCTTTAGAAGTGCTATTTAATTTTACTAAAGCAGCAAACATGTCTAGAAAAGTCAAGAAATTTTCACGAACTTCCATTCTTTCTGCTTCACTAGTCAAGTATCTTAGTACAAATGCCAATTTAGAAACAGGCGAAACATCTCGAGTTTTAACAAACACTATGCTATATATATATATATATATATATATATATATATATATATATATATATATATACAGATGCCGGTTTCACGAACTTGTGCAACGATATGAGACTGGATATATTTCTATGGCCAAAGATTGAATTATGTCACTTTAAATAGTTTTGCTTATGAACTGAGTTTTATAAGACTCGAAATATTTACGAACTTAGTTTTCAGTAGACATTCTGAACCGCAAGAAAGCACGAAAATTTCCTTCGTTTGCCGTTGATGCCAATGAAAGTCCGGTGTTACCATCATATAGGTAACCACGCAAAGCTATGTTTTGCCTGCCACACAGCTGAACCGTTTCAATATTTGATAGAATAATTTTACGATGCCGATCAATTAATTCTTGGCGATAAGTATACTTGATTAGCAACATCTGTAGAATGATTTTCATACTTTTTAATATAATATGAGGCTGCTTCTAATGCTTGCTTATGATAATAGTTGTTGTAAATAACAAGGTCCCCCTGAAAACCGGTGAGTTTTGTAAATGTTATCAATGGTTTCGTTACAAACTTAGAGAGAAACAGTTTTTGGTAACCTCCAACTAAACCAGGAGTAAAGAGAGGACAGACCTTGCAAAAATAGCCTTTCTCAGAATCAGAAAACTCCAACCAGTCATAGAGCTCTAGATATTTGTGTGAGATTCGACCTACTAATGCTGTGCCCTCATACTCTTTAATAAACCTGTACTTGTAAATAATTTTCAAATTTATCTATTAAATAAGGTTTATTGGGCTGTAATCAGTCTAATCTCTAATTAAAAACCGAAAACATTACAATGGATAAACTGAGGGAGAGAGAGAGCAAAATCGAAGTCTCCCCATGATGATTTTTTTAAATTTTATAATTGATTTGAAAAAACGCCGGCATATATTCGTCAGGTGCTTAAAAGGAAGAGGCGTTCTCCTCGATCGCTCCTCCTGAAATCCACCACTGTCATAAGGGGACAATGAACTTTCAAACAAAACATTCAAGTCAACACCGTCGCGCATGATAAGAAAAGGACATGCTTGTCCCGAAACCAAAGAAAGCAAATGTACATTTTTCCTAATTCCCTCATACTTAGTATCATGATAAACATTTATCGATAAGAATTCTGTACAGTATTATCACTTCAAGGCTTCAATAATTGTTAATACTCGTATGAATTCTTTTCTTTTAATCATCAATAATTAAACGAATGTAGTAAAGATAAAATCAAAACAATAGAACATTTACCTTTGTATAAATGAACTGCTTAACTTGAGGCATTTATTGTCTAATTTCTTTTATTAATCCATTTTAAGTTATATTGTTAGAGGCAAGTAATTCGAAATTGAACGTTATTTCTCTCAATAGATGGCACCATGACCTTCGACGATTTCTGAATCTCCGTTATTCATTTCTAAAACTGTTGTTTCTTAAGGTTTTATGGAGCAGTCTAAACAAAAAAAGGGCAAGTTAACCAAAAAAATATTTTAGGAAATTCAAGCTAGCAGTCAACCATTTGTATAGATATATTATTCTTCCTTTCTTCACGTAGCACGATGTGTAGGAAGTGTGATGAATGGACGTATACAACTATCCATTATTGGCCGCCACGTCACAGACAAATTGAATGGAACCAAATACGAAGATTTACTTGTCTTCGGCTGAGTGACAAAAGTTACTTATTTAATCAGAAGTCAGATGTGGTGACCAGAATTAATTCAATATATTTTGGGGTGTATTTTGTGGACAAGTGGCACATCAGGATATTTTTGTTTTTTCCTGTTTCGAGAACCTATGTCCACGCGCATTCGTCTATATAGCATGGCTGGAAACATTTTTCTACTGTGTAAATTGTTTTTATCGTTAAGTTACTTCAAACGTTTTATTCTCTTTTATGAAACACGACGAGGCAGTTTGCCTTTTATAATGAGATCGCAAAATTACCCGGCTTTGCTCTGGTTGAATAAATTAAATATTGATTGAAAAGTGATCAGACAAATCATTTCTCTTTTATAAAAGAATGTTAGCATCGTTTAGAATGTTTAAGTGTGCGAATAATAATTTTTATTAACGTTTTAAGATTTCCATCGCACCTGCAATTTACTTCGGACGCAAATACACTACCCTACAATAATCGACCGGACACCAGCGGATTTGCATAAAATCCGACTACTTGTTTGGGGGTGTT
Source organism: Metellina segmentata (assembly GCA_947359465.1). Lineage (NCBI taxonomy): Eukaryota > Metazoa > Arthropoda > Arachnida > Araneae > Tetragnathidae > Metellina > Metellina segmentata. The sequence continues at coordinate 37,440,939 of OX375878.1, read as the reverse complement.
ATTTAAGGTATGGCCTGGGATCATTGATTGTTGTTCATGGTAAATTGAATGTCGACGCCTACATGAACATTTTGGGCAATCAGGCAATTTTATGGAATGGACAAATGTTACTTCCAAGACGGCATCTCTCCATGTAATGTTGCAGTTCCCTGGTCTGCTCAGAGTCCAAACCTAAACCCCGTAGAACATTTGAGGGACGAGTTAAAGCGACTCTTATGGACCAGGGTACCACGTCCGAAATCTGCAGCTGAGCTGGCGACATTCTTGCAGCAGGAATGGACACAAATACCCATAGCGGTGTATCAAAACCTTGTTGAAAGTATACCCAAAAGGGTTGCTAATGTAATTGCAGTACGTGGTTGACCATCCGCCTATTAAAGCATGTATTATTTCCTTATACCATCACATCTTTCTGTCCGGTCCAGTATTGTAGGGTAGTGTATGTATACATGATATCATCCATACAATCCATTTCATATTCATAGTACTACTGCTGTCAGACTAACTTCAAAAGTTTTTGTCGAAGGTGACTATTACAGAAATTTATTTTGAGTTTTAGAGTGATTGCGAATATTTCCGTACGCGCGAGTTCATGTGTAGTAAAAATGGCGAATTTTCGGTGTATAGTCTTGCACATAGTTTTTCTATGAATATGGTTTATTTGTGGCATTCATGCATCTGGTAAGCGATGTTTTCTAATTTCGATATCAATATGAGAGGATGGCAAATTAAATTGTAACGGTATTCGTGACTAATTTAGTTTGAAGCACACACACACACAAAAGCATTTAAAAAAAATTCCTTTCAGAGGCACGTGGAATAATGGAGCTTGTGTTAGAAATAAATGTCATCTGTGTAGACCAGTGGTCCCTACGAACCCCCAGAGGTAAGTGAGACCGTTGTGGGAGTCTGTGGCTAATTAAAATTAATTTGAGGGTGCATGGACAAAGTCGGGGTTCCGCGAAAGGTTTAATATTAAGTAAAATAATTGTAACCCATTTTCATTGTAATTAAAATTAATTTGAGGGTGCATGGACAAAGTCGGGGTTCCGCGAAAGGTTTAATATTAAGTAAAATAATTGTGACCCATTTTCATTGTAATGAAAGTTAAAATAAATAACAATAAATAAACTGGTAGCGATTTTTACGTCCTGACAAAAGAAATAATTTGTTTTATTTTCTTATATCTTAACTTTGTGTCTTTTTATTTTACTAATAACAGTATGATGTGAGACGAAGAAAAAACGCAGATAATACAGTGTTGAATATTTCAAATGTAGCTTTACTCCGTTATCAGGAAATAGTGCTTTACCTACGTGCCTTCTATGCAATAACTTTGTCAAACGAATCAATGAAACTTTCTAAGCTTAAGGAACAATTTACAAAAGTCAATAGCGACAAAAAAAGATAAAGATTTACCTATTTTTAAACAGTCAATTAAAAATATTTGAAAACACCATCATTGTGACAACATCTGAGCGAGACGACGATGGACTACGTGCTTCTTATAACATTTCTTTACTGATTGCAAAGTCCGAAAAGCCGCACACCATTGGTGAAGAAAGTAGTATACAAGCTGTAATTGAGGTAATACGCACCGTGCTGCATAAACCAGCTTTCGATATTATAATAATTTCACTGAATAATAATACAGTACAAAGAAGGATTGACAAAATGGCTCAGTGCGTAGAAAATTCTAAATGTGAGTACTTAAATCTATACAGCTTGACGCGGCAACTTTGCCAGGGAATGAAACTTTACTTTTAACTTTTGTGAGATTTGTAAAAGAAAAAACTTTCCAAGAAGATTGTTACTTATCAAATGTTTGTAAACTGTTACGAAAAAAAGGTGAAGCAATATTTAATGAATTTAAAATATTTTTCACTTTAAAAACTATACCCTCGAGTAATATTCTCTCCGTTGCTAATGACGGTGCTCCGGCAATGGTAGGACGACACCGAGGCTTTCTGGCATACTTAAAACAAGCTGTACTGAATGTATTATCTGTACATTGTGTCATTAATCGACAACATTTGGTCTCCAAAAATCTGAGTGAACGCTTTCATGGCTCACCATTTTATGTCATTTGAAGAATTAATAAAATCAAAAGGAATGCCTAAATGAGAAATTATTTGCTCAACTTTGCTTGGAAAATGATGAGGATTATAATAGCTTACTACTTAGCATGGAAGTTCGTTGGTTATCTAAAAGTGCATGTTTGGATCGTTTTCGTGCACTCTTTGATTCAGTGTTGGAATTCCTGGAGAGTAAAGAAAATTATTTGCGGCTCAATTTAATTAATTCAAAAATGACCTAGCTTATATTACTCACTTATTTGCCAAATTTAACGAAACCAATTTGAAGATACAAGGTGATCAATTAAATTTAATCAAAATTAAAAGTATAATATCTGCGTTTGTTACAAAACTTTTTCAAAACAACTTGATGAGAAAAGAATTCTCTCAGTTTAAAATCTCTCAAAATTTCAAAAACGAGATGTCAAAACTTAACGGTTCTTTATTCTGGCCTCAACCACAGCTTTAAAGACGTTTATCACATGGTTATTCCCGATTGGGTGTTGGACCTTTTTGCGAATTGACCCTCAAACTCATATGAATCCATACTAATTCAGGGAGCAATGTATTGAATTATTCACAAATGAGAAGCTGAAACCAATGTTTGAACAAGGGTACCATAAATTCTGGTTACAAAACAGATACCAATTTTCTATACTGCATTGTGGGTTAATGTACAGAAGCTGTTAATTGCTTTCCTGTCTTTTTATTTAGCATAACGTGGATTTAATGCAGCTATGAGCCTCATCACGAAAAAAAGAAACTGACAGGAAATTAGTGCTCGTGGAGACTTACGAATGTTACTCACCAACAAAGAGACTAACATAAATAATCTCATATCATCCCATCAATTTCATAACATCTCATTAAAAAATGTGTTTTTGTATTTTTAAACAAAAGATATAATTTCAATAAATACTACTTACTAGTATTTTAGTAAATATATAGTAGTAGTATTTACTCTCTAATATATACTACTACTACTACTATTTATTTACTACTACTACTATATATTGTAGTAATAGTAGTAGTATTTTAGTAAATACTACTACTTTCAATAAATACTCATTTTAATAAATACTACTACTTTCAATAAATACTCATTTTAATAAATACTACAATAAAAATAAAAAAACAAAATTTATATTTCAATAAATAAATACCATTCAAGACATGAAAGTTAAATTCGTAATTTTTTTTTCAGGCAATTATGTAGAGTTATTTTATTTGGGGGTTCATGGTCAGGTTTTTGCTATAAGAAGGGGTCCATGAATATACTAAATTTGGGAACCACTGGTGTAGACAAATAAAACTCAATCAACTACAATTTTTCAAAAAATAGCAAGTCGATTTTGAAAAGAAAATTACTGCTTTCAACGAATGATTAACATGTCTCTAGGTTGCGTAAGAAGAGCTTCAGTTTGAAGAGTAAGCAACCTCTACTTTCTGTCACTTAAGACAAACAGTTTCAATTGTTTCAAATTACTAACTGTGATATTATTCCAAGATAAACTAAGTCTTGTTTACAATTCACTTCATTCAGACATTCACAGACATTCAGTTTTAAATCGAACCCTTAAGGTACTTTTTTAAATTCAGATATTCGGTTTCTAAATGGAAACCACGTACATATATTTATAATGTAATTACTTGACTATGGAGTAGAGCTTTCAATAACACCCAATGAAACATGAAAACAAATATAAATGTAATTGGTTTTAGCCATCTTGCGATGAAAATCTATATCAAAATTTTGAAATATACAATATTTGAGCTACAACGTAAGACTACCCATTTTTATTTAACATAATCTATCTTATTGAAAGTGATTTTTTAAACTTTACTGGTCATTTTAAAGTAAGAAATTAACCACCCTTCTTAAAAATATGTTACTGTGTGTTAAATGTGTGCTTAAAAATGCTGTACATTTTATTTATTTTTACGAAATGGTTGAAATTTCGTAACCGCCAAGATATTACATAGATAGAATACAAACGGAAGCAAAATTCAGGTCATTTTAAAATAAGAAATTACACACCTTACTCAAAAATATTTTGTTTTGCATATTTTATTTATTTTTATGAAACAGATTTCTGTAAATCATTACGTATTCAATCAAATATTTAGGAAAAGTTGGTTGAAATATATATTACTCATGCCTGATATTTTTTGCAGGAAATAAATAAGTCAGTAAAACCTAACTCCTAAATAATATAGCTGCAATAAGTAATATACCGGAACACACATAAATACAGAAACAAAATTCCGATCCTTTAAGAAATGCAGAATCTGAAAGAAAAAAAATATGCGCAAATGTGTCGAATTTCGACTTTCTGAATAGCTATATTGATAAAGAAAATAATGATTTGTATGCATATATTTACAAATTTGAGACCACAACGTCTCGTTGCCAACTCAAAGATACAAGCATAGAATTCTTAATCAATCTAGAATCTAAAAAAGGTTTTGATGTGGTCTTGGAGAACCTGGTCCCGAAGAGGCCTCAATCTCCCGTAATGACAGTATAGCACTTGATAAATGGGCTTGCATTGGTATTTGAAAATCCTAAGAAATTGGTAGGTAAGAAAAACACTGAATAAAAAAATGTATTGACAGGTGTTTTATTTTAAGTATTGGGAGGGGGTTTGCTGTTACTAGGTTAAGTCCAGCCCAAAGTAAATTTATTTAACTAAAATCTTGAAAAAATAAAATAATAAAAAATAAATTAAAATAAGTAATAAATAATTAAAAAATGGGTTAGAACTTCTCAATGGTTGTACGATATTAAATGTATTGTTATCATCGACGGTACTACAAATGGTAGGAATGGTAGAATTGGGGGAGTTGCAGGATTTCAATCTCCAAGAAGAGTTTTGCGAGGTCTTGTTTTATTTTTGTGGAGAGTTGGATCATAAATTTCAATTTCTTTTACTGCAGGGTTGGTATTTCTTTCAATTTCAAGGAAACATCAGTTGCGGGAGATTTTGTTTATGAAGTTTTTAATTGAAGGAATTTTGAGGCCTTTTCTTTCGCTGTTTCGAGAGAACCATCTGGCTTTTGTAATTTGGCGGTGGAAAATATTTTGAATGCGTTCAATTTCTTTTAATCTTTCTCTCCCTTCCAAACAAATTGGGCAAGCATATGTTATAATCAGCCGAACGAAGTAGTATAAGCAAATTAGTTTCTTGTTCTCTAGTGATAACGTTGAGCTCCTAAGTAGATACAAGACTGCGAAAGTTTTCCGAAATTTGTCTTGTATGTGTTCTACGAGTGCGGTTTCCAATTAAGATGAGAGTGCGATTTCTTTTACGTATTTGATCTGTAAAGACCGAAGGATATCTTGTCGTAAAGCTTAAGTTGTGACAATTTAGTAGGATCTCTGCAGAAAAACAGACCGTTAATCCAGACTTTGTCAAATGCTTCGGCAATGTCGAAGAAAACAGCGCCTGTGTGTACTTTTCTGATCTTCCTGAATGTAATTATACAAGGACTCTCAGTAGTTGATGGTTAGTGGGGAGGTGCGGGGTGAAGCAAAACTGCTGGGGCTTCATGATGTGGTTCGTGTAAATAATTTCTTAGTAGTGTACAAGGATGACCGCTTTTGCGATTTTGCTTAACGTGGGAAGTAGGGAGATTGGTCTGTAACTAGTTGGGAATTTGCGAAAGGTTATCAGGTTTTACAATAAGGATAATACATACTGATAATACATCTGAAATTACAGATTGTTGGGGACTGGAGAGAGTAGGAATATTTTTTCTTTTTTTTTTTTGTTGGTGAAATGTTTAGTGTTGTTCCATATTGACTTGCCTTCAGTATCTAGTGATAAGAGATTACTTTTCCTAAGAATGAAACGAAATCTTTTTCCGAAGTTTTTTTTTAATTTTAAAGATTTAAGAACGGATAAGATATTTATTGTAGGGGCCTGGAGATCATCGGCCACATGTCAAAGAAAATCCTTTGTGGGAATTTGGCAAGGTTTTTTAGAAATTTAGAGGTTATGTTTTTAAAAGACTGACAAACATTAAAGTTATTTTAAACGTTAAACTTTACGCTGCGGAACCTTGGATTTTTTTTTTTCAATCGTCTCACAGACTCTTACGATTTGCATGTCCGATCCCCCTTACCTAATTATCTAACCTGAGCGATAGAGCCTTGAGTGGCATTTACGACTGACGTTTTCCTTTCGTAATATCGTGTGGCGTACCGTTTGGTGTGAGGTAGATGTCACCGGAGCGAGACTTTCTGCCTTACCCCCAAAGCGTTCACACCTCACGGTCGACAGGGTAGGGTATCGGACGAAAGGAAGCACCCTCTAGAACAGTGGTCCCCAACCCCCGGGCCGCGGACCGGTACCGGTCCGTGGATCAAATGATACCGGGCCGCCCAAGGAATATTAATTTATTTCCATTTTATTTACTTTGATGTATTTATCTCGGGTTTGTGCGTTTCTTATCTACGAAATATCCACTCAAATTAGGAGGCAGTAAATCTGAACTTGAAATTTGTTCTGTTACTAGAGCTTCAATTATGAATTCTGTATGCTTCTATTTTCCAATTTTGATAAATGTGATAGCTGTTTTCAAGTTGGCAGACAAAGTAGCTGCATTTAAAGCCAAACTGAAGTTGTGCGGACGGCGCGTGAACGGAGGGATTTTGGACATGTTTCAGACATTAGCGGGGATTTTAGGCGAGACTGAGCCTAAACATTCATTTTCCTATTTGGTGCACGATCACCTGTCTTTGCTTTTAAAAGTTCGAGTGCTTCTTGGGTATTTTGTGGTTTGGAAACCCATGAACTAGTAAGGAATGGATCCGCAACCCATTTGTCAACAAATCAGACGAATCTAGCATGTCTGTGCAAGAAGATCAACTGCTGGAGATTGCAAATGAAGGCGGCCTTAAAACTACGTTCGAGGCAACAACTCTGCCGGTGTTCTGGATTAAAGTCATGGCGGAATACCCTGAGATTGCATCCACAGCACTTAAATCTCGATTGCCATTTCCGACAACCTATCTTTGTTAAGCGGGATTTTCTGCAGTGACAGCAACCAAAACAAAACAACGGAATAAACTGGACATAAGCAACACACCTCGGGTGTCATTGTCTCCTATTACCACAGATGAAACCGTCTCATTGCAAAGAAACAAGCTCAGGGTTCTCATTGATTTAGCGTTCTAGTGAGTTAAAATGTTAAATCACATTATATTCTTTTTTTTTTTGGTGCAACAGTATTTTATTTTGAAGGCATGTTTAAATACAATTAAATTAAAACTATTAAATCAAACAATCTAAAATATAAACAATCAACGTCTTCCCCCCCCCCAGAGGGCCGCGTTAAAATTATGAAACGTTGATCCGGTCCGCGGCGATAAAAAGGTTGGGGAGCACTGCTCTAGAACAAAGGTTCCCAACCTTTTAGTAACTGCGTAGCCACTTGAAATTTTTAGAAATTTTTGGCGGACCACCAGTCCTACAAATTTTTTTAGAAACATATATCTAATATCAGAAAGTGACTAATGGCTTGTTTTATTTTAATTAAAATACTAAGAAAGCTTCATATTTTCTGATTAATGCACTTGTATTTCGTATTAATGATGTTTTAATAAAGGAAAAAATTCTAACGATTTTTGAAAATTATAGTTTTATTTTTTATACACAGGTCTAAAAACAAATAATTTTAAATAATTAGTTCAAACTAAGCAAACAAAGATTAGCATAATCAAAAATTAATTTTTAGTGCAAAACTTGTTGTCGTTTGTCTTTTATTAAAATATCCATATCAGGAGCAATGGAGCTTAACATCACCTTTAAGTCCTCTTCAACACTTACTCTGTTTCTATATTTATTTTTTATATACAGAAGTTCAGAAAAACCACTTACACACAAGTAACTAGTAACAAATGGCATAAGAAATAGCAGAGCTTGTTGGAAGATCATTGGGTATTCGGTTTTACACCCGATCCAGAAGTTAACTAACGATTTCTCTTTAAAACTGTCTTTCGTGGAACTATCGTGTGTTAGATCGATAAAACTTTTTTTTTAATTTCGACTCATTTGGGGAGGTTTCCGAAAAAAGGATTTCTGATCCAGTCAAATTTAGAATAATCTTCTATCTCTTCCTATAACGTGGTTGTACATACTAAAAAAATCGAACAAACTTCGTAGAATATTTGGATCGCTCGTATCATCCTTGCGTACCAACTGAAACGTTGCGCGTACCACCAGTGGTACGCGTACCATCGGTTGAGAATCCCTGCTCTAGAAGGTCAGTCGTTGACAGCTCGTAAATGATGATCGATGCCACGGATCCCTTAAAAAGGGGATAACATCTTCAGTACACAGATCTATATCATGCCGTTGGTGTAAACGAAATTTTAGTGGTAACAATTGTCTATCTGCCACAACGTAAAGGTTAAATGGTCGTTAAAAGGATTTTAAGGGCGACCATGAATAGAAGTTTGAACTTTCAGAGGATGAACAAGATGATGAGTCATTTACTTTTCAGGTGGTACATTTTGTACGCTTCATGGAAATTTATTTGATAAAATTAAAAGTGGAAAAAAAGAGTCTGAGTAGCTATTGTTCGAAATGAGTTGGTTGTTACGGAAGCATATGTAATCCCAACTTTAAGAGGTTTGGACTCCACAAGCTATTGTGCTTCAGAAAAAGAAAGATTTTAGAATGTATTAATGGATTGAATTTCCACAGGGGTGGCCAACCTTTTACATACCATGAGCCAATTTTTTTCACATACGAGTTCAGATGCGCCATACAATTCAAGCACCTTTTCTACCTTACGTTAATGGTCCTGCCATATCCTTAGTAACTTTTTTAATAAAAGTACGTTTATCGACATAACATTTTTAAATGATTTAACTATATTGTATGTAAAACAATGTCTATTATAGAGAACTAGGGGGCCTGCCCCCTGCTCGCTAACGCTCGCCAACCTCCGGAGGATTGCTTCGCAATCCTCATTGGTTCGCTGCGCGAACATATGCTCGCTTCGCTCGCCTCAATGAAGACATGTGTCCAAGCAGAAGGGATTGTTTACAAAATATGTTACCAAAAAAATGTTTTTCAAATCTAAATTTGCTGTATTACAGAAAAAAATATATACAGTATCTCTAAAATCGGAATTCAAATGAAAACTTTGTGCAAATTTTGACTCGAAATGTGAGCGTTGCTTTGGAAATTGAATATGTGTTTGTGTGTACATTTTCCCAATTCTCAAAGGACCCACATTTTTTCATTGAGTTTGTTGCCGAAAGTTGTAGTGCAGTCTTGTTGAACTGTAATTGTTGGTCCTGAAAAGGACCGTTTTTTAAATGGCCCTGAAAAGATCCTCCGCTTTCTTTGATTTCTATTATAAACTAACTGCAACAGCTCATTAAAATTTCCTTTTTTTTTTTTCAATAAAATTTCATCCGATAACGCTATAAATTCAATCGAAGCGCGAGACTTCGCGATAAACAAACAATCGTACAGCATTGCCAAAACGCGATTAGAAATAACGTCTTTTTTTGTGAGCCACGTAAGAGAATTATATATATAGATTCTTCCAATTTGAATCAGTCATTCGCGACCTCGTTTTTATTTTAGTAATTTTCGTGGATGAAAATGCTTGATCCCATCTGTATGTCGTTCCAACACGACATATATAACTTTTTGCACATTTTCTTAGTTCCGGAAAGTGTTTACAGTGTAATGAACGCCAGAAATTAATCATGTCAGAAACATTTTGATCTGAATAATAAAGCTCATGAAACTTCAATTTCAATAATGAATTTGTTTTGAAATCAATAAGTACCATTTGTATGTTACTAGACATCTTCATTCACTAAGTGAAAATGCTTTATTAATGCGATCATGTAGTTTTCTTCTGTAGCCAAATCAAGAAAACGACTTTCAAATGACCCTTGTAATAACTAATTTTAATATATTTGGTCAAATTGTTCCGCAGCACATCCACGATACATCTCGCATTAGTCTGCCTTGGTATAGCAATTTATGTCTGATTTTTCTTTTCAATACCTTTATAACCAAGATGGCGTGCAAATATTAGTAAACAATTCTTCTGAGTCAGAATAGGTTTTTTTTTTTTCGCCAGTGCTAAAGCAATTTCATAGGACGCTTCTGTCATCCCCTCGTCTTCACAACTTACATTAGCAAAAATATTTTGTCTTCTGATTTCTTTCTTATTTGAGTCACATATTCTTTACGTAACTCCGACCCGAGAACAAGTTTAAATTTTACTTCTATGCTAGCCTGATGCTGTGTTTAATAGTGTTTATTAAAATAATGTATTTTATTATGTGAAAGAGTAGTTTCAAACACAATACAAAAAACGATTTTCCTGATGGACTTGCTGTAAAAAACTCCTTTTTTTACTGTTCGTTAGATTCACTTTTTCTCTCATACTTTTTGCGCTTCTTTTGCTCATTTTTTTTTGCACAGTAATAGATAACAGGAATGTAAAAAAACCATAAAAAGTACAAAAAATCTTGAAAAAGAACAAACAGATCACAAGTACGCCGTGTCACACAGAATATAAATTGCAAACTCAAAAAATTGCGACGAAATGAGGAGTAAGAAAAGTCTATGAATTGAACTGAGAGTACTGTGGTGTTGAAAATATGAAGATTTTTTTTCAGTTATGGCGCCTACTTCAAAAGAATAAGGAGGTACAATAATGCAATGCACCAAGTTTGGTGCATGCGCCACAGATTGGCCACCCCTGATCTAGAATGTTTACTTTATGGATGTTCTTAGAAAGGCAGGATGTTATATTTGACAGTTAACACAACAGGGTGGCTCATTGAATGTATCAAAGTCATGGCTCATTGAGCGACATTGAGCGATGGTACACGACAGGGAGGGATGGAACACAGAAGGACCGAACAACTGCGAAATGTGGCATTTACACAGCATGATGAGAAGCTCTCTCTCTCTGAAGCGCCTTTTCATCTGGATGGTATTATAATGAATCCCCACACACATCCCGCAAATTTTCTCAAATTTCTTCCTCTTATGTGTGAAGTTCTGGTTCAGGTATTACACTCTTTTACAAGTTTAGATAGCTGTGACGGGACTGTAATGAGATTAGTGTGTAGTACTATTTCCAAGAAGCTTTGCTTGATTGTCAGAGGAAACTTCAACTAGATCGCCCAACGAAGTTTATTTTATCAATTTAATGGTACCCCAAATTTGAATGAAAAGGTTTATTAATTCAGAATGGTGAAATGTGAGAGAAAATGTTACTTGGTTTGTGTTTGTCGTACGTTAAACAGTTTAACGATGAAGATTCCTATCATTGCAATTTGTTACTTCCTTAATGTGGAAGAGAAATTTGAAATAAAATCATCCAAGGCATTGTAAAAAATAATTTGAGAACTACAGGAGGATTCAGACCCAGCAACAGTGTCAACACGGTCTCTATGCTCACAGCCTGAAGAATTCTCCACCATCAAATATATTACTAGTAAACGAACTGAACCAAAGACGAAGTCAAACGACCAGCCGCTTGATGTGCCGAAATGCATCTTCTTTTTAAGGTGGGGCTTCCATGAGAAGGCAGTAGACCTTGAATCAATCTGTTTCCAAAAAGGTGGGAAAGAGCTTTAGTAGGCTGCCGTACACAAAAATATGAATGTTGATCGCTGTGGAAGTTTTCCCCAGACAACTCGTTACCAAACGACAAACAAAGGACTAGAATACCGGCTTAAGTCGTCAGCTGTGTAAACACTTTGTTAACAGCGCCAACAGTCCCTTAATTTAACTAAATAGGCACGTTGGAAACCTCGTGACTCGATTGTCAACTCTGGGGAGCTGGACTACACCTGAAGCTTGTGCAAAGTAGTGTATTGAATGGTATGTTGCCCTCAACTTTGTTAACAGCCCTCAACTTTGTAAACACTTTGTTAACAGCGCCAACAGTCCCTTAATTTAACTAAATAGGCACGTTGGAAACCTCGTGACTCGATTGTCAACTCTGGGGAGCTGGACTACACCTGAAGCTAGGGCAAAGTAGTGTATTGAATTGTATGTTGCCCTCAACTTTGTTAACAGCCCTCAACTTTGTAAACACTTTGTTAACAGCGCCAACAGTCCCTTAATTTAACTAAATAGGCACGTTGGAAACCTCGTGACTCGATTGTCAACTCTGGGGAGCTGGACTACACCTGAAGCTAGTGCAAAGTAGTGTATTGAATGGTATGTTGCCCTCAACTATGTTAACAGCCCTCAACTTTGTAAACACTTTGTTAACAGCGCCAACAGTCCCTTAATTTAACTAAATAGGCACGTTGGAAACCTCGTGACTCGATTGTCAACTCTGGGGAGCTGGACTACACCTGAAGCTAGGGCAAAGTAGTGTATTGAATGGTATGTTGCCCTTAACTATCAGGGTTCCCTTTTAAGAGACACTGTCCTGAACTCATGGCACGTGAAATTTAAAATCCCGAAGTGGAGCTACAGCCACAGAGCTGTTAGAAGCTTCTTGCTGCTCCGTTTGGAATAGATGCTTCTCAAAACGCTTCTCCACCATAAAGACAACCACAATAAGGGAGGGAAAAAATATGAAAGCGCATGCGAAGATGAGGGTAGAGTTAAAAGTAGGGCATCACTCGGGCACCTCAGGCTTATGAAACCTCGTGTTTGTTTGCAGAAAGTAAGAAAAGATAACATTTCAGCATAGATATATTACCTAAACTAACTTGCGAAATCAAAGTATTCATATGGTTTCCTTTCTTTTTGAGTATTTAGTGTGGTTATTTTTCATTTTAAACATTTTGGATATCATGTCTGTATCTCAGAATCCTACTCCCCCCCCCACCACCTTCATTCTCTTCTAGAACCATTAACGTGCATAATGTTTTTCATGGTTACATAAAAAGGTAATAAAATTATTAAGTAAACGAAAAGAAGTAGAACACTAGAATTTATGCTTTCCTCAGGGTCTTTTTCATGTCATAAATTTTTTTCCATATAAGTACAGGTGACAGCTGAACAAGCTCTCTGAAGTTCTAAATGTCTTCTTACCATACCTTGCAGATTCTGTCGATGCTAGTCGTTTCGAAATTTGAATAATCTTAGGTTAGTGGGGCATTGTAGGCTCTTATTGTATCTCTTCGTGTCATAGTGTCTAGGATTTGTTCTCATCGGTAAGTAAAACACACTACTCAAGATATCCCAGATGATATATTTGGATCAACATATTTTTCTTACAAGATTTTAAAATAAATTACATTTTGTTTGATGATGCAATTAAGACTCGTACGTATCGCTATAAAAAGTTAGAAGTTTGAAACAAATTATAAATTGCATTTTCGATAGTTAAAATTATTCTTTGAAAAGGGGATTTTTTAATCTAGTTCAGTGAAAAGTAAAGTTATATTAACCGAGAATCGAATTTTGAAACTCCTGTAATAAAAGTTGAAGAGAAAAAGAAAGTAGACTATACATTCCGATATAAAACCAGTTTACTTGGAAAATTTTCTGAATTCCATAAACCTGTATTTTGCTTAAAGTAATAAATATGTCCAAGAAATATAAGCGCGTTTATACAATACTAAACATTACGTGGCTATCCCGGCGTTGCCCGTGCCAGTTGATTTTGTGTGGCTATTGGTTTGCTTCGCAAACCAAATGGGAATTCGTAGCCTATTGGTTTACAGCCATCACGGATAATCTATTTCGTTTGCGAATTTGTAGCCTATTGGATAACAACCATAACGGAGTTGCAAGTGGCAGTTCTTTTCTTGGGGGTCACATTGGCCGTGGTGTTGGTTTACTTCGCAAACTAAAAAATATAAATATTTCATTTATAAGTTATTTATTAAAAGAAAATCAAACGTATAAGGTATAAAATTTTCCGCAGATTTTAAATCCGTTAAAATTTTTATTACATAAATAACTATAGCTGAGATAGAAAAAAGCACTGAATAGTTAACTTCTTTTGTTTCACTCGAATCCGTTTATCAGTAAATCAAAATGAATGAATCTCGAAGGAAGGTAAGGTCCTGAAGGTGAGGGATGGCAATAAGTTCCAAAACTTCATATATGTAGCAGTGGTTGTAACAAGTACCGGCAATGCGTATTATAACAGGGGTACAATCCACTGATACCACATATCATTACGCCAGGTGAAGGACCGGTATGGCAATCCATAATGGCCTGGTGACTGTCCCATCTGTGGTGTCTCCAGACTTGGATAAGACCATCGTGGTGCAATGGATGCCTTAAATTAAATTTCCCTCTGCTACAGACGATGTCGAATCGTATGTACTGACACAGACTGTTGTACAAAACATCCTAATTTTTGAGCTGGATTCTTGAGGATTCTTTACGTTGCTTTACGATCCGTTATGGCTATGAGTATAGCATATATGTCCTATACTCGACTCCATCCACCGAGCCACATGTACAGTGGCGACGCTCGTAGCGATGCCAGTGCCACGGAGTACATAAGGCGGAACGAAGGCGCAACAGAGGGTGCGATGTCACCAGCTGCTAAGCGCTCATCGATGCGTTCGTCGTGACGTCTCCTTTAGTTAGGTTTAACAGCTTAAGATGTATGATTAATCCAATACAATGTCATTGATTTGAAATCGAGTTGTTCTTTAGTCTTCATTCATCAAACACCCCTAGACTTCCCCAACCAGAACATATATGTCCTCCCGTTAGGTGGTGTGACAAGGCTACTGAAAACATTCACGGTTCATCCCTCTTGCGCTTACTTATTCCGTATTCGCACCATTGGGGCTTGATTTCTTCCAACACAAGCGCCAAGTATAATCCACAGTCTCGATAAGTCACAATTCTTCCTCAAACTCTGAAACACGCTCGTTTGGCTGTCATATTTATCGACGAGGTATGATTAAGCTTCCTACACAATGTGAAAGCAAAAAAAAATATTTAAAAAGTGTTGCGAAAGTTTCATTGTTTTACTGGTAGAGTTTCTGTAAAAACTTCTGCTCTATTGAAGAGAATGAGTTTTGAATTCATTTATTTGGTTGCAAATCTGAATAGAAAATGGTTTTATAAATTTTAAATTACTAGTTTCAATTAAATTCTGTACACATACTTCAGGTTAGCAATAATATAATAAGTACACAATACATTAAAGTTTTAATCAGATTTTAAAATATTATAATAGTGAAAATTATAATTAAATGTTTTGTGGAAGCAGCGTACCAATGCTCGAATATTTTCCTTCATATCAAAGTTCTAAAAATTTCCTTACATGAACGAAGGCTCTACACTAGGCGTCCAATAGTACAATGCTCTTTGCTTCTTGTCACATGAATGCTTGATAATTTGATAAATTTGATACAAATGCATGTCAACTGTAATGAAGATTAATAAAAGTCTACACTATGAGTCCGTATTTTTTTAACAAAGATATTCTAGACGCATTTTCATCTGGAGTCAATCTGGGACGCGATATCAACTCTCTCATGTCTACGAAGCGATACGTACGACAGTGGCGGTGTATTCGTTTGCAGGGCATCTCTTTAGATAGATGTGGTGATCTCTGTACACTCTCGGGAGAAAGCTTGATTGTTCACAGCTGTAGAGATACTGCTCTGGACTCAATTGTTCTTTCATGTGAAGGTGCCAACGTCCGTTCATTTATTCTTCAAGCCGATAATGGTCGTCTACACACATATTGCCTTTCATGATAGCATCTTGAAGAAAAAAAATGAGACTATCACTAAAACATATATTCCAACATACACTCCCTACTTGAATCCCATTGAGTTCGTATATATGAGACGCGCTCTTGGGAGATGTGTTGCAGTCAACCCAACTCCTAGAACTCTACACAGATTTCAAATTGCCTTGCGGGATTAATGGGTGTTGCTGTCTTCAGACCTCATAGCCAACCTCACTAAGAACATAGAACGTAGTTGTCGGTTGTACACTGCTATGCTCAGAGCCCAGATCATTATTGATTCTAGTATTTAATTAGCCATTTTCTCTGTGGGTGAACTGTGATACCTCATGGAGCCAGGTCAACGTTCACGACGTCTGGTCAAAGGGAAGAGTGTCCAACTGACCCACAGTTGCACACCAGTACGCCTCCACTCAGTAGAACCTCGAAGTAGAACCTACATAAAACACCTCAACGTGTGTTTGGCGCAATTAGCGCGGGAAGCAACCCGAGCTATGAATCCGCCCGTCTGGATATACTGCCATGGGGACAATATTCTTGGGGTCCAATGGAATATACTGCAGACATTACGCTGGCTGGGGTGTGCCGAGAATTGGAGAGTTACAAGGCGAACCGGGGATATGTGTCGCCAAGTATGCCAAAGGATTAAATGTAAAATAACTTTTTTTCACCAGTTGACTCTGGGTGTCTGGGAATAGCGTACGAGATTTTTCGTACTCACTGCCGAAGCGCCAGGGGATGGAAAGGACACCGGGCAGATTTATTGAAGTTAATTTTGTTCTTATTTTTGTTAAGGGGACCAGTGCACATAAAACTTTCAAAATTTCAAAATTGTTTTACAAATGTAAATAAATGTTTATACAATTCTGTTTAAAATGATATATTATTGATGGAGATACGTTGAGTAGAAGTATATTAATAAGTTTTTGAAAAATATCTGTACGCTTCAAAATAAGGTAAATTTTAAGCTTTAAACTCCAATATCGAAAATTGGTATTTTTTCCAAAAAAGGAATATAAAAAAAATTTCCATATAAAAAATGGTTTTACAATTGTAACATACCCTATAACAAAATTTAACTTAGGCATTTTTTCTCTGCTCAGGAAAGTTCCAATCAATACACATAAAATATTCTGAGAAAATGTTCCTTAAAATTTGACCATTTTAACATTTCGGAGATAGGACTGCACTGGTCTCCTTAAATTAAAAATGCAGTAATTAATTTTTATATTTTGTTTTTGATCAATTATGTAGAATATATCCTTTTTTTTATTACTTGATGTGTTCTGATTTTCTTGCATGATTACAAAACTCCTCCACGATCACATCTTTGTCAAAAGTATGACACTATTCTTATTTCTTCTATCTTCTCTTCTCTTTTTTTTTAAATGAAGTTTCTGTGTGTGCGTGTACTGACGAATTTATGGCATTTACAATAATGAAATTTGTCACACATGTAGTCCCGAATTCTTTGCAATTTTATAAACCAGCCCGATTTTAAAAATTTAATCTAGAAAATTTTAAAATTAATTTAATGCGATGTTTAATTATTTATTTTCTTTCCTCCGAATGGCAACAGTCATGAATCGGTAGTGAATGAATCCGTATTTACTGCGCGTGTGTAGCCGTTGCCGTGTAGCCGCCCTATTACTGGATATCCTTTTTAAAATTTATTGCCTTTTAAAAAGTTTATTAACTTTTAGTTAGCGTTAACTTTTAATCTCTTATATAAGTATTTTTTTATTGTGCTTTCTTCATTTTTTAACTGGATAACGTTTGTTATTGTTTCTTTTTTAGACTACGATAGTTTGGATTTTGAGTTTTTTAGCATATTCACTTTTAGCTTGGATTATGTGGATATTTTTTTCAAAGTTTAGCTATATTTATTTTGATCTTTTGTGCAATTTCTGGTTTGTTTCATTTATGCAATCTTTTGTTTGTTTCTGTATAGTACTTCGGTTTTCGTATAGTAAATTTTTATCATTTTTGTGGAAAGAAAAGCGATATTTAATCCCAATTTTAAATTTAATGTAGAACATTTATAAATTAATTTATTATTATATTTTTGTTTTATTTGGTTTCCTAAAAATGTCCACAGTATTGAAAGGGTCTTTACTGCACTCACGCCAATCTTGGATTTGGATCTTTTATGCAAACTAAGAACATTTCTTCTATGTAGTTCTACACTCACAGGATGATGATGTGCTGCTCGAATTTCAACGTTTTACTGAAAAGGAAAGACATGTTCCATCAATTTATTGTCGCAAAGCGGAAACGAAAAAAATAATTTTCTCCGCGTGCAAAATGAAAGCGGAAACGTAAAAAATAAATTTAGAATCTACCGCGATGAAAAAAACTTGGCATGATTCCAAAGCCTGAAGGCAAGGTCACGTGGGTAGAAAAGTCTAGTTTCCGGAGTTTCTTCTCTCGCCAGTAACAAACTCGTTGAAGAACCCGTGGAGAATAAAACTATTAAATTCATTTTAAAATGCTCTAGATTGAATTTTAAAATTCGCCGCCACCCAAAAATTGCAAAAAATTTGGACTATCTGTGTGCCAAATCTCTATGTTGTAAGTGCCATAGATCGTCGGGATTTTGCGGCCCAAAACAAACAGACAGACAAACACTTCCTTTTATAATAGTAAAGACTAGTCACTTAGTGTCTAGCCCGGCGTTGTCCGTGCCCGTGGTGTTGGTTTGCGAAGGTCAACGCCATGATATAAGATATCATTCTGACGTACAATTTTCCGCAGATTTCAAATTCGTTGAAATTTTTAATCCATCTTTAAGCGAATCACATAACTGCTACTCAATCACTGATACTTGTGAATCACAGTTCTTACCTGTTACTTATCTATCAAAGTAACAGTGATTGGGTAGCAGTGATTGAGAGGATAGGCGATTCGGTAACAGTGACTAAACTGATATCTCTAAGCTGATACCTTGGCTGATACCTCAGCTGATATCTTGGCTGATATTGATTCTGCTACTGCTACTGCGATCGGTGGTTGCGACCGGGATCGATGATTCGGTAACAGTGAAAGCTGTGACTGTGAATCGCTGATTTGGTTGTGTGACAGTTGGTCTGCGATGGATTGGGATTTCTCTGGAGGACTTTCAACCGGATGCTTATGTAGGATTTATAACACATCAGATTTCCGCGCATTTAGCTAAACAAAAAAAGAAGCTCGACTGTTTAAAGAAAGGAAAGTTCAGAAGAATAGGTTTTTAAAATTTGCTATTTTAAATGACAAATTAATTCTTGTTTTTCAACTTTCTCTGATTATTATTTTTGTTGCATTTTTATAGATGACACATGACCTATTATTTTTTTTTTCTATTTTCCGAATTTGTGAAAACATAAAGTTTTCTTTGAACCTCTAGTAAATCGTTTACAATTCTAAAAAAAAATGAAGTATATGTGTAAAAGTAGGTGCTTCTGAAATACTCTATAAATTGAATGAGTAAATCAAGGAGGGTGAAGCGAAGATGATTATTTGATTTCGCTAGTGAATAGAATACGAATATGGCTGCATGCTGATGGCTGCATGCTGATGAAGGATTCCTTTATACAGGATCCCTCTTACGCCAAACCATCGACGGCTGCGTCTGCAATGGGCTCATGAGCACAGAGCCTGGCGGGCTGATTGGCAACACGTTGTCTTTTCTGATGAATCTCGCTTTAATTTGTGGAACCATGATGGCCGCCGATGCTATGCCGGTGAACGCTGTCTTCCAGAGTGCGTTATCGAACGTCATAGTGGCCGAACACCCGGAGTTATGGTCTGGGGTGCGATTTCGTACCACGGACGATCTCAGCTGCTACGAATTGAGGGTTGATTGTTTTTATTCTGTAAGACAATTTCACTCTTTAGTTATACATGCATGCGTGGTTGCTTTAAAATGTAAGTATGAATTATGGGTATTAACGAAGGGAGTATTTAAGAGAGCTCTAAATTTACTCTCTAGCTTGTCCCTTTTACACTCTTAATCCAAAGCTCTGTTTTGACATTTCTTTCTTGAATACTTAATTTTTACTGTGCATTTCTTTATTGTTTTACGAGTTTCTGTATTATTTAAAGACGAAGCAGTTTCAGTAGACGGATCAACACAGTGATGTTTAAAGCAGTAAAGAATGCATTCTGAAATGGAATGTAAGTACAAAAATTATGAATGAATGTTTAATTTTTTAAAGTGTAAAATTTATTGTTTTTTAAAAAATTGGTTCTTTGGATTTCCATGTTCGACCATGTGTTTTCAAAACAAAATAAATTTTACCCGCTACAATATTTCATGCAATGGTATATCCTAGCTCTCCCTCTATTCTACAAAAATTTATTATGACACTGTCAATAATTGGCATTTTTGTTCATAAAATAAAATCTTGAAATTTACCCTCCATTTTATAAGAGATTACCCCTTTTGGCAACCAGTACTAATGAGCTCTGTGCACAACATTGAGAGAAATATATCCTAAAAATTTTTCTACGTTTTAAATTAAGACCTTTCGAATTATGTGAAGGTTAGAAAAATATCGCTCTTTTGTTTTCTGCAACTTTATTTTCCATGCTTATAATTTGAAAACAGCTGGGTTAAATAACTTGAA
Organism: Metellina segmentata; assembly: GCA_947359465.1. Classification (NCBI taxonomy): domain Eukaryota; kingdom Metazoa; phylum Arthropoda; class Arachnida; order Araneae; family Tetragnathidae; genus Metellina; species Metellina segmentata. The sequence goes on along the minus strand of OX375878.1, from coordinate 37,420,580 downwards.
ATATGGCATTGACGGTTAAAATTTTTGTATAAATTCAAAATTTTATACCAAAATTGAGTGTTTATATGCAATTTATTATGAAGACAATCTCTTGACGAATGTGACATATATGAATTTATAAAAATCATGCAAAACAAAATTATCTTTGGCAAATCAAAATAGTTAACCTTAGATTTGAGTGTTGTAAACATAAATGAATTTGGAAATAAAATAAGTATGCCAATTTTTTATTTAAAATTTTAAAATTCATTACTCGAAAATTAATTATATTCATTTATTAATTCATTAATTATATTCCGTTATGAGCAAGGGGCTTTTAAGATACCTGCATTAGTTTATTGAGGAGGAAAAGTATCTTTAGGGAAAGAAAGTTACCGACTTAATACAAAAAACGGCTCATCGGTTGAACAAAACTGTTTAATACAGTTTAAAGTGTAAATTTATTAAATGGTATTGTTTTGGATTAAATTTTAAAAAATTTTGTGGACATTTCAGTTATTCTGGATTAAAACTAAAATTTGTGCTGACTAAACTGAAATTTTCAGAAGATTTCAAATCCGTTGAAAATTTTACTCTATCTTTAACGGTCAGGAGATAGAAAAAGAACTGACTTCAGTTAAAAGATTTATCGTCTGACTGAAAATTTCAATTGTCCGCGCTAAATCAAAGCGGAAATGAAAAAAATAATTTTCTCCGCTTTCTGTGGATGAAAAAAACTTGGCATGTTTCCAAACCCTGACTGCAAGGCCACACGGGTAGAAAAAGTTCTCCGCGTTTCTAAAAGCTATGGCGAATAAAACTATTAAATTCATTAAAAAAATTTTTTTATTTCTAATGGCAAGAGAAAATGACAATATCTTACAAAACGATCACAAGAATACAAAACAGTAAGGGAAAAAGTCAGTATCTCATCAGCAAGGCTCTAGCACTCCAGTAGCGTTTCACCTCGGGGACCCCACACAGAGCTGGACATCCTTGGATATGGGATCTGTCCATAATTTCATCCTTTTCCAACATTTAGTGAACATTCAGTAAAGGAGCCGTCGGTATAGACGTGTAACCATTCAGGCTCTGGATAGAGGGTGTGGATGGTCTCAAGGGCTAAAATCTTCAAGCTCTCTGGAGGGAGCTGGCTCTTAAGGATAGGCTGGGCAAGATTCAGGTTAATAATTGTCTCAACGCGATTCAAGGGATTACGAGGATTTAAAAATCCCTGAACAATTGCTTCATCAAGTTCCAGATCTTCTCTTAAATCGAGAGCTTTCTGAAGAAAGCCTCGTTGTGTCTTCAGTTGTCTCTGTCCATTCTCATACTGGTCCCAAAAGGGCACCTCAGTTCTGATTAACTTTTCATACAACACGAGAGCTCTCTCCTCAATAATCTCCAGAATGGGTCTGTTATTTGTCAAAAGTAGCATAGAGTCAATTGGGGTGGTCTTTACCGCACCAACAATCAACCTGAGGTCCTGGTTTTGAAGTAACTCCAGCCTCTCAATCAGGCTCTTTGGGGCAGTTACCAAAAGTTCACAACAATAAGTAATAACAGGCAAAATGAATGCTTTATATGTGTTTTCCAAGGTTGTTCGTGCGCATCCCCAAAGACAGCCAGCCAAACGTTTAAGAATATGTAGCCGCTTTTCTACCTTCTCAACTATACTTTCGATTTGTAATTTCCAGCTTAACTTATTGTCAAAGGTTACTCCTAAGTAAGTAAATTTGTCCGTATTAGACAGTTCATCATTTCTGTAAACCAACTTTGGCGGATATTCTGGTACATCAGAGAAAAAATCTGCACCGCAGACTTCTCAATATTCACGGCCATGTTGTTTTCCTCGCACCACTTGGAAAGAACCTCAAGTGCTCTGTTCAAGAATCTCTCTATCTCGTACTTTGCGTTCGTTTTATCAACTTGGGTCCAAATAACCAAGTCATCTCCATATAGAAGGCACTCCACTCCAACTGTTCTCAAAGCCAAGATAAGATCGTTGATGTAAACATTGAATAGGGAGCAACTAGAAACTGCTCCCAGGGGAAGTCCCGTCTGAAGAATGTAACTTTTGGAGGTTGAGACCCTATAACGAACTTTACAATTTCTCTGGTTCAGGAATGATTTAAACCAGTTTAACATAGTACTCTTTGCTCCAATATCCTTGAGTTTTAGAATAGTCGTTTCTCTCCACACGGAGTCATATGCCGATTTGAAATCTATATAGATGGCTGTCATCACTTTTCTTTTATCAAGAGTATCTTTAACCATTTGACTCAGATGAGCCACTTGGTCAGCTGTGGATACATTTCTACGAAAACCAGCTTGTTCGGAGCAAAGTAAATCTTTTGATTCAAGGAACCAATTCAATCTATTTACAACCATGCGTTCCATTAACTTAGTCATAATGCTAGGGAGCGAAATGGGTCTGTAGCTTTGAATATTCCTGGCGTCTTTATCTTTTTTTAAGAATAGGGATGATAATGGCTCCTTTCCAATCACGAGGAACAATCCCCGTCTTCCAAATGCAATTGAAAATTTTCAAACGAGTAGTATTTGCATTTGTTCCAAGGTGTTTAAGATATTCCGCATGAATTTTGTCCTGTCCCGGAGACTTTTATTTTCAATTTATTCAAACAGCAGATAAATTCCTCTTCAGTGAAAGGCGATTCAAAGATGTCTCCTGTACCAGTCAGGTCTTGGGAGGTGATTGAGATTTCTTTTGATGACTCTTGATGTTTTCCTAGCGTACGAACCCTTTCTCTGCGATAAACAATATGACTGTGCAAAAGCATTTGCTATGTCCAAATCTGAGAATAATTCTCTATTATTGTGATGAATAGGTTCCCTTTTGGGGGTGACTTTTTTATTAGACAGATTTGAGATAAATCTATATGTCTTCAAGCTGTCTTCTTGATAGTTTATATTTTCTATAAAATTATCGAAGGTTTTCCGCTTTGCTTCAAGGAGATTCCTCTTGAAAATTGCAGCTTGTTTTCTCCACATTACAAGATCAGCTGCTCTCCCTGTAATCTCTGCTTTTTTACTTAACCGGTCTCTTTTCATTTTTGTTTCTTTAAGATCCTCAGACCAAAAACACTTGAAATTTCCAACTTTACCTCTAGGTATACATTTTTTGGCACATTTCACTACCAAACCATTAAATTTTCTAATTAGTCTATCGGGGGGCTCTTGAAAGTTAAATACCTCACCGTTAAGGGATTCCTCCAACATTGGTGTGAATCTATACCACTTTGCCTTTCTGAAATTCCAAGAAGACTTCACCGTACCCTCATGGGTTCGTTTGGAAATGGGAATCTTGAGTGTGGCTATTAGTTGTCTGTGACCTGAGCCTGGGTCTTCAATAACATTTCGATGTGTATACTGTTCGAGTTCACTCGAGACACAAAATAGGTCAGGAGTACTTCTAGTTCCACTATAGTGCAGGTAGGTATGTGGATCAATCATTTTCTAGATAAGGTCTAAAGAGTTAGAGTTTAAAATGTCCTGTACCTCTCTGCCAGCTGCATTTGTGTCCTGGTAACCCCATCTCGGAGAATGGGCATTAAAATCACCGAAGAGTATTGTTCTATGTGAAATGTATATTTGAGAGAGGTCTGGTTTACTGTCGGGAGGAATATAAAGCGCGTAGATCTCAAACAGCCGTCCAGAGCTTCAAACGTTAATTCCCACGATTTCAGATTTGTCTTGGGTATTCCCCATTTCTTTAATGATTCTAAAATCTGCAGTAAGGTGTTCTTTTACACCGACAAGAATTCCGCTAGCAACTTGTCTAAATTTATGTAGAAGGTATAGAAAGTATCCCGGGAACTTGAAGTAGTCCAGGGTCTCATAGGAAAGATTTGCCTCCATGATTGCAAAAACATCGACATTAAAACTGGTAAGTGTATGTTGTACCTCAGCTCTCTTAGATTGGGACAGGCCTCCCGCATTCCATTGCAAGACACTCAGCTTGCAGGAAGTCCCACGGTGATCTCGCTTGTAGTGATGCTGCTGCATGCCGAAAGTAGTAGATTTTTTAGCCGTCTAAGACGTTTCCAGGGTGCACCGCGAGGAGGTAAATCTACTGTCGCACCCCATTTTAAAATCTTCTAGATTGAATTTTAAAATTCGCCGCGACCCAAGAATTGCAAATAATTCGGACTACCTGTGTGTCAAATCTCATTGCTGTAAGTGCCATGGAATCGTCAAGATTTTGAGTCTCCAAACAGACAAACAAACAAACACTTCCTTTTTATAATAGTAGATATATATTGAATTTAAAAGTTATTTATATAAAGAAAATCACAATTTTAGGCATGGGTGTAAAGTAAAATTTTCCGCAGATTTAAAATCCGCTAAAATTTTTACTCATTCTATAACGGTCAAGGAGATAGAAAAAGAACTAATTGACTCCAGTTAAAAGGTTGTTTGTTTTTATCGTCTGTCTGGAAAATCAGTGCAAAATCAAAATTGAAACGAAAATAATAAATTTAGAATCTGTGATCTCTTCTATGCTGTAGCATTCAATAATAATTAAATTCATTTTAAAATGTTCTAGATTAAATTTTAAATCCGCCGCAACCCAAAAATTGCAAAAAATTCGGACTACCTGTGTGCTAAATCTCATTGCTGTAAGTGGCATAAATCGTCAGGCTGTTGCGACAAGGAACAAACAAACAAACACTTCATTTTATAATAGTAGAGATAAAATAAAATAAACCTTATCATTACTTTTTCACAACTACCTATTATCTACGGCCCGCGACTTCATTAATATCCTAAAGTTTAGCCCGCAACTTTCCAAAGGTTGCCCATACCTGTCCTAGATCGTTAAAGATAGAGTAAAAATTTCAACGGTTTTGAAATCTGCGGTTAATTTCACATTCGATTGATACCTAAAAATACACTGCTGTTTGTAAAAAAAGAAACACCGTGAAGGAATCGTGCGAATGAAATTAAATTTGCATCACATTTCAAGTATAGGATGTTATGCAAAGAAGTTGTTTCAGAGCCACCACATTAGCGTGGTGTGAGCAGCGCCTTTGAACTGATGCTAAAAGCGTATAAATAGAGGGCTGTAGCGAGACGTTGAAAATAGTGCATGGTTATTTTATTGGCGAACGTTTAGTGACACCTAAGTATGCCTCCACGACGAAATAGAGTGAAATTTCAACAACTTATGGAGTTTGAAAGGGGAGAATCATCGGCCTTCGTGAAGGAGGATTTTCCTATCGCGCAATAGCAGCTCGTGTGCAGTGGAACAGTTCCACAGTGATGCGAGTTTGGAAGCAGTGGACCGACGAGCACCGGACAACTCGAAAAACTGGGAGTGGACGACGGAAGGTGACGTCAGCGAGCGATGACAGACAAGTGGTCTACATGGCGGTGAATTACAATACAGCTTCCTCCAGACAGTTGGCAGCACTTTGGTCTACTGCAACAGGTGTACTAATGTCGGTTTCGTCAATTCGCCGCCGTCTGCTGCACCGTGGACTACATACAAGGATTCATTTATACAGGATCCCCCTCACGCCAAACCATCGACGGCTGGGTCTGCAATGGGCTCATGAGGACGGAGCCTGGCGGGCTGATTGGTAACAAGTTGTCTTTTTTGACGAATCCCGTTTTAGTTTGTGGAAGCATGATGGCCGTATTCGTGTTAGACGCTATGTCGGTGAACGCTGCTTTCCAGAGTGCGTTATCGCACGTCATAGTGGCCGAACCCCCGGAGTTATGGTCTAGGATGCGATTTCCTATCATGGACGATCTCAGCTGCTCCGAATTGAGGGTAATCTGAATAGCAACAGGTACGTCCGTGAAGTGCTAGAGCCCGAAGTCGTTCCCTTTCTTCAAGGCATCCCTGGAGCTATCTTTCAACAGGATAATGCACGCCCACGTGTTGCAAAGAATGTTCGAGATTTCTTTTCAGCCCTACACATGCATCTTCTTCCTTGGCCAGCTTATTCGCCGGATATGTCGCCTATTGAGCAAGTGTGGGATTTGGTTCGTCGGCGTCTCGCTCGTGATGCGCGTCCTACAGCTTCAAAAGACGAACTTTGGGTGCGCATACAAACAATATGGAATTCTCTTCCACAAGCAGACATTCGACATCTGTTTCACTACATGCCACGTCGTATAGCAGCACTTATTGCAGCGTGTGGTAGCTACATCAAATACTGATTTCGGACACTTAATATTGTTTTTTTGCTTTTGAAAATTCATTCATTTGTTTATAATAATACAAGCCTTTTGTGTATTAAATTTCATTTAATTCTTATGACTCCTTCATGGAGTTGCATTTGTTACAAAGAGCAGTATAAGATTTTCGAAAAAATAAATCATTTTTAAATTTTAACTTTTATATTTTTTCAAATACAAATTTGAGTTTTGCTATCGAGATCACATATTCCATTTCCTGCCTTTTAAATTATAACTTTTTGATTTTTGCGATACGAATATGAGCGCATTAGACAATGACGTCACGTTTGTTTTTGATAGGTAGTTAATTTACATCGCACAGGGGACCAACACAATGGGCTATTGCGATCGTTTTTGGAATTTGCGTAGAAATCACCGGGGGTTGGCGAGCGTTATTGTTTCTTTCTTTATCGTCTTATTCGAATTTGACCGCATTTATTTGAGAGTTTACCGTGGTGCCATTTAGTTATAGCTGTTATCTGATAGGCTACGAATTCCCATTTTGTTTGCGAATTCGTAGCAACCACCGAGAGTTTGCAAACAGTGGTCATACCTGTCCCCACAAAAAACACTGTCACGGGCAACGCCGTGCTGACCACGCAGTGGCAAGTATATGATACTCACTGCTCTAAAATTCCGCTTTCCAGACGCATAAAGAATAGAACAATATATTTATATTCCGCTTTTCTAGATGTATTTGAAACTGTTTTGTCAGAATCAAACTTTTAATAAATTCTACTTTCTTTGAAGACATTGCAAATCAAAAATAAATGCAACATGTGCAATATTATGGTGGATTGAACCAATTTTTTTCAAAAATTCATTGCCTAGGTATGGAAAATTTCAAAGGTATAAACAGACTTTTTTGAATCTAGGTTGGCGAGCGTAGGTGAGCAGGGGGCGGAGCCCTCTAGTTTTGCAAAAATTGGAAAATGTCCAAATACATGCATAATAAACAGCAGACGAATTATAGAAAACGTCAAAAGGAAGAAAGGTAGAGAGATGGGGAATCCAAGAGATCCAGATATCCGATGCTGAGTTTCAAAGGGCTCGGAGGTCGCTCTTTCAAAGCAAACAAATGCGTCCACCGCTCAGTTCGACGCAAATAGCATACGAGATTGCATGAATGTTTCATAAACGAAATATGGAGTTTAATCCATAGAGGTCAGTAATGTGCCACAGTCTTCAACATCAACAACGAGTGCACCAATTGTGATATACACCACCCTACAATAAACCGGACGTCTGAGGATTTTATGCAAGCCCAGTGCTTGCATGTGACCTATTAAGATTAAAAACGATATGTGGATATAAGATTAAAAACGATATGTGGATAAACGCGAAGTGGTAACGTCGTTAGTTCTATGTGAAATTGTGACAATATGTCGAAACGAAAGGAATATATTGACTATGAAAGAGGTGTTATAGTCTGTTGTCACAAGTGGCGAGTCTATTCGCGCAATTGCGGTAGAATTATCACAGCCACGGTCAACTGCTGGTGATATCGTGAAGAAGTTGGAGACTTCGGGAGTTGGAACACCAACTGTAACACGTTGGTCGTCCCCGTAAACTGACCGAACGGGATCGGCGTGACGTGAAGCGTGAGGTTCGTAAGAACCACAAGAAACCACTCCAAATAATCAACAGTGAGTTTCAACAGACAGCAGAGCTTACGTTCCACATAAGGACTTTGTGGAAAGAACTGCTAGCCCTTAATATCCACGGATGTGTTGTCGCACACAAACCAAACATCCCCCTCCCCCCCTCCATCCAACAAAGCCGGCAGATTCGCTTTGTGTTTGTAACATCGCAACTGGACTGTGGACCACTGGAAAACTGTTTTACGAAGCGACAAGTCACCGTACACGCTCTTTCAATCGGATGGGCGTGCTTGGGTTTGGAGAATGGCAGGCGAACGTCTGTTACCCGAGTACATCGTTTCAACTATCAAGTTCGGTGGTGGTGGTATACTTGTTTGGGAATGTTTTTCGTGGTATGGTCTGGGACCTTTGCATATTGTTCGTGGTCTATTGAACGTCGACGCCAACATGCACATTTTGGACAATCAGGTTCTTCCTACGTTCTGACAATTTTATAGAATGGACGAATTGTGATATTACGCTTTATTGCATGGCAACACCAAGTTTGTGTTATGTAAACTGGCAACACCTATACTGTCTGTAAAATGTTGTATTCATGTTGTAACTAGTGTGCATAATTCTGTTAATAAAAGCTTTCCTAAAGCCTCTAGATTTCATGTTCATATTCATCTCAATTTTATTAACAGAATTTAATTTCTCACTGTGTCCAAGATGGAGCAGCTTCTCAAACCAGAACGATTTTATGTGGATCCCACGTGCGTAGGTGCCGAAAATAAATGGAATCATTGGAAACGGACATTTTCAAACTTTCTGAGTCAAGTGCAGCAAATGACTGAAGAAAATAAATTTTTAAACTCTTGTGTATGCATATCCTCAAACGTTTTTCAGTATATTAATGACTCTGAAACTTATTACGTTGCTATTACTGTGTTGGATTCCCTCTACGTAACAAAACAAAACGGAACGAAAACTTCGCTAGACATTGTTTAGCCTCTAGAACCCAGCAATAGGGGGAATCTGTGAATGAATACTTGCATATACTCAAACAGAAGAGCAAAGATTGCGAATTCAAGTCAGTAACAGCCGAACAATATAAAAATGAATATATTAGAGACGCATTCATCCGGGGTTTAAGAAGCTCTCGTATTCGAGAACGTCTACTGGAGAACACTACATGAACTTTGGCAAACGCATTCGATCATGGTAGATAGTTGGAGCTGGCTGAACTTCATTCTGCTTCATCAAATTCAACGCCTGTAGCTGCTGTGGAGCAGCAGGAAGACTATCACTAGATGATTCACTCAGCAGCAGTTGCCATGGGCCGTAATAAAACATGTTTCTTCTGTGGAAACTATCGTCATTCACGAAACGCCTGCCCAGCCAAGGATGTACTATGTAGAGGATGTGAAAAGAAAGGACATTACCAAAGGGTGTACAAGTCTAAACCCCTGAGTGTTCTTGTTAATTCCACTGCATCTGCCCATCTGTTAGCATCAGCATCTGTGGTTCCACACTGTCTTCAAAAGTCTATCGCTACAGCGTTAATAAATGAGGTAGAGCTGTATGCCCTAATTGATACTGGCAGCTCTGTTAGTTTTTTAAATCAGAGCCTTGTGCAGAAGTGTGGAATAATGTTTAAGCCATATTTGGGTAGGTTAATGATGGCTAATTCTTCTCTGAGTTCTGATGTTACTGGTTGTTACGCTGTTACCGTTAAACTACAAAATAATGTATAAAGATATAGAAGTATTGATCATGAAGAATCTCTGTGCAGATTTTCTGATTGGACATGACCTATTAAAGGACCATTCCTCAGTCGAAATTGATTTTAATGGTAATAGACCATATTTTCGTGACTGGATAGTGTTGAAAAATGATAACAGCTTCCAAATCGCATTTGTCTTTCCCACAAGCGAATTTTCTTTTGGAACGCTTTCAGATGGCTGTACGTTTACCAACTGACCTTGTTTTTGAAGCTTAAAATTCAACTCGTTTAAGTGACCCGTGATGTCAACTAGAAATGCTAAATCACGTAACCATTTCTGATCACTCACTTCAGGTAATGATTTTTCCTTGATTTCCATAAAATCGGCTATTTCCAGTCTGTGAGGTTCGGAGGTTCTCCGGCCAGCACAGGGAGGAATGTCTGGCAGGTGGGGACGAGACATCTTCTAGGGACGTTGGCTGGGGTGTCTGTCAAAGGTCACCCGGGGTCAGGAGGAGAAAAAGGGGAGAGGAAAAATGAAGAAGAAATTCGACCCACGGAGACCGGAGAAAACGGACGTGAGGGGCTGTCTCCTGCTGTTGTATAATATTTTTTGCGGTGTGATAAACTGTCCCAGTCGGAAGGATGTACGGTGGAGAGGAACGCTGGATGCCGATGACCAAAACGATAAAATGAGCGAGGGACGCGAGCGGGCGTCGCCTGATGGAAAGACATCGAGCCTGAACGGAAGGATTAACATTGGAAGAAGCGATCGACGAGGCCGGAGCCGTATGATGGAATAGGAGCAATCCTGGACCGAGGGGCGTCCACGCCGGAAGAGTGATTCTGGAGATGCGCTTGATGTCGACTATGGACTATGGAAGGAAAATGCTGGTTCGAGCGTCGTGAGATGGAAATGCAGTGAATCGAACCTGAGGAGGTTAACGCCTGATGAGTGAACCCGTGTGCAACCGGGAAAATGTCTGAGGACTGCGTCGCAAGTGAGGAAAGATGGAAATATGCTTTCGGCAGTCAACTCATACCTTGAAGGGTACTGGGGTAAGTCCCTTCTGAATTGATCCAGTGAGCCATTAAATACACAGGGGGGATAACACATATATGTATGAGAAGTAGTGTGATTGTGATTATTTTATATGTTGTGCTATGATGTGTATTTATTTAATGGGGCTGAGGATCGTAGGATTTAAGTTGTAATGTATATCAGCTAAGGATTAGTTTTTAGGAATTACTGTGGGCAAATAGTAGTATAACATTATGCAGATGTTTTGATTATAATTAGTTACTTATTGAAAGTGTTTGAATATTTAATAGAGTGACTAGGGGAATTATAATGGAACATCAAAGTGCATGTTTGAAAAATATTTGTGTATTTACTTGAGTAATTATTGAAGCTGGTTGTTATTGTTAAAGTTGATTGTGTTTACACGGGGATCACTATGGCATTTCTTGGGAGAGCTAGGATGGAGGAGATGAGATATTTGGCAATCGAATTAGGGGAGGAGGTACCGCCGAATACGAATGTCGCGGATTTAAGGAAAATAGTACTAGAATCACAATTATACGAGGAAGAATTTGTAAAGGTTTGAGTAACAGATATTATTAATGAAAGAGAGAAAAGAGAAACAAAAAGGGATTGGATCGAAGCTGAAAGGGAGTGGAAATTTAGGCGGATGGTGGCTCAGAATGAGGCGAGAAAGGAATTTGGAGGAGCAGAGGAGCGAGTGAAAGGAGCTTAGGCAGAGGCCGAAAACAGGTATAAAGCTGCTCGGGAAGAGGCCGATGAGAGATTGTCAATTTATGAAATGAAATTGAGGGGATTAGAGATGCAGGATAAAAGTGTAGAAAGAAGGGAAGGAGGTGAAATTGAAAAGGCAATTTCTAGGGAAGATAGGGGAAGGAGCGATCTCGCTCAGGAGGAGAGGAAGGGGCAGGAAAACAGAACTGACCCTTCTTCAACTGATGTTAAAAAGTCAACGGAAACTTCGCAAGACGAGGAACAAGGGAAGGAACTCGTGTTCGAAGAAACGGAGAGAAACGCTATCGCGACCCAGGGGGAGGTGGCTGAAGGTCACAAAAAGACACGGGACGAGGTGGATGACCCAACGGATTCATCGGGAAGGGACCAATCGGACATTCCTGGTGAAGTTACCAAGGTGGGGGAGAGTCACAGATGTACTCAGGAGAATGGGAAAAGGCGAAGGTCTAGGAAAGGGGGTGGAGACCAGAGTGAGATGTCGCCCAGGGCGTTACGGAACAATACTGGGGTTAAGCAGCACGGGCTAGAGATGGAAAGTTTGGGTCTCGGAATGAAGGGGAAGTCGAGTGAAAAGGAGTGCGTTGAAACTTCAGAGTTGCATAAGGGGAAACATGAAGAGAAGATTCTGCCCAAACAGTCCTGGGACGCTGTTGTTAAGCGATGCGGGGTAGAGATGGATATTCTGGATCAACGAGAGATCGGTATACAGAAAAAGATTCGTCAGCGAACAGTTCCCTTGACTCGCACACCAGAAAAGTTAGGAGGGGCCTCGGAGACTTTGACGGGTAACCAGGCGGTTGTGGCGAAGACACAAGGAAGGGTAATTAGACCAGGTGGGAGGAAAACTACAAAGAGGAATGACACAGGAGACGTGAGGTTAGCTATGCGTGTAAATCAAAATTTACACGGGAGTTCAGTGCGAGGAGGGGTGGCGCGAAAGACCATGAGATACCCTCAATCTAAAATGTGGGGGGTTACTTTTTATTGGAGTAAGAGTAACCAGTCATATCATTTAATCGGTACCCAAGAAAAGGGGTGGAATAGGCGACTGTCATTCCTGTGGTTGCATTATCGAAAAAAAAAGTTCATTTAGTAGTTTTTGCTTTGGATTTTATGTAAATTGATAGGTTTGCTAAAGGCGGTCCTTAAGGGCCTGGAAAACCACTGATTACGGAATAAATGAATGTTTGAAATTAGGATAATGCAGTATATATTAAATTTTTCAATTTGTGTAAGTTCATGTGTTTGTGTATATCGTCATTCTTAAGTATAGCACACAAAGTGAGATTTATGTAAATGAGACTGGCAATATTTATCCTTTATGAAAGGAAATTTTAAAGTGTTGACCGTTAATGAAATTATATTGCCAGGAAGAGTTATGATTTTTAAGTGCTTACCAGTGAGGAAATTGTACTGTCGTAAAGTTAAGATTTTTTTAAAGTTGTGATGTATAGTAGTTATGCTAATTAAGTTAGTGTTGTAAGGTGTAGTACAATTTTCTTTTTAAAATATTATCGTGATATGCAGTAATTACTTTCTTTACATTATTATCATGATGTGCGGTAAATATATTGGTTTAGTCCTTGTTGTAGGGTGCAATAATATTAGTTTGTTTTTGTATATATTCCTTTCCCCTATTTCTATTTAGTGTATTATTAGTGTCGATAATTGGATCAGTACCTAGTTGTAAACTCATGCATGAGAGTATTGTTGAGGCATGTTTGCCAACTAGGGACACAGACAATCTTACACAGACTCCGATTTGGCTCGGTGGTGACGATTGGAAGGGCACCAGTGTACCTGCCACCTTTAATTTAAGGTTTTTAATTGCAAGACAAATGGTCTTACAATTTTAAACCGGTGGGGAGGTGTGAGGTTCGGAGGTTCTCCGGCCAACACAGGGAGGAAGGTCTGGCAGGTGGGGACGAGACATCTTTTAGGCAAGGCTAGTAAAGGGGACAGGTTGGTCCGTCAGCCTTTGTCCCTGCTCCGCGACAAGAGGGGTGAGCTTATGACGTCACGTGGTGGAATGAGGTTTGCAGCGAGCAAGTGCCTCCTCGTCCTTGTCACAGTGGAAATCATTGCTATCAGAGTACTGGAAGTTCCCTTACAGTTTTTTCACTGTTTTAAGAACCTTTCCTGGTTATACATCTGTTTTAAAAGTAGATCACAGGTATTCAGAGTTATGTATGTTTCGAGGTAAATAGACATTTTTGACTTCCTTTCTGTGTATCTTTGTTTTAAGAGCCATTGACAGTTCTACATCTATTTGAACGGAAAACAGGATAGTTCATCTATTTGAGCTCTATATAACAAGTCTCTAAAAGCGAGTATGTCGAGCTGTGAAGTTGCAACTTGAAAAAATTACAAGAAGAAAACACCAGATGTTCTGTTTCATAGATTTCCCGCCGATGAGTATTACAAAAATGTATGAATCACAAAGTGCAAAAGAAAAGATTCTTTCAAGCCTCAGTACTCGAGAATACGTTCTGTTCATTTTAAGGAAAACGACTATGAACGGGATCTGAGGAATTAACTTTTTGGATTTCATAGCAGGAAGGTATTGAGTAAAACTGCCATACCTTCTTAAAATATTCCTTTTGAAGCTGATTTCAAACGGAGCGTTTCATCATACAGATTAGAAAACAGAAATATTAGCAAACGAGCCCTAGAAAATATCCTTCAACTATCTCCGAAAAAACAGAAACAATTGAATAATCAGGAAATTCCGGATGAGAAACTTCAAGAAAAATTTGATACTGAAGTTGTAAGTCAGAAAAGAATCAAAGAATTGCAAGTTGAGAATCAAAAGCTAAAGGACTGCATCTAACAATTGGAAAAAAAAAACTGGAAAAATTAAGCACTCAAATCTGTAAAGAGAAAAGGTTCTGTCTATTAAAAATAAATAATAGAGAAATTTAGAAAGAAATTTTAAATATAAATTAAAAGGAGAAATAAAAAGAATAGTAGGAAAGTTTTTCTCGGATTCACAACTTCAAGTTTTGATTGACGGCAAGCACATTTAGAAATAGAGCGAAGAAGATGTTCCAATGTCATTGGTTTGAGAGCAATGACATATATATGTTTTATGAGACATTGCTCTCAAAGCAATGACATTGGTAACATCTTCTTTGCTCTATTTCTAAATGCGCTTGCCGTCAATCAAAACTTGAAGTTGTGAATCCGAGAAAAATTTTCCTACTATTCTTTTTATTTCTCCTTTTAATTTATATTTAAAATTTCGTTCTAAATTTCTCTATTATTTATTTTTAATAGCTAGAACTTTTTCTCTTTACAGATTTGAGTGCTTAATTTTTCCAGGTTTTTTTTCCAATTATAAGATGCAGTTCTTTAGCTTTTGATTCTCAACTTGCAATTCTTTGATTCTTTTCTGACTTACATCTTCGAAATCATTTGGAAATGCCGCTGCCATCCATTACAACTTTGAAAAGATGGTTTAAAAGATTAGACTTTTATGAAGGAGTTTTAGCCCCAATTCTAAGTTTCATGAAGACTAAAGGCGACAGCATGACTGAAACTGAAAAATTTACAATTATCTGTTTCGACGAAATGAATATTGACTCTCGTGTTTGCTACGATTCAGCAAAAGATAAAATATTAGGGCCCTACGGCAATGTTCAAGTTGTCATGGCAAAAGGTCTCATAGTATTGGAAGCAGTCAATATATTATAACTTTGACCAGCAAAAGACAAAACTAATATTATTTAGATTAATAGAAAAACTAGAAGAAATTGGATTTAAGATGTTAGGTGTCGGGTCAGATTTAGGTGGGGAAAACATCAGTATTTGGAATGAACTATCGATAACACCAACAAACAGTTCATTTTCAAATCCAATGGATAAAACAAGAAACATCTAGGGTTTTGCTGATTTCCCCCTCATCTTCTAAAGTTATCACAAAACCATACATTAGATAGCGGTATTAAACTACCCTCTGAAAAAGTGATTCAAAAAGTTATTGGAATTCGATTCGGGCGAATAGAAAGTGTGCCCAAAATGATCTTAGGGGCATATTCAAGTTAGAAACACAGAAAGACAAAATGTGAGAATGTCCGCACAACTTACAGGTACAATGCAGTCATTAAACTCAATACTAGAAAATAATGTCCGAATTCAACCATCATAAATTCCTGGAACTTCAACAGTTGCATCATCTTTAAACATAAGAGAAGACTGCTCAAACGAAACATTAAGATTTAATGCCGGCTACATTGCTTTTAAGGCGCATGCGAAATCCTGGGAAATAATAATGTACATATTCAGTAAGAAAATAATCAAACATGGATCGGGGCTTTATCTCGAGGAGGTTTAGTTTTACCAACTGAGTGTTGGTTTGCTACGGTTAAAGAAGTGTTTCGTGCAATTTCATGGGCCTATGCACTTAAATAAATGTGAAGATGCGATAAATAAATTCACACAGATATTACAGGAAAAATTTCCCGCGCAAAATTCCTCAGCTCTCAAACTATTTGCAAGAACAAGAACATTTTTCCTAATTAAATATTGAACTTTGCCTCTAAAAAACGAAAAAGTGAAAAAAAAGTTAAAATTTTTTAAGAAATCGCAAAAACCAACATGAAAGGATAATTGTCGCCATGTTAGACGATATTTCACCTCATCGGGTAAGTTGTTTTTAAAACTTATTTATTTTCTTTTTAATTTATGACAAAAGCATTTTCAAGAGGTTAAATGCTGAAAAAAAAACTTTATAGACAATACAAGATACCCAATGTTAATTAACATTGTTTAAGACTTTCAATGAAAGCAAATAGCGAAACAATCTGCTTGTCGTTCATAGGTTTTACGCGTAAGAACCGTATCTCTCTACCCGCCGATTCCGCCGAGTGACGTCACGTTTTCTCCCCTTGCAAAACCACTCTGGTGGACCCTACCTTTCCCTTTAGTAGCCTTGTCTTTTAAGCCGCGTCCACACCGGAGAAGCAGAGCAAAACATGGATGATTGATTAACCCCGGAGACAGGTTCGATTGGCAGCTCGTTCAGTGTAGACGGTGAACGAACATTTTGAGCACGAGCAAAATGATCCGCTTCTAGTCGGTACATCAAAGGAAAGCAAGTGCTCGTGCTCGCTCTATTTGGACGGCGTTTTTTCGTTCCCTTGCTCGACGTTCAATCAATCACCGGGGTCATCGTTAAGAAACGGGTCGGGAATCAGAACATAGAAATATTTATATTTCTTCGGATTGTAAAGTGATACTATTATTTAAGTAGTCTATTGGTAAGCATTGTGTGTTTTGCTATACGTAGTTGACGATTAAAACTTAGTTGTGAAAATGTAATCTGCCCATATTAGTGTCAAAATTGATGTGTCCAACCATGTGTATTTAGATGGTTTATATTAGTGGTCTTGGGGAACTTTGCACGTCAAATCTCTGCTATTATAAAATGAAGTGTCCGACCTCCACTACGCAATGTCCGGACGAATCTATTGCACTTACAATAATGAAATTTGGCACACGGGTAGTCCGAAGTTTTTGCAATTTTTGTGTCCAGCCTGAATTTTAAAATTCAATCTAAAACATTTAAAAAATAATTTGTTGGAATTTAATTATTATTGTCTTCTTTGGAATAAAAGTTGCATAAAAAGTTAGCAGATTCTAAATGTATTTTTTCCGCTTCCGATTTCATTTTGCGGAGAAAGATTTGTCAGCAGACTAAAGTTTTAACTTTAGTTATGTAGTTCTTTTTTTTTATCTCCTTGATCGTAAAAGATAGAGTACAATTTTCAACGGATATGAAATCTGCGGAAAATTTCACATTAGATCTATACCTAAAAATATGATTTTCGATAAATGAATAATTTTAAATTGAAACTTATATTTTTTCCAACACGAACGCCACTTTCTGTGAAGAATGACTTTCGTTTGATTCGAGATATCACAGATTTCATTTCCTACGCTCAAACCATTTCACAGCGAAGAAAAGCAAAACAAATAAAAAAAACATATTGACTGGCATTGTTAAGTATTTTTTTGTAAAATCGGGATCGTTAAAGACAGATGAAAATTTCAACAGATTTGAAATCTGAATAAAATCTAAACCCTTAAATCTCTACCTTCCATTTGATTTTCTTTTAATAAATAATTTTTCAATTAAATATTTATATTTTCGCAAGAGATTCTGACGTCACGCCGATTGGATCTCTTCGCAATTCGAATTTGGCAATGACGAGGTCATTACGGCGTTGCCCGAGGTGTTTGTTTGCAAAGCAAATCATAGTTCATAATTTAGTTTGCGAAGCATTCCAATAGGCTACGAATTTCCATTTGGTTTGTGAGGCAAACCAATGCCATGATTGCTGTTATCCAATAGGCTTCGCAAACCAAATGGGAATTCTTAGCAATCACCACGCAGTGGCTAGTTTAAGATAAATAAGAGGTGGATATTTAAAATGTATTTAAACTTTTTTGCAATTAAAGAAAATTTAAAATTGTTGCACTGCAATATTAATACGTTTTACCGAAAAATGCCGAATTGAAAGAGACATTCAATATGTTGGAACATATGAGTGAAATATTCAGAAAGAAATTTTTATTTTGTAGGGAAATAATCTGCTAATATCAATTTTGCAAGTACGTATGGATATAATATATATATATATATATATATATATATATATATATATATATATATATATACATATTAATAAAGTGGTTGCCGCAGCCGCCGTCGCAGGATTGAAAACACCGTTTGTTCAAAATTGTACAGGGTTAACGATGAAGTGGATTATTTTCCGAGGCGGCTATTAGTTTAGGGTTTATTAAGTGTCCCAGTAGGAAAAGCGTAATTTCTACCGCGTGTGAGCAAAAGACGTATACATTTTCAGTCTTATGGCTCCTGAGAATATTTTCCATCACCAATGTCGCCTTTTTTTGGGAACTTTTCTTCCTATTTCTCTTTAATAAATCTTTAATGATAATATACGCTGCACTCGCGATTATGCGCCGACTTCGTAAAGAACGAGACCTTAAAACAATTTGCTTCAAACAATAAGTTTGCAGTTTAACTTCAACACACAACCAACCAGATGGATCGCGAGCACATGGAACATTTTGTGTCCGAGCTGTCAAACCAGAAAAACCAGAGAGATTGATTCACCAAACCTGTCTCCGGGGGTAATCAATCATCCATGTTTTGCTCTGCTCCTCCGGTGTGGACGCGGCTTTAGGGACGTTGGCTGGGGTGTCTGTCAAAGGTCACCCGGGGTCAGGAGGAGAAAAAGGGGAGAGGAAAAAGGAAGAAGAAATTCGATCCACGGAGACCGGAGAAAACGGACGTGAGGGGCTCTCTGCTGCTGTTTTCCACTATATTGAAATGTATTCTTATTTAACCTAGAGTGATGAATAAATAGATTATATATATATATATATATATATATCTATGAAGTATTGCCCTCTCCAGTAGATGAAACGAACCACAGTCACACTCACCAGAGATATTGGTAGAGAGAAGGGGTGAGGTGTGATACAGTCTAAGATCGTAAAATCTTTTTAGCATTTTGTCTTTGCTTAACCACCTGACTTCGCAAAAATATGTCACATCATTTTCTGAAAAAAGGTCATCCAAAAATGCTTTGAATTGTCAATTTGCGCTCGGGATCGAATAATATTGATTGTCTTTATTAGCACATCCATAACGTTCTGCCATCGGATGTACTTAGAACACAAGTTTCGTTGGTGGTTAATGCAATGATTATTAAATCGTCTTTTTGCACATTCAAGTCAATTACTTTTTCTTTCAAAATTCCGATGAAACCTTTTTGTAAACCGACTATAGAAGGTGCACAATCTGTGCAAACCCCAATTAATTTGCACCACTGCAACACATACTGTTCAATAGCACTTGTAACCTCATGAAAAATATCTATTCCAGAGTGATCCCTTTTAGAGGCTGTAAAGCCAGCAATTCTTCAGTTATAGTAAATTCTTTGTCAACGCATCGCATTAAAATAGCTAGTTGCGCTGTATCAGACAAGTTGGTGCTCTCGTCCAAAGCAATTGAAAATGCTTGAAAAACAGTCACACGATCAATCAATTTTTTCTTGAAATCACCAGCCATCATATCTATACGTCGAAGAACAATACGTCTTGATAAGCTTATTTTATCCAATTCTTTTTTCTTTTCGGGACATAAAATATCTGAAATTTCAAACAGGCACTCATTGACAAATTCTCCTTCAACGAATGGTTTCGATTACTTCGCTATTTTAGAGCTGACTATGAAGCTAGCTTTCACAACATTGTCCAGTTGTGTCCTTTGTTTATTAAAAATTTGTTGCTGTTTGTCCAAATTAGTGATTAGCTTGAAACCGAGAATATTTACTTCTTTTCGAGCGTGATTTTCAGATGTTCCGCGGGTAGGATCAAAAGCCGGGGTGGGCCACATCCCGCCCGCGGTCCGGGGGTTACCCATATATGCCTTATACCATCACATCTTGCTGTCCGGTCCATTTTTTGAGGATCACTTTAATTTTAAAATGCTTTACATCTCAATTTCGCTCCTTTACTTACGACAATGGCATTCAAAATGTACTAATGTAACCATCAAACCTTCATTTTACTCATATATTAACCACACATTGGAGTTTACTTGTCCTGCAGTTACATTTTTACGAACGCTTGAATACATTACAATATGAACTGATGAAACGCAGTGCAATCTCGGTTCATTTCCACCGATTTTTGCCTCGTTTCGAGTGGCTCATGCAACGGCTAGTTTTCGCATTAGGAAAAAGCTGAAAGAATTTACGAACGACGTTCGAATGACAAAGGACCTCGGAATAACTCGTACAACTAGAGTGCCTATATAATAGATTATATTGGCGCTCTATTATAGAGTGCCTAACCATTATATAGGCACTCTACTCTAGTGCAACCGGTGCGGTTTATTCTCGCTTGCGAACTCGACCACTGTGTAACAATTCAATTACAATACAATTAATATTTTTTTAAAAGGAGGAAAACCCTTTTTTATACAATAACAAATTTTGCTTGCAAATCTTCCATTTTTTCTGGCCGACCAACCGGCATAGTTGTTAAGGTGTTAGCCTCTATATCGGAAGGTTCCTGGTTCGAATCCGGATCAGGGAATGGATGTTTGTAAGCGTATGGTGAAGAGGCGGCTGGTGCACCTTAAATCTGTCGTGGTAGAAAGTCGGGTTGGTATGGAAGTTTGGAGTGGGGTGCTAGCTAAGTCTTGCTGCTTGGTCATCTGAACGTGGTTCAAAATTACGAGGTGTTGTTCTCAGATCTTTTCCTTAAGGGACTGATCCCGGACCGTCGTCAATAGCCCGTTGTGTTGCTCTAGTAGGACGTTAACTAAAATTACCATTACCATTACCAATTTTTCTGTGTGATACTTACTCTAAACATTTCCGTTATGTTGCTTTGTTTCGTTTTCAGGTAGGTTCAGGTTTAACTTCTTGTTTTTTAAAAATTGCTGGAAAGATGGAAAATAGTGAAAAACGAAAAAATGCCGTTTAGCAAAATGTCAGGAAGGGGTAATTTTTAATTCACGTCTTACTAGAGCAATACGGCAGTCTATTGACGACGTTCCGTTATCAATACCCTAAGGGAAAGATTCGAACACCACGTCATTTTGAAAGACGGTCAGATGACGAGACACATGAGCTGGCACCCTACTCTCCAACATCCAGCAAAACGTCCGGATTTGGGACTTGTTATTGTGTATTATAGGTTGGCATAGTATGTCTGTAGACCAGTATTCGATATTTTTTAATCAACGTCGCATTGGAACAACACAACGGGCATTGACGATGGTCCGTGATCAATCCCCAAAATAATTTTAATATTATCGGCATAAGTAAACGTACATCTCAACTACTCTCGCCGCATTCTGTCGTGTTTTCGCATATGCTGAAGTTGCATCAGAATTCAGATCTGAATCTATCGTAAAAAGCTCAGGTAATCACTAACTATATTTTTTCTCGTTAGTACAGGTATTTCTTAGATTTATATACGACATGTGAACGTGTTTCTGTGAAATGTTTGTCGCTTTCTTTTCCTTTTTGTTTGTTATGCACATGCTTAATCCTGGTAGAAAATTTTTTTCTGGAATCGTGAACAGGTTTTGGGTATAAGTGTTTAGTTTGGCATGATCTTTTTCTAAACCTGCACCAATCACAATATTTATGTGCAACTTAAATCTTTGTTAGAATGATTAATTTCAACTTAAGAATTGACAAAATGTGTCATTTGTCCCTTTACAACCATTGTACCCTTTACAACAATTAGGTCAGTATTAATATTTCAGAGACTTGAACAAAGTAGTTATTAACACAAATAGCTTTTTTCTGCTGAACAAAAATAAAATCTTGCTCCTAGACGTCTTTGTATTCACAAATTTTCTAAACTGATCCTTTTACCTCCGAGTTATTAATATTTATTCTCGCTTGTCTGTAAAAGCACTGGCAATTTATTAAGCACCATTTAAAAAAATTAGTACTTTTGAACAGTGGAGAAAATATGAACATCTTTTCTTACCTGACTTCTACATTTCAAATAAGCAATAAAATCAAATTAATTTAAAAAGTAGTTAATTATTTGAAATTTTTTGCATTTAAAACCACAATATGAAGATTATGATCCATGTTTATGCAACAAAAATTTCTAATCTTTCGCACATATGTTTTTATGCTTGCTTTATTTTTCAGAATTTTAACGTTAGTCAGCTTTTGTTAGAAATCAAGTTTCGTAAAATTTTAGTTAGAAATTGCAGCCTTGGCGTGGTATCAGTGCCTTATCAAGCTGCCAGATGATGGTTGCTGAAAAAAAGCACCTTTTATGATGGCAGACCAATAAATCATATTCAGGGATTTACTATTTTTTAGGAGGATTATTGAGCTGAAAGTGGGATTATTTCATTTATATCTTCACTCAATAAATCAAGTTAAGTTTTTTTGGCTGTAATCACTGATTTTAGAGGAACAAAATAAGTAGGTATTTATTTAAATATTAATTGGATGAAAATTATTAAACTGCAAATAATAGGTTAGTACAATTTTTTTTAGTTGAATTTTTTTTAACTCGAAAAATACGGAACCATCTTTATGATCTTAGATGATGACCCAATTTTACCATCACATTGCATTCAACTTATAAGTTATCCAGCTTTAGCTTTTGCAAAGCCTGCACAACCTGATCCAAAAAAATCAGAAAAATACTGTCAGACATTGTCTGTTAAATTTTTGTCTGACAATGTAGTCAGATTATGCATTAGTAAAAAAAATTCTTATAATTGTTCAAAATATTTAAATCTGAATTATTTTTTCAGTGTCAACATATATTAGAAGCAATGCCTCTAGAAGAAGACATGGGTTCTATAAAATTAAGTAAGTTTTCTTGGAATTTGAATGTTAAATATGCCTATTTCAGTATTCACATTTATAAGTGACTAGCCACTGCTTGACTAGCCCGTGCCAGTTGCTTTTGTGGGGTTATTGGTTTGCGAAGCAAAGCAAGTGGAAGTTGTAGCCTATTGGATAACAGCCATAATGGAGTTGCCCGTTGCAATTTTATAGTCCAGCCCGAAATTTTAAATTTAGTCAGAACATTTTAAATTGAATTGAACGAAATGTAATTATTGTTTTCTTTGGAATTGCAACAACATAAAGGTATGACAGATTCTAAATTCATTTTTTCCGTTTTCATTTTGCGTAGAGGAATGATTTTCCAACAGACAATAAAAAACTTTAGTTTAGTTGTTCTTTTTTTTCTATCTCCTAGACCATTAAAAATAGAGTAACAATTTCAACGGATTTGAAATCTGCAGAAAATTTCACATTAGATCGATATCTAAAAGTATCATTTTGTTTTAAACGGGTAAAATTTTTTAATTGAATATCTTTTATATTTTTTCAAGAGAATATGACGTCATGCTAACATTTGTGTTCCAAAAGTAAACAAATTACATTTCCAGCCCTCTTACGATTTCAGTTCAAGAAAGCAAAGAAATTAAATAACATTTTGGCTGGCATTATTTAGTTTTTTTTTTTGTAACATCAGTATTGTTAAAAATTTCAATGGATTTCTAATCTGAAGAAAGTTTAACACCAGATAGATACCTTATACCATATATGGGCGGCCCACGGGCCAGATGTGGCCCACCTCGGCTTTTAATCAGTCCCGCGAAACATTTTAAATTTGCGCTAAAAAAAAAGTAAATATTCTCGATTCTCGCCAACAAAAGAGTGAGAGGGGGAACAAAAGCCTGAACTACGTGGGTCAGTGTTTCTCAACCTTTTTTAGTTGACGGCACACTAAAAATATCTTGAATTATTTGCGGCACACCTGAATATGAAAATGTAAAAGTAGGTATTTGAGGTACTACCTTATATAGTTATTATTACTAATGAAATTAGTATTGGATATGAGATGGCTGAGCCTTTTTCTTGAACAAATTAAATCAAAACGAGGTTTCAAAGTCGCCAGACAAGTTATCGGCGACACATCACGCCACTCAATTCCACAGATAATCGGGAATAATAATTATAAATTTCGTTATTGATTGTATCCAAGAAACGGCCTTACACTTCTTGATTCCATTCGTTACTAGTGGATGTGATTGTTAAAACAACGCTGATAAATCATTAAGTGTCAAAATTGAAGAAGCGAAATTTCTTCCACGAGTGAGCAAAACACATACAAATTTTCAGTCTTCAGCCGTGAGTTTTTTTAAGAGTACCTCTCAACTTAAATTTTTGCAGCTCGTCTAGTTTTTTTTAAAATTTCAATTTGGTTCTTGATTATATTTTTTTGAAATTCGGGACATTTTTGTTACTTTTTTTTTAAAACTGCCGTATCTATATCTTATTACTATTAGTTTTTAATTTTTGAAATATCGCAGTATACCTCAAAATGTACTTGTTCTTACGATACTATTATTTTTGAAATCGGTTAATAATTAAATTGGATGCGATCAAAAGTTAGTCATAGAAAATTCGGAATCTTTGGATATTTTCGCTACTTTTTGTTAAAGCCGTTATATTTACAGAAAAAATCCATTATTTTTTAAATTTGAGAACATCACTGAATTCATTACATTACACTCTTTCTTATGGTACAATTATTTTTCATATTGGTTAATAAATAAAATCGATGCAATTAAAAGTTGGTCATACAATTTTCCGAACTTTCAGATCATAATTTCCGATACAAAACTAAAACTGTCATCTCTATATCGTATTACTATTAGTTTTTAATTTTGAAAATATCGCAGTATATCTCAGAATGTACTCTTTCTTACAGTACAATTATTTTAAAAATTGGTTCATAAATAAATTCGATGCAATCAAAAGATGGTGACACAAATTTCATATTTTTTATTTCGCGGAGTTTATGAGGGTTGTATTTTTGACTATCCGGTTTGCCAGATATCAAATTTATCGTAGCAACAATTGCCATAAAAACGATTTCTTTTTATTTGGCGAGGAAAAAGGCTTGCTTTTTTCTCTCTGTTCTCAGACGGTTTACCGAGAAAGTACAGAGTACAGATCGTAAAGTTTGGAGATTAACATCGTTTACTTAAAATTGTACAAGGAACAAGATGCAGAAGATTTTTTACTGATGCGGCTATTAGTTTATTGTGCATTAAGTGTTAAAGTAATATAAAGTGAAATCACTTGCGAAAGAGGTATTGGTTTGCGAAGCCCTCGCTGTGACGTCATGGATCGGAAAGTGAAATTAGGATAATACGAATTATTCAGATAGTTTCACTCTGCAAAAGGAATGATGGTTTGCTTCGCAAACCAAATGGCATACTTAAAAGGAGTGTTGGTTTGCGAAGCAAACCAAATGGGATTGTGTAGCAACCCCCGGGGGTTGGCGAGCGTAAGCGAGCAGGGGGCGGAGCCCCCTAGTTTTCTTAAAAGATAACAAAACAAAACTTTAAATATTTCCTGTTTAATTTTGCACTCTTTCTATCACATATAGTAATAAGGATTTTTATTCTGTATTATTACCAGTCTTTCTACTGTTTCATATCAATCCATTATTTATTACTTCTTTTATTTTAGGTGAAATTTATCTATCAGAGAAAGGTTCTGATGAATCGGGAGATGGCACTGAAAAGTTACCTTTTAAGACATTATTGAAGGTTTATTTCTTAGATATATTCTATCCATATCTTCCTCATAATTTAACTTCTTGTGAACTAGTTTCTTTAGCTTTTGAATTGTATTGTTCTAAACAAAATAAAAATTTATTTTATGCTGGCCAGTAATTTGTTTGACACATGTTTTCCAAATACTCATGCTATATATGTTTTTAGGCTATGAGGCATGCTGGGAAAGAGCCTTATCCAAACTTTTTTGAAGAAGTTGAAAAAGATGGGGAGGTAAATATATATCTTTTTGAAATATTTATATTGTTTGAGTATTCATTTTTATTATATGCTTTGATTGGAAGCTAACATGTGTCATATTTTTGTGGTATGAACACTGTTAGGTTATCAAATCAAATTTAAATTTTCTGTTCTCACTCATTGTCTACATTCCTTAAAAAATTAGTCCTAAAGACAGGCAAAGCGAAATTGTGGGACTATTATGCTTAACTTACTCTTAATATTGAATAAGATTCTGCTTGAACTTTGACTGTACATAAAAAAAAATCACATACTTTTGCATGCTAGTAAAAAAAATGCAACTATGAACGTTTCCAAATAGAAGGTTTAAAGAGTAAACTAATAAAAAATGACGCTGGCTGTTTTATCATCTGAACAACTTTATAAAGTCTGCCCATTCAATTATGTTAACTGATTGATGACTTCAGTTCCATTTGCAGAAAGAAAATTTCTGAAGTAAACTGAATAAATGTATACTTGATGTCTTGCAGTTAAACTGATTTACAATAGAAACCTCAATAAGCAGTTCTAGATAACCGTTACTTAAAGTTACTAAAACAGAATATTTTGTTTTGAGAGGCTTCAGTGTATTGCTATTTAAATAAGTGCCAAAATTTCAAGTTAACTTTACAATGTCATGTTTCAGTTAAATTATTTTTAAATAGAGATGGCAGAAGGTTTCACAGTCCCAGTTGAAGAAAATGAAAAAGAACTTGCAACGGGAACAGCACAAAAATGCAGCAAAAGCTGCTAAAGAGCAAGGAGATGCCGATAGACGAGAAAAAAATCTTGATGAAGCTAAGAAGATCATTATTACTATGGATAGCTCCCTTCCTGATCCAGTTGAGGTATGTTTTCTTTGTGCAATGTTTTACAGCTTTTTGATGAGTGAAAACATGCATTTATCTTGTAATTCTTTTCAAATTAACTGAAAATATTGATTATCTTGGTTTTTTATTAAAAATGTCCTCTTACATCTAGATTAAAATCAGAGACTGTGAAAAATATCGTACTAAGAGAGTTAAGGTCTTAGGCTGGGTTCACAGGTTACGTAGACAGGGTAAGTATGTAAATGCTTTTGAATTTTCTGATCTTTGAATTGAAGTTATTACTTTTTTAGTCATTTGAAAATATTTGATATTTATTTTGATTTTTTGAAACTAAGAATTCATTTATAAAACTCGAAATCGAAGGTAACCAGGCTTTGTCTAGACTTGCCAGAATTACAGGCAAAAATGTCAAGTAGCATAGTTTTATAAAGTTGATGATAAAAACTCTTGAACATACAAGGTATTAATTTATATCACTGATAAAATTTTTTTTAACTTTTAAGAAATATAAGGAATAAGGTATTAGTAAAGAATTTCTTACTTGCATTACTTATGCTTTTATAAAATATTTCATTTGCATGACAATTAATTTTTTCTTTGTTTCAGGAAAATCTTTGATGTTTATTACACTTCGAGATGGTTCAGGTTTCTTACAGTGTGTGATGAATGACTTGCTTGTATGTCCATGATTAGAATTTCTGCATGATTTTTCATTATATGTGTGATTCCTGTATGTGTTTATTTTCTTAAATTCCATGTATAATTTGTATTAATATTTCTGGTTCCTTTTCAGTGTCAAACTTTTGAAGCTCTTGTTTTATCTACTGAATCTTCAGTATGTGTGTATGGTGTGATCAACGAGGTTCCTGATGGGAAAAGCGTAAGTAAAATATTTTTTTTTGTATAGTAGAGTGATACAAGTGCTATATATATAATACAGAGTTTGGCATCTGTCTACTTCAGTTTATGAAGTAGACAGATGCCAAACTCTGATACACCCTTTTGACAGATTGAGATTAAATTTATACATTCGTTGTTACGAATGGAAGAAATATTGCTTATTAATCCCATTTGGAATTGTACTTGTGGTACAGAGAGATTGAAAATCCCATTGGGCTAACATAGGTCATTGTTACAACGGTGGTTGCAAACTCTGATTGTTTTATCGGTGTTCTCTAAAAGTATTTTTTTCCAAATGTTTTACTCATTGAAAATTTAAAAACAAATGTGTTGAACTTATTTTTTCTTTGTAAATGATTTCCAAATGTTTGTGACAGTTGGATGTAATATAGGTAAAAAAGTTTAAAATTTATAGTTCATTTAGGTTTACTCTATAGTATTCCAGAATTAATTTTAAAGACGTGTAGCAATTGAATTTTATCACGACTGCGATTAACTTTAGTTTTGTTAAAGAAATGAGTGTTTAAGAGCAACAATGCAACCCACTAGTGTGCATGGGAAAAGCCTAATTTTTCTATTTAGTGTTTGGCAATATCAGTATTAATGTTTACTTTTTGAATTGGAATTTTGTTTTGTGTATCACAGTTGAGACAGCAAAATGTTAATGTGTTCTTTTAGCATTACTTAGTATGATGAATGTGTTCTTTTTGGTAAATAAATTGTTACTGTTTTTAAGTGGTTATTCTGCTAGTTATAAATAATTTATTTAGGAGTTAGGATTTTAATGAATTATATGTTTTGCAACCAATATAAAATACTACATGCTGTCTTGCATAAAATATATTTGTCAAAGTAGAAGTACTGTGAATATTTAAAATTTTGAATATTACCTTTAGATTATATTTTCTTATTTATGCATTCTCTTTTTTTAAAAACATAGGCTCCTGGTGGTCACGAACTCCAATGCGATTTTTGGAGTCTAATAGGAGATGCTCCATCCGGTGGAATTGATAATGCATTGAATGAGGTAATGGTGTTATGTCGACAAACATCTTGATACATTTTTGTTTTCCAATAATTTCTTTAGCTTTCACTTTTAGCTGTCACCCATCTTTATGGAAATAATATCAATTTCTCAATATTGATTTGTCCTAAATAAGTTTATATACTTAAATTGTAAATTTAAGATCATACAATACCAGTCAGACAATAACTTTTCTCTTGTTTGGATATGATGGAAGACATTAAGTTTGATATAATATTTTAATTATTTATGTTAAAACCTTAAAAAATAATCTAAATATGTATTTTTCTGATATTCTAAACTTAAGTGTTTTGATGCAACTATTTTAAAACTGAATGTGTCATTTATGTGTGTTAATTCAGATAAAATTGCTTGAATTAAATTGCTTTATTTCTGTGCTCATTTTGCTTATAGAGACATGTCACAGATTTATATCAGTGTTTTTACTGGAATTTTTTATATTGAGTGTTTTTTTTTGTCCTGTTATAGTTTCAATTTTCTATACTTTATTATTAATAAATTATTTTTCTTCTGTGTTTGTGACTATATTTAGAGCTGATTTGTGTTTTGTTAAAAAAATTTTCTTTTTTATTCAGAGTTTAGTTCAATGATTATGTAGAATTCTAAAATGTATTATTTCTTGAACAGGAATCTCATATTGATGTTCAACTAGACCAGCGTCATCTAATGTTAAGAGGTGAAATTGTAAGTGATGTCTTAATATTATTTGTATCGGATTATAATGTTAATCAGAACACAAAAAAGTCAGGATTGTTATTAAATCATGAAATTTATGGTACTGTTTCTAGAATTGAATAAATTTAAACATTAATTTGAGGAGGAAGGGGATAGGGAAATACACCAAGGCAAATCTTTACACTTTCAATATTTATTTATCAAACTTTATAAAAAATACTTAAAAAATAATTTAACCTCAAAACATTAATATTCTCTTTTTCATCAATGTCAAAATTTGCTTGTATGGAAATTTATAAGAATCCTATTAACAAGTTATAAAACATGGAAATCCCTTGCAATTCATTGTAAAAAAAATGTACAAAGAACAGTTGTCCAAACTGTCTTGTAAGCTCCTGTGTTGACCTCGTCATCTGACCATGGTTCAAAATTACGAGATGTTGTCTTTGATCTTTCCCTTTGGGTTTAATCCTTGACCATCACCAATAACCCTTTTTGTTGCTCGAGTGCAATGTCAATTCAACTACTTATCTACCAAATTGTCTTGTAAAAATACGGTGTTTCAACACCTTGGAAAATAAGATTACTTCTTGAATCTAGAATGTTACTTTACAAACTTTCCCTTTGCTTGTAGAGTAGCTTGTAATGTGCCTGTTATTTTCCGATTATTTTCTATTTAGGACTTAATAAAGGTCAGTTGTCCAAAGTTATTGGTAGAAGTTCTGAAGTTAATAAAAAAATACAAATTGCAATGTGTAAGATTATTGAAGAATTTCTGTGAAGACTAACTTTGGTCCATTGAATCTTAATTTTATAGCTGTTATGAAGTCAATGACTCACTGGTCCACCAGCAAATTGGGAAATTGCTGTTAGGCTGATGCTTCTAGGAGACCTTTACGTCTTAAAAAAATATTTAAGTAATGCTTTTCCAATTAGAAACCAATGGCATTTTAAACAAATTAAGTAAATCTATTGTCATAACCGAGAATAATAAGGATTCTGTGCTATAGTTGTAGCAATGTTGATAAACTCACTAAATTAAGTGACATAGGTGCACAATATGCTTCAGAAAAAAATAACAATGGTGATATGAGAAATTAAGAATTGGCCTCTTTAAAATTTGATATTTTACTTTTCAAAGTTTTGACATTCTAAGAAATTTTAAATATTTTAAAGTTCTGAAACCCTGAGACTGATAGATGATTACTTTCTAGATTTGATCATCCAAGCTGGTTCGCCACTATATGAAATTTATTTTATGTTGTGAACATTTAAACTCATTTTCTTTATTTTATGCTACATTTATTAGATCAATTTGTTTCTTTGATTTGTATATTTAATCTAATTTACCATATTGTCTTACAGCTGTCGAAAATCACTACTGTTAGGTCATATTTGATGACTGCTTTCAGAAGCCACTTCTTTCAGCACCGTTATATAGAAGTCAGTCCTCCCACACTTGTTCAATCACAAGTAGAAGGTGGCTCAACACTTTTTAAATTTGATTTCTTTGGACAAGAGGTATGTACTTAAAATTTTTTTTTAATCAGATAAATTTGTTTCAAATTCAATTTTATACCATCAAGCATTTAACAGCTAGAGCAATTAAAATATCATTTAAATGAGTTCTTAATGTGGTACATAAGCAAAACCAAGCAATTGCAAGTATTGAATCTATAAGAAATCAAAGTAAACTATATCCCTTGTAAATGACTGCTTGCTATCAGAGAACATATATTGTTTTAAAGCATGATAAAAGTTTTAAAAATTCATTAAAAAAAAGAGTTTTTTAAAAAACATTGATAAAGGGTGCTGACAACTTCAAAAGAATGAACAGGACAATTGTGTGTTCCATCAATTAACACAAACAATTGTTCAACATGACCTCCAGTTATGTATGGCCCAACTAGGTGGCTCAGGATGCCCATGACAGCTGAGTGCAACATGTCCGTATGGGTACCACATGTTGAATGGCATCTTTCAGTTTCACCAATGTGGAAGTGAAGAAATGGTATACAATGACACACAATTGAAGTACTCTCTTGACATGTTTGCTCTCAAAGCTGATATAGTTTGTCCACTCACACTTTTAAATTACTTAGTTTTATTTTTTAAATATAGATATAACAGATTACTTTTAACAATAAATAAATTCATCCAAGTATATTTTTTGTCCCTGTGCCAACTACGAGATAACTCTAACTAGATAAACACGACCATTCTTCACATGCACGCAAAACTCCTGCACATGTGATATGTTTTTTTCCATTAGTCTTACACAAATCATTGAAGAAGAATATGAGCAGTCAGTTTATAACATTTCCCAAGTGAATAAACCCCCCAAAAATTGAGTGGTTTTGAGAAATAAATTATTTATTTCAGTATGCCAAGAGTATTATTTAGTCCATTGCTTGTACACCATGCACCTAAATATTGCATATGTTTGCTACAGCAATACTCCTACTCAGTGATTTAGGTAAGGCGACCAGTAGCGAGTATTCTTGTAGTTGGTAGCGAACGTTTTAATAACCTCACAGAAATCTACCAGAATCCAGCCGATAGGGACTGCTGGGGCCAAGCGATCTGGCAGCCTCAACTGAAGGTAGTCAAAAGGAATGTCTCCACTCTATTGGCAAAGTGGTATGGTGCACCATCCTGCATGAAACTTACTGAAGACAGCTCACTTCTTTCATGTAATACAAGCATGATGTTCTGATGCAAAAGAGTGAGATACCACTGAGCAGTCACTGCATTTTCCAGACAGGTAATGGACAATGCTTTTCAAAGAAAGGACAATGAAAGAGGAGGTGAAGTCGCACCAAACTGTTACTGGTGTGAATGCAGTGGCTGTGTCATGGATCCGTTGTCTCCCATATGTGAGTGTTCTGCCTGTTATCTTCATGTAGTCCAAACTGGACTACACTCAGTTGGCAAAGTGGTACCATCCTGTATGAAATGTACTGAGGACAGCACACGTCTTTCATGTAATACAGCAGGGTGGTAACAGAACCGGGAAATCAGGGAATTCTCAGGGAACTTTTTAATTCTGGAAATATCAGGGAATTCTCAGGGAAAATTACCAAATTTCACAAAAAATCAGGGAATTTTTAAAATTTTTATGAAAACGGTAACTATTGTTGTTTGTTTAATATGAGCGATTACAAGTACTTTTGAGAATCGAATAAATAGTTTTCGCCGAAATTGTAATTCGAATAAAGAACACTGGCTTCGTAATTTTCGAACCCAGCGAAAACCGCCTCCGTGATTTTCGCTGCCGAAGCATCTCGTCGCCGTGAGGCCAGCGATACAACTTGTGGTATACAATCTTAAAATTTATGTAACTAATGATGTTTTTTTTTTGTGCATTAAAAGTTTATTTGTTTTTTATCGTCTGATGGAAAATCATTCCTCCGCGAAAAATGATAACGGAAACGAAGAAAAGGAATTTAAAATCTGTGATCTTCTATGCTGTTGCATTCAATAATAATTACATTTCATGAAATACATTTAAAAATATTCTAGATTGAATTTTAAATTTCGCCGCGACCCAAAAATTGCAAAATATTTGGACTACATGTGATGTCAGTGCCATAGATTCGTCAAGACTTTGCGTGCAGGAAACAAACAGGCAGACTGTCCTGACGAACAATTCCGTTTATAATATTAGAGATTCAAAATGATAATTTAACCTTTTGACTACAACTATGGATATAACAAGCCCGATTCTTCCTTGCGCGATTCTTATAACTTTCAATGCACAACTGCTCTAAAGGCCGTAGTCTAAATTATTTCTTGGCGCGATTCTTATAACTTTTAAGGTACAACTGATGTACTGGCCGTTGTTTAAATTCTTCCATGGGCATGATCACGGTACAACTGCTGTACCGCTGCCGTAGTCTAGGGCCCGGTTCACACATCCTATTTTTCAACGTGCGGCGCCGCTGCGGCACTGAAGTCTAACTATGCACACATAACCGTGAAATGACACAAGTACTCATTATGCGCCATTTGCCATAAATATTATACTGAAGAAAATGTGTTTATTTTGCTAGCTTTGTGTAAAAAAAGTATATTTGAAACACAAAATAGACGTTACTGGATCAACCATTTTTTATTAATTCAGACCGGACAAGCGTGTGCGGCGAGCTGCTGCGCCGTGGGGAACTGCGTTAGAAATTGCACGCACGGTGGACGTACGTCGCCGAAGGCATGTGTGCACTACTCCATTGGATCTAATCTAACTCAGACCGCAGTTGCTTTGCGTCGGCGGCGCCGTACGTTGAAAAACCGCTTAGGTCCGGTGCTAAACTTTTCCGGACCTAAACTTTTCGCTTGCCGAGGTTGCCATGGAAACCATAATAATCGCAATGCAGGTGGATTGCCTTAACATGCCCTAACTCGCTACTAGAAGTGCGCGAAAAAAAAAGCGCTCCAAGATCGTTGCCACCGCTTTAAACGTAGACTGAAGTTGTACCAATTTTTTTTATGTATATTTGCATTTGATTTTGATGTATATTTGTATAATGCAGGAACAGGTGTAAAAAGTTCATAATCAAAAATTTTTTTTTCAGTTTTTCAATTGCTATTGTTAGAGTTCCATTAAGGGTTCCAACCCTTACAATAGTAATTAATATATCTGATGAGAAAAAATACAAAATGTTTGTGGAGAATGATCCTTTTATCCCATCTGACCATAAATATTTAAAAATAGTGTCGTGTGGGTACTGTATATCGATACCAATTACGAGTCCAGACATTTCATAAGGGATTTGTAAAATCAGGGAAATTTTTGTCATACTATCATGGAAATCAGGGAAATATCAGGGAACTTTTTTTCGAGGATTTTGTTGCCTCCCTGTACAGGCATGACGTTCTGATGCAAAAGAGTGAGATAGAACCTGAGCAGTCACTGCTTTTTCCAGGCAGGTAATGGACAATGGTTTTTAAAGAAAGGACAATGAAAGAGGAGGTGAAGTCACATCAAACTGTTGTGTGGTGTGAATGCAGTGGCTGCGTCTTGTATCCACTAGGATCCATTGTTGCCATATAAATGTATATCCAGTATATATATGTATACACTGGAAAAAAGAAGGATGGGGGATTTGATTCAGCTTTTCAAGTTGGTAAAACAAGGGGACACAGAGGGCTTAAATTTCAATAGGGATAACAGAACAAGGGGCCATGGGTATAAATTGAATAAGACACATTTAAATTGGGATTTAAGGAAAAACTACTACTTAATAGGGTAATAGACAAATGGAACGCGTTTCCAGAAAATGTAGTTAATTCAAAGGGAGTGTACTAATTTAAGATACAATTGGAAAGTCAGTGGGAATTGGGGAATTCATAAACAAAGGACCAGCTTTGTTGGGCTTGAGCCTGTAGCTGGTCGTCAATATTTGTATATATGAGTGTTCTGCATGTTTACTTCATGCAGTCCAAAGTGGGCTTCATTCATTCATATTAAACAACCATTATGGTTCCATTTTCACTAGAGCCCTCTTGTACAATGGTTTACTTGGAGAATAATTCCATCTGAAATATACATACTAGTAATAACTCATGCAGTGACTGCAATTTGTATGGATACAGATGCAATATCCCATGAAGAATGCATCAAACCTATGACTCGGGTATGGGTATGCCCAATATCATTCCAGCTTCACATGCATGATTATGATTCTGCTGCTATATTATCCATTTCTATGGCAGTGTTGTACCCCTCCTTCAACGAAGGTCTTCCGCTCAGTGGACGGTCCTCCAACTGTCCCATTTCTATGGCAGTGTTGTACCCCTCCTTCAACGAAGGTCTTCCGCTTAGTGGACGGTCCTCCAACTGACCCATTTCTATGGCAGTGTTGTACCCCTCCTTCAACGAAGGTCTTCCGCTTAGTGGACGGTCCTCCAACTGACCCATTTCTATGGCAGTGTTGTACCCCTCCTTCAACGAAAATCTTCCGCTTAGTGGACGGTCCTCCAACTGTCCCATTTCTATGGCAGTGTTGTACCCCTCCTTCAACGAAGGTCTTCCGCTTAGTGGACGGTCCTCCAACTGACCCATTTCTATGGCAGTGTTGTACCCCTCCTTCAACGAAGGTCTTCCGCTTAGTGGACGGTCCTCCAACTGACCCATTTCTATGGCAGTGTTGTACCCCTCCTTCAACGAAGGTCTTCCGCTTAGTGGACGGTCCTCCAACTGACCCATTTCTATGGCAGTGTTGTACCCCTCCTTCAACGAAGGTCTTCCGCTTAGTGGACGGTCCTCCAACTGACCCATTTCTATGGCAGTGTTGTACCCCTCCTTCAAGGAAGGTCTTCTGCTTAGTGGACAGTCCTCCAACTGACCCATTTCTATGGCAGTGTTGTACCCCTCCTTCAAGGAAGGTCTTCCGCTTAGTGGACGGTCCTCCAACTGACCCATTTCTATGGCAGTGTTGTACCCCTCCTTCAATGAAGGTCTTCTGCTTAGTGGACAGTCCTCCAACTGACCCATTTCTATGGCAGTGTTGTACCCCTCCTTCAACGAAGGTCTTCCTCTTAGTGGACGGTCCTCCAACTGACCCATTTCTCTGAACTGTGACAAGCTTCAATGTCCCAGTGCATATGATAGGCCCTTTTCCTGTCTTGAGTCGTTTCTCTGAGAAATTTTCTCAATACAAGGACAAGAGATTCACTAAGACAATGCTTGATCTGGCAACAACATTCTCCCTATTACATGATGATGCTAAATTCAAATGAAAAATCTATGTGCATCCAGGTCTTTTATTGCAAACCCGATTTGCGCACATCTGCTGAATACCTTGCATGTTAGTGCCCATTGTCAGTGACTTTCTTAACTAAAAAGGTTTTCTAGCAAAAATATCTGACTAGCATCTGAACCCTTTCATTTAAACTGCACTCTATCATCAATTGTTCCTTTTTTTATGAATTTCAAAAGTATTTATGAAATTTTGATGTACTCTAAGAATGTATATAACCCCAAAATAATCATTTACTGAATTAATCATTGTATCTAAGTTTTAAAATATTTGTTTTATTACTTATTTGAACTCAGAATGATTTGTTTCCTTTCTAGGCATATTTGACTCAGTCTTCTCAATTGTATTTGGAAACCTTAATTTCATCTTTAGGTGATGTTTTCTGTATGACCATGTCGTATAGAGCTGAACAATCTAGAACGCGGCGACATTTAGCAGAGTAAGTTACTAAATCTTTATGTAAGTTCACTTTTTTTATTGAATGGTAAAATAAAGTAATCCGATGGCATTGGAGCATGCAAGTTCAAGCTCACACGTTATGTATTACTTTAAGATCAGTTACAGCCTCGAAGAAAAATAGTTTGCCACATCAATTACAAGCTCATTCTCGAATTATATCGATATTGTCAAATGATATCAATGATTATTGTCCCAGTTAGTCATAATTGCGACTTTCCCACTGGGTGTTCCTTCACAAATAACTGTTTGCCCCCTGCAATGTCAACTGCCAAAAAGTTCTATAATCTGGTATTGGAAGTACAATATATATATATAGATATATATTGTAAGGTTATAAATTTTTACAAAGTACAGTGTTATAATATCAAATTGTGTGCAATGGACTATCAACTGGAGAGTTCGAGTTCAACTAAAGACCTTCATGTACACAGGGGGGCTGGTGCATGTTTAATCTATTGTAGCCTCAAATGTCTTGTTATTTGCATAGCAAGGTGTAAAAAATTCAATTAACTGGATTTTTTAAAATTTAAATCAGATTTTTTAAATTTGTGTAGGCTTTATACTCTGTTTTTACAATAATTATATATAAATTTGTTAAATAAAAAATTGAGTTTGTGACATGGTCAATCAATATTTACTTAGCATTTGTTTAACTTTAAAATACAAGTTGACATCCTACATAGTTTCCCTTGAGTAAATTACATCATTATGTTAACAAATTTATCAGTAAGTGTAAGTGACAGACCTAAACTATAGTGTGAAAAGTAGAATAGAGGACAGAGAAATAATCACACTATAGTAAATTCTAATAAAACTGCCGATCAGCAATAATAAATGAATTTTCACTTACTTTTAATTCATATTGGATTCTC
Organism: Metellina segmentata; assembly: GCA_947359465.1. NCBI lineage: Eukaryota > Metazoa > Arthropoda > Arachnida > Araneae > Tetragnathidae > Metellina > Metellina segmentata. The sequence continues at coordinate 37,383,374 of OX375878.1, read as the reverse complement.
CTGCACACCACAAGAATAAGCTGACAAATGCCTCAAGAAACTTTACTTCCCACTTTTGTTTTTTTAGCTAATAAAATCTATCACCCCTTTAGTTTATAATTTTGAAACAAATTGTTGCATACTTCCTTTTAAGTGTTTATAGTATGAGTGCTGTTAATCAGGAATGCTTATACATTACTCTTTCTGGCATTTAGATTTATGATGTCATGTGTGTTTACATTACTGTGTCCAGTATATAGCATATTCTAATAAGTTACAACTGGCTGTTGCAATCTTTGATAATATGCAGTAATTCACCCAGTTCCCTCTGAGCTGGGTGTAGCCATTAGTGCTGAAATCACCATGAATGCAGAAAAATTAAAGTATTTGACCACTTATGTGATTATTCTGTGGTGCATTTACTTAGTTATAAAAATGTGTGATTAGTTGTGATTTAAATCAGTGATTTAAAAAAAAAATTGATTAAAATCTTGACACCCTGTTGCATGGTGTGTAAGTTTTGAGAGTGGAGTGCTAGCTCAAGTGTGACCTTGTTACCTAACCGTGGTTCAAAATTACACGGTGTGGCTTTGAATCTTTCCCTCCGGGTTTGATCCCGGACCGTCGCCAATTGCTCATTGTGTTGTTCCATTGTGTAAAATTCCTTAGAAGTCAATGACTGTTAAAGAATCAAAGTATCTTATTTTACCAGGGGATGTATAAGGAAATTATTAATCATAGCAAATGTCAATGTTTTGGTACTTCAACTTATTTATATTTACAATATTGAATTATGGCCTTCATTGATTTTATATTCTTTTAGACTAATGTATCCTTTTCATTTCTTTTATAGATACCTTCATGTAGAGGCTGAGTGCCCATTCATTACTTTTAATGATCTATTAGATCGATTAGAGACATTAATTTGTGATGTTGTGGATAGAGTTTTAAAATCACCTATAGGCTACCTTATTCATGAATTCAACCCAGTAAGTGAAATATATGATTATTTTTTTCTGTATATGAGCTGGTTCCTGTACATGAGCTGTTTATGCAGTTTTATTACTGCTATTTCGGATGGAAGCATGTTAATGTTTGTTTTTCCTTTTTATCAATTTTAAAAAGATGTATTATTTATTTGCTTTCACCAATTACAATTTTCAATGCATAAAATTTGGATACATAATTGCACATGTTCTAATGTGGAAATGTGTTTGTTATAGTTAGGAGAGATGCTATTTTCTTATTACAAAATTAAATTATAAATTATTATTATTATTTTTTTTTTACAACCTGCATTGTTATTTATGTACAGTGTAATTCCTCCTTGTATTCACTTTCAGATTTATTGCTCTTTTTTACTTGTCTAACGAAATTTTCAGTTTATGGAAGCAGAATTCTCACACTAAAGTAAATCTTGGAAATTTGCTGCTGAAAATCACTTGCTTTGAGCAGTTATCTTAACCTTTTCCCATGCTCATACAATATCAAGGCTTTTTACGATTATAAATCCCTCATTAAACTTGATTATATTGGCTACATACCTCTATAATCAAGTTAAGTGATTTAGATTCATTGTAGAACTTCTAAAGTAATATAATAAAACTATCAATGAGACCTCAATTGTGAGTAGATCTTTAGATCATCCTCACCGCGTGTGAAAGAAAATGTGATACTGATGCCAAGGAAAATTCACATGGTGTAGATACAGTTTATGGTCATAGAAGATTATACATGTGCACAGTTGCCAGCAGAGGGTTCAACTGATCCTTAGATGTAATGGGAGATTAATTGAGACTGAGAGATAATGTGACACTGAATTGGTAAAAATAATTTAAGTGTCCCAAAAGTGTAGATGAGAAGGAATTTCTATTTTAAAATATTGTACCAGATTATAGTTTGATTTAGAGAAAATTGTACTATCGATTTTGTTTTACATAATATCACCTTTGGATTTACGTAATTTTTAATTAAAATCAATTAATGTAATTTGTAATTTTTATGCCTTTTATTTCTACAATAAGTTTATTTCAATTCTTGCTAATCATTTCCCATAATGTATTGGGCTTTTTCTAGTCCCCAAAACACAATATACTGAAGGTTTACTGTTTTTAATTTTATTTAGCAAAGATTGTTTTTTGATAAGACTGACTTTTAAAAGGTAATATACCTATGAATGAAATGGAATTGGGATAAAAGAGTAGCAGCAATTTTTCTTTTATTTTAGTGACCTAAATGAATTGCAAACGTATTTATATTTTAATAATGTATTTTCATGAAAATTTCCTACTACAGTGAGCTTAAAAATTATGAGCTGTCTCTATTATTTTCTTGTGATGTTAAAGTGAAAATATGCTTAATTTGGAATTTTATTGATTGAATTTGTTTTTAAAACTTATCTGTAACAAAAATATTTTCATCTACATAAATATTTTTTAAAATTCAAAGATATCGATTTCTTATTAAAAAAAGTACCACGGATAAATTACCAATGCATGAAGATTGAATAAGCATTTTATATAAAATAAATAGCTGTTTTGTTTTTTAATATTGTACAATTTTCTTTCTCTTTAAGGATTTTAAACCACCCACAAAACCTTTCCGTCGAATTAATTACGCAGATGCTATTGTTTATTTAAAAGAAAACAACATAACTAAAGAAGATGGCTCTTTCTATGAATTTGGCGAAGACATTCCAGAAATGCCTGAACGTAAAATGACTGACAAAATAAATGAAGTGAGTGACAACTTAAATAATCAAGACTTGTTTATATTAAAATTTTTATCCACATTTATACTTGTACTTATTAAAGATATTTTTTCCAGCCAATTATGTTGTGTAGATTCCCTGCGGAAATTAAATCATTCTACATGAGCAGATGTCCTGAAGATCCCAGATTAACAGAATCAGTAAGTTTTTCTGTGTTTTCCTCAAAATGACATCAATAGTTATTCCCATTTCGTTATAGATATACCATAGGATTGCTTTAATTGACTCAATATTTTCTCAGTTTCAACTACATTCGAGTGAATAGTTCCCGATTTTCCTTCCTTTAATTTATACCTAAACGTTTCTAGTAGAATCTTTACAAAAATATGAGCTACACCTAATATATTTTCCTGATTCATTGGCTATTTAGATTCTTCCCTAATGTTGGTGGTTCTGGTAATAAATATGTATTGAGGGAAGTGGCATATCTTTGATATAGGAAAACAGAAAAATATCTGCAAAGAATGATTACATTTTGGGGCAAGCTGTGTGTGTGCAGTGAAACAACGAAACTTTGTCTAACAGAAAGTATATATATTAAATAAGGAATTTAGTGAATATCCTGAAAAGGCCCAAGCAAAACTTCACGTATAGTTGTGGTAAACAAAAATTCCCTAGGAAGGATACATTTTAGATACAGTCCTAATGAAAACACAGTTGATGCCCTCTATTTCAATATTACATGTGGATCATATTAATGTATATTTCAATCTGCTGTTTGCCATATGGGAAGGTTTTCAGTCTATTTGAATACTGGATTTCTGACTGTTTGGCAGTGATATTTGAAGGATTAACAAACTTTCTGTTTAAACCTTGAATGTATCATTTCTAAATGTTTAAAAATTTGATTATTTCATCCATTTTTGTCCTATGAACTTTTGCTATTGCTACTCAATGAAGTAGCACGTTATCAAAATTTTAGCATCCAAGTGCAAACATTTTGTTGCATTATAAAGGATTACAATATCTTCATTTAGCTTTTGGAATGATTACAAATATTAGGCCTCATTAAAAATTACTAAAAGCCAAATAATTTTTAGAACTTAATGACATGTACTAGATAAATTTACAATTTGTTAAAATTTTAAAAGATTGTATTAAATATAGGCTTAAGGAATTCATTAGAAATGTTTCCTGTGTATATGAAGTAATGCAAAATTAAGACTTAATTTTTGTTTCAGACCTTTTTATTCGATTACGTTAGGATAAAGTTACTATTTCTCACTATCCCCTATGAAACATCTTATCTTTGTTCATGAATGCTAAAAATTGTTGCAATTTATTTTTCAAATCTATCATATTACCTGAACATTCTATTACATTGTTTTCTAACCTGCTGTTTTAATGCTTGATATAATTTTCATTCTGTTTGATGTTCACCAAAACGTATTGTCTTTTTCAAATATTGCCATTCTATATACTCTGCCATCACATAAGTTATTATTCTATTTGTATTATCTTAGGTGGATGTACTTCTGCCAGGAGTGGGTGAAATTGTAGGTGGATCTATGAGGATTTGGAACTACGATGAATTACTGGAAGGATATAAAAGAGCTGGTATTGATCCCACCAATTATTATTGGTATACTGATCAGGTAATCGAAGTTTTATATAATTATTAAACAATGCTTAGTGAAAATAAGGATGTTTTGTTTATTATTATTGTTTTCTATTGTAATAAATAGTCCTGCTCCACCAAGTTGGCGTTTAAGTCATGTGGGTTGAACAAGTGTACTTGTTATATTGAGTGCATGAAGAGCTAACGAAGGTTCTTGTGTAACTTTTGTCCCTGAAGCTGTAGAGTCATACCATACGGGAATACCTGATGGGTGTTGCGCCAATAGTCATGGATTGTTTTCAAATTTTTACCATACATAGACATACTAGTGAAACATAGGTCTCAATTATTTAAATATTTTGTCCAAAATTAGCTAAGATATGGGAATTTAAAAATTGGTCAATTTTACAAATGTCTGCCATTGTGGATTTGCATCGCTGTCGAAAATGACCCCAACTGGAGAACTAATTGTTCAAATTTAGTAATGTTGGTACCAAATGGAAACTCTTTTTGTGAGCAGTGTATATCGACTACAAAAACAATGACAATCTTAAAATTAGGGGATTTTTTTACATGTAAATTGAAAAAAATAACCCTTTTTTTTTAAACTTGTAAAAATATTAACTAATTTGTATACTTTAATCTGAAAAAAAAATTGAGAGGTAAACTTTTTGGTTTCTAACTAAAAACTATTCTAATGATAGCACATATATTTCAAACTGGTGGTCATCGTACAAGGTAAAAAATGACCACAGCCTAAAAACAATGGTCAAATCAAATTCTATTTTCATAAAGTACTAATTTAAAGCAGGCTCGTTAACTAAAAATATCACTAGAATGTCAAATTACAGCCTATTGTAATCATCAATTAATTATATCACATGGTGTCTTTGGAAAAGTATATTAAGTTCTATTGAAGAAAAACTGTTTTTTATGTATTTAAGTTATTTTGAAAAAATACTTTGCAAAATTTAATGTCTTGTAATAATTACAATATTTCTGTTGAAATTTTTACATTTATGCATAGGACCCACTTTGGTTAAGAAAAATTATGCATATTTTCATTGAAAATTTGCTTGAAAAACTCGTTAGTTTATGTGTGCATCACTATATCATTATTCGAAAAGGACGGATTGAGTGTGGATATTGCTATCATGGCAGAATTTTCTGAAAATTCTATTGCATTATACATACACAAGATGCTATTCAAAACATTTCTTGGAAAAACGAACTGGCATACAACAGTTAATCTTTTCCTTGTATATATTAAGGATCATGTTCACATGAAATCTGTTCCTATGTGTTATGAGTTACAATTTAATTCATCACACATCAACATTTTGGACTTTTCCAAAGGTAATTAAACATTTGATCATACAAGTTCCACGAACTAAAGTACATAAAGTATTTCAGTGATTTCAGCAAACACAGTTTAATGAAGCTATTAATTTTGTCAAAAAAGATTATGGCTTAAAAGCTGATTGATATATTTTGCATCTTTTCATAGAAAATAAGCTTCTGAAAATATTGGCATCTTTGAAAGGAAGCCTTAAGCATCCATTCAAAGATGCAATATTAGATGATTTTGGTTATACAACCTTAGTAGAATTCATTAAAAATATCTAATTTTTTTTTTTTTTGCAAAATTAAAAATTGAAATTTTTAACAATCAATTGCAGATAGGTATGCTAAGGCAAATAACAAGAACAAGAACTAATTACAGTTTTACTTCAATAAACAAAATTCAGATATAGGTGTCCAGAGTTTGTTTCCTCAACAGCATTTGTTGCTTTCTTCCATGGAATTGGAGAAAACCATCTCATTACCTACATTCCAAAATGAACAATAATTTGGATGTGTGTGTGTGTGAAAAGTGCACTCTATATGTACACACTAGCCACTGTGTGGCTATCCCGGCGTTGCCCGTGGCCGTGGTGTAAGGCAGATCGGCAGATTTCAAATCCGTTGAAGATATATTCAATTAAAAAATTATTTATTTAAAGAAAATCATATTTTTAGGTATCAATCTATACTGAAATTTTCCGCAGATTTAAAATCCTTTGAAATCCGGTCTAGGAGATAGAAAAAAGAACTGTGACAATAGTTAAAAGATTTATCGTCTGCCTCTAAAAACATTCATCCGCGCAATATCAAAGGGGAAACGAATTAAATAATTTCTCTGTGTGCAAAATGAAAGCGGAAACGTAAAAATTAATTTTCTGAGCGTCCTCCGGGGCAATGAAAAAAACTTGAGATGGTTCCAAGGCTGACTGCAAGGTCCAGTGGGTAGAAAAGTCAAGATTGGGGTTATTCTTCCTTTGTGGAAGAAATGCGTTAAAGAACCAGGTGGAGAATAAAACTATTAAATTAATTTAAAAATCTTCTAGATTAAATTTTAAAATTTCGCAGTGACCCAAAAATTGCAAAACATTTGGACCACCTGTGCGCATTGCTGTGCCAAAGAATCGGCAGGATTTTGCAGCCGCGAAAAAAAAAAAGACAGACAAACACTTCTTTTTATAATATTAGAGATACAGAGCCTTTGGATGCATAGTGGATTCCTTATTAATAGCTAATAAAAATCTCATCTACCACAACTGGAACCAGAAGAACAAGTCATGCTGCTTGCCCTCCTTGTAAAAATCAATTAATCAAATTTTTGTTTCAAAACTACTAGACAAATTGTATCATGCAATAATACTTTTAACTTTATCATAATATTAACATACTGGCCCTTTTTATGCTCAATATTTGTTTTCTCAAAATTTCTAAGTAATGTGGTCAGTATTTGGTTCACATAGTTTGATCTTTAAAGACTATATATGTTTAAAACAATATTTTCCCAGTGCCCAGAAATTGTAATTTTATTTTATCAAATTAAAGCACACATGTGTAATTACATTTTCTACAAAGATTCTAAGGAAATATAAAAATATTTCAGTAATTTCAACTGTAATACATTTTGTATTATATTCAGCATGTTATTATTAATGTATAATAATATTATTTAGGGCTATGTTATGAGTATTTTTGTACAGTTAAGTTTAGAAATTGAGGAGTAAAAATTTCCTTTCAATTTTGAAACTATGTATCATAAGCATAATGTAAATGTAAAAACACAAATATTGTAATTTTGTTTAATATTATAAAACACATTACAATTGTGATATAGAATTTTTTTTTTAAATAAAAAAATAGTTGTTAATGGTATTTAATATGCTTTTCCAAAGACACTGATAAAATTAATTAAAAATTACAAAAGGCTGCAATTTGATGTTCTATTGATATTTTTACCTACAATGTGGCTCACATGCTTTGAATTAGTGCTTCATTAAAAGTCAAACTTCACCATTGCTTTTTTAAGCTATGTCATTTTTGCACTGTAAACTGACCAACTTTTTTTATACATATGCTATCATTAAAATAACTTTTTTACCTATGAACTTTTGTCAGATTAACGCGCATATGCTAGTTAATACTTCTACAACGTTTCAAATCAAATAGTAGGGTACGTTTTTCTCTAGCCCCTTAAAATAAGCTGTTTTTAAAAGTGATTTTTTTCACTTTATGTGTAAAAACTCCTCTAAAATGTAAAGTTGTCCTTTTTTTAGTAATTTGTATACACTTCTCGCATAAATGTCTTCCAATTTGTATCAACATTACTAAATTTGAACTATTAGTTCCCAAGTTAGTGTCCTTTGACATTGTGGCATATCCAAGATGGTTACCAGTTTTTAAAATCACCATTTTAAATTCTTGTATCTCAATTTATTTATTGCAGAATATTCAAATAATTGAGATCCATGCGTTTTACCGGCATGTCTTTATGAGGCTATTAGAGCAAGAGTGGCCAAATCCTAAAAGTTCTGAGAATTTTATTTGCATTTTACTTCTTTGAAATGCTTTGGTTCAAGTCTTCTAAATTCACAAAATAACTTATCTTTAATAATGTTATTGTTTTATTTATTGTTTATAATATTAATATTTTGTTTTGCTGCATTTTTTTTGATACATAGCGTCATATTCTATGTAAATTTCATGAAATAATCTTAAAAGTTAATTCAACCGAATATTAGTCTTGGTAATATTTAGTTATTGCAATTATTTGATGCGATTTATTTACTATCGTTCTAGTGGTAATGTAATAATTTGGTACATTTGTAAAAATATAAATTAAGAGTTTAAAAATGCATATTTTGATTATTTCCTAACCCGGCACATTAGTAAATCCCGCAATCTACATTGTGTCTGGCGCAAAACTTCTGAAAAAACTTCCTTCCTCGTTCTATGAAAACGGATAATTCAGTAATACGAAACTAAGTTTTTGTTCTTGTACGTACAATGTCAATTGTACAAAATTTTTAATGGTAATGTAAAAGTGAAACAGGGTGACCCCCTTCAAAAACCTTAATATTTTCTTTGCATTTCTGCGTCATTCCCTAGGCAACTTTAAAAAAATGTTCAAAGAGGCTGACTTCCACCTTTTGGCGGAACTCTTTCATGTCTGAATAGTTCATTCAAAAAAGCAATGGGACAACACGACAATGAAACATGGTTTAAGATCTTTACCCATGCCTTCAACTGTGGTCGGTCTGATATATATAACATGGTGTTAAAGCACGAAATACTGGCTTCATTCAGAATGGCGCACCTGCTGTGGAGGAAACTAGTCTGGAAAGTTACACAGTTATCTACTAGCTACAAGAAATCAAGGACTTTTCACCAAGTTCCGTAATTTTCAAGGGCCCCTAGTTTGTAAAAAAATTTAATGACTTTTCAAGGAAAGTGGGAATTTTGTTCTCACAATGTGTTCATCCACAATTATTTTTTCCAGTTCAATAATTTTAGGATTTGGAGGAATTTTTTCCATAGTTGTGCCAAAACTATTGAATCCTCTTTTCTTCCTTTCACAGGAAAGCCTCAAACATAGAAGTAACATAGTATCAATATGAACTTAACTCAATTACATTTCTTTCATAAAACACAGAAAATGCACCTAAAGTAGCCAAAATTTTACATAAAATTGAGTTTGAAGCCGCATATATAGATGTCACTCGCTGTTTTTCTGTCAGTGACTGCCCCTTCCTTGATCAGTCCGATTGTTTGAAGGTAGAATTCAATCACAAACATGAACAACAGCACATGAAATTTTTTGAATGCTTTGTAGTTAAGACATGTATTACTCCACATATTTATTCCTTGTTTTTCCTCAGCGCAAATCACTAGACCTTTAATAGTTGCAAACAGAGCCAGACTTTTAGCACAATAGTGCCATTTGATTTTTTTTTTCAAAATCAAAATGTGGCCTTGTCTTTACTTTCTGATTCAAGGTCCCTCTTCTGGAAACTAATGTAACACATGTGATCAAGTGGTACACTATATTACAGTGAACACAGGAATGCTATCTTGCAATTAATGATTTGTTATATGCAAATAAACATTGCACTATTTAAAAAATAAGTCCACTCCAAATATGTCTTAAATTAAACATGAAAACTGCAATCACTTAAATTGTTTTGTGACCTTTATTTAAGACCACATGATGGTAGACCTGCCAGAATTTTGTGTGTATTGAATATCGATTAATTTATATTTTTGCCTGCTAAACATTAACCAAGCAGTGAATTCTCGGAACCAGGATCTACCAAAGTATATCAGACTTATAAAAGCTACCATATACGACCAATTCCATTAAATAACTCCAATTATGATCCCCAATAACTAGTTTATAATAGGACCTTTAACTGTATAAAATAAATAATGTTTTATTAATTTAAATGCTTAATTTGCCCTTAACTGAATCCTTATTTATATTAAATTTTAAATGCTCTTAACCCTTCTTTGCATGATTTTTTCTTTATTGGTGAAATAAATCAAGGTGATATAATTCATGTTCAAAATTAAAGGAAAAATGGTTAAAAAAATCTTAGTATATATTTATAGTATAAATTTAGCAAAAAACAATATGATGGAAATTTCCATCATCATGCAAAGTTAGATCATTAGCTTAGTACTAAATAGAAATAAAAGAGGATATCATTGGATATTTTTTATTCTTTATGATAATTAGTGCATAGTGATGTAAAATTCTATCATGTGGTATTTTTAAATTAAACACAAACTTTTTCAGAAATTGCTCTAAAAATAACAGAAACACATGTTACAAACCTTTCTTCCACTCATTTTCACTTTTTTAGCAATAAAAACTCAAATATAATAAAACAAAATTAAAAACGAAATCATACGTTTATTGCAACTACAACGAACAGCGGAATGACAACTTCAAGCTCGTTTTACTGACAGTGACACTTGCTTATTTTTGACAGCTATGTTTTTTTTTATGCAATGGACATTAAAACTGTATCCAGACACGATCAACTTAAAGTGAACTTGTTCTTTTATGTAATTTTTTGGGCATTCAATGTTGTGATAGAAATTTCCACCATTATGCAAAGAAGGATGGATGCTCCAATGGATTCCATCGCATATCGGGGTGTATGGAAACGAGACAGCCGATGTACTCGCCAAGAATGGCTGTGATCTCCCTATGGACTGTTTGAATCGCCTCACTCCCACTGAGGTCCACTCCCTGGGAAAACAACGTTTGCTTTCCTTGTGGCGCCGTACGCCATCCCACCATTGGTATGCTGGCAATCACCCTGGACTCTCAATCACATGCTGTGGCCCTCGGCCTTTTCAATCGGCCATGGCCAGATTTCGAAGTGGCCATCTTAAAAGTATCAAATTTCAGAACGGGGAGAGAATTTTCCCTCCTTGTTCCTGTTCCCTACCTGCCAGTCCTGATCACCTTCTTCTCTGTCTTGGCGCTTCGTATAAGCAGCTGTTGGTTGATCAGGACTTTTTGCAGGTATATGGGGATCTGGCACGACGGGGCCTTCTGGACCTGGTGTAGGCTTTCCTACACCAGGGGGATGTGCAACAACAACAACAGGATTAAAGCAACTCAAGCAGTTGTACCAGGGGATAGAATCAATGACCTGTCTATAACCTTCAAAACCTCAGCATTGACAATACTTCGAAGGGAGACCACCAGATTACCCAGGGACTGGACGAATGTCTTAAATTTTGTACTAGATTAATTTTTCATGTTTATCAAACCCCATAGATAATAACTTTAAGCTAAATTTTTTTCTTTGATGCTAGTTTTTTTTTTAATTTAAATTTATTTCTTATTATGATTTGGAAACGAGCTGCTGTTGTACAACAGGCACTCTAAAAGTGATGCCCTGTCCTGAGAGCTCATTAATAATTTTAGTTTAATAGGAGTTGTAGTACAATATTTCTTAAGAACTTGGTGATACAATATTTCTTAAGAACTTGGTGATACAATATTTCTTAAAAGCTGCTGTTATACTACACTTAAATGTTTTGTTTTTGCTGTGTGCTAAGAAAAAGTTTTTAAATATTTCTTTGATTAACTGTTAAGAAACATTTTGGGTAGTGATTCAAATTTTTTTTTTAATTCCTGAATTTTATTAACTTTACAGACTGTGAAACTTTGTTGAATGTGTGATTAAATGATTTGAGATACTAAAAAGATTTCTACTTTCAGAGGAAATATGGAAGTTGTCCACATGGTGGTTTTGGATTGGGACTTGAAAGATTCCTCACCTGGCTGTTGAACAGATATCATATTCGAGATGCGTGTCTATATCCACGTTTTGTTGATCGATGTACTCCTTAAAATGTCTAACCCTCTGGACATTCCTCAAGTCTACCTTAAATTATTCATTTTTTCTGCTACAGAGCTTCATTCAATGGTGAAAAAGGCAGGGAATCTTCTGTCGTAGAAGGAAATATATAATCTTTTTTTTATACTCGCACAATAGTGCTTGACATCAAAATAAAGCTTGATACTAGAATCTGTCTCTCGTGTTTTGAATTAAAATACACTCTGAAAAATATCTAAATCCTAAGGTTATAAGCCGACCAACTGGTATAGTGGTTAAGGTGTTAGCCTCTAGATTGGAAGGTTCCTGGTTCGAATCCAGATCCGTGCATGGATATTTGTAAGCGTATATTGCAGAGGAGGCTGCTGCACCTTAAATCTGCATGGCCGAAAGTCCTCGTTGGGTTGGTTTGGAGGGTGGGGTGCCAGTTCGGGTGTTGCTTTGTCATCTGACCATGGTTGAAAATTACGAGGTGTTGTCCTCGAATCTTTCCTTTATTAGATTGATCCCGGACCGTCGTCAATAGCCCGTTGTGTTGCTCTAGTACGACATTAATTAAAGTTACCATTACCCAGAGAGCCGACCAACTGGTATAGTGGTTAAGGTGTTAGTCTCTAGATCGGAAGGTTCCTGGTTCGAATCCGGGTCTGGGCATGGATGTTTGTAAACGTATGGTGTAGAGGCGGCTGGTGCACCTTAAATCTGTCGTGGCCGAAAGTCCTCACGTTGGGTTGGCGTGGAAGTTTGGAGAGTGGGGTGCCAGCTCAGGTGTTGCTTCGTCATCTGACCGTGGTTCAAAATTACGAGGTGTTGTCCTCGGATCTTTCCCTTAAGGGACTGATCCCGGACCGTCATCAATAGCCCGTTGTGTTGCTCTAGTACGACGTTAACAAAAATTACCATTACCCAGAGTTGCCAACCCTCACGATTTTCCATCCATCTCGCGCTTTCCGGTTTTTCCTCAAAATTCTCCTGCTTTTTACGATTTCTCCCGCTTTTCTCCTTATTTTTCAATACCTCGAAAAACCTCAGGAACGAATCAACTGGTAATATAAAAGGATCTTTCTGGGATGAGATTCTTCCAACTTTTCTTAATTTTTTGACAAAATGACAGAATTTTATCATTTTTTTAAAGAAAAATTCCGATTTTTGCCTTTTTTTTGTCTTTTATAAACGTAAAATGCACCAAATGAGACACATCTCACCAACATTGCCCTCCTAAATTTTGCCAAGTTGATAAGTCTTGCAAATTCTACTTTGAAAAGAATCCTTCGTGAGAAGCTTATTAGTTTGATGGCAAACCTGGAGAACTTGGATTTTGAACTAGTTAGCGTACGTTGTTGCTATACATTTTGTTATGTAGTGTCCGTGATACGTCATGATGCTGCGGAAAAGGTATAAATGAAATATTTTAAGTTGATCAGATTTTAATGTGACTTTTCTTTCAACTGGAAAATAAGATGCTAGTTTATTTCGTCTTTTATGGCTATCTCGGCAAGCAGAAAGTTTAAATTTTCATTTTGAATATTCTAGAAAGTAATTTCAAAATCCGTTATAACTTCTTTCTTTGACGACTTTAGAAAATAAGAGTCGTATCTCTTCTATACAGTGACTCCACTGCCAATTTAATTGTTTTGATTCTAAATGTACTTTTTAACTTTTGCACGTTTCCTTCCTTCGCAAAAAATATTGATAGTTTAATTTGTTATTTTTGCTTAATGAACGATTTTGCGACTTTAAAGTTGGGTTTGAATAATCTGTTATTTAATTAAAAAAAATTTGGGTTTATCCTATCATTTCCGGATTTGATAGATATTGCTGGATCTGGTAGGTAGCTAAATGATGCCGGATCGGATTGCAATCCCTAACTGCAACTATTTTTTGTAACGGAAATTTTCAAAATGATGCTTCTTTTAAGAACAATATTTGATTTAATATGTTGATTGTTTTAATACGTTAAAATTAAAAACTCGTACTATCCAAGAAGTAATTTAAGTTTTATTTGATTTAATTAGAATATTTACGGAAAAATATAAGCCGACGGAAATTGATTAGAGATTTCGAAAATAGATTGTAGATTTAAACTGAATTAAGTATTTTTTTTTATTTACCACAGTGGTACAGCTTCAGCCTACGTTTATAGTGGTGGCAACGGCCTTGGCGCTTTTTTTGTCGCACTTAAGTCGCTAAGTTAAGAATTTTTTCAGATGAACGTCAGTTTAATGGATTTTGAAAGAACTTTCTAGAATATTCACAATGAAAATTTTAAACTTTTCGCTTGCCGAGGTTGTTTTTAAATCCACAATAAACGTAACACAGATGGGTTTCCTTATACTGTCATTCGCTTCTAGAAGTGCACCAAAAAAAAGGCGCCAAGACCGTTGCCACCGCTATAAACGTAGACTGAAGATGTTCCTTACAGCTGTTAAAAATTTAATTCCATTCTACCTTTATTTGATGCACCAAATACGTTATTACAATCTAGGATGCCATTAATTCATGTATTGATGCCTTTAATTTCTGATTTGTTCAGGAATATTTTGTCCAAATTTGTGAAGGCTTCAGTAATTTTATCAGCATATTCTGTTTTTCAAGTTGAGTATAATAAAACAAGTAATCAAATATGTGGTAAGATCTGCAACTACGAAAATATTACCAAGAACTTGCAGAGAAGGATAAAAAAATTTTTTTTTCATGTACAGCAGTATTTTTGTAAAGTAAGTGATTACATCCTACACAAATTTTCTATTAAAGATGAAATTATTATGCATGCTGAAGTTACAGATGTTTCGAAATTTCAAGAGGCATCCTTTTCCTTTTTGAATTTTTTTTTTAAAGATTTCCATCCATTCATTGAATTAGTGTTTGGAGAAGTAGATTTGGATAAATCAATAAATTTATTAGAATCACAGTTTTGTTCTCTACAATTAGAAAACTTAGAAGATGTGAGAAAAAAAAACCTTAACAATTGACACTCAGTGGTGCTCAATTGAAAGAATAAAGAACCTGGATGGAATTTGGAAGTTTAAAAAGCTGTCAAAGGTTAACTCTTCTGACTATTCCACACAGCAATGCTGAGTGTGAAAGAATTTTTAGTATAGTTAATAAAACTATAGAAACAAGTTCCGTTCAAATATGAATGATGTTACATTAGAAAAATCTTCATTGCTAAAGTTAGTCTTCAAGGTTGTTGCCATGAGCAAAAGTTTTAGGCTTTAAAAAAAAAAGCAAAATCTATTACTAGAGTAGAGAGTTTTGCAACACATTGGAAAAATTTAGTTTATATTTAAGTGGAAAATATAAGAGTGTTGCATTCATTTTTTACTATATTGCATTTAAACATGAATATATTTGTTTCTAATAGGTTATTAGTCTTAATTGTTAATTATGTTTATCCTATTCATTCGTGCATGACTATTTTAAATTAAAAAATTTTTATCATTAAAACATCTATATTTGTTTTGTTGGTTTGGTGCTAATGGAAATGTACAAGCTTTTCTATGGAAGTGTTTTTTTTTTTTTTTTTTTTGGGGGGGGGTGAAATGTCGATAGAATTTCTCCTGATTTTTGACTTTAGAAGGTTGCCAACTCTGCTATTACCTAAGGTTATAAATTTTAGATATTTGCTTATAATAACCCCTTGATAATTACGTTTAGAGGAGATAGAAACAAGTGCAATATGTTTTGAGGGAAATGTTATAGTGAGGGTCAATAAATACTTATAAAAATGAAAAAGCTCATTACACATTAAATTATATGTATACATTTCTGCTTCTACAATACTATCATACCATAGCTCAAATTTTGCCCTAGGTACATCGTACACTTCAGACATCTGTAAGGTGTTCTGTATTTAAGAGAAATGGTAAATCTATTTAAAGTCTATTGTTCCTTTAAAAATCTCCCAATCCTCAGGCTGATTCTGTGTTGTTCCTCTTACCAATTTCCAGTGAAGTAGAGTTGAAAATATTCATTTTGTATCCAGGAAAAGGTTCAACTGATTTTAAGATGTAAATCTTAAAATCAGTTGAACCTTTTCCTGATGACATATTCTCTCTGGTTTCTTAGAAAAGCAATAAATATTGGTTTCCAAGCATTCAAGATAATCGTTTTTTTGATAGACATTTTGAATATAGGTATTTACATTTACTCTGCATTTCTTTTAGAATCCAATAATTACCCCTTCCAAATACGACATAATGAGGAATTAGTGTATTTTGTAAATTTGTCAAAAATTTAACTTGGTTGGAATGATTTGGATTACTTAGACCCCTTTGATATTAGGCATAGTGTGTTTATAGAACTGTGAATTTGGGTTTATTTCACTTAGAAAGGCTGGAATGAGCTGAACACTCCAGGTAATATTCATTATTTTACCTACCAAACAAAAATTGGAGAAAAAAAATGCATGGAAATATGTTCACTAATAACCATCGCTTATGGCCCCATGTAGTGGCCTATGATTAGCAATCCGGTGCCTGCCGTAATTATATATATATATATATATATATATATATATATATATATATATATATATAATTTCAAGAACACAAGAATTTCTAAAAAAATGTAACAAAATTAATAAAAAATGAAGAAATGTTGGTGGATCAGGTCGTCATCAGGGAGGAGCCTGACCCAAACAACATAAAATGGTGTTTTCTACATATGAGCAGCATTAGGCTGAAAAAATTGCTCATACACTCCCCCAAACACCACCAAAAATCAAGTAAAACAAAAACAGAACAAAATACCAAAACAGAGCAGTTCCACCAACATTTCTTCATTTTTTAAGATTTTTGTTACACTTTTTTAGAAATTCTTGTGTTCTTGAAATTATATTGCTTACCATGCTATGTCTGCAGCTTCAGCGCGCTTGCATGGGTAGTTTCGGTTTCTGGTTAATGCACCCCGGCTGTTTGGTTATTTTTTGTTATTTTGTATATTTTATGTTGTTATTATATATATATATATATATACTGCTGTTTGTAAAAAATGCAACACCTTGAAGGAGTCATCAGAATTAAATGACATTTAATACACAAACGCCTTGGATTACTACCAAAAAAAATGAATAAATTTTCAAATCAAAAAAACAATATCAAGTGTCCGAAATCAGTATTTGGTGTAGCCACCACGCGCTGCAATAAGTGCTGCTATACGACGCAGATGTTGAATATCTGCTTGTGGAAGAGAATTCCATATTGTTTGTATGCGCACCCAAAGTTCGTCTTTTGAAGCTGTAGGACGCGCATCACGAGCGAGACGCCGACCAACCAAATCCCACACGTGCTCAATAGGCGACATATCCGGCGAATAAGCAGGCCAAGGAAGCAGTTGCACGTGTTGGGCTGAAAAGAAGTCTTGAACATTCCTTGCAACATGTGGGCGTGCATTATCCTGTTGAAAGATAGCTCCAGATATGCCTTGAAGGAAGTGAACGACTTCGGGCTCTAGCACTTCACGGACGTACCTGTTGCTATTCAGATTACTCTCAATTCGTAGCAGCTGAGATCGTCCATGATACAAAATCGCACTCCAGACCATAACTCCGGGGGTTCGACCACTTCGGCTACTATGACGTTCGATAACGCACTCTGGAAGGCAGCGTTCACCGGCATAGCGAATGCGGCCATCATAGTTCCACAAATTAAAGCGGTATTCGTCAGAAAAGACAACTTGTTGCCAATCAGCCCGCCAGGCTCAGAGCTCATGAGCCCATTGCAGACGCAGCCGTCGATGGTTTGGCGTGAGGAGGATCCTGTTAAAGGAATCCTTGCACGTAGTCCACGGTGCAGCAGACGTCGGCGAATTGACGAAGCCAACATTAGTACACCTGTAGCAGTAGACAAAAGTGCTGCCAACTGCCTGGAGGAAGCTGTACGGTCATTTACCTCCAGGTGTCTATCATCGCGCGAAGTGATGCAAAAAACCCGGGAATTTTGGAAGAGGGGAATAAACACGGGAATTTTGGGGAATAAATCCGGAACTTTGGGGAACATTGGGAATAAACTAAACCAACCATTTTTTCACATTGTGTGACTTCTTTTGGTATGATGCTAAGCAAAACTATAAAGAGAAAACCCCATATATATATAAAACTACAACCTGGAAAATTGTTTCAATAAAATTTAAATTTTCTTTTATGGGGGAAAATATCGTTTTTTTTTTGTATAAACAACATCATCATTTATATCCAAATCCAGATGAATGTTGATGTGATGGTTTTGTTGCGAGACCTAGCAGCAAAAAATAAGATGAATGTTTGCATCAAAAACAATACTTTTGTAAACATTTCATATTATCTTTATATAAAGCAGTTACAATTTACTCTCTACTTTACTGATGATTCAATTTGGCACCGGCACTTGTAAGCCTTTTATTAGGGATTAATAGCTGAAAAATAATGCACACAATAACAAGAGGATCTATTTGTAGATTCTGATAGTCCTGGATCCATATACATAGTTTCAACGTCCGTTATCACCTCTTGGGATACCACAATAACTGAAGGTTCATCGGCATCTGCCAAAGAATATATAGGAAAGGACATTATTTGGGTTTTTTTAACGCATTTTTCTAAATGCTTTGCCAGATACTTCTTGTGGCAATACCTGCATTTAGCAGTCTTTTTATTGCCATGACCAAACTCTGATGTGTAATGACTCCACACTGTTGAAGTTGGTCTTACCATTATCTGGAACACAAATCATCCCAATAGTATGAAATAGAACACTAAATTAAATTTGAAATGCTTGAGTTCCCAACTAAAAGTTTTTTTTTTATCCTACGCCCAGCTCAAGGGCTTTCGGCCATACGCTGTCTTGCCGTTCAATATAGCGAACAAAGTCCTTGAGGAGAAGTATCCCTGGTGTCAAAGGTACAAAACATAGCAGGTTAAAATTCACTAAGATGCTCTTAGTATTGCATTATAAGTATTACTTATGTAGATTGATCTCAACTCATGAAATTCAATGTTTCTAGTTCATGCATGAAACTGTTGAGTAAAAATACCAAAATCTAAATTTAAAAACAAAATGCTCAGAATTCCAATAAATATCAAATTAGATTTTTAAATTTCCAACTATTCTTATACATAGTAAAAACCTGATTTTATGTTGGGAAGATAGCTTTATCATTTGCTAATTAAAGTTTTAAAATTAGAATATAATCACATTCAAAGGGCTAGTCAAAGAAACTTATTAATTCACTGGGATATCAATTTGCATAAAACGATGACAAAATAAATAGGAAACAGCCAATCCAGAGAATTATTCAAAAATTCAGAATATATAGTCAGAACTATGCAAAGGTTTGAATGCACACAAGGGTTCACTTAAAAAGTTTGTTTTTATGGCTAATTGACAAAAAAGATTTAGCTCAAAAATATTGTTTTCGCATGCGCCTATTAGTACTAGTAATATCCACAAAATCTCATTAATATTTACCTTTCAATTTTTGTAAATTGCAAGATGACAAAATTTAGGCATAAATGATATTCTATTTCTTTAAGACGAAAATTTTCTAAAATTGAAATGGTCAATGCAAACAGTTGCTAGAGCCCACCAAAAGAGTACACGTTTGAAGTTGCTGTTATGAACTAGTAAGGAGTTTCTAAAAATATTATTGTCTTAAAATTTTCCAGACAAAACATTACAAATTTTCAAAATTCCCGAAATTTCAAAATTCTTGGAAGTTTTCAAAATTTCCTTCCCAAAAAACCGGGTTTTTTCCACCCTTTGCAACACTGATCGCGCGTCACCTTCCGGCGTCCACACCCATTTTTTGGTGTTGTCAGGTGCTCGTCGGTCCACTGCTTCTAAATTAGGAGTATAGGATATTTTATATATCATATAGTTACATTCTTTTTGTGCATTTATTTCCATATTGAACCTCTACTAAATTTCCCAAGTGGAATTTGTCCTTAGTCCAATGAAAACTATTATCAAAGCTGCTGCTCAGTTCAAAAGTGTCCATCGGATAAAAATTTTTTTGAATTATGACTTCCTTTCCCTAAACCACTTTTTAGGTGTCTATTTTAGGAACGTCGTGGAGGACCAATCTAAATGGTATACCCAACTAACAGTGGCATGTGCATGTAATTAACACTTCAAATCACAGCGGGGTGATGTGCTTAGTACAAGGCTCGAAATACACTGTGCATATGAAAATAAAATTGTGCACCTAATTTTTTCCCCTCTAGGTGCACGCAGTGCACCAAAAGTTTACAAAAAAAGAGGGGAACGTGTTTTATGTTATTTTGATGTTTGAACGAAATATTAGTATCGACCTCTCTCTCTAAAGGAATGTAATTAAAATTCATAGATACACAAAATCGCTAGGCCGTAACGAGCTTATACAGGAGGAAAATTTACTTGTACCAATGCCACCAGAACTTTCCGATAATCGAAACATTTTCCAGATGGCTGTTGAAGCGACAGCAGTGCGCCGGAGACCTTGCAAAAGAGAAAGTTTTAATAGAAACGACTCATAATCTAACTACGTAGTTTGCAGATTGAAAACAGATTTAAATCTATTGTTAAGGATCCACTTTTGTCTGCTTTTGCTGCCTTCGAGCAATTATTGGCCAAACAATGAAGAAACAGAGCTATGGGGACGAAGAAATTGAGAATTTATGTGTGCATTTTCAAATTCCATTAGAAGAAAATAGTTTTAATAAAATTAAGGCGATGATCCAATATAAAATGTTAAAAAACATGTGAAGGTCATGTAAGAAAACCGAAAGAGTGTTCACAAAAACGAAAAGAATGTTCACAAATTCCAGATTTATGGCAGAAAGTTATATCAGATGATGATGTAAGATATAAAGATATTCTCGGTGGCATACAAATTGGATTTGTGATTCACATTAATACAGCTAAGTGTGAGGAGGGGAGGGGGGTTCTCGTTAATGGGACGTGAAAATTGCTTGATCTAATGCGTATTAATCTAGGTGTAGATACTTTAAATCCAGAAAATGCTGAGCTGCAATAGAGGAAAAATACTAAAAGAAGGATGGACACTAAACCTTATGAGAAAAAATCTGCCAAAAACGTAGACGTTCTGACGTGATGACTGAATATTTGTAAGTAATATTTTCGCAGATAAAAAAAAATGTTTAAATATTTTTATTTACTATCTACTACTCTAACCTATCTAAAACCTATAACCAACTTATCTACAACCTATATACAACTAATAAAGTAGTTTACATTACATTAATACTCTTATATTACGTTTTTTAAATGTGCACCTGATTTTAAAACTTATGTGCACCTGTAATAAAAAATCTATTTCAAGGCCTAGCTTAGCAATTGTTACGGCAATAAATTTGAATTAACTAGAATGTGCCTCACACATTCGTATACCATAATAATCCAAACCTACAGGCAGTTAGAACTGACTGAGCCACCACATGTATTTCCTACATAAACAGTGAAAGGAAGAGCAGGATTTTTTACAATAACATCTACCACATTGGGGTCGCAGTAGCCCTTTGGGAAGAGTAAACATACAGTTCACGGTTCATCCCCTCAGGATTGATCCCGAACTGTCGCCAGTAACCTGTAGAGCGCCTATATAATAAGAGTGGCGACATACGGGAAACATTTTCTGATTGGCTTAGAGACATTTTCTACCGCCCGAGGCGGTTTTTTCCAAGCTCCTGTGTGTACGAGAAAAATGTGTGTAGATTAAATTTAGAAGAAAATATTGCTTTTTCGTGTTCTAGAATGTTTATTTATTATTATTTTAGTGTTTTGTCAGTATAAATTTGAATACTTTTTAAGTAAATAGCTTTTTTTGAACAACATGGTGTTTCCCGCTACTTTGGCGATGTAAACATCGCGCCAAAGGCAGTTAGCATGTTTTAAACTTTTGAGAATGCGTTGTTTCTTTAGCTGTTCCCTTATAAAAGGTTTACAATAGCCTATGCCGAATTGAATCATCAGTAAAGCATAGAGTAAATTGTAGCCATGCTTTAAATGAAAAGAATAAAAGAGAAATGTTTATAAAACAAAAGTGTTATTTTTGATGCAAACTTTCATCTTTATTTTGCTGCTAGGTCTCGGAACAAAACCACCTCTTCAACATTAATCAATGGATTTGGATATAAATGCGTACAAATGCTGTTAACTATTTTTTATCTTGAGATTACTCTTGTATGTTTAGGCCAATATTTGCTCATAATTTAGTTTCAATCTGTTAATTCTTTTTTTTTTCTTCATCTGAAAATGTGATAGATTTTTTTACAAATGTGTACTGATGGTGTTGACTATTTTTGAAATTACATATTTTTGACTTGTATAAATGAATGAAACTTAAAACAAAAAATTAAATTTAAGTGGATTAAAATTTTGTGTCATGCATTAAAAAGGTCATATAATAATGTTCAGAATCTTTTCTGGTTTGGTTAATGTGAGGAAAGGATTAATCACACTAAAGAAAAACTGCATGTGTTGAACAATTGGTTGAAAGAAAGTTTTATTTTAAGGAACTATCCATTAATATTAGGACATTTAAAATCTATTTTTATTTAATATTATAAAATTAATACGTAAACTTCTATCACACAGCATGGAAATAATTTAAAGAATTTTTTTTTCTGAAGTGCCTGAGAGAGACAACACATCAGATCCTATTTTATTTAACACTGAAGTTATAAGCTTAATTTTTTTTTTCTTTAGCTTGTTAATATTCACGAAAACAATTTCAATAAGTTGTGAGCATAAAATTTTCGGGACATAAACACTATCGCCAAAAGAAAGAGTGAGGAGGAAATGTGGGAAACCGATGGAAGAAACATATTCACCCTGCAACCTTCTTGTGGACGATTCTGGTAGAAAAATGGCTGTCGCGCATGTGCATTGGTCCAAATTTGGTCCCTTGTCGCCACACCTATTATATAGGCACTCTAGTAGCCTGTTGTATTGCTCCAGTGCGATGTCAATTACCATCTACGACATATCGTTAGCTTAGACCAGGAACGTGGACCACAAAATTTTTACTCTGTTGTTTGAAGAGTTTTTGGTTCAAAAATACATTTTTTTTTTGTGTAATGTATCTTTTGAACATATAATGTTTTGCACATGAAAATAAGCATTTGAATGAGTTTGCCCTCAGCCAATAATATATTTGGTTTTGGAATGTAGTTTAAATGCAACGCTCTGCATTTATTTTATTTATGTTTACCTTAAATATCTTAATTTGATCGTTTTGGTATAAATTGGTAAACTATCTAAATAATGTGTTTCAAAATATAACCGATTTAAACATTTGAATAGAAATATCTTTTCCGATCTGAAAATAGTGTAGTATAGCAACTTATCAGGCTAATTATATAAAAATCAAATCTTAAAAAAATATATATTTGCAGATAAGAAAGAAAACGGTTCATATCTTCAAACGGACAACAGCAGAACGATTGCCCTCTCGTTTAACAGAAATAAGAGCACATGCGCAGAAGACAGCGCGATCATTGGAAACAGCTTGTTCCGTTCGGGAAGAAGAAAATCGGGTTTTTTGTTCTGTTGCGCGCAGCAGTAAGAATCTTTGAATTTTTTAGTAGGAACAAAAAATTGTACTGCAATATTCATGTTTAATAACTAAGACATCAATGGTGATGCATTTCGAAACTCAAACTGTATTGTTGCAAAAAAGTGCTTTTAGGGAATATTTTTGGTGAGAAAGAAAAGGTACTTAATATTTTTTTAAAATTGAACTGGGTAAAAAATTATTGAAAATTTAAGGAGTGATCAGAAATAGTTGTATTTTGTTTTTTGCTGAAGTTGGAACAAAAGTTTTTCTTTATCCGCGCGCGCGATATCCGAAATAAAAATGGATATTGGAACTTGTGATTTCTTTAACAATCTAATCCTATTAGAAATGAAACACATAATGTTTCTTTTCTTGAAACAGCACCTTTTTCAGAATATCTTAAATATAACGTCAAAGAATTTGTTCTGGCATTTTGCTTACTCGGTGATAAATAACCCCGAATACGTGCTCTTTCGACTACGCGATTCATTCAATTTAACAACAGTGGAAACGTAAACATTGGGGATAAGAAAGTCCAGCTTAATTTATTAACGTCTTCTTCATAGCGTTTTTCTGGATTGACAGGTCAAATTAGGGATGTTAAGCGAATCACAGAACTGTTAGTCATAGTTCTTGCCTGTTATTGCAATATCGAAATAAGAGTAATTTGGTATCAGTGAGTGTTAGAACTGGTTGAAAGTATCGTCGATTCGGTAACAGTGATGACGTATATATTGATACTGCTACTGCTACCGGTAGTAGTGAAAACTGGGGATCTGATTTGGTAGGGGTGACAGCTGGTTAATAGCGATTTTCAAGACGGATTCGGGTTTCTCTAGAGCAGAGGTTCTCAAACTTTTTCACACACGGAGCACCTTTGAAATTGGAAATTCAACGCGGAGCACTAAGTTTTATATCGCAGCTATATACTGTATTTAGTAAATAGAACGACAAAATAGCATTGACGCTACAAGGTAGTTTCGTCATTTAAGCATGCAGGACATTAAATTTCACCGTTTTATTTTTTTCTGCACTAATTTCCCATTGCACGGAATACACACATGAAGAAAAAAAAACATTTGAAAATAAATTCAAGGCAAATATCGCAGATCCACAATTTGTTATTTTATTAATTTCGCGAAATTACATTTCTTGCAAATTTTTACTTGGCTTCGTGAAACATAAGTTTAATGAGAAGAATGAGGCTGTTTTGATTTGCACAATGAGATTATATCTGGCTGAATTTCGGATTGTTGTAACTGAATATCTTGATCGGCATTGAGACGTAATCTGTATTTTGTTTTAGTAGCGGCGTATGCGGAGAATCCTGTTTCGCATAAATAAGTGGTTGCGAAGGGCAGGAGAATAAGTTTCGCTTTCTGTGATACGATTTTAAATTCATCTTTTAGCGTACACCAAAAATCTCAGATTGATTTCTCAGTTTCAAACTTTTATCTTATCGCTGTATCTGATGTCAAATCAAGCAAGCATTCATATTCCTGTGATGTCAGAGAGGATGTTTTTTTTTTGGATATAGAGTATGGTGTTGAAACCCTAACGTTTTCTTTTATGTTTTCATGCAATTATTTTGGAAAATAAGAGTTCAGAGTATCAATCAAACGCAAGAGATGAACTTCAAACTCGTTTAAGATATCCGCAGGAATGTCTGATTTTAGTTCTTCTCCAAATCGTTTTATTAGCGGTAAACAATTTAGGCTTCCGTGTTTGGTTGACTTTACACCCAATACTTCAGTTTATTTTTAAATCCTTCTTATTTATCAGTTCAATCAAAAACAATTACTACTTTTCCTTGAAGTGAGACACATAAATCATTAATTTTTGTTTGTTGTTGTTTCTAATCCTCAGTGTCTGACGTAGTCAGACAAGGTCCATAAGTCCATTGACTCCCAGAAAATCAAGCACTATCAGGAGGTCATAGTAGATATCCTCTCTAGAGAAGCCCATGCATTCCAAGATGTGCTCAGCAGTGGCCGACTGGGCAAGATACTTGGTACATGTGGCGATTACACTCATTAACTTTTGTAAAACTATCTGTTAAATACGCCAATTTCATTAGCCAATGATCATCACACAACTTCTCTCTCAAAGCAAAATCATTGTCACTCATGATGGTTCTGACTTCATTCCTTAGTTAAAAGAGACGTATTAAACTTTTACCACAGGAGATCCACCTTATTTCTGTGTGAAGATATAAAAACGTATGCAGACTCCTCATGTCATCACATAACATTTTGAACAACCTTATAATCTTAGGACGTGATTTTATAAAATTTATTATTTTAACAGTTTCGTCCAGCATTTTAAAAAAAGGTAGCATTTTCTTCATTGCAAGAGCATGTCGGTGAAGTACGCAGTGGCTACTGCTGCACCCCTTGGTCTTTTCTTTTAGTTTTGCAATTGCACCAGACACCTTACCAGTCATAACTTTCGCTCTATCTGCGATCTGTGCACACATCAACACAGTTATCCCATGAGATATTATTCTCCGCGTAAAATTAATCTAATAATTTAAATGTTTCACTGCCACTTGTGGTAGTCGATAATAGCTTGCAGAGAAGTAAATCCTATTGGAAAAGAGTCAAAATATGGATAACGCACAAATTCCATAAGAATTGCCAAACCAGCAACATCGGTTGATTCATCCATTTGAAGCTAAAATTTAGTGGTATTTATACGAGAAATTAAAGTAACTTTCACATTCTTTGCTAAGTCCCCGATTCGTCGCGAGATTGTGTCATTTGACAAAGGAATTGTATTACTTTTGAAGCCTTTTCTTCAAACATGCATTCGATAATGTTTTTTACGCAAGACTTGATAAGGTTTTCAGTAACAGTATGGGCTTCGCTAGCTTGAGCAATTCGGTAACTGACTAAGTAAGATGCCATCAAAGCTTTACGTTGACAGTTTTTGAATGATACGATATACATTTCTGGACTTTCTTAGTTCAATATACTTCCTTCTGAAAAAATCAGTTGGTTTATTCTTGTTTTCTGGATGGACCCCCTCGAAATGACGATGCATTTTTGCTGGAAACATTGAACTGTTTGGCAAGACTTTGCCACAAATTACGAGATGAGGTTTATTATAGGTGGTCTCGGAGAACTCAATATCCGAATAAGAATCGTGATACTTTCGTTTTAAAGTTTTTTTAACTGTGGAACTTGTATCCGAGGAAGTAGAGCTATGCAATTTGTTCGATAGTTCAAGAAGTTCTGTTGCATCCGCAGTCAATGATTCATCCGAAAAAAACAGCTTGTACAGCAACAGTGTAACACCTCTATCTTCTTCCGCATTGCAATTAGAAAGTAATATGAACATTAGCTGTTTGTAACAACGTCATAAATTCAGTAAAAAGTTCAAATAAGATATTGCATTTTGCATCTAAAACGCTTCATTAATGGTTTTTTTAAAAGAAAGTACTGTAAAACTCTAAAAAAGCCAATGCAAAATCTTATACGTGAATAGTAAACCACCAGAGTTTTATATGCAATACAAAATTTTCCGATGATTCTGGAAAGGTGTCGAAGCTTCTAATTGTTTCTGCAAACGTCTAAACGTTTCTACAAGAATCCAGCCTTTGTCTGGCTCCTTGTTGTGTGGTGTTGCCTTTTGATGTAAATTTGTTTTGTCCATTGGCGAACGAAAAACTGACACATTAAATGCTGACTACCTTTTTATTTAGTCAATGTTTCACCTGATCGGTGATAAATGATTTATACTCGATTTTTTTCTTACACACCAAGAGCGCAAAATGGTCATAATATTCAAATATTTTTTGTCCCATTTCTTTCGTAAAAGATATTTTTAATTTTAAACTTTAAAATATGTTAAAAAAAAATATTTATAATTTTGAACATGTCTTACCTTTTTGTGGAGCACTGGGAATTGTTTTGCGGAGCACAGTTTGAGAAACGCTGGAATCACAATCATAGTTTTGAATCAGATATTCTCTAGAAGCAGTCACATAACTGTAACTGTGAAATTACTATTTGTAACATCCCTAGGCCAAACTGCCGCGATGCAAATATGGGCTCGTCGACCACATTATCCATTACGTTTAAGCACATTTTCGGTGTGATTTGAATTTCTGCGAATGTTACTTAAGTAATTATCGTTGCCCGCTCTACTCATTCCTTGAGTAATATATTAGACGCCTTGCGCCTTATAACTCAAAATCTACAAACACTCAAAGAAACGAGGTGACCAATCGACATCATCAGACTGAAAAATGCACCTTTTAAAATTAGCATTGTTGCACGAACTGTATGACATGATGCCTAATCTTGTTGGAACATGGTAAGTAAACCTTTTGTCTATCAATTTCAGACAAAAATTTTGTAACGCACAATATCGTTCAGAGTTTACAATTACTGCATTTTTATTAGCTTCCTCGAAATAATGTTCCAATAATGAATCTAATCAAAATTGCACTGCAAACAGTCGCTCTGTTGGAATAAAGAATGCGTTCTCGAATTAATCTTGAAAATCAACTTGCTTGAAACTTGAAGCTTGCTAACAAGCTTGAAGAAATTAATCAAATTCCAAAAATGCAGCTCAAAAGTTATTTCAAAACAAAAGAGCACTTACATAAAAAACAGCCTTTTAATGTTTATATATTAATGCGGTAGCTGTAACCTATTGGGTACAATCACGGATTAGCCACAGGAGGGTTGCGAGTTCGAAACACTATCCAACCAAAGACAATCGTGTACGCGAGTGCTGGTGGTGCACGTTAAATCTGTCATGGCCTCAATTGTCTTCGCGTTGTCCTGGTGTGAAAGTTTGGAGAGTGGGGCCCTAGTTCAGTTGACTTCGTCATCTGACCGTGGTTTGAAATTTAGAGGTGTCCTCTGATCTTCCCCTTTGGGATGGATCCCGGATCGTCGTCAAGTCCTATTACGTTGCTCCGGTACTAAGTAAATTCAACTACTTTTTATAACGCGCTCTGTTTGAAGGAAATAGAATTCAAATGATGATAAATGTGCCAAACATTCGATTTTTACTTGATAATTGCAATGCCAATTTCCCATCGATAATCATTGAAAAATTATCACGTGCTTTAATGAAGAAGGTTATGGTAAAAAACCCTTTCTTAGTTTTGAGTAAACTTTAATGCCAGTTAATATGATTATGTTATTCAATACATCTTTCAACATTTTGAAATTTGATATTGTGTGTAGTATATTCCTCTCTATGCGCTTCTAAAAAGAAGGCATATATGCAAATAAAGAATATTATCCATTCTAATTTCAGATTAGCCACTACGTGGCTAGCCCGGAGTTGCCCGTGCCCGCGTTGTAAGATATTAATCTGGTGTAAAATTTTCCTCAGATTTCAAATCCGTTGACATTTTTAATCTATCTTTAACGATTCCGATTTTACAAAAAACGAACTTTACAATCCCAGTCAAAATGTTTTTTATTTTTTGCTCTCATTCCCTCAAATCGAATAGGGCAGGCAATGTAATCTGTTTTAACGCGAAAGGGCAGAAGATGCAATCTGTTTATTTTTGGAAAGAGAAAGTTTGCGGTGACGTCATAATCTCTTACAAAAATATAAAAGATATATTCAATTTAAAAATAATTTATTAAAAAAAAAAATCATATTTTTTGGTATCGATTTAAAGTGAAATTTTCCGCAGATTTGAAATCCGTTGAAGTTTTTTTCTCTATCTTTAACGGTCTAGGAGATAGAAAAAAGAACCAAGAGACTCCAGTTAAAAGATTATTTGTTTTTATCGTCTGGCTGAAAAATCATTTCAACAAATCCAGTCAAAATGTCTCTGAGGAATCGTTTGAGCGGAGGCTACGCATTCCCATTTTATTGCGAAGAGCGAAATGAAGAAAATTGGCATGATTTCAAAGGCTGACGTCAATAGTGACAATTGTGACGTGACGTTAGAGGGGAAAATAGAATAATTCCGTTGTTTCTTCCAATGCCGGAGCGGGACGAAACAAAGTTTCAAAAGAGAAAAAAACTATTAAATTCATTTAAAATAGTTCTAGATTGAATTTAAAAAATTCGCCGCGACCCTAAAATTGCAAAATATTTGGACTACCTGTGTGCCAAATCCCATTACTGTAAGTGCCATAGATTTGTCAGGACTTTGATCACAAGAAACAAACAGACAAACACTTCCTTTTATAACATTAGAGATTACCATCCGTTATTTTCTGAACATTGGGTGTTCGATTTTTGGATTACTATTGCAATTTAAATATGTATTTCATCAAATTCCCTTCCGTACTTATAACATCAGCATTAAAAATGCAGGAATGTGACCAAACCTTTATTTCACTTTTCCATTAAATAACAATTAACGCGGACGTGATTCGTTCTACTTTTGTTTATTTTTTACCAACCGACTAGACTCGTTTATAAAACGTCCTTAATAAATCAGGTGTATAGTAATTAAAGTAGAGGCTTTGCATTTAAGAGTAGATTGTTGGTCCTTCGCATTTATTTCACAATGTGAAACTTTCAGCAACAGTTCTCTTCGAAATAATCTTTCACGAACAGTTTAATGTAAAAAGTCACGTTATGTTGCATGGCAATATTTTATTTACAAACGTATTAACTATTTTCGTTTCACATTTGTCATGTCGTCTTAAATATAAACACGTCCCAGTTACCATTTATTTTGATGAAAATAAAACGTGGGTGTGTGCTTTCCCCCATTACTGAGGAAAAATTATTGTTTCAAAGTTGTTAGCTGCGCGTAAAAGACACTGATTTCTTAACGTAATTACCCATTTTTGAGTGTCGTTGAGGTTATTTTACTCCGAAAGACATTTGTCTGAGTTAATTAATTTTCCGCGAAACATTCTAAATTTATTTTAGTCGTCTCCAAAAAAGTATTTTTTACTATCCAATCCAATATTTTCTGTTGCCAATTGATTGTAACCAGTCCTCTCACTTAAGGAGGATCGAGTGAAAAAATATTTGTCTTTGTTATAAGTATTTAACTTGCAGCTAGGGTTGGTTTATTGGCATCATGCAGGTTTGGAAGTTTCCTCTTTTATGCTTTATAAATTGTCTTTTTCTTATTGCAGCTTCATATTCTCTACAGTTAATATTATCACCATTGTCCGATGTTGATGTGTTATCTTTTATTAGCATTTCGTAACTAATCCTAGTACATGTAGAAATTTTTTTTGCAATCTTCAGCTCCTAAAAATGTTCATAAATCAGATTATTTTTCTATATTTGTGAATTTTTATGTCAATATTTGGTCTTTTGAGGTTTTGGAAGTGTTTAGTTTTGTCCTGGATAAACAAATTTTGTTGAAATATTTTCAACTCGCGGACCTTTTTTTTTCTACTACAAATGTATGCATCAGCGACCTAATCTTCAAAGCGAAAAATGCCTTTCTAAGCTTTTGGGGTGAATTATCGACACATGAAAGAGAGTAAGAGCAATTGAAGGTTCTAGTCTTGATGCCTCCCTTGATATTAGAAGAAAACGAAAGATCACACAGTTTACTTTTGGATTTTCAAGTAGTTAATAGAAACGAGAAAATACCAAAATTATTCTAGAAGGAAAAAAAACACCCGAAGAGAGCGTTTCCTTTTCATAGTTTGTGAGCCTGTACCGGTTCCAGGACAAAAACTATATCAAGGTTAAAAACTTATTGATCATAAAATCGTAATCTTGCTTTTCGGTATCTGGCAACGTCAGAATTAAAGTTTAATTTGATTTAGAATTGATTGTTTGGGTATTTGAGTTGACAGCGAGATGTTGCGGTCATATTTAGGATTCCCAAGTATTAAAAATATGCGTTCTTTTTGCTTATAAATCATTATTGTCTTTTGTATTATCTGTATTTCTTTTCCAAGGATTGGAATTTTTTTTCTGTTTGCATTATGTGTTCCGGTATATTACATATCGCAGAAATATTATGCAGGACTTAGATTTCAAAGATTTATTTATTTCCTGAAAAATATCACTAGACATAGGTAATTAATTCCTTGGTGGTATATGTATATTTCAACCAACTTTCTTTAAAACTCTGGTTTAATACGTAATAGTGTGAAGATTGCTGTATCATAAAATAAAATAAAATAAAATACACACATCAAAATATTATTTAAGCGTGTAATTTCTTATTTTAAAATAACAAGTATATTTAAAAAATAACTTTAAAATAAGATGGGTTACGAAAAATTGAAACTTGTAGTCATATGTTGTAGTTCAAATATATTTCAAAATTTTGATATAGCTTTTCATCGAAAGATGATTAAACTCAATTAGATTTAATTTGTTTTTCGTATTTCATGAGTGTTATTAAAAGCTGTTCTCTGTAGTCAAGTAGCTACATCTATTATTTTAAATAGCTACGTGCTTTCCATTTAAAACCGAATTTCTGAATTCAAAAAAGTATCACAAGGGTTCAATTTATAACTGTATCTCTGTTTGAAAAAAGGGAATTTTAAACGAGACTTTGTTGATATTATAATAATAATCACAGTTAGTAATTTTGAAGTATTGAAATTTTTGTCTTAAGTAACAGAAATTCAAAGTTGCTTACTCTACTTAGTGAACCTGTTCGTTCCCAACTTGGATAGATGTGAATCATTCGTTGAATGTAGTGCTTTTCTTTTCGTAAAAGCGGTATAAAATCAACTTTCTGTTTATTAAAAAAATTATTATCGACTGAGTTTAATTTGTCTACACTGATGACACTTATTTCTATCTCAATATCCGTTATTCATATGCCATTGAATGGAATTTTCAGGAAAAGTGCGTTTGATTCAAACTAAAATAGTCACGAATGCAATAAATTTTTAGCCACTTTGGACGAATAGTATTGAGATTCGCAAGAACTACACGTTCTCCTTTCTCCTAATAACAACAAGAAAGTTTTATATATTCCAAGAATTCTTTTTAATAAAACTATTTCATTTTGTTGAAACTACAACAATGTTGCCATCTCGACAACTACAAATAATAAAATGTTAACTGACTAGATTAATTAGATGCGCGCGTGTATCTTTACATTCTCCCACCTTTTGATTTAAAGTTAACAAAACTAATCAAAACAAATACATTCAGACAATCCGACATTACAACTCAATGTTGTTACAATATTTTTTTTTCTTTCAGCAGCAATTTCCTCTGTATTTTCAATAGGATTAGAGTGAGGCCATTCATCTTCTGTTAGTGGCAACCAATTAGGCCCCTCCCACCATCTAGATGTGATTAATTTTGTTACAGAACATCCCCTCGAAGGCAAATCAGCTGGGTTTTCAGTTCCAGGGATGTGATTCCAATCTTCAGTTCTGGTCAAATTTCTGATCTCCTTCACCCTGTTATAGACAAATGTCGCCCATGGTTCGTTTCCTTTAATCCAGCACAAAGCAGTTGAAGAATCAGTCCAGAAATATGTTCTTGTTACTAGTAGTTCAAGACGTTTAATGATAAAGGAAGCCATCCTAGCTCCAATGCAACAAGCTAACAACTCAAGACGAGGAATTGTTGATTTCTTCAGCGGAGCAACTCTCGATTTAGCTTGAAGAAGCTGTACTCTGACTTGCATTGCGTTTTCGGATCTCAGGTAAACCACAGCTGCATAAGAAGACTTAGAAGCATCTACAAATATATGGAGGCTGTGTGAAGCACCATCATTCAAGGTCACGTATCTGGGAATTTTCACTACTGACAGCAAAGGTAGTTCCTCTATCCACTTTGAAAACATCTTCTTTATCTCCTCAGGCAGCTCAGAATCCCAACTTAACTTTTCCCTCCAGCTCTCCTGCAACCACAACTTTGGACGGAGCGTGAACGGACAGACAAATCCGATAGGGTCAAATACTTTCTGTACGATGGATAGAATGGTCCGCCTCGTCAATGGAAGTCCCTCCAAACTAATGTTGTTTACATCACAAAATAGAGAATCTTCCTGCTTGTCCCATAATAGTCCCAATACCTTTGTAGGCTGAGTTTCAATTTTCATGTTATTTGTATCAGTTTGTTCCCAACCTCTTAGATCAAATTTGGCTTCGGCCATTATTGCAGTAGCATTTGAGATAAATATCTCCGCCTCTTCTTTTGAGTCAACCGAGGTCACACAGTTGTCAACGTAAAAGGAAGTATGCAATTTCTCAGCAACAGTTTTGTAAGAGGATTTGCTTTGCATAAGATGAAAATTTATCACAGCTCCAAGCAAAAAGGGACTGCAGTTCAGGCCGAAAACTACTCGGCAGTGACGAAATTCTCTAATTTCTTGTTCGGAATTCTTCCACCAGAGGAATCTCAGAAAGTCGCGATCATTGTCATTGATTGATATTTGTAGGAATGCCTTTTGTATATCAGAGATAATTCCTATCTTCTTTTCTCTAAATTTAAACAAGATTGTGGGTACTAGTTCAAGCAAATTTGGACCTTTTGCCAAACAATCATTCAAGGAAAACGAGTCTTTCTGCTTACAAGAGGCATCGAAAACCGGTCTCACCGACGTTGTGGAGTTGTCTTTGAATACTGCTCGATGAGACAAATAGTGTACACTCTTTTCTTGTATACTCTCTGGCACTTCCTCTATCATCCCTAACTGCAACCATTCCAAGAAAACTGCATTATAATCATCAAAGCGTTCTCCGGATCTGAGCCTCTTTGTGGTTGACACTAATCTCTTCTCAGCAACTTCTCTGTTGCTAGGTAAGTTTCCTGGATCATTCACCCAAGGCAAGCTAACTTCATATCTCCCTTCTTCGTTTTTTCTCAAAGTCTTGTGAAAGTGATTTAATACTGCCTTTTCTATTTCTTCTATAGGTTGAATTTCACATGAATCTGTTATGCCTATGGCTTCCAGCTTCCACAAGTTCTCTAGACGATCGGCGTGTATTAGCATGGAGGTCACGATCGAGGATGCATTTTCCTCGGAAGAACGTCCACACATTTTACCCATGACTACCCATCCAAACAATGTCTGTACAGCAACTAGACCATTGTCTAATTTACGGAGTTCTCCGGTTAGAACTTGTCCAGCTATGTCCGCTCCGAGAAGAATTTCTATTGGTAGATCGCCTTTTCCCACATCTGTGACTACAATATGCATTCGATTCAACTCTGAACAAAGTTCTGGGGGTAATCTTGCCACATGGCCACAAATTTTATGTTGCTCCAATAGTTGGATACCACGACAGTACTTGCCATCAAGCAGTTGTGAGTTTTCCTACCAGAAGTTACTCCTCCAAACAGAGCATGCACTAAGCTTTCGGAACCAACTGGTCTACACCTCATCCTTTGAGCCGTCTCTTTCAATATGTAGGATCTTTGAGAACCAGTGTCAATTAAAGCTCTGACTGTCTGTTTTCTACCATTGACTTCGATATTTACTAACAAAGTTTGCAGAAATACTTCTTCTGTGGCACAATAATTCGCTAAAGATACGTTTTGTTTTCCTTCTTCATCACATTCTTTCGCCTCGTCTCTTTTCTGATTTGCAAGCTCCGAACATACTATAGCCCAATGTCTCTTTGAACAAATTAAACATTGAACTTTTGTCCTACACTGTTTTGCTCGGTGTCCTAACTTAAAACAGATAAAACATGCTTTTTTTTCCTTTATGAGATCATGTCTTTTACTCAACGGCATTTTTTGTGCAGTAAAACAATCTTTACTTTCATGTTGTTTTCCGCAGAAAATGCAAATGATCTTCTCATTTCGCTTTTCAAACCTTGCTTCACTCGAAAACAGATCATTGGCTGTGGGAACCGAAACTTCAACTTGGCTTCTTTTCTCTCTACGTATTCCACCTTCTAATAATTTAAATCCCGCTTTTGCAAGTGAAATCCTTTGCTCCCCTTCTACTTCACTTCTCAAGAATAATAACAGCATTTTTAATTTGTCACAGTAAGAATTTTCTTGCGAGGTAACTGCTGATTGATTACGCAACCATACTCGAAATAGATCTTCTGGAATGCATGATTCCACAAGTGGAAACAACATGGCAGCATATTTATCAGTTGTCATTCCAATGGACTCTAATGCTCGTAAATACGACTCCAATTTATCGTACAACGACGCTACATTACATTTTCCCCTTGGCTCCTGAACATTTCTGATTACAAGACCCAGCATTTCTCGAACATAAAACTCAATTAATAGTTCTTCCCTGCCGAATCTATTTTTTAAACACTCAATGACGTTTCCATAATTTTCGGCCGTAGCTGGGAAACTGTCAACAATGTCACGAGCTCTACTCCCAGGAACAGTTGCTTGATACAAATAATGGAACTTGTCTTCATTTTCCATTTCAACATCATCATGTATACGTTTAAATTGACTCCAAAAAGTCAACCAATCCTTTACTTCTCCTCCGAATTGTTTAAGCTCAATCTTGGGCAATTTCAGTTTACGTCTACTTGAAGTTGGAGATGAAGCGATGGACTCAGCAGTATTTAATGGTAAAACTTCACTATTTAAATGCATCTCTACTTCTACACGCACTAAATCCATTTTTTCCTTATACGCTTCGATATTCGCAAATTCAAGATCAAATTCTTCATCTGTTTCGAATTCTGCATTCAAAATTTGACGATCAAGAACATCCAATTCAGCAAATAAACGCTCTAAAGTAGCTGTTTTGGTTTTTATTATTTTTTTATCGCGTACTTCTTTCAGTAACTCCTCTAAAATACAGTTAACCGTTTTCGTAAACGAGGATCGTACTGACTTCCGAGTTCGTTTTACCGCTTCCATTTTCAGATGAATATTAATACATCAACAGAGTTTATTTTCATTAAAAATATAAATTTATTTCCACTTACGGGTTATCACGTCCGGGTGGTCACCAAATATTGAGATTCGCAAGAACTACACGTTCTCCTTTCTCCTAATAACAACAAGAAAGTTTTATATATTCCAAGAATTCTTTTTAATAAAACTATTTCATTTTGTTGAAACTACAACAATGTTGCCATCTCGACAACTACAAATAATAAAATGTTAACTGACTAGATTAATTA
Organism: Metellina segmentata; assembly: GCA_947359465.1. Lineage (NCBI taxonomy): Eukaryota > Metazoa > Arthropoda > Arachnida > Araneae > Tetragnathidae > Metellina > Metellina segmentata. The sequence goes on along the minus strand of OX375878.1, from coordinate 37,346,858 downwards.
GATGCGCGCGTGTATCTTTACAAATAGAGCGCGGGTTAATATGTACCCAAATATACTCACAGGGTTTTAAATATATGTGTATCAAATCTGTTATGGATAGGTCAAATGGTTGATTTGTATAGAGAACAGACAAACGTCAACTCTGCTTTATATATCTAACAGAATTTCCGTTATTCCACCTACCGCTGAGTGGGATTTTCAAGAAAAATTGCGTTTGTGCTTCAAACTAAATTAGTCACGAATACAGTAACAATTTAATTTACCATCCCCTCATATTGATGATGGAATTCAAAAATATCGCATAATAGATGCAAGAACGGCACATGTAAAACATATTCATAGAAAAACTAAGTACAAGACTATCCTCCAAAAATTCAGTATTTTTACTGAAAATAAATGCACGGGAATATTCGTAGTCACTCGAAAACTCAAAATCAACTTCTGTAGTAGTCACATCAGAAAAAAAAAATTTCAGCAGAAGTGCAATGAATATGAAATGGATTATATGGATGGATACAGCATGTGTGTATATTTGCGTCCGAAGTAAATTGTAGAAGCGACGGAAAAGTTAAAATTGATATTAACATTTTTTTCCCGTACACTTAAATGATGCTAACATTTTTTATGAAAAATAATTGATAATGACTTTTTAATCAACATATTATTACTTTAACCCGAGCAAAGCCGGGTATTTCTGCTAGTGTAGTATATCTCTACTATTATTAATGGAAGTGTTTTTGTTTGTCTGTCTGTCTTGCCGCAAAATCCTGACGATTCTATGGCACTTACTGCAATGAGATTTAGCTCACAGGTAGTCCGAATTTTTTGCAATATTTTGGTCTCGGCGAACTTTAAAATTCAATCTAGAAGATTTTATAATGAATTTAATAGTTTTAATCTCTACCTGGTTTTTCAAACGTGTTTCTTCCGGATGCCATCTGACCATGGTTCAAAATTACGATGTGCTGTCCTCGGATCTTTCCCTTAAGGGACTGATCCCGGACCGTCGTCAATAGCCCGTTGTGTTGCTCTAGTACGGCGTTAACTAAAATTACCATTACCATCTTTCGGATAAAAGAAAAAACACTCGAATCTGAACTTTTCTACCCACGTGACCTTGCCGTCAGCCTTGGAAACATGCCAAGTTTTTTTCTTCGCGAGGAACTCTGAGAAAATTATTTTTTTCTTTTCCGCTTTGATTTTGCGTGGAGGAATGATTTTACAGCCGGACGATAAATCTTAACTGGAGTCGCTTAGTTATTTTTTCTATCTCCTAGACCGTTAAAGACAGTGTAAAAATTTCAACGGATTTGAAATCTGCGGAACATTTCAGTTGAGATTGATACCTAAAAATATAATTTTCTTTAAATAAATAATTTTTAAATTGAATATATCTTCAACGGATTTGAAATCTGAGGGAGAATTTTACACCTGATTATTACCAACACCGCGGGCACGGGCAACCCCGGGCTAGCCACGCAGTGGCTAGTAGAACATATTATGGAGTTCCACCGACGACTTTCTCTGGTTCACTAACACACCTAAGCTAAGTAATCTTAAAGGTTAACCATTTTTTTAGATCAATCTTAAAGATTGCTGAGTAATCTTAATTGGTTCGCCAAGCGAACCATACTCGCTTATCATTTTGCTCTAACATCGAAAGATTTGACAAATATTTAAAAAAGTATCGATTTAAGAAATATAATTAAATCCGTTTCGAAATAAAATTGTCAATTCCACAGGATTTCGAGATAATGACCGTATGTCAAACTAAGTGACCTGTTCTTATGAGAAGGTACGTTGGAATTTCAATTAACGTCGCACTGGAGCAACTCTGACTATTTTGAACGATTCGGTATCAAACCCGAATGAAAAGATCCGTGGACACCACGTGGTTTGAATCTATCTTATAAGAAAGAATCGTATAGATGTAAGTCATTACAACCATCAAATTCTTTGCTATGTTGTACATATATATATATATATATATATATATATATAACATCTTCAAATTTTCTTTCAAAAACCAAATTTATTAAATTAGGACATTCCAGTTATTTCGGATGCATTTCCTGAATAACAAGTTAGTTTTCTTTCTTTTTTTAAACTTTCACCTAATGTGATTCATTTACTAGTTGATTATGCCTACTTTGATGGTTATTAGTATGGTGATGGTTATTAATGTAATTTATTGACAGAGTAACTTAAATTGATAAAATACAAATTGAAGCCACTCATTTAATTTATTTTTGTTTCAAATCCGGTGGAAAAGTTTGTATAGTTTCCTTCGGTTGATTAGTTGCTATGCTTGACCTAGGTTGACGCTTGTATAATCTGTGTCATACAACAAATAAACGAGGGCTCTCAAAGCTTGTGATGATAACGAAAGATAAACAGAGATTTATATTTAGTAACATGCAGTTAGAAATGGAGTCGTTTTGTTATTTTGATTTTTTTTTTCGTATTTATATTTCGATAGATGATATATCGTCTATTCGAAAATAGAAAACGTGAAACATTCGCTCACTAATGATGGTGATAATGCGTGAGTTGCCGAAGCAACTACACATATCAGAGGTGTTGGACATTATGTATGGCGCCACTTGGGATGAAATTACAGATACACCCCAGAATTGATTGCGTTTTCATTCATGTAGGATTTCGGGCAGTTTGATCAGCAATAATACAAATTACAAATACATTTTTTAAATTAAGCAAATAGCGATGTTTTAAGTTAAAAAAAAGCTCCATCGTCAATATGTCAATTAATTTTACGAAGACCGTTACATATTGAATGAATGTTTTTTATAGTCCACAGGTGTTCCTGAAGCGATGTGTAAGAAGTCTGTTTTTTATATTCGAACATCGCAATTTTAATTTAATCCAAATTCAATATTCAACGCATAGTAATAAAAACAGTTTTCCCTCTGTCCCCGACTTTTCAATTTGTAGTTGCCCTGAGGTCTGATATTCCTAAGTTCGTCTTTGAATACAAGAGGCGATAGTTCAAACTTTAGCTTAAAAATTGGATTGGTAACAAATTGAAAGCTAAGATGAAAAATTATATAATCAAATGGAAATGTTGCTTACTGATTGCTTCAAAAAATCGAAAAAAGTGGTGTTATTTTTATCATAAAAGAATTGTTATCTTTTTAGATAACTGAATGAAAAAGGTAAACATCTCAATCTTGTGTCGTATCCTTAGTGATTTCAGACGAATTGGCAGTGGAAATTCAAAAAAGTATTATTGTATCCAGTGACTTTTATTGTTAAGAGTAAAGACCTTTTCTATTATACGCATTAATTTTTCCTATTGGTCACACATATCACGATTTATCGAAAAATATAATCAAGAATAAAGAAAAAACTTATGAATGATTCATAATTTCAGCATCCATTATGCATTTAGCGCTTTACAACAGTGTACTGCGTTGTTGGCCTTCGAAAATGCAACACCATGAAGAACAAGATATATCAAAGCCATATTTAATACAAATGATATTTGTCACAGTTTCTCGAAAATATAATCAAGAATAAACAAAAAACGTATGAATGATTCACGCTTTCAGTATCCATTATACGAGGGCTGTTCAATAAAGAATGATCATAAATTAATAAAAAATTATTTCCTGTACTAATCCAAATTTTTATGGTCTTTCTCAAAATACTCCCCATTACATGCAATGCACTTATCACACCTCTTTTCCTGTCTTCAAACACATGCTGGAAGCCATTTTTTGACAGATCCTTCAAAATCGACTTCGTAACTTTTGCCACTGCCTGTGATGATGAAAGCCGCTTTTCCCGGAGGTGTTTCTTTAAATTCGGGAAAAGAATAAAATCGCATGGTGTAAATGAGGACTGTATGGAGGATGGGGAACACACATGACTCTCCCCGTAATCTTCCTGTCGCATCACATAGACTTCAGCTGACGACTTTTTAAGGCGAAAACAAAATTTCAATGCAGTGCATTGCACTTCGCGTGTCACATCCATTTTTGCCGCAGGCGAAAGTAAAACTAAGCGTTCTAGGCCGGCTGCCAAAGCCTCAGCAATGACGTCATGACCGTGAAACTTGTGCCTATCTATTCTCCACTTATCCCGCTACACATTCAATATAAATTTTATTTTTCTTGATTTTTTTAATCACTTTAAAAATAATTATGATCATTCTTTATTGAACAGCCCTCGTACCTTTAGCTAACAAGCATCGTACTACACTGCTGACTGTCGAATATGCAACATCATGAAGAACAAGGTAAATGAAAGCCATATTTATTACAAAGTAGCCACTGCGTGGTAACGCCGTGATGCAAGGTATTAATCTGGTGTAAAATTTTCCACAGATTTCAAATCCGGTGAAGATATATTCAATTTAAAAATTATTTAATAAAAGAAAATCATATTTTTAGGTATCATAGTAATATAAAATTTTTCGCAGATTTCAAATTCGTTGAAATTTTTAATCTATCTTTAGCGATTCCGATTTTACGAAAAAAAAACTTAATCCCAGTCAATATGTTTTTTTATTTCTTGCTCTCATTGAAAAGAGAGAGTGAAAAGAGTAAATAAGAGTAAAATCAGAGTAATAAAGATCTATAACGGAATGAATAACAAAATACCTTTTAGAAGCTGATATTTGGCATTGCATGTACTTTCAGTTTTAATTGCAAACACAACTACAGCATCTACGAATATTGATCTAATTCATGCCAAATGTTTAGACGTTCGAAAGTGTCAATAATTGTTCACCAGATTTTGTCGTGGCAATTTTGAGCCTTAAGATTACCCAAGGAATAGTAGTTCAGTTCAATTTGATGAAAACGTTTTGCGGGCTATTGTGGAAGATCTTTGCCAAACAATTGAGGAATTTTCGGAAAGGATTAATTCTTCTTGGTCTAGAGCCCAACGCCGCTTGAAATCAATTGAGCATGCCGGTGTATCGGTACCCATATGTTCAGTGATGAAAAAAAAAACTGCAGAGGTCCTCGATATGCAACTTGCTCTTAAACAGGGCGAGAAATGGGTTCTCAACAACAAACAAAATCTCAAAAGCAATGCAAAAACATTGGCTTTCCAATGGAGCACCACCGATAAATATTTCAAAGTACAATATCCAAGTAAGCAAGATGACCCAATACGTCGAGTGGGACATTCATGGTGTGGTTCACTTTGATCTGCTTAATGTCGGAGAAACCGTTAATGCATATGTTTATTGTGGTCAACTTGACCCATTGAAAGCAGTCGTAGCATCCTGTTTTGATCAACAGGAGAGGTGCTATCCTCCAACGTGATAACGCAGATCACATCTTGCGAGTTTCACTCGACAAAAATTTAAAGAACTAGGATGGAAAGTTCTCCTCTCATCCTCACCTCACATTTCCTATATGATTATCATCTTTTCAGATACATACAACAATTTCCGGTTGGGAAAAAATCCAACTCGTATAAAGAGGTCAAAACGCCTTAATTGAACTTGATAACCAGATGGGGAATGATCATAGAAAATTATGGTGACGACAAAGTTGATTAAATACCACCTTTTAATATAATATAACTAAATTTACATCTTGAGATAAAAAACACGACATTATATAGGGGTACACGTAATATTTTTATCAAGCATTTTCTTGTAGATTCCATTCCAATTAGAAAATGTTAAGAAAGACGATTGTAAGAGCAATATTACGAATCAACCAAAAAGCGACTGTTGTATGATAAAAACATGTTTTCGAATTCTCAAACGCATTTTATCTGAAAATTTTATAATTCTCATAGCTTTACGAGACGTTGAGGTAGTTTTAAAACAAAAAATAAAAGTCGACAAGTTTGGTGACTTGTTTGGTCCGCCTGTCAAGAGAAGTAGGACGTGTAACAAGCATACTACATTCATTAATCTTTTTAATTCGTAGTCTGCCGAATTAAGTATGTTTCATGTGTGCTAGACTACTCCACAAAAGTACAGGATAATGAATTGTAAGTAGCAATCTGTAGAGTAAATCCAGAAACTTTACACACAAGTGTAATAGCGGACATTAGATGATTAATCACCACTTTTAAAAAGTTGCTGTGAATATGCATGGATGCATTCCTGAAGTTTGCATGTTTGATGGTAATTAATTGAAACTACCTTGAGTTTACTGCTCGGTAGTAGTTTATTAATATTACACTGAGGAGATGATATCTTGTTTCTGAAACTGCACCTTTGGTATGAGAGGCATATTTTATCACGCTAACTGTAGGTGGTGGGACATATTTCTTTTATGTATTCCGAATGTGACGTCATTGCACTTGTTTTTCGAATACGATTCCGAAGAACGCAAAATTCTAAAGAATGTATTCCGAATTGATTTTTGGCAGTTGATTTGTACGCGCCAATAAGGAACTGTTCACATGGGTTTTTTCTAAAGCGCGGTAGCCAAGGTCATTTTTTTATGCATTAAATTTATTTTTTATTCCCCTAATTCAAGTTTCTATCTTTGCGATCGTTGAAGACAGAGTTAAAATTCCAATGCATTTCAAATCAGCGTGAAATTCTACACCAGATCAATACCAAAAACAGATTTATTATTTAATTATTTACCATTTGATTATTTTATTATTTATTGAAATAAAACCGCATTTAAGGAATCGGTCTGATGTAAATGTTTTCGCAGATTTCAAATCCGTTGAAATTTTTCTCTGTCTTCAACGATCGCAAAAATAGAAACTTGAATTTGGGGAATAAAAAACATAATTTAATGCATAAGAAAAGCTGACATTGGAAAACGCCTCATGTGAACAGGGCCTTAGATTAACCGTTAAATTTTTGACTAAACGTAGATAAATTACATTTTAAGGTAACCCCAATATGGTATCAAGTGAGAGCTGATAGCCCAGACTAATTGATTTTTGTTTTACAAAATATAATAGTCGACCCCAATTCAACCAAAACTGATTGTGATTTCAATTTCCCAACGCGTACTTAAGCATGTTACAGCTTGATCGATTTTCTAAGAGGTTTGTTAGACAACATGGTACGTTTCTCGTCTGAAATTCCAGGATCTAAGTACAAATTAATTTCAAAACAATTTGTTCAGATTCCGATTATCTTTGCTCTAGGAAACTCTTGGTTTTTAGCATGATACACATCTTGATATACTCGCACTACGTTTGGCTTTTATTCTAATTAGCTTTGACCAAGCTATCATCATGTATAAATTCAGAATATATTCTTTGGAATTTTTGGCGCAGTGCTGAAATTGTATTCGATAGGTAGCTAATTAACGTCACACTGGAGCAACATACGGGCAATTGAAGGCGGTCCGGGATCAATCCTGAAGGGAAAGGTCCAAGAACAATGCCACGTAATTTTGAACTACGGTCAGATAACATCTGAGCTAGCACCCCACTCTTCGAACTTCAAACCATGCGAACGTGAGAACATTTGAGGCCATTACAAATTTAACATGCACCAGCCCTATATACACTACAGCATTTGGCTGGACCTAGTTTCGAACTCGCAACTTTCCGGTTGCTAATACGCTGCTTTTCCAACTATTACTGTGGTCCTGAAATTGTATTCGAAAAATAAATCAACTGACTTTCCGTTCATTAAGTACATGAATAAATATAACCGTATAAACACAACCGCAACCTATTTAATTATGCCTATCATTATCCATAATCAAATTTGTGTATTAATCATTATTCTACATTATTTTGAAGCAGAATCACGGAAACTGAAGGCATATGATGTGTGATGGCAGAATAAGATTTGGTGTGACCCGATTTTGCTTGAATCTGCTTTTCTGAGACTTAATGGAACAAAAATGTTTTGAGCTTTGCAACAAAAACTTCGTAACATGGATAGGTAATAGCCCTTTAGAGAAGGGATATAGTAAAATCGTTTATATTTTTTCCTAATTTACACTCTATAACAAAAATAATCGACGTATCAAGAAGGAATTGTACGATTGCTATAAAAATTGGTGGATGTGAAGAACATGCATAGAAAAACAAAGGATTAAAATTTCAGAACAATTGAATGATTTAGTTCAGAGTGTAACCGTTCCAAAGGGAGGAAGTCAATAAGGCATTGGTCCACCTCTGGTCTGGATGCAAGCTGTCACACGGCGTGGCATAGACTGAAAAACTTGCCGGATGGTGTCCTGCGAAATGTTTGGCCAAATTGTCTCCAACTGTCGGGCTAAATGTTCAACATTCCGGGATGGTTGCAGTCGCCTTTCCATAACGTCCCAAATGTGTTCTATGGGAGAGAGATCAGGAGACCTAGCTGGCCAAGGAAGTGTTGGGAAAGCTAGAAGACAATGCCAATGCATAGCTACACGTGCCATGTGCGGCCGGGCATTATCTTATTGAAAAGTAAGTCCGGGGTGTCGCAAAAGAAACGGTAACACAACTGGTCATAGAATGTCGTCTACGTACCGCTGTGCTATAAGTGTGCCAGAAATGACTACCCAAGGGGTCCGGCTATCAAAGGAGATGGCACCCTAGACCATAACACCCTGTTGTGACCATGTGTGGTGTACGATAGTAAGGGCAGGATCCCCCACTCTGAACTGGACGTCTCCTAAATTTCGTCAGGATACAGTTGGAAATGGGACTATATGGGGAAATGGGACTAAAGACTATACGTCCCCAGTCAGCACCGTTCCAAGTGGATCGAGACCGGCTCCACTGTAGTTTTGCACCTTCTTCTGTACTATTATAAAATGAAAATCGTGTATGGTGTGTTCGCCGTGTCCTGACGAATCTATGACACTTACTATAATGAAATTTGACACACAGGTAGTCCAAATTTTTTACAATTTTATAGTCCAGCCCGAATTTTAAAATATAATCTAGAAGATTTTAAAATGAATTTTATGAAATTTTAGTTATTATTGTTTTCTTTGGAATGGCAACAGTATAAAGATATGAACGATTTAAATTTATTTTTTCCTTTTTGATTTTGCGTGGAGGAATGATTTTCTAGCACAGACGATAAAAAACAAAGTTTTAACTTTAGTTTAGTTCTTTTTTTCTATCTCCTAGATCGTTAAAGATGGAGCAAAATTTCAACAGATTTGAAATCTGCGGAAAATTTCACATTATATCTTTACCTAAAAATATATATTTTTTTAAGCAAATAAAATTTTTAAATTGAATATCTTTTATATTTTTTAGCAAGAGAATGTCACGTCACGCTAACATTCATGTTCCAAAATAAACAGATTACATTTCCAGCCCTCTCAAGCAAAAGAAAGCAAAGAAAATAAAAAACCATTTTGGCTGGCATTATTTAGTTCTTTTTTTTTGTAACATCGGGGGGGGGGGGGGGATCGTTAGAGATAGATTAAAAATTTCAAAGGTTTTGAAACCTGGGGAAATTTTGACTTTTTTTGACTTTTGACATACGTTTGACTTTTTTAAATAAATAATTTTTCAATTAAATATTTATATTTTTTGGTTTGCGAAGCAAACCACCACGCTAGCAATGTGACCTCCACGAAAAGAACTGTCATGGGCAACGTCCTTTTGGTTTGCGAAGAAAACCAACACCACGGGAAACTCCGGTATGGCTGTTATCCAATAGGCTAGGGATTCCCAACCGGTAGTACGCGGCAACGTTTCAGGTGGTACGCAAGGATGATACGAGTGACCGAAATATTCTACTTTGTTCGATTTTTTAGTATGTACAACCACATTATGCTATTTCTTATGCCGTTTGTTACTAGTTATTTGTGTGAGAGTGGTTTTCTGAACTTTTGTATGCAAAAAATAAATATAGAAACAGAGTAAGTGTTGAAGTGGACTTAAGAGTGAAGTTAAGTTCCATTGTTCCTGATATTGATATTTTAATAAAACACAAACAACAAGTTTCGCACTAAAAATTGATTTTTGATTATGTTAATCTTTGTTTGCCTAGTTTGTACTAATTATTTAAAATTTTTTGTTTTTAGACCTGTGAGTAAAAAATAAAACTGTAATTTTCAATAATCGTTTTAATTTTTCCTTTATTAAAAACATCATTAATACGAAATACAAGTGCATTAATCATGAAATATGAAGCTTTCTTAGTATTTTAATAAAAATAAAACAAGCCATTGGGCACTGTTCTGACCTTAGATATATGTTTCTAAAAAAATATAGGACTGGTGGTACGCCAAAAATTTCAAAAACTTTCAAGCGGTACGCAGTTACTTAAAGGTTGGGAGCCTCTGCAATAGGCTACGAACTCCTATTTGGTTTGCGCGAAGCAAACCAATATTTTTACAAAAGCAACTTTCACGGGCAACGCCGGGCTAGCCACGTAGTGGCTAGTAATATAAAAATTGTTGGTGTGCCAGAAATGAACGTTGGGAACTCGTAACTTTTCTTGTGTTATGGGAATTAGACGATTATTGACAGATTCATCAATATTAAAAATATTTTAATTCCTTATCAAGGTGAAAATATTATTACTAAATTTGCATAAGTATTATATCATATTTAATAGAATACACATCACCCTAGGGAAATATTTGTCTTCGTTCTGAATCGATAAAGAATACAAAGTTTCTTGGTAATAAAATCTCTGAGCAATAACTGACGCGTATTCAAATAAACATAGTAGAATGCATATACAAGGTGGGTATATAATTAGCGTCGCAATGAAGAAACTCAACGGTCTATTAACGACGGTTTGGGATCAATTCCTGAGGGAAAAATCCCAAGACAACGCGTCGAATTTCGAACCATGGTCAAATAGCGGGGTCAACACCTGAGCTGGAACTCCACTCTCTAAACTTCCACACCACGACAACGTGAGTACATTTGAGACCATGACAAATTTAGTCCGCGAATATAACGGTCTTTGGCTGGACCCAGATTCGAACTCGCAATCCTCCGATTGCAAACCCGTTGCTTTTCCAACTGGATTTCACATACAAGAATATACTGGCCCTGCATATGTATATATATATATATATATATATATATACTAGCTGACCCGGCAAACGTTGTTTTGCCTTATAAATTATTTCTAGTTTCTAGATAAATTCTAGTGTAGACAAAAAGTAACTTACTTATTATAAGTGTGTAAGTATGTGGTATATGCGTGAAATGGGCATGGAGCGCTATGAACGATAAGGGAATATAAAAATAACAAACGCCAAACAATATTATTTTCAAGTTATTATAGTTTATTTCTTAAAATTACATATCACATATTAATTACGACAGTAACACTTACAAACAACATCAATCTTTTAATGCTATAGCGTGGACAATATTTTTTGTTAGCCCATCTTTAGCGAGCACAAACAAACTGGATGGTTTACCGACTCGAGAGCATGCTACGTACAATTGCCCGTGTGAAAAACATGGTGTACTCGAATCTAAGCCACAAACAGACATCGTTTGGCCTTGGGATTTGTTGATTGTCATTGCAAATGCCAATCTAATCGGAAACTGAATTCGTTTGAATTGAATTGGCTGCAATATCCGTCTTGCCCCTTCCAGAATATTAGCGGATATTCGAGAGCGTCATATGAACGATGTGTATCAGCAATGAACTGAAGATTATTATTTCTTCTACGAATCACAATTTCTCGTGTACCTGTACGATCGCCAACCATGATTCCAGCAACGTCTTCAACAACAGGTGCATTGGATCTACGAATATGTTCTCCAGCTGGTGTTTTATCAGGATTAATGACAATAGCGTGATTATCGCTTTGTAATTTGTGCATGTGTGATTTGAATATTTTCAACAATTCATTGTGATCGTTCAATAGAGCGTCCAAGTCGCTGACGATGCGCCTGGCAAAAAATGAATCAAGGTTATTATAGTCACAACGTGCATTCACGCGATTGGCAAGTGCGCTTCCGGAATCCTCGCCGCCCATGAAGTAGATTTGTAAAAATTTATGTGGTTCGTTTGGCATTGGCAGCAATGAGCCCATTTTATGATAAACTTATACTCTGATTTTGAATGTAGAATTGTATTGTTGACCATTAGCATTAGTATTTCGAACTATTTCTGTTGCTCCAAACGATGTCATTTGAAAGCATGAATTGAATGTTCGAATTGACTTCAGGAATACGTTAGAATCTGGATCCGTACCGATAAGTAAACCGTTCAATGGTTCAGGTGGTGTTTCAATTTCAGGTAGTTGCACTTTTCCCACATCCCAGGTGGCTCATTTTTGAATTTGAGAGCATGACAATGCGGACATTCCTTATCCATAGCACCAATTACCACTTTTGAATGAGCATAATATTCAATATCGGGCTCATACTGGAATGCTAGACGCAAAAATGAATCAGATGTAAATGCACGATGTACCTGTTGGCGTTGTTGGTCATTTGTTCTGCGTCTATTAACCGTAAAACGGCGTGATTGTCGTTGTTCTAAACGTATAACTTCATTGCGCTCAGCTCGTGTATCTTCTGATTGTTCTTGACGCAATTGCTGCATGCTCACACGTGCATCAGCATTTTGTTGCTGGACTTGTTCTTCGGTTCTTTGGGATCTTTTATCTCTCATACTTCTGGACCTACTTGTATTACGGCTCAAATCAGCCCCTTTGCGTTTTCTTGGCATTGCTCACTGTACAAAACACATATAAATAGAATTAATGAAATAACTTCATTGCGCTCAGCTCGTGTATCTTTTGATTGTTCTTGACGCAATTGCTGCATGCTCACACGTGCATCAGCATCGGCCAGGATTATAGCGAAAACATTAGTTTTGTGAAAAAAAATTTGAAACAATAGTTGTAAAAAATTCAAATAATTATATAAAAAAAGTATACTTACAACACAAAAGCCGTTGTTGGTTGGAGCTCGTGACACGTGTTGAGTACTTTTAAGGTTATGTAAATCACTTGTTTAACTAAAACTTGATTAACTGAACTAATCGTGCCAAAGACACGCGCGGCAAATTTTAAGAATCTAAGATTGGTAACACTAAGCATATATCAGGATTAAACTTTAATAATAAAAATAAATGTTTATTTTCTTTAAAAAAATTTATCACTTAGGGGTATGGAAAATAGATAGTAGCCGATTCTCAGACCTACTGAATACGCATATAAAATTTGGTAAAAATCGCTAAAGCCGTTTCGGAGGAGTACGGTAACTAACATTGTGACATGGAAATTTTATATATATATATATATATATATATATATATATATAAAGATGTTTAACTCTTTCAAAAATATTATATATAATATACAGAGAGTAAATAACGGAAGATTAATTTTTGAAGAAAAATGTATTGTTTATACCCTTTTCAACTAATTATATCAAGATGATTGTTGTATTTATTATATAAAGAGAAAATATACAAAAATTAGATTCCATACTAAACTACAAGAACCAATTGAAATGGCAGTTTCTTACAATATGTAATTGATATAAATAATGTGAGGTGTTTACAAGGCACTTCTACAGCTTATGTACTGGTAACTGAAACTGATTTGAAAGCAGGTTAGGTTAAATATTTTGATATCTAATCAAGTACGTACAATGACCTATCAAAAGAAAACTTTCTATTACCAAGTTATCTCATCTGATAAATGAGAGAAAATATATCAGAAAATAGATAGTCAGACGAGCTGATGCGTCTTTTTTACAGCATGCATTTAATTCGAGCTGTGAGTATGATCTAACCATTTAACTTGGATTTCAGAAAGGCTTGGTAAAAAAATTTTTAAACATGCCCATTTTGAAATGTAAGTGATTTAGTCAACAAATACGTTACACAAATTATGAATGCTGTTAGACACTGTTAACTTCAAAAATACATTTCTTTTAAACTTGTAGTCGGAGTAATGACTTGGTAATATTTTTTAATTAACGTGTAACTAAAGTTTAACTTAAAACTTTGTTGAGATTTACTTGCCACTTTCGTGTTTCTTCTAACTATAAAATAAGTCTTGAAAATATATGTTGAAGGTGAATATGTTCCATCCTGAAAAACTTAGGTGACAATTTTCTGGTCGAGAAACATTGTGAAATATAAATTCAGCCTTTCGAAGGTATGCTAAATTAAAAAAAATCCTCGATGAAAATACGGTGTGTATATTTCAACAGTTGAAGCGCCACACTCGTTGAAATATCGCAACAAAAGATAGAAAACGTGCATGTTATGTGAAGGCCTGAGAAAGCACAACTAAAACAACATCTATATGGAAAAATCGAGTCACAAGTTCCGTTTTATGCCGAAATATCGAAGGTGGGTACTTTACAAATAAATGCAATGTTTGAGATTTTTACTGTCTTGAGTATTCATCTTTTTGAGTTGTGATAGTGGGAATAACGATATGATCTAGGCCCGATACACACATCCGTATTTTGAACGTGTGGCGCCGCTGCGGCGACGTACGTCCAACTTGCGTGCAATTTGTACCGCAGTACCCCACGGCGCCGCAACTCGCCGCACACGCTTCTCCGGTCTCAAGTACCTTGTTTTCATTCATAAATGGAATATAAAAAAATAAATAAATGTTTGTTTCCAGTAACGTCTAATGTGTTTCAAAATATACTTTTTTTACACCAAGTAAGCGAAATAAACACGTTTTCTTCGATAGAATATTTATCGCAAATGGCTTGTAATGAGTACTTGCGTCATTTTACGGTTATATGTGCATAGTTTGGCTTCGGTGCCGCGCGTTGAAAAATCAGATGTGTGCACCGGGCCTCAAACTCTATACTTATTAAATTATCAAGCAAATACAATCTTATTGAAATTAACATTGTTTTAATCAAATTATCGAAAGTAATCAGATTAATAAGAATGAATAAAATAAAGAAAATATCAAATATAAGATATCATCTACTGATAAATTAAAATTGTATTTATTTTTCAAATACGAACATACAAAATAACATTCCAAAATTGCAAATATCACAAACATTGGAAAATCTAAATAAAAACAACCTATTATTTGAGGCATTCCAAACGCTATGTTTGAAAAGGGACATAATTCTGACATTGTCTATTATCCAAATATAATATTTTACCCTCTGTGATGGATTAATAAAGTCCTGCTTCCTGAAAATGGCTTCACTGCGCTAACTTTGACAGTGACAAGGATATTAAAACTTAAATTAGTTTAAACTGAAAACTCGCGATTGAGACTTATGTTTATCATGATGGCATCTTGTATAGAAGATGTATTATATAAAGTGAAAGGAAAGTGGATTTAGCTCACATAATGAATTTCCGAATAACCAACAGCTTAGATTATAATCAATATTCTTGATTAACTAAATGACTCTAAAAGCTCAGAATATCTTAGCACAGCGATTATTTAATTACGAAGAGAATACTTTTCGACAGTTAAGTTCTCAACTTGACTGAAGGAACTTGCAGACTACTATTCCAGGACTCTAATATAGAGGACGGGAGGAGTTTGCTTATCGTGAAAAGGTACTCGCGAGCATTAGAAGGGGGTCGAGAGATTTTTGCGAAGAAAGGCGCCCTCTGTTTTCCAATTTTAATTGATAAGCTTTTTTATTATGTTCATTGTGCTACTATTCAAATCGAAAGAAAAAAATCCATACATCTGGTACGGGTTGAGATTTGAATATTTGGAATTTCTGCTTATTTCATAAGGGTCCGTCACCAACAAGTTCGAATCTACAACATACCCAAGGATATTTCTCCCATCTGTTTCATTAAAACTTTCCTTACGTGCGTATACCCATTATTTGATGTAGTCTGTCTTGTGTTTGGTACAGTTGGTAAAATACTGCCCTTAGACCATAAAACCTACCGAACCGTGATCAAACATCACTGACCCGGAGTGGGAGCCTTGTATATTTCACTTAACATTAAATTACTTCAAAACGCCTAATTTGTTTTTCCATGCTTACAGAGATAACTTAAATGCTAACATAACACAAGGAAACAGTAAAAATGCAATACAAATGTAATTTTCTGAATGATTGTGTGGGTTGAACACGAATATGTTGATTGTGACGAACGCGTTGAATACTAATATGGAAATGAAAGTTTAAAATTGGCTCTAGTTTTGAAGATATGTCACCAAACTTGACAACTAAATCCGAAAGACCTTAGATTTCACAATATTGCGTCATATTTCATCTTCTATCGTACACATCATTAAGGAGGTTCTGTATCATTGTTGTCTATAATTTAGGTGGAGTTGTAAACTTGGAAGGTGATATTTACAAGACCAGAAAAAGATTATCCCAACGAAATATGAAAACGACGTGTAGATTTGTTTCGGGAGCAATATCTGAAACCAAGACAAGGCCCGAATTCTACGCGTACATGCTAACTGCAGTGTGCAACAAATAATTTGCAGGAACTGCAAAATATTATATATTATATATTATAAATATTTTGCAATTACTGCAAAATATTTGAAACACAGGAAAAACACAAGTGATACTGTTTGCTGTTTCTATGGTTTTGGCGGAAGCCCATCAATCACACAACTCACTGCTCTTACTGCATGGTACTACCTGCTTTTGAACGTATCGCAAGGAAAAGAGTAGACAGTAGCGTTTCTAAATGTACCACCTGAATTCTGGCTAGTTCCACATAACAAAGCACTTATCGAATTTCTGAAATGTCCAACGTAGGATTACATGGAAATTATAATAATTTTAGGGTATATATCTCTCTATATTAAAAAAAAGTTACCGCCGCCACAGCCGCAGGATTGAAAAATGTGTTGTTAAGCTCGATTCTTAAACGGTTTCCCGAGAAAGTACTGATTGGAAAAAAATGAAATTAACATGCTTTGTTCTTCATCGTATTCCCTGGATAATTATTAAGATTTTTTTCCGATGCGGCTATTAGTTTAGGTTTTATTAAGTGTTAAAGTTGAAGAAGTGAAATTTCTTCCGCGAGTGAGCAAAACACATTCAAATTTTCAGTCTTCAGTCGTGAGTTTTTTTAAGAGTACCTCTCAACGTAAATTTTTGCAGCTCGTCGAGTTTTTTTTTAAATTTCAATTTGGTTCTTGATAATATTTTTTTTGAAATTCGGGAAAAATCGGGACATTTTTGTTACTTTTTTTTAAACTGCCGTATCTATATCTTATTACTATTAGTTTTTAATTTTTAAAATATCGCAGTATACCTCAGAATGTACTCTTTCTTACGGTACAATAATTTTTGAAATCGGTTAATAATTAAATTGGATGCGATCAAAAGTTGGTGATACAAAATTCGGAATCTTTGGATATTTTCGCTACTTTTTGTCACAGCAGTTATATCTACAGAAAAAACCATTATTTTTTAAATTTGAGAACATCACTGAATACATTACATTACACTCTTTCTTATGGTACAATTATTTTTTAAATTGGTTAATAAATAAAATCGATGCAATTAAAAGTGGGTCATACAATTTTCGGAACTTTCAGATCGTAATTTCCGATACAAAACTAAAACTGTCATATCTATATCGTATTACTATTAGTTTTTAATTTTTAAAATATCGCAGTATACCTCAGAATGTTATCTTTCTTACAGTACAATTATTTTTAAAATTGGTCCATAAATAAATTGGATGCAATCAAAAGTTGGTGACACAAATTTCGTAATTTTTATTTCGCGGAGCAAATTCGCGGAGCATTGCATTCGCTGAGGGTTGTATTTGTACTATCGGGTTTGCCAGATATCAAATTTATCGTAGCACCAATTGCCATGAAAACGATTTCTTTTTATTTGGCGAGGAAAAAGTCTCGCTTTTTTCCCTCTCTTTTCAGACGGTTTACCGAGAAAGTTCAAAGTACAGATCGTAAAGTTTTTAGATTAACACGGTTTACTTAAAATTGTACAGGGAACAAGATGCAGAAGATTTTTTACTGATGCGGCTGTTAGTTTAGGGTGCATTAAGTGTTAAAGTAAAAATAAGTGAAATCACTTGCGAAAGAGGTATTGGTTTGCGAAGCAAACCAAACGGGATTGCGTTGCAATCCCCGGGGGTCGGCGAGCAGGTTGCGAAGCCCTCGCTGTGACGTCATGGACCGGAAAGTGAAATTAGGATAATACAAATGATTCAGATAGTTTCACTGTGCGAAAGGAATGTTGGTTTGCGAAGCAAACCAAATGGCATATGTAAAAGGAGTGTTGGTTTGCGAAGCAAACCAAATGGGATTGCGTAGCAATCCCCGGGGGTTGGCTAGCGTAAGCGAGCAGGGGGCGGAGCCCCCTAGTTTTATATATATATATATATATATATATATATATATATATATCGCTAGGACAACAGAGACGAAAGGATCGCCAGCCTGCTAGTTTCTGCACCTTAATTTGAACACGTTTCGTTTGATATTGGCTGGCTTTCTGTGGTGATTTCAGAGCTAAAAAGGTCAAAGAACTGGCTGAACACATGCTTAATGCACTCACGTCATGTTCGAGCTCTACACATTGAAAATAATAAAGATTTTCTAATTTTATCTTGACCTACGTGAAATTCGTGGTTCAGTTTTATCAGATCCAAGAGATACATCACTGCCTTTTCTCTTTCTCTTACTTTTTAATTTAATTATTAGCTAAGATTAAATAAAGACATGGAGTAGCTCGTGAAATTGAAAAATTAATAAAAATCTAAGAATGTGAGACTTGCATTTTAGTCCAGTGTTTTGTAATGCAATCATCCAGAGCATTTATATATAGTAGTACAAATGCAGCAAATAAAACTGTTGAGAACAGTTGTGTCTCGCTCGCTAGCAATGACGATTTTGTCATAAAATTTCGTAAAAATAGTGAAGAGATCATGATTGGTCTTGCATACAAAGTAAAAAAGAAATTATAATACTTTTTTAGAGTGTTCTATAGCAGTATACATTTCTTTTCAATTTAAGGTCATGAGACATATCTTTATACGATAGTAATTGTTTTAATAATGTTTGTAGTGATAGTTTGATTGTTTTGACATTCAGTCTATAAACTCAAAGTGCCCAAAAATTATCTTAAACTTAAAGTGGGGTAAATATACCATAGATTAACCGAACAAGTTATTTCTACAAAACACCCACACCATAGGGACCTAATCATAAGGACCCAAACCCCTTTGACCCCAAAGTTTTTAAGTTATGGCCTGGTCTGCGAAGACACAATATAATATACTAGGGGGCCTGCCCCCTGCTCGCTAAGGCTCGCCAACCCCCGGAGGATTGCTTCGCAATCCTCATTGGTTCGCTGCGCGAACCTATGCTCTCCTCGCTCGCCTCAATGAAGACATGTGTCCTAGCAGAAAGGATTGTTTACAAAATATGTTACCAAAAAAATGTTTTTCAAATCTAAATTTGCTGTATTACAGAAAAAATATATACAGTATCTCTAAAATCAGAATTCAAATGAAAACTTTGTGCAAATTTTGACTCGAAATGTGAGAGTTGCTTTGGAAATTGAATACTCAGCATGTTGTTTGTGTGTACATTTTCCCAGCACTCAAACGACCCACACTTTTTCATTGAGTTTGTTGCCGAAAGTTGTAGTGCAAGCGTCTTGTTGAACTATAATTGTTGGCCCTGAAAAGGACCGTTTTTTAAATGGCCCTGAAAAGATCCTCCACTTTCTTTGATTTCTATTATAAACTAACTGCAACAAGCTCATTAAAATTTCCTTTTTTTTCCAATAACATTTCATCCGATAACGCTATAAATTCAATCGATGCGCGAGACTTCGCGATAAACAAACAATCATACAGTATTGCCAAAACGCGATTACAAATAACGTCTTTTTTGCGTGCCACGTAAAAGAATTATATATATAGATGGTTCGAATATGTCGATAAAATATTCAACTAATTGTGCATGGTGGCTGGATCTTATTTGGATTATTGCTTTATCGGTACTACTGAAAAAGCAATTATTTTTCAAAAATAAATTTTTTGTATGGAATTTCATCTCTGATACTTCATTTATTTCGAGTCTTATTTTTGTTCTTTGCGCAATGTAAAAATATTCAGAATATTTGGGACAGACGATATTTTTTAACGAACGGGAATGAAACGGAAACTCGTGTTGATTGATCGCGTGCAGTGATATTTTCTGTTTCCTTCGCTCTGAATTAATTTCGCACTTCTAAATTTTGTGCACTTTTCGTTCTAATTTGTGGCAACTGTGCGAGATCAAGAAATAAAAAAAGAATCTCGAATTAATATCTTAAGAACAGCGTTTTACCCGACCACTTTTATTTTGTTTTATTTCGCAGTTTTCTGCTTTAAATATTCTTTATAAATTGAATTTTCTTTTCATCGCACGCAACACCACCACAAAGTATCGACTTAAAGTGGCAAGTAAGTCAGGATAAAGCAAATCTTATGTGTAATCAAGCTGTTATTGAAAGAATAATAATATTTAAAAAATCCGAACTATACCTTTTCAAGCATTAAAAATATTTTTTTTGTCGACAGAAGAAGATTGCGAAATTCGACAATGTCGCATGCCGGATGCAAGAGCGCCACAAGTAATATATGTATATATGTATATATATATATATATATATATATATATATATATATATATATATATATATATATATATATATAATATGAGTGCGAGAGCACTTGCCGTAAATCGTCCTTTTTATTAATTGAGTTGATCATGAAAAGAACATAAGAAAGGGACTTCCTCAGAATCTTCTTTTGTAACTTTAGTGTCACCTTTCGTCATTTTGTAGCTTTGTTATACAGCCGACAGAGTATGATGTATGTGAAATGTATTACATGAATGGATATGTATGTGTAAGATTTGTGTCCAAAGGAAGTTGTAGAAATTATAAAGATAGCGAAAGATGTTAAAATAATATTTTATTATACGAAAGACAAAGAGGATTATATATTTTGATCATCTCTTCAATCTGGAATAAACAAATTCAAACCCAGTAAGGTCGGGTATTTTTATAGGGGTGTTAATATATTGTAAATGTTCGGACGGAAGAGTACTAATTTATCTTCTATGCCCAGAAGTAACGAATAAATTTATAATAGAATTAACATCTGACTATTGATATTCTCGTTCATTTAAGTTAATATATGAAGATCTCAAAATATTGTTGCAGGTAAATTACTCTTTCATAGTTTTCTATAAGTTTTAAGTAGTTATACTTTTTATTTTACATTAACTTCACATGATGTAAAAGTATTGTTACACAATTAATTATTTTCTATGTATGGTAGACGTACTTTTTTTATGTATATTGAACAAACTTATTACTTTATTAAATCTTGAAATTAAACCAGACTTGTAATAAATCAGTATACCATTGCTATAAACCCTTCAGAATTTCAGATAGAATAGCTCTTATATTATTTCAACTGAGATATATGCCATGAGTGTGTGTACTAGCTCATAGGTATAAGTGGTGTACATTTAGAAATGCTCGTTTATATCGTCAAAAATCTGCATTTTAAATTAGGTAATAATTTCATTAAACCTTGTAGATTAAAAAAAAAGGGAATTTTTCATGTTTATATTTTCTCCAAAATGTTATTTCTACTGCGTGTAATATATGACTCCTTTAAATTACGTTTTACACCAGTGTAATATGTTGCTATTGTTCATGAAATGGCCTTCTATTATTTTCAGAAAAGTCCAATTTACGTAGTTGAAACGGGAAGAAAGATAGTATTTGAATCATATATTATTATATTTAATCATAATATAAATTTTATTTTCAACTTTGTTTCCTATTGAGCAACTAATTAAAAAATATGCGCATAGACTTAGTCTTTAATTTACCTGACAACATAAAGAAGAAATTAGAGCCTTGTGAAAATAAATGTGAAAACGAATTTCATGAACTAAAATTTTACATTTAGATCAACACACGGTGCTTGAGTATTTGCCGAAAACTTATGACTTAAAGTTTGGAAAACTCTTACGATCTACCCATAAACAAAATACATTTGTTAATAAGTGAAAATTTTCAAATTAAGACACTTATAATTTCAGCTGAAGAGCAATGTCTGCACTTTAAGAAATCAGTTCAATTGCAAATGCAAGAAAAATAAATTATTCAAATCTCTGTTTTCCGAATAAATGAAGTAATGGAAGGAACTAGACCTTGTGCAAATATATAACAGTTTACTTAAAAAGTAAAGACGCCGGTTTAAATAAAAAAAAGACAGTCATTCATCTTCGAAGTTACATACTAAAACGAAAAAGAAATAAGTACTTCGAGATGAATGGTATAAGAAGAAACATTAATTTCGAAGCATGTAAATCTGAAATGGGCACATGTGGAGTACTTGAAACGAATAGACGAGCTCAATTTTGCTTAAAATGAATAGTTTCAAGCTTGCATTTTTGGCAAATGAAAGAAATGAATAGATCGGAGATATTAATAGATTTAGTAAAAACTCTTGAGAAGAAATATAAAAGTATATCGTATTGAAGTAAAACGCTCTAGCGTTTAAAATAAATATATTCCTCTATCAAGCTATCAATTAAAAGCTATTCTAATAAAAAATAATAATTAAACCTTTTGCGGTAAATATGTCATTTCTTCTAGTCACTGATAGTTTTAAAGTAAGAATTTTTAAATGCACATATTTTACACCTTGTATAGTAATTTATATAAGAACGCCATATAACTACTTAAAATATTTTCTTAAAACAGAAACTTCCGAATAAAAATCTAGTATGTATAGTAAAAACCAAAACTTTTCTCTCATAAAAAACAGTTTATTTTACCAGTCGCTTCATATTATGGATTTTTAATCAGTTCAAAGCTGAGGATTCAGTAATGCGAACAAATTGTAATGGAATAAGGAAAAAAGTTGAAACTATCGAAAAATGTTGCGCAGACTACTAAAATTTATTTAATTGCTTTTAGCTAGTTTTGATCACATGATAAATATATTTATATCCACAAAAGTAGATATTTTGATTTATTACTTTAAACTACCTGAATAACACGGCATTGCTCGAGTTTAAAATATGAGCACGACATTTCACTGTGTTAACTCAAATACACAAACCCTGTAGAACATGTTTACTACTGCGACATTTCACTGATTTAACTCAAATATACAAACCCTGTAGAACATGTTTACTACAGCGACATTTCAATGATTTAACTCAAATACACAAACCCTGCAGAACATGTTTACTACCGCGACATTTCAATGATTTAACTCAAATACACAAACCATGTAGAACATGTTTACTACCGCGACAGGTAAAATATGACCGCGACATTTCACTGTGGTAACTCAAATACACAAACCCTGTAGAACATGTTTACTACCGCGACAGGTAAAATATGACCGCGACATTTCACTGTGTTAACTCAAATACACAAACCCTGTAGAAAGCGTTTACTACCGCGACAGGTAAAATATGACCGCGACATTTCACTGTGTTAACTCAAATACACAAACCCTGTAGAAAGTTTTTACTACCGCGACATTTCACTGTGTTAACTCAAATACATAAACCTTGTAAAACGTGTTTACAACCGCTACAGGTAAAATATGACCGCGACATTTCACTGTGTTAACTCAAATGCACAAACCCTGTAGAAAGTGTTTACTACCGCGACAGGTAAAATATGACCGCGATATTTCACTGTATTAACTCAAATACAAAAACCCTGTAGAAAGTGTTTACTACCGCGACAAGTAAAATATGACCGCAACATTTCAATGCGTTAACTCAAATACACAAACTCTCTAGAACGTGTGTCCTTGTCCATGTCCATAAATTGCCGGAAAACGAACTTTTGATTTTAAAATTGAGGCTTCGAGGGGCACTTTTAGACCTACCTGTGTGCCAATTGGCATGCCTTCAGATTGGTCTGAAACCATGAAAGAAATAGACTATGTTTTCCGCAGTGTTCGAAAGTATGTGTACCAAATTTGGTTTGGATTGGTCAAACGGTGTAGATTTGTATAGAGAATATACACACACATTCTTTTTTATATACAGAGATTTTTCAATACGTAAAAATTACAAAAACAAAGAGGATATTTAGAGAACATTTCTTATTTTTTAATATACTCCGTTAATTACTTGCGGTACAAAACATATTTTCAGATAGTTTGTCTTATTAATACGAAAAGTTTTATATAGAAAGGAAATAAGTTTGTGCAAGAAGAAAATGTCGAATTCTTTACTTTTCTTCGCGTTAAAAAAATCTAGAGAAATGTAGAATATAAAAACGTGATTTAAAACATAAATAATTGGATTAAGTAGGGAATTATTGAACACACAAGGAACATATGCATATGCAGAACTATCTCCAGTCGAATAAAATCTCACTTGTATATTTTTGTTTGAGATGCCAAAACCTTTAATGACAAAGAGACTAAAAAAAAAGAATTAGAGGTATTACAATGTGTACTGCTTAAACCTTGTAACTCAATCCCTTTTGTTTTCATTGTTAAGCTTACATTTCAGAATCACATCCAGCGTATATATATATATATATATATATATATATATATATATATATATATATAAAATTGAAACTAAAGTTCGGCCTAAAATTTAACTCCTAAGCCAAAAGCAATTTGAAACCGCCATAGAAATAGTATTGAGTATAAAACGATTGCTGTACGCAGCTCAGATTGCTTTACCAGTATTGATAGAAAAACAATTTTTTAAAAACAAATCAAATTTTAAAATTTATGTTAGAACTTACTTTTTATTTCTTTCCTATGATGTAAATCTATATAAATAAGAATGAGTGTTTGTTTGTACATTGAATATTTTCGACCCATTTCAAATTTTCTATCCGTTTTGGACCCTATTGATGCCAAATCCGCTTCTCTCACGTTTGGTGTCTGTCCATCTGTCTGTCTGTATGTATGTATGTGCCCTATACACGTACACACAATTTAATATATGTTCATGAAAATTTGCATACAGTGAGTACTTATCTTCATTTAGTGAGCGAAAGTTTGTCTGTCTGTCTTTCCGTTCTATGTTCTATTTTGTGTTTGTGTGTTTGGGCAGGCATTACATGAATTTTATTCCAGTTACTTGATAACAATCAGTTGTATTTCATACATTATCTATTAGTTTAGTGAAAACGATATTAAACATTTCTTTATTGTTATATTTAGTTGAGTTTCATGCTAAAACACTTGAGTAAGTATCCTTAAATCAACCATAATTTGGTATTTTGAAATATTGGAATGTATATTGAGTATTACGATTCTTTGATTTGCTTTACCAGTACTGCTGAAAACCAATTATTTTTCTAAAAAAATTCATGTTGGAATATAAGCTCTGATACTTCATTTATTTCGAGTCTTATATTTGTTCTTTGGTGCAATGTCAACGATTTCAGAATATTTGGGACAGACGATATTTTTCAACGTAAGAGAAATAAACGGAAACTCGTGTTTTTTTCGCTATGAATTAATTTCGCCTTTCTAAATTTTGTGCACTTTTTAGTTGTAAGTTTTGGCAACTGCAAGATAAACAGATAAAAAGGATTCACAAATTAATATCTTTAGAACAACTTTTTCCCGACACCTTTTATTTTGTTTTATTTTGCTGCTTTCTGTTTTAAATATTTATTATTTTAATCAATTGTGTTTCTTTTTCATCACACTCAACACCACCACAAAGTCGACTGAAAGGTTTAGGTAAATCAGAATCAAGCAAATTGTAAGTGTAACTATGCCATTATTGAAAGAATAATGCCGTTACTTAAAGAATAATAATGTTTAAGAAATCAGAACTAGAATTATTCAAGCATTAAAAATTCCTTGTCATAATGACAGGAGAAAATTGCGAAATTCCACAGTGTTGCATGCCGGATGTAAGAGTGCCACAAGTAAAAAAGTATTGTTTTGTTGACTATGAGTGCGAGAGTACTCGCCGTAAATCGTCATGTTTATTAATTGAGTTGAACATGAAAAGAACTTAAGAAATGGAATTCCAAATCTCCCTCAAAATCATCTTTTGTAGTAGTAACCTTAGTGTCACTTTTCGTCATTTTGTAGCTATGTCATACAGCAAGAGTGTGATGTATGTGAAATGTAATACATGAATGGATATGCATTATGCATGTGTAGGATTTGTGTCGAAAGTAAGTTGTAGAAATTATAAAGATGGCGAAAGGTGTTAAACTATTATTTTATGCTACGAAAACGTAAGTCATTATATATTTTCATCTCTTCAATCTAGAGTAAACCAATTCAAACCAAGTAGGGTCGGGTATTTTGCTAATCTATATAAATAAGAATGGAATGTTTGTTTGTACTTTGAATATTTTCGACCCATTTCCAGTTTTCTATCCGTTTTGGACCCTTCTGATGCAAAATCCGCCTCTAGCGCGTCTGGTGTCTGTCTGTATTTTCCCTATACACGTCCACACGGTATAATATATTTTCATGGAAATTTGCATACAATGAGTACTTATCTTCATTTAGTGAGTGAAAGTGGTTGCGAAAGTCTGTTTGTCCGTCTTTCTGTTCTATGTTCGTTTTTGTGTTTGTGTATTTGTGCAGGCATCACATGAATTTCATTCCAAATATTTGATTGCAATGTATTTTATTTTATACATTATTTATTAGTTTAGTGAATGCAATATTAAACATTTCTTCATTGTTATATTTAGATGAGTTACATGCTGAAACACCTGAGTAAGTATACGTAAATCAACCATAATTTGGTAGTTTTGGAAAATTTGGAATGTATATTGGGACAGACGATGTTTTTCACACAAAGAACGGAAATAAAACGGAAATTCGTGTTTCTTTCGCTCTGAATTAACTTCGCATTTCTTAATTTTGTGCACTTTTTAGTTGTAAGTTGTGGCAACTGCGAGATAAAGAGAAAAAAAAAAGAATCACGAATTAATATCTTTAGAACCACTTTTTCCCGAAATCCTATATTTGTTTTATTTCTCTGTTGTCTTTTGTTTTCTGTTTTAAATATTTATTACTTTAATAAATTGCGTTTCGTTTTCATCACACGCAAAACCACCACAAAGTATTCGACTTAAAGCGGCAGGTAGGTCAGAATATAGCAATTTTTAAGTGTAATTATGCCATTATTAAAAAAAATAATGCCGTTATTGAAAATTGAACTAGAACTTTTTAAACATTAAAAAAATTCTTCGTCTTAATGACAGGAGAAGATTGCGAAATTTCATAATGTCGCATGCCGGATGCAAGAGTGCCACAAGTAAAAATAATTTTATTTTGTTGACTATGAGGGCGAGAGCACTCGCCGTAAGTCGTCGTTTTTATTAATTGAGTTGAACATGAAAAGAACTTAAGAAAGGGAATTCCAAATTTCCCTCAAAATCGTCTTTTGTAGTAGTAAACTTAATGTCACCTTTCATCATTTTGTAGCTTTGTCAGACAGCAAGGGTGCGATGTATGTGAAATGTATTACAAAAATGGATATGCATATGTAGGATTTGTGTCCAAAGTAGGTGGTAGAAATTATAAATATAGCGAAAGGTGTTAAAATATTATTTTATTCTACGAAAAATGTAAGTCATTATATATTTTGACCATCCCTTTAATCCAGAGTAAAGCAATTCAAACCGAGTAGGCTCGGGTATTTTGCTAGTATTTTATAAATATTTGATTGATGAAGAAAGGGAGAAAGAATATTTGAAGCATTTAATTTTACATAACTTACATTTTGTAAAGAAACACGAAAGACCAATAGAAAAAATCATTGATCACAAAAACGCAATTTTGCTTTGCGGTATCTGGCAATGTCAGAATTAATGTTTGATTTGATTTAGAATTCTGTGTTTGGGTATTTGAGTTGACAGCGAGATGTTGCCGTAATATTTGGGATTCCCAAGTATTATAAATATGTATTCTTTTTGCTTATAAATCATTATTGTCTTTATCAATATTGTCTTTTGTCGAATTGTTCTATTTTAGAATATGTTCAGGAAGTCGAAATGTAACACGTTAAAATAGATTGCTTTTCAAAATTTTCTATTTCTTTTTCAAGGATTGGAATTTTGTTTCCATTTGCATTATGTGTTCCGGAAAATTACCTATTGCAGAAATATTATTCAGAAGTTAGATTTTATTGATTAATTTATTTTCTGCAAAATATCACTAGACATGGGTAATTCCTTGGTGGTATCTGTATATTTCAACCAACTTTCTTTAAATATCTGGTTTAACACGTAATAGTGTGAAGATTGCTGTATCATAAAATAAATAAAATGTACACATCAAAATATTATTTAAGCGTGTAATTTCTTATTTTAAAATAACAAGTAAATTTAAAAACGAACGGAAATGATATACGGAAAGTTACGTTATGTTACGAAATGGAATTAATTACCATATGTTACGGAAAATTGAAACGGGTAATCATACGTTGTAGTTCAAATGTATTTCAAAATTTTGATATATCTTTTCATTGAAATATGATTAAAATCGACTAGATTTCATTTGTTTTTCGTGTTTCATGGGTGTGATTAAAAGCAGTTCTCTTTCCCTTTTATACTCACAGGGTTTTAAAATATATGTGTGCCAAATCTGGTGTAGATTGGTCAAAAGGTGTATTTGTATACAGACAAAAGTCAACTCTGCTTTAAATATGTAACAGAAGTTCCGTTATCCCACCTACCGCTGAATGGAATTTTCAAGAAAAATTGCGTCTGTGCTTCAAACTAAATTAGTCACGAATGCCGAAACAATTTAATTTAATTTTATTAAATTTTTCGAAAATATCGCATACTAGGAGCAAGAATGGCACAAGTAAAACATATTCATAGAAAAACTAAATGCAAGACTCTCTATCCGCCAAAAATTCCCTATATTTACTAAAAATGTATGCACTGGAATATTCGTAGTCACTCGAAAACTCAAATTCAACTTTTGTAGTAGTCACATCAGAAAAAAAAATCTTTCAGCAGAAGTGCAACGAATATGAAATGAATTATATAGATGGATGCAACATGTATTCATATTTGCGTTTGAAGTAAATTGTAAAAGTGATGGAAAAGTTAAAATGTTTATTAAAATTTTTTTTCCGTACACTGCTATTGTTATTTTACGAAAAAGAATTGATGATGACTTTCCCATCAACATATTTTTAATTCAACCCGAGCAAAGCCGGGTAATTCTATATGAAGCAATTGTAAGTAAATTGTAGAAGCGATGGAGAAGTTAAAATGTGTATTAAAACTTTTTTTTCCGGTACACTCAAATGAGGCTAAGTTCTTTTATGAAAAATAATTTATGACTTTTCAATCAACGTATTATTAATTCAACCCGAGCAGAGCCGTTTATTTCTGTTAGTATTACATTGACCTAAAATATAAGAGCTAAGTAGAGTAATATACAAGCATGTTGTCAAAGCATACGAGCATTTATCAAGAAATAAAACAGACTCAAAAGAAATATTACGCCATTTTTGACACAATAATCTAGTTAATATACATGTAATTAAATACTAAAATCAATGTATGAGACATAATACTGTTTTCTCTTCCCAAATAAGTAGGTCATTAATAATGTTGACTGAACGTAGATAACAATTCCTGGATCCTGTTAAATCAAGTGGCAGGTTGAATTTGATAATGACTATAAATCTAATCTTTACTCATCTTTAAAAAAAACATAGGATGCAATTTGGCATTTAAGGATACCAGCGAAATGCAGTGAGTTAACGTTACAAGTATATGAAGACCATCCATTTATTATTTTTAACTGATGAGCATTTTAAGATTTCCTTATAGTTTCTATCGGTATATCTACTTATCTATTGTTTAAGAGTCGATGTACAAGTAATATTCATTGCAGCCGGGGTGCATTAACCGGAAACCGAAATTTGAAACTACCCATGCAAGCGTGCTGAAGCTGCAGACATAGCATGGTAAGCAATATAATTTCAAAAGCACAAAAATTTCAAAAACAAAAAAAAATTCAACAAAAGTCTTAAAAAATGAAGAAATGTTGGTGGATCAGGGCGTCATCAGGGAGGAGCCTGACCCAAAGAACATAAAATTTTGCCTTCAGATAAATACTGCCTTTATATTTATTAATGATTTAACTGTCTTTAATAATAGCAACTTTTCTAATATTTGGAAATCCATCTATCCAAACTAACTTTCTTTAATTAAAACCAATCTAGGTAACAATAATACTGATTTTCTAGACTTAAAAAATTCTGTTTCATGCGGCAAAGTTGACATTAATGTGTATGATAAAAGCAGCGATTTTTAATTTACAGTCATTAAATTAATATTTTGGGACTCCAATATCTCTAAAAGAATATATTACAACACGATTTCTGGTCAATTGGTACGTTTCAAAAAAATTTGTAACTCTGATTCAAACTTTTTATTACAGTGTAAATATCTAAAAAACACACTTCTCAATAACAAATACCCTTATTCATTCTTTAGTAATATTTTTGAAATATATATTAATATCAACAGCTACGCAACCCATGCATAATTATTTTTCGTAATTTCCTCAGAGCCATGAAGTTGCTTTTCAATTGTATTTTACTATTCATGAATATATTTTTGAATAGGGGCTGGGGATTTAAATATTATTAATATTAATATTTTTATTTTTATTCTTTTTATGCACTTGTTGCATCGGAAGTATGGTGTTAGCATATAGTTATATTGTGTAATTGATGGCATTTGGTGGTAATTTTTAGGCTTGTTGTTGTTGATCTCCCAGCTGCGGCTTCGGGTTTGATTTCGTTTTGTTCCTGCTCTGTTTTGGTATTTTGTTTTGTTTTTGTTTTACTTGGGGAGTGTATGAGCAATTTTTTCAGCCTAATACTGCTCATATGTAGAAAACACCATTTTATGTTGTTTGGGTTAGGCTGATCCCTGATTACGCCCTGATCCACCAACATTTCTTCATTTTTTAAGACTTTTGTTGAAAATTTATTTTGGAAATTCTTGTGTTCTTGAAATTATCAATCTATCTATCTATCTATATATATATATATATATATATATATATATATATATATATATATATATATATATATATATATATATATATATATATATATATATATATATATATATATATATATATATATATATATATATATATATATATATATATATATATATATATATATATATATATATGTGGGATTGTGCGACGAGCGCGCCAAAGCCTGATACGTCCGCAGCAGTAACGCCACCTAGAGGAAGCGTCCGCTCAGAAGCGACCGCAGCAATGAGACAGATGTTCCCCCAGACACCGAAGCTAGCAGTTGGGCAGACGGCCCATGACTTTTTAGGCAGATGGCCTCTTAGTTGTCGGATATTCTTAATTGTCAAAGATGTTTGTAAATATACTGTAAATACATTAATTTTGTAATTAAACTTAAATTTAAACTTTAAGAGTTATTTATCTTTTACCTTTTACGAACCCACATATATTTGGGGGTTTGGCCTGGATTTAATTAAAGGCCGAAGATTGCCGTTTTTACCTCAACTGTTCGAGACGCGGACAATTCCAATATTCGTCTGATGCTCATCGGATTCAAGGTGCGAACTTCATTTGACTGAAGGACCGTGACTCAGCATATTGGATCTTGAGGAATACTTCATCTGAACTGTGAGTACAGATTTTTCATTTTGACACTAACATGGCTACGTATTTAGCCGGAGCACGCAAGATCGATCTTCTAGCGCTAATAGAAGAATTAGATCTAATAGCAACGGAAGGAACCAAAATTCCGCAGCTTATTAAGTTGATAACGAAAGCCGATGAATACAGTGAGGAATTAACAAAAACGCTTTTAAAAAGGATTGTTTCTGAACGAGAAACAAAAGAAAGAGACGATAAAGCTGAACGCAAAAGGGAAGCTAAAGAAAACGAAAAGAAAGCAGAACGCGAATTTCAGTTGAAGAAGTTACAGCTAGAAAACAAAAGTACTGGAAGTTTCGATTTTATTTCCCCACTTAAAACTGACTTTTCAAAACTAATGACACGTTTCGACGGAAACTGTGATTTAAGCATGTATTTATCTTTGTTTGAAAAACAAATTAATCGCATAGAAATACCTAAAGAAAATTGGGTTATTTTCCTTGTGAGTCTTTTACCGTTGGATATCGCAAATTTAATTGCAAGAGAGCCTGATCCGCTCGCAAATGATTACGATCACGTGAAAAAACTTTTACTGAATCGATTTAAACTAACACCAGAGCAGTTTCGACAGCACTTTTTTACTCACAAAAAAGAAACAACCGCATCTTGGCGTGATTTCGCCTACGAGTTAGATAATTTTTTCGAAGAATGGGTTGTGGGTCTTAGTATCTCTAAATATGAAGAATTGAAAGATCTCATAGTGGCGGATTAAATTAAAAGGAAAATACCGTTTGAAATGCGCGAGCATTTTATTGATGAATTACCGAAATTGAATGAAGTAGCCGAATTAGTGAATAAATTGGATGAGTACGAGGCGGCACGATTCCATCTTAAAAGACCGGGAGCTAGAGATATGAAATCAGCTGAAACATAAAGTCATCAGCGCTCCAAGAAATTCAATGATAAACCGTCGATCGTCCGTGCTCACCAAAGTGTTACTAACCAATATGTTAAATGTTTTTCATGTAATGAAATTGGTCATAGAATTTCTGAGTGTCCAAATAAGAATAAAGGAATTAAATGTTTAAAGTGTAATGAATATGGACACCGTAAATTCGAATGTAATAAAGGTGTAAAAACTGATATTCATGAAGAAAATAAAGTTTTAATTAATATGTCCAGTAATCGTGAAAAGAAGTTGTACAAATGTCTTAAAATTATGAGTAAATATGTTGATGCTTTAATTGATACAGGATCAGATTTATCTATTTTGAAATATGATTTTTATATGCAAATTGGTGCACCAGAATTAACCCCGTGTGACAAAATGTTAAATGGTATTGGAAATCAAAGTGTAAAATCACTTGGTTATTTTTGTGCTGAAATTACTATTGACAATTTTAATATTCTCACTGAGTTTTTTGTTATTGAAAACTTGTGTTGCAATATTGTGATTGGGATGGACGTAATTAACAAGCTTAATATTTCAATATCAGGAAATGATTTAAGGATTTTGAGCTTTCGAGAAAATTCTATTAATCTTTCTTTCACACACACTTCGGAAGTGAAAGAGTCTGAAAAAATAAAAGCTAAGCGTTTTGAGGGACCCCATTCAGGAAGTAAAGGAATAAAAACAAAAACGAGTTGCCGAAATGGAGCCACTGTTTTGGAATCCGAAAGTAATGAAAGGCAGATGTTTGGTATCCCCTCCCCCTGACTCACCCTTTCAAAGAAGAAAACAGGTGTGAACTATTGGCGACTGCCATTAATATTCCAATGATAGGCGTTGCGTCATCTTGTGTACAGGATGTTAGAAAAAATGATTTGACTTTTAATCCTTTATCCGAATTGCCGATTTCCTTGATGGATGAAATTGAATTGCAACATATAAAAGATCCTAAAATAAGAAACGAGTTAGATATTTTGATTAGTGAATATAAGACGCATAAAATTAAAGACACAGAAGTAAAAATGACTAATTTTAACTGATGATATACCGATTTGTCAGAGACCGCACCGAATGTCTTTAAAAGAACAGAAAATAGTTGAGGAACAAATACAAGTATGGCTAAAAGACGGAATAATTAAACCCTCCTGTTCTAACTACGTTTCACCCATTGTTTTGTGTAAAAAGAAGGGTAATAATTCATACAGATTGTGCGTTGATTATCGATCGGTTAATCGAAAATTAATCAAAGATAAGCACCCACTCCCATTAATTCAAGATGTTTTAGATTGCTTGGGAAACGCACAGGTATTTTCCACTTTGGACTTAAAAAACGCATTTTTCAACATACCAATGGACCCTAATTCGACACGTTACACAGCATTTGTTACCCATGAAGGACAGTACGAATTCAATGTTGTACCTTTCGGATGTAGTAACTCACCGTGTTTTTGTGAGGTACATAAACACGGTGTTTAGAGACTTAATTCGAGACAAGACTATAATAATTTACATGGATGATATTGTTATACCTTCCATTGATGAACAAGAAGGGCTGGAAAAAATCAAAAGGGTTTTGAAGGTTGCGTCAGAATACGGCGTAATAATAAATTTTAAAAAGTGTCAATTTCTTCAGCATTCGATATTTCTCGGATACGTTATCGAGGGCGGCAAAATTCAACCTTCCCCATCCAAGACGCGGGCAGTGAAAAATTTTCCCCAGCCGAAAAATGTAAAACAAGTCATGAGTTTTTTGGGTCTTTGCTCTTACTTTCGACAATTTGTCGGTGGATTTTCAAG
Organism: Metellina segmentata; assembly: GCA_947359465.1. Lineage (NCBI taxonomy): Eukaryota > Metazoa > Arthropoda > Arachnida > Araneae > Tetragnathidae > Metellina > Metellina segmentata. The sequence goes on along the minus strand of OX375878.1, from coordinate 37,312,644 downwards.
AATTGCAAAACCATTAAGTGACCTGCTTCGAAATAATGTCGAATGGACATTTGGCTCTGAGCAAGTCGACGCATTTGAAAGGCTTAAGGAAATTCTCTCAAGTAGTCCGGTATTGCATCTCTTTAGGCAAGGAGCAACCTTAGAATTACATACGGATGCTAGTAGCCACGGCTTTGGAGCTGTTTTGCTTCAGCAAGCTCATGATGGGAAATTTCATCCCATTCACTTCATGAGCAAGAAGACTACTCCTCAACAAGAGAAGTATTGTTCTTACGAATTGGAAGTACTGGCTGTAATCGAGGCTTTGCGAAAATTTCGCTACTACTTGTTGGGTACTAAGTTCAAAATAGTGACCGATTGCGCTGTATTTCAGAGGACTATGCAGAAAAAATAGCTTACACCAAAAATTGCTCGATGGGCATTGTCACTCGAAGAATATGATTATGAGGTTGTCCATAGATCAGGCACCCAAATGAAGCATGTGGATGCCCTAAGCAGGAACATATTGTTGATAACAACTCGTGCACAAGGAGAATTAACAACCCAAATAGAAGCTGCACAACATCAAGATGATCACATTAAAGCAATTAAAACTCTAGTTGAAGGAGGACATGAGAGTGAACATTTCATTAAAGGCGGAGTACTATACAAGTATGAGAATGGGAAAGAACTACTAATGGTTCCTCAAGCGATGCAAAATAACATCATTAGATACGTTCACAACATAGGTCACTTTGGCGCTGCCAAGACAGAGGAAATTCTTAAGCAACAGTTTTTTATTCCTAATGCAAGAAAACATGTTGAAATCGTTATTTCTAATTGCGTACAGTGCATCCTCTGCAATAGAAAACGTGGAAAAGGCGAAGGGTTTCTTAATCCAGTGCCGAAAGACAACGTTCCACTTGGGACTTACAATATCGACTTTTTGGGACCCCTTCCATCAACGAATAAAAGATACCAACATATTTTCTCGGTAGTCGATGCCTTTACGAAGTTTGTCTGGTTGTACCCAGTGAAATCTACCTCGGCTAGCGATGCTATCGAAAAGCTGAAATTACAACAAGCTACTTTTGGAAACCCATCACGAATAATTTCAGATAGGGGATCAGCGTTTACATCGAAGGAATTCACTGATTATTGTACTGATCAGGGAATTGAACATTGTAAAATAACAACCGGAATTCCTAGAGGCAATGGGCAGGCAGAAAGGATTATTGGTCTGTTGATTCCTGTTCTTGCCAAACTTTCAATAGAGGAGCCTAGCAAATGGTTCAAATATGTTCCAAGTCTACAAAGTATCATAAACAGTACACCATCCAGAAGTACGAAGCATACGCCATTCGAACTGATGATTGGCATCACAATGAAAAATAAAGAAGATCTGAAGATAAAAGATATATTGGAAGAAGAGTATGAAAAGTCCATGATGAAGGAGAGAGAAGAATTACGCGAACAAGCAAAATACAATATTTTCAAATTGCAACAGGAAAATAAACGTCAGTATAACAAAGGGAGAAAAAAAATCTAAAGTGTACAAAGTAGGAGATCTAGTGGTCATTCAGCGTACGCAGTTTGGAGTTGGGCTTAAGCTGAAACCTAAATTTTTGGGACCCTATAGAGTTGTAAAAGTGTCTCCTAATGACAGATATGCCATTGAAAAAGTGGGCGATCATGAAGGTCCACGCCTAACTACTTCAGCAGCTGATTACATGAAACCCTGGTCCACTGGTCAACAGTAAAAAAAAAATGTATATATAAGCCTTTTTTCCCTCTTTCTTTCTTCTTTTTTGTTTGTATTTTCAGATATGTGATAATGTTATGGCCTGTTTACTGATGTTGAAGATGGCGAATTTCGAGGACGAAATTACAGTCAGGATAGCCGATTGTGGGATTGTGCGACGAGCGCGCCAAAGCCTGATACGTCCGCAGCAGTAACGCCACCTAGAGGAAGCGTCCGCTCAGAAGCGACCGCAGCAATGAGACAGATGTTCCCCCAGACACCGAAGCTAGCAGTTGGGCAGACGGCCCATGACTTTTTAGGCAGATGGCCTCTTAGTTGTCGGATATTCTTAATTGTCAAAGATGTTTGTAAATATACTGTAAATACATTAATTTTGTAATTAAACTTAAATTTAAACTTTAAGAGTTATTTATCTTTTACCTTTTACGAACCCACATATATATATATATATATATATATATATATATATATATATATATATATATATATATATATATATATATATATATATATAATTTTTTATGAAATTATATACATAATGTTAATTTTTTTAATTAAATAAAGACCAAAAAATGAAAGAAATAAACATAAAAAAATTTAAAGATTATCTCAATTGATCCATGGAAGCAATTAAATATATTACCAGCATACAAATACCCGGTTCTTTGTGCTTTGTCTACTTGAACAGGCGTTGTTATATCTTGCCACCTATCGTTCTAGTAGTCAGGTTGCTGGCTTCTGTATCGAATTCCTGGTTGGAATTCGAGGTGTAGATGTTTTTTTTAAATCCTGAATGAATGTGTGGTCTTTACACGGAATTTGCCTAGCATGTATGGTAAAGAGTATGAGGCGTAGTGTGTAAGCCCCCTTGGTGCACCAAGGTAAACCTCTAAGCGCTTTTCAATAAGTATCTCGTTCATCAAGATCGGATCAATTTTGCTTTTGATGAAATATTGTCGATTTTTTAAATCACGAGATAAAGATCTTGTCATTTTTTTTAATGACGAAATATCTCGTCCATCAAGATCCGGTCAGTTTTGCTAATGACGTGATACCTCGTCGAGACAACCATCACGATAACTATTGCTAAGTGGCTCACAAATTCAACATTGTAGTGTGTATCACCATGGAAATGCTCAATATTTTGGCCAGACGTTAGAAAAATGTTGGTGCAAGGCTTAACTCTTTCTAAAAATAAAACAATTGGATTTGGGCCTATATATAGGGGACTTAGAAACCACAGCGAAGGATCAGAGCTCTAACTACTCAACTATATGGTCGTCTTTTGTTAAAAAGCCGTGAATTAACTCCATTATCAAGATTGGTGAGTAAATATTTGTGTCATAAAACATCATAAGCAATGTGTGTATCTTGCCAATGCGTAATGTAGGCCGTAGAAGTATCGTATTAGTTTTGAGAAACTTTTGCATTGGATTCCTAAAAACACATTAAAACTTCTGTCCCTAGAGCAAGTCATGTAAACAGCGTTTCTGCAGCTGTATTATCAGAGGAAGGACGAACAATTTATTAGATACAAATATATTGTCATTAGCATCTAACACGCTATACAAATCAAATAGTCTTTTCTAAGAATACTCAAGTTTTGTTTGGAAAGAATAAATCATATTCATTCCTAACCAAAGAGGATTTCGACAACAAATAGCTATAAGGGGGAAATTCAATGACTTATCTATATATATAATTCTCTTACGTGGCACGCAAAAAAGACGTTATTTGTTATTGAGTTTGGCAACACTAACGATTGTTTATTTTCCACGAAATCTCGCGTAACAATTAAATTTATAGCGTTATCGGAAAAAATTTTATTGAAAAAAAATGAATATTAGTCGAGCTGTTGCAGCTTACAAACGACATGTATTCGATTTCAAAAGCAGCGTTCACATTTCGAGTCAAAATTTGCTCGAAGTTTTCATTTGAATTCTGAATTGTTCGAGATCTGATTCCAGAGGTACTGTATACCTTTTCTGTAGTACAACAAATTTATATTTATAAAATATTACTTTGGAACATCATATTTTGTAAACAGTGTCTTCATTGATGCGAGCAAAGTTCACGCAGTGAACCAATGAGGATTGCAAAAGCAATCCTCAGGGGGTCGGCGAGCGTTAGCAAGCAGGGGGCGGGCCCCCTAGTTAGCATATAATTTTTGAGCGCGTGCAAGCAAACCGAGAATTACGTTATTATTATTTTTGTGATACACGCACGTGTAATTAAAACACTTGTATTTTTTAGTTTTGTACGTGTAAACTGAAGTATGACATGGATTGTGTTAAAAATTAATTTGAAATGGAGAAGAATTCGAACTGAGAAAGAGTGTGTATGAAAATCTTTATAATTTTGTGTACCGTCTTTAGTTTTCTTAATAAATGTTAAATTTTTTACCAAGCGTTCGTCTATATGTATGCAACCAAAAAGACTATTTACAATAACTTAATACAATCGAACTGATATCATCATCCAAAAAGCGCATAGAATGAGTTTCATCTATAAGGTAAAATACCCACGCAACGCTCCATCACAACTCATAGGCTAAAAGGTTTCAAAGAAATAGCTCGAAATAAATAAAACAACTGTTGCCAAGAATTATACGCAACCTTAAAAAATATGTTAGAAATTAGTTAACTTGTTAAATACGATGGAGGCAACAAAGGATGTAGAAAATGGGAGCAAGGTTTCCTGAAAAGAATTTCGTATATCATTTCAGTGATGCACAGAAGTGTTCATCATAAGTTAAAAACTGAGCATAATCACGAAATTGGATAAAGAATTCAAAAGACAAGGTTTGAATTAATTATTTTGGAGGTCTTGGGGTCTATCTGCCTCATTATACAGAGTGCGATATGAGTAGTACGAGATGTAATTGAACAGGAGGATACTAGGAACCCCTGCAAGAAGTATCATCAGGAGGACGAACACTTTATTAGATAGAAATACATCATCCTTGTTAGTAGCTAATACTTCATAAAAATTATAGTCTTCAATGATTATGTAAGTATTTTTAGGGGAAGGGGAATGTATAAATCCAATCTAGCCAAAGAGGATTTCTAAAAAAAGCATTTACAAGGAAAGGAAATTTCATTGGCTTGTCGAGAGTTTTATAAGGTTAATATAGTTGATAATGTTTCTGAGAAACAGCTCGGCAATAAGAAAAATATCACTCTCTTCTCCCTCAGGGAATCTTTTTCTTTACCCGCAATATGAGTATTATTGCTTTCTTTCCTAAGTGGTAATGAATCTTGGATTTTCGGATGACATTATATTTCCCTGCGTATCAATAAACGCATTACATAGAAAAAGATTTCAAATATAACAGTGTTGTAAATTATTCTCAATCTTAAAAGTTTATTATAAAACATAACAAATTAACCTGTTAAAGGCAATGGAGGCAATTTAGGTTGGTTGGTTAGGTTTTATGGCGCAATGCGCATATTTGGCTGGGCCAAATGTAAAAAAAATGGACATACAAGAAAAGTTTTTACTGCCACAGAAAAGAGAAATGCATACAGGAAGAATAATAGAACCTGCGCCACCTACAACTCGTCAGTTGAGAGAGCAGTGAGCAAACCAATTCATCCACGGTGACCCTGGCAATTTAAGATGTAGGAAATTTACATTAGATTCATTAGCAGTAATTTTGTATACCTTAAAACACAGAAGTACATCTAAGGTGAAAATTACAGCATAATATTGAATGCAGAAGTCCAAAGGTAAGTTTTGAGATTTATTCTTTCTAAGTTCCTAAATCTTAGCCTCTGCATCTTACAGAACAGAATAAGAGTAGAACGCAATATACTTGAACATGATGATACTATAAGTCCCCACAAGAAATTTTATATTATAAGACGATACAAATACTATGTTGAAGTATCACTGGGTTTGAAAGAAAAAAGAGGAATTGGACAAGATGAAATGACATCTGTGAATGAAAGAAACATGCAATGTATCCTCCCTTAAGTGCTAATTGACACAAATTTATGAATGCTTACATATCCATTTTCTTCATTGGTTCGACAGTCAGTATGGGCCTTGAATTTCTCAATGACTTTGTTCCATCTTGACCGGGCTCATTGGCAATAGTTCTCCATTTCTTAGATTTGAAAATACTAAAGTACTTGTCTACCAAGAGTGTAGTGGAACGCCGTTCCGGCATCGCTTATTATTTTGCAAGGAATAAATAATAAGAAAGTGCAAAATACCTCTCCATTCTTTCCCTCACCCCCTTCCAACAGTACCACCTAGATTAGAGCGTTCCGGCACTGCTTAATTTACGTCTACACCATTATTATCTACAGTCTATCCATTTAATTTCGATCTTCCTTTAGGCCTAACTCCAACTCGTCGGACCAGAAATATATTTTGTATTCATTTCAACAGGAATTCAGATGATATGTCCAGCCCACCTATTCTCCGTATTTTTATGTATTTAACAATGCTCGGGTTTTTTTTTTCTTTTAGATGTGTAGCTGTAAATTAATCATTATTCTTTAGTCTCCATTTATCTGTATGCTACCAAATATGGTTATTGAAATATTTCTCTCCAAGATCTACAGTGCATTTTCGACACAAGGTGATAGTTCAAGTTTCTGAAGCATATGTGAGCACAGATCTCTTTAAAACTTTGTATATTAGTAATTGTGTTTTTGATTGGTTAATCTGATTTTAAATAACACGTAGTTTAAAACTCTAGTAATTATTTCTTTCTGGTGAAGTTTGCTGTCTTTAGAAACACGTGGGTCGGGCTGCCAAGATACCCGAGCTATCTTTTTATTCTTTCATCCACTGCTTTCTTTTTTCTATCTTTTTATGCATCCCCAAATCCCTCTTTCTTTTCTCGACATTTTGTACTTGGCTATATGGATTTTTTAAATCCGAAAACAACCAACATATTTTCTGATTCTATGTCCTTCAATCAGTATCAATTACTTTAATAGTTTACAATACCTTGAAGCAAATGATCGAAGAGTCAAAAGACATTCTCTCTTATGGATTTTATAGGGCATTGTTAACAAGAAAAAGTGTCTTATAATTGCAAATATTTCACCCTGACTAATTAATTATAGCTTTTCAACTACTTGGTAATAAACGTGTTTTAACGATTTTACTATACTTAGAGTTGTAACTTTTGTGTAAAAACTAAGAGTAGGCTAGTTAATTTATGATTAATTTATAATCGAGTTTATTTTATTTTTAAACTTGCTGTTTATTTATCCGGTATGAAACTGAATGCATAAAAATAGTTTGAGTCCCGTTATACCATCTCAGGATAATTTGCCCTATATTGAAGCATAAAACCTAAAAGCCTGATAAATAACCAATCTATCCTAGAAAATAAAAGCCTGGGAAACAAGTTTTTCAACAACTCGAACTGACCAGATTAAGATTGCAAATCATTAGAAAACAATTCATACATATTCGCTTGCTAGAATATTCGACATATCAGAACTAGATCTCTGTGTTGCAAAATCCAATTAACCCCAAAATGTTATTGGCTTTCCATACACAAAATAGAATACCTGATAGACCCTCTGAACAAGACACTTAAAATAGTTCAAAATTTGTAATTCTTATATTTCCAGATTTACATTCAGCAAAATATTTCCATGGAATATGTTTTGGAATAACAATTAAATAAAGCCAATTATATTTCTTTTACAATGCTTAGAAACTAAAATTAGTACATCTATACCTAATTATACTATCTAAAAACTTTCTTTCAGACAAACCATATGTATAGGAAAAATTAATAATCATTTTAATTAATAGAATTCAGAGCAAAATAATGATTTCTTCTTAGAATTTATGTAGCTCATTAAATAACAAAGTGTTCTTTAAAATCACTATTCTATTTTTGGCCTCTACTCGACGACCTTAGAGCAGAGCTTCATTAAATTACTCAGATAATTTTCTTACATTTCAGCTGTTTAAAGACTGTATTTTTAGCTTTTAGTTTAAAATTCAAAATTATAAGTATTTTAAAAGCGCAAAATTAAAAAAAGTAATAAAATATCAATGTGTTTCTAATGATCATGAAAATGAGCATTTAGATTCCAAAAAAATGTATCCTCAGTACCTGACTAAAACAACTGACTGTCATATGTATTCAATAAACTCAGGAGTGTATCATACAACTCTTCTCAATACAACTTGATTTTAAGAGCAAGGCTGCCACAATCGAAAGCACTTGTGAAATAGTTGATACATTATATTTAATTGATATTATACATATTTAAAAACAGTACTAAATGTCTTTTAAAGTATGTTTTAGTGGCAAAGACGCTCGTCAACCCTCGATGATTGCTATTTATTCTGATTTGGTTTGCTTCGCAAACGAACTCTAAAGGCAACGCCGTGATAGCCTCGAAGTGGCTAAATCAAAACACGCCAGAATCGTAAAACACGCTTGTGGCGTCAGTGGTAGAAAATCGCAAAATCATCGCCTTTTTTCACTGACGTCACATTCCGGAGTAAAGAAAGAAAGGTGAAAACCTAATAAATAAATTTTAAAATGTTCTAGAAAAAAATTTAAAATTAGGACTGGATACAAAAATCGTAATTATTCGGACTACCTGTTGTGCCAAATTTTATTATTGTAATTGCCATAGATTCTTCAGGACACTGTACACCGTACACAGAGACACATACAAACACTTCATTTCATATTAGTAGAGATTTGTGTTACTCAAATACAAAATGAATCGGCTAAAACACGAAAATGTGCTCTTTGAGTATGAAACAGACGCTTAAGATCTTGCTAAGAAATTTGAATACTTAAATTGTAAAAACTTATTTTTTATTTTTAATAATTTTTTTTACAAATATAGTAACTACGATACCATTTTTTCTTAATGGTTGCCTCAACATGACCCCAAAACTTCGAACTAGAACGCTTTTCTCCCTAAAGAAAATTCCGAAAAATATTTTCAAGTACAATAACTTACTTTGACCTTTGCTGAATTTTAAAAAAAAAAAAAAGTTGCCAAAATTATTTAATAGTTGGCAAAAAGGTTGAAAAGCAGAGCAAAAAAGGTGACTTTTATATAGCTGCCTGTAGCAACACTGTAGAATGCTTAACACAAGGAATATGAAGTTATTAATAACTGATTTTCAAAAACTGTTTATTTTTTATTCCAGTTTAAATCCTCTCGGTTATTTAGACTGTCCGTTCTCACGTATTTATATAAAAATAAGGGGTATGGTAACCAACACTTGCCTTTTACCTTTCACTTGAACTTTGCTTTATGTGCAGAATTTGACTGATATTTGGATTTTCTCGTGAAATTCGATTCCTTGATGCTATTTTACTTATGTTACTTATGTATCTGCATTTACTGTATTAGTTCCGAAAATAAAAATCATCCCCATCTTTTAACATCACACTTATACTAGAGTTTTTATTCGTCTGTTTCACCAGTCGAGACTGATGGGATGGCAATTTAAAAGCTCAAAATTACTGTGTTTAAGTAGTCCATACAATACACTTCGGCAGTACAATTAGACAATACTACTGTATTCCGATGCTTTATATTGATGTATTTCGATACTCTTTTCAACTAAACATCAATACTCTATATTAATATTCTCCATATTTACTGCATTTATATACTCGATATTAGTATCAATTTTTTGCCACTTAAGTGTTGACAACATGCACGACCGACCTGAAACAAAGTCAGGAAAAATTAACTGCTCCTAAAAATATTTTCTCAACTTCTGAAGTATTATATCGTTATCTGATCTTAGTTTGGTTGAAAGCAACGAGGTTTAGTTCTCGGATCTTTACTTTCAGGATTGATTCCGGACACTCGCAAATAACTCGTTGCACTGCGATGGAAATTTAACTACCTGCCTGAAATATTATATTTTTAAAACGTATCATAACTGACGAGAAACTTCAATCATTTGAAGATATAAAAATACACTTCCCTAAAGTAATGGACCGGACGCCAGCGGATTTGCATAAAATCCGACTACTTGTTTGGGGGTGTTTTCGTGGTGTGTGGTCTGGGACCCTTGCATGCTAATCCTAGTAAACTGAGCCCGGACGCCTACATGAACATTTTAGACAATCAGGTTCTTCCTACGCTCTGGCAATTTTATGGAATGGACGAATGTTACTTCCAAGGACGGCAACGCTCCATGTCATGTTGCAGCCCTCTGTCAAGCAGAGGTATCAAGATATGGATGTAAAACGTGTTCTCTGGCCAGCTCAGAGTTCCGACCTAAACCCCATAGAACATTTGTGGAACGAGTTAGAGCGACTCATACGGACCAGGGAACCACGTCCGAAATCTACAGCTGAGCTGGCGACATTCTTGCTGCAGGAATGCACACAAATAGCTGTGTATCAAAACCTTGTTGAAAGTATCCCCAGAAGAATTGATAGTGTAATTGCAGCATGTATGGGACCACCCCCCTATTAAAGCATGTATTCTTTCCCTTATACCATCACATCTTGCTGTCCCTGTCCATTATTGAAGGCATGACATGGAGCCATTTGCATTTTAAACAGCTTTGGTGATATCGATTGTTGTCATAAGTCTGTTCTTCCGGATGGTAATCGATGGTTTGAAGATCAGTTTCGATTTCAAGGGGCAGGTGAATATATGTGAGGTCAAAAGCACAGTCAGTTGTTAAAGTGTCTACATGTTCTGGTTACATCACTGCCTTTTCTCATGCCATTATAACATCCTGTTAGCATTATATATGTTGTGGTGGTGGTTTTTCTATCGGTGTTAGTTTCACAAATCTTTGGTTTTATTTCATTACTTTATGATATGAGTTGGAACTTAACCAAAGCATTAGCATCAGTAAGAGTTATAGGAGGAGCTTGTCAGGCATTTAATTCTACGGTGTTCATTGCCAATTGATCTGCATCTTCATTTCCTTCTATGTCCACATCTGCGGGAAATCCACTGAAGAGTACAGCTCGATGCAGAAATGAATGGACATAATACATGAATTAGGAAATAGATTGAGAATAAAAATTAGAGGGTCATTCTGGAAATAATTTTGTCAAATAAGTTACTTAACATCACGACACGAATGCTGATTTAATAAGTAGGTAACATTGAATGTTTCGTTTCGTCCAGTGACTTCTAAGTGATTTGAGTTATACTGTCTGTCTATAACGAAATTGCTCTAAACACAAATTCTTCTCCCGTCCGTTGCTTAAAGAAATGTATTCAAGTTTCTCACATCGGCTCGTTTATTGACATTTCGGAAACATATTAAAGTCTGTTACTCGGTACTAGGTTACTCTTTCCGCTGTCAGTATTCGGGAAAGACAAAAATCATTACGTCAACCCCAAGAGTAGGGATAGGAAATAGTATTATTCTTTTCGGTGAACAGTTCTTTACACCTCCGCTCTAGTTAAAAGAACTGTTCTTTAAACTATTCTTATATTCACTACTGTTCTCAAAAAAGATATCTCTACTCGAATGTACAAGCCCTGTTCCACCTCTTAGACTATTTGGTGCTAGCAGTTTTTGCGATAGACAAATAGAGATCGTATTTCGTTGACATATCACCTTTTTTAGTACTTATAGGCATGTATATAAAAAACAAAAACAAATATTATTCTGCAAAGACAAAAATTCTATTAATTATGTAGGCATGTTTACAAAACATTTGGATTGGTGAGGTTTTCTCTATTTTGGATAGGAAAGAAACGGAAAGTAAATAATTTGGAATTTTCGAATTGTTAATGGATTGATTGATTTTTTTATGGCGCGTTTATTCAAGCTGCTCCAAACTATCAGTAATTAAGTACACAAAATAAATATATATCCGGAAATTTGAAAAAGTTCCTGTAAATCGAAATGCATACCGGGATTACCGCTTGGAGAGTAAAATTAGTTTTCCAAAACTAAACCAGGTTAACTGTTATATAATCTATCTATATATAAATACGTGTAAAACATACAAAATATAAGTTAAAAATTTCATTTTCGCTTTTCAACGCATTAGTTTTATGGTGGGATCGTAAAATCATAGTAGCTCACTTAAATTAGATCCATTTTCACCTTATAGAGATTGTGGCACTGTATTATGTGGCATACGATCCAAATCATTATCTTTCACATTGAAATATGTCCACATATTTTAAATTCTGCTTTCAATTTCTTTGTAAAATTTGTTCCTAAAACAAGGTGAAAAGTATTGCAATTCCTAAGAACGAGTAGAGGCGACACCACGAAAGAAATCTAGGCAACAAAATCTTGTTGCGTAATATTAAAAATAAGTTTAATTTCTTTGAAACAAAAAATTTCACACCATGTCATAGCCTAACAACTTTAAAAATTCACAAATTTTAGCTAGTATTCTCATAAATTCAACGAACGACTGGCTTGATTCAATAGAGAAAACAAGAACAGCTTAGCGAGATCAGAGACTTGTTCCAGAAGCGGTCATCGAGATCAGCTCCTCGAACAGTTAATCGAGGACAGCTCTTAGAACGTATACCAGAATAGGAACAGTTTAAAGCAGAATCAATTACCGAACAAGATGCAGTATCAGAGCAGGGAGTAGTTCATGGACAGAGAATGGGTGAATAAAACAACAGGAAATAAAGTGAAGAACTGTTAGATGAACAGCTGTGTTTCAAACTTAGCATATTTTAGAAATTACGAATTTTTTTTAGCAAACTTGAAAAAATTCAAAAATATATAAACTTTTTTTTCTTTGCAAAAAAAATCCCATTTTAACCCACAATATTAAAATTGAAGTAGAAAAAAATTACAATGCTTCATTTTGCCAAATGAATGGAGAACAGGGTTTCGTGAACAGTGGAAACTTCCCGTTCTTATTGAATAACTCCCTCTTACGCAAAATGAGCGAGCCCTGTTTCTATAGCGACCGTCACCACCCAGACTTGGTGTCGGTAGCCGTTCTTGTCAGACAGTAGATTCATTCCTATGAAATAAAGTAACTGAGATATTTGATATACATTTTACTATTTAAATCTTAATGGTAATTTTAATAACTAAGAAGGTATGAAAAAAAATCGAAAATTAATTAATCGTTCTTATTACAGTGATTAATGGTAGAAGATACTCTACCCACACCCTCTTGTGTTGGTGTATGTGAACAGCCCCATCCGCTATATTTTGCAGATCAGTCCACCCTTTATGACTTATTTTATAATCCCAATCCGTTCTGTCTATTACATACAGACATAAGAATTACATAAGGAGAAAAAAGAACTAAAGTTCGAAAGAATGAAGAGAAACACCAGGCCAAGAATAAAAAGAAGTAAATAGATAGTTCTTTTCCATGATAATTTGCTGGAAGTCTTTTATCAAATGTCGTCCTTCAGGTTTCGTATCTCGTTAGGAGTTGAACTTTTATTCCCACTCGAAATAAGCGGATCAGTAACTTTAAAAAATTGATTACACACCAAAAAGTGGGCATTTTGCTTGCTCTTTCTCCTATTTTCGGAAAAGTTCCTTCGAATCAATGAAGCATATACGCAATCCTTTGAAGTTACGGTAAAATAAATTTGTCTTTTCAGAGTGCTGTTCTTCAAAGGATTTTGTCCAACAAGTCTAAAAACTACTACGCATTACATTTAGGTCACAGAACATTAACTTCGTTAAATTGATAAATTTTCTCTTAAAGCAGTTAAGAGTTGAGTAACCAGTTTATTTTCCTTTTCTGTGCTAAAGACATCTTACGTGGTTAATAAAACACGCAGTGATGCGTTTTACTAATGTAGTAATATCAGAGAGGGAGTGGAATTTTTAACCAATACCTTTTAATTCTAATAACTATTTAAAACTTTAAACTCGCTTCTACCGCAATTTACTGCTGATTTTTTCTTCATTCTCTTGACCTAGATATTTTGGGAGAAATCCGAAAAAATTACAATACATTCACAAGACTATACTCAGAATAAATGTGTTTCATAAGAGCAAGTTTAATGTTTCACTAGTGAAAATTTACACCCTCATCTTAAGAACTTTAAACATTTAAAAGTTATCTTTAGGTAAGCTAAATTAATTTTACACAATTTTTTACAAGTATTTTATCTCCTTTTTCTATTCGACTAGAGCTAGTTGATACTGTACCTTTGACTGAAATTTTAGGACCTGCTTCAGTAGTGGCAACATCGGGATCCTCAGAGGTATTTCTAGTAGGATGTTCAAGACTCAACTTCAGGTTGACTGTTGTTTTTGGTCTTGAATTTCCCGAAAATAAAGTCTTTGGATGAGTCTGAAATTAACGTCCTTTGCTATTTCTAACTTTTCCAGCCGAAATATGTTCTTCTTGATAGGAAACTATCCGATTACTCTTACAAGGAGTCATTCAAGACGTGTCCTGTCCTCCATTTTTACCAAACCGATGCCTCCAACCTTTATTGTGTCAGGACAATTTGAATTGGACGATCGATTACACACAAAAAAAAAGAAACCCTAATTACAGGTGACCCTCTTATAACACGGTACTCTTATAACACGGATTCCCTATAACAAGGTACTAAAATAGCGACGACCCTCGTATAACACGATAATAGTTTCTGTATAACACGGTTTAATTTTTACCTATTGTTGGACAATTGGATAGTTAAATAGAGACCAGTTAGATTTTTTTTCACCTGTCTGTCCTGTTCAGTCTGTATGTATGTCCTATCTGTTTGTCTGTTCAGTCTGTCTGTCCTATCTGTCTGTCCTATCTGTCCTGTCTGTTCAGTCTGTCTGTCCTGTCTATCTGTCTATCCTGTCCGTCTGTTAGTCCTATCTGTTTGTCTGTTCAGTCTGTCTGTCCGTCCTATCTGTTTGTCTGTTCAGTCTGTCTGGCCGCAATTAAACCAACAAAGTGAGTTCTGTTGTCAATAAATCAGATTCTTCCTTTTCAAGCCATAAATCTTACCGTTTGTATGAAAGCATTTGTACTTTAAAATTAAACTAGTTCTAAATATGCGGTTTTACAAACTGTACAAGTATTACAATCCTTGCCGTATCTAGAGATTTTGTGTAAATCGGTCCTTCAAGGTCTATTTGTATAACCTGAACGGTGACAGAAAATATCGGACGGTCTTTAAGGAATGAAGCAAAACGTGCTTACAGTTTCTTGTCCATGTCTTCTTTATATGGTACATCAGCAAATAATTGCTTTCGAGGCTTTTTTCCTTCAAAATACAAACTTTATTGCACAGGATAGTTAGTGGAACAAGCGCTCCTGCATGTTTATTTTGGACGTGAGGTTGTTCTATCATGCTTTTAACGCAAGATGTTTAAAGGAAGTTTTGTTGGAGCGACAAATTCTTCGGTCTCGGTTTCATCTGTAAACCTTGATCGTAATACTCCATCTTGTTTGCAGTATCTTCAAAGACTTTCATGCTGCTTCATCAGAAAAGGATTCAACTTAAATCGATCGAAAAATTATTCTTTCAGTCTTAACAAGTTTTTTCTGGAGTCGAGCTAAGATTATCCTTATTTCTCTTGCCTTCGAATGAAATCGAAGCATCCAGGCTACTGTTTAATTACATTTGCGAGTTTCGAAAGTATTTTGGCATTTGTTGTAAACGACTTTATCAGAGTGTTGTCTGCTGACACAACACTTTGTTGTTTTACCGTGTCTACTTCGTTTTATACGAGATTGATGATTGATTTTGACCAATGATCCGCAGAGCTTTTTAACCACGAAGGTCTTTCCCATCATCTCGATTCCTGGCAAAACCTGACCATTGTTGTCGTTGATTTCTAACTTTAACAGTGGATGAATCGTTCCAGAAATAAGAATCTACTGTTCCTAGCTTCTGCACGTTCCAATAGAGTCATATAACCTGGATGCAATTGTGTACGCTTATATTTCCACCCTTAACCCTCGTTCACACGAGGCGCGTGAAACCGCGTTTGGAGAGGCTATCAGGGTCCCGCTCTTCAAGGTCGCTAAGATAGATACTTGAATTAGAGGTATAAATAAACATAATTTAATGGTTCGATCTTGCAAACTTCGTCATACGCGCATTGAAACGCCTCATGTGAACTTGGCCTTAAGAGCTCCCTAGACGATCAATTTTATTGTCAATGTGATTGACGGTTTCGATTGATAGATGCTTCAATATAGCTTCAATCAACCTGTCAATCTCATTCGGTCAATGTTTTTCGAAGGAGCGTGACTTGTTCATTTTTGAGTTTTAAAATTGTTTTAAAATTCAGATTTGGGTTTTCTTGCTTTGATTTTGGTTGTTTGCAATCGAAATAAAATAGTAAATAACGCTAGGTCAAAGAGTGGTATAAACTGAGTAGCCGCTTTACTCATTGACATTTACTAAACTTTCTGCGAGATATTGAATCGTTCGCATCAAATCGCCATACCATTAAAATGTCGACAGGTATTGACGATTCAATTAAAGGGAGAGTACTATGACACACTTTCTCAGTCCCATTTCTCTAACCCATTGAAAAAGCTCTTAAACTCAGATGACAATTTATTGTACAATGTACTAAATGAATACATTTTTGTTACCTTTGAATGCGTTATTCATAACAATTTCCAACAATTCAAACAATTCGTGGACATAAAATTGGATTACTATATCCTCCCTACTGAATCGTTCTTTTAAACTTTCCATCGCTAATGAATAATTCTCATCTGTAGATGGATTAAATGCGACTATCCCTCGTGTCTTTGATCCGGCAATCGTAAACTGAATCAAGTAAACTGAATCAATGAACGGAATTTGTCCGATACATTTAAATCATCATTATCATCAATTTGTTGAAATTGGCCTATAAAGTTTTGCCAATCCTTAATTGTCTCCTCCGAACTCTGGAAGTTCAATTTCGGGGAGTCTAGTCTGACACAATTATAGTATTATCATTAGAATCTAACTTGGATTCGCTATGTTTCGATCTTTCGTTTATGTGCTACAATTACACTTTTAACATTTACATTCAGTTCTAAACTCTTTTCTCTGGATTCTTCTATAATTTCACAGCCCATTGTGTTGCTCTAGAACGACGCTAATTAAAAATATCAATTTTCTACAATTTCTTACATATTCTGCATCATTAGTTGCATCTAAATGGGATGGATTTGCATCTTCTAATATTTCATACACTCTATAACAAAGAAATCGACGCACCAAGAAAGAGTTGTCCTGGAGTTTCGCCGGGCTCGATCAAGAGAACGGCGCTGAATGGCGACATATAGTCTTTAGTAACAAGTCCCGTTTCTAACTGTTTCCTGACGACAATCGCAGACTTGTCTGGAGACGTCCAGGGCAGCGTGGGGATCCTGCACTTACTATTGCACGCCACAAATGCCCATAACAGTGTATTATGTTCTGGGGTGCCATCTCTTTGATAGCCCTTTGGTAGTCGTTTCTGGCACACTTACAGCACAGCGGTACGTAGACGACATTCTACCACCGGATGTGTTACCGTTCTTTTTGCGACGCCCCGAACGTACTTTTCAACAAGATAATGCCCGGCTGCACACGGAACGTTTTGCTATGAATTGTATTCAAGCTTTCCCAACACTTCCTTGGCCAGCTAGGTCTCCTGATCTCTCTCCCATAGAGCACATTTCGAACGTTTTGGGAAGGCGATTGCAACCATTCCGGAATGTTGACAATTTTGCCCGACAGTTGGAGATAATTTGGCAAGAAATTGCGAACGAAATCCGGGAACTTTTTCAGTCTATGCCAAGCCGTGTGACAGCTTGGCATAGACATTCGATCCAGGCAAGAGGTGGACCAACGCCTTATCGACTTCCTCTCTTTGTAACGGTCAAACTCTGAAATAATTTATTCAATTTTTCTGAGATTTCAATCTTTTGTTTTTCTACGTATGGTGCGTTCTTCTTGGTGATTTTTTTTTTGCTATAGAGTATATTTCTTAATAAATGTCTCAAAATGCATTTCAAGTTTCTCGTTTTCAGTATTTCTACCACTGAGCATATCGTCTAGCTCATTATATGACGGTAAAATATGCGCCAAGAGCGGTCGTGTTCCTCTTATATTACTATCTACAAGCACAAAATCGTAATAAAAAATAACCATTCAAACGAAAATTGTTATTGGGTAATCAGTTTTCTTCACCTCGTAAGTTACAAATGGAATTAACTCCTACGACTGGTCAATTTCTCGCGATTGCCTAAATGTTTCCGTTTCAAGCAAAGTTTTTCAAAACATTTAGTTTTATAAAATTATAAATTAATTCAAAAACGAAACGCGGTGTCTTGATTTCCTCAAAAAAGATTCTTAAATACGGATTATGTTTAAAAAACAACCCAGAAAAGCATATGTGAGGATTCACGTAACCTTTCCTCGCAAGAAGGCACCATAGATTAAGCAGACTCAGCTATTGGGGAATCCCTTGGATATGAGGAGTAGGAAAAGAAACAAGACAAGTCTAGGAAACGACCGGAAAGTTGGGGAAACAAGTGTGCTCCGTTTTACGGAAGTGATTCCATATGAAGATGAAGACTGATGCAATGAATCACTGTGTTTGCGGATTTGAAATTCTGGGGTTGCAAGTTTGACAGATTGACACTAGTTCCAACCAAAGGCCGTCGTGTATATGGGTGAAGGTGCACGTTAAATATGCCATGGACTCAAATTTCATCACTGCGGCGTCGTGTGTCGTTGGGCCAGCTAAGGTGTTGACCTCGTCTCGTCTACCCATGGTTGAAAATCCTAGAACCCAGAACTATCCTAAAACAGGGATACGTGAGACGTAAATTCGACTACTTCCCATAATAAAACAATTTTTAAAACATTAAATTCTAACCACACACACATGAAATGGCTAAATAAACACACCAATTGAGTTGAGAGTCCCAAGAACTGTTTTATTAGACTACAGGTTACAGAATGGATGTACACTATCTGGCCATTCGTCACCGGACACCCGTAGTATTAATTAAAACGGACCCATCCCGGACATCAGTATCTTGAAGGGCCACCTTTTGCTACAGTGACATCGGCAACTCTTCGAGGAAAACTTTACACCAATTTGCGATGGGTTTCTGTAGGAACCTTGCTCCATTCTTCCTTCAAATTGGCAAGCAGTTCAGTGATGTTTTTTGACCAGGTTAGCCTGACTCTCAACCGGCGCTCAAACTCATCCCGAAGGTTTTCCAAGGGGTTGAGATCTGGAATTTGAGCTGGACAATGAAGTTTTTCCACATCCATTTCCTCAAACCACGTGTTAATAACACCTGCTGTATGACATATAGAATTGTGCTGCTGAAACAGGTATGGGCCAATACCAAAGAGATACCACAATGGCGGTTGCGCAGAACTGTACAAAACTGTTTTGTATGTCTCGGAATTCCTCTGCGCAACCGACATTATGGCAACACTTTGATATTGGTCCATACCTGTTTCAGAAGGACGAATGGCCAGATAGTGAAAGCATGTGAGCCCCTCAGAGGATTAAAGCTCTCCAAATATCAAGATTCAAAGTGATAAAGCAACCAGTTAAACAAATTATTTTTATGTGGAAATGGGCGCAAGGTGTTCTTCATATATTTAAGTAAATCTGGTCAAGGTCTTCAATACCACACACAGTCGCCTTGCACCCATGGCTGCCGAGATAGACTGAGAAAAAACTCGTCGGATCACCCAGAAATATCTCATCATTTCCCCGTCCTTGACGTGTGAGACGACAGGTGCAAGTAATATATTACGCAGTATACAATTTGGACTCCATGCTGTTTACGAATATGACAACACGATCACTGGTTTGGACCTCATTTTTAACGACATAAAGTTTTTATTCGTGGTCAATTTTTTCACAATGTGTTGACTTGAACGGATTAGCTAAACGAAGAGTTGCGAGTTTGAAACCGACCATAGACCGTCGCGTGCATGGGAGGAGGGGAGGTTTACATTAAATCCATCGTGGACTGATATCTCCTCACTTTGGCATGGTGTGGAAGTTTGGAGAGCGGGGTTCTAGCTCAGGTGATATTTTGTCACCTGACTATGGTTCAAAATAACGTGGTATTGTCCTTGGATTTTTTCCCTTCGGATTTGATTCCGAATCATCGCCAACAGCCCGTTGTGTTGCTCCAGACCTACGTTAATTTAAATACCTACCACAAGCTGTCGACCTTTTGTATTTCCGTACAATTCGTGGAATTGACGTAGTCCTACTTTAAAAAGTCATGCTTATATAGATCCTTGAATGCTTATATAGATCCATGATTATAGTTTTGTAGGAAGAAAGGAGAACCCTTTGTGAAACCCTCTTCACTGTCAAAACCGTCTGAAGTGGTATGTTACAGATACGATAACCACTGTATTGATAAGTTCATTATTAGAAAAAGTAATTTCCGTAACAAATTAAAAAATTATATATAGACAAGGAAAATTCGTTTTCCGAGTTGTGAAAATCATAATATCGAAAAATGCTATGAATCAAAACACTTATTCCATAATAACTGTGCGTCTTGTTATCGAAGAAATTCCATGAACAGCTTCCTTCAAACAGATGAAAATTTCGAAATAAAAAATCCTTTGCCGAAACAAGAATTCTGGTAAAAATCAGGTATAGAATGTTTATATATATATATATATATATATATATATATATATATATAATAAATTCAAAATAATAATAAACAATCTTCAAAATATGTGAATAATTCTGGAATACCACATTAAAAAATTCCGAAGCGAAATTTCTTCCGTCTGATGGAATAAAATATCAATACTCTTTGAAAATGTAAACATTTCGTAAATTAAAGATTAATTATAATATTTGCAAAGCATTATACACTTGACATAACAGCAAATTCTGATTATTTACGAGTTAAACATTAACATTAAGTTCGACGCTTTGTTAAGTTTGATGGGTTTTATTGATTACAAACTATATATATATATATATATATATATATATATATATATATATATATATATATATATAGTTTTCGGTGAAGACGTTTAACATATTAATATGAAATGGCCCCGAATTAATATGAATATTCGTTGAATGTGTCTATTTCAAAGGCTTTTTAAAATAGAAAAGCATGGTAAGATCTTAATCAGATTATGATACATTGTCACATATTGTACCAAATTGATTCCTCCATCTCTTTTGGACATTTAAATAAACATTTATTAAAACACTGACATTACAACACATGGGTTTAATAATTCTGAAAGCGAGGAAAGTAATATAAATGCTCAATTCTCAAAATAATCGAGTTGCTTCAGAGACACCTCATCAAGATGGAGTTCGAAAGCTAACTAACTTTATTTTCGCAAACATCAAGGGCACTTGAAAGTCAGAGAACTGAGAGCCCTCTAATCCAGACACCTGGTGCTAATACTTTACGACATTGATTAATATAAGCCAAATTTTAATGTATATCAAATAACATTCTACATAATGTACTTTTAATAAATAACAAGAATGCGTTGATTACAGATATTTGTCAACAAATTTATGAATAAGCTTTCAATTAAAATACTCAAAACACGGACTGTTGTGTAACCATTTTTATTGAGAAATAAAATTAAACTCTTGTAAATCACGAAAGTATTTTATTTGTTTCAATATCCTACTTCGTCTGCATAGTTTAAGGATGGCGTTGAATGAATAAAATTACAAATTAAAGTAAAGAATGAAGATATTCAGTTAGTTGATTGTGCTCATCATAGAAAAGGGTTCGGTGATTTTTTATAACACCTCTGTTTCTACTTTACAGACGAAAATTCTGATTAAATTAAATAGTGATATTCATATTGAAAATACAAATCATCATAAGAATACCAGAGCCATGAATTAGACCATCACGTCAGTGAAATATACCAGATATTCTAATCTGTAAAAAGTTTTAAAATATATGCATAGTACAAAAGTACATCAGTGAAATATATAAGATATTCCAATTTGTTAAGAAAATTTAAATTATTTAGCATAAGAGAAGAAAATTATACCATAAATGATATGTTTATTCTGTACCGAAAATACAAAAATTATTTTACATAACCTAATATAAATAAAAAAGTAGCTAATTTTTATGAAACGAACTCTAATATAATCTAATTAGAAAAGAAAATTTAAAACATGTTGCATAAGAGAAGAAATTTATATCATAAATGCTATCTTATAAAATATATTTATTCTGTATCGAAAATATAAAAATTACTTTGAGAAAACAAATACAATTTAAAAAGTAACTAATTTCTGTAAAACAAACACCAACATCTAAAAAAATCAAATGTTTTGAAGACGCACTACAAAATATCAAAATGAGGAAAATATTAATTATTAAATCATACATTAAATTCCTTCTCGTTCTTGTTCACTCAAAATGTATGTTATCAATTAATTTGTAAAAGAAATGTCACGTAAACTAAGACATTAAAAAACTAATATTTAAAATACTATTTAAGTTATATAAATTTAAATACTCATATAAAAAGTAAAATGCAAATAATTTAATAGATTTATGTAGTAAAAATAATTGAACTTTGTAAAAATGTTACTAGAGAAAGCTTTCTTTATTTGTCGAATATCTAAATTCAATTTCTTTTCAAATGTGTGCATTCGATATAAAAATGTGATTTCTGGTTTACGGAAAAAGAAGTAATGTTTTGTTTCATTCATAATGCAGAGCTGCAGAGCAAATCAAAATGTATGCAATTTCTGTATAATCTCCTTGTTATTTATCTAGGCCAGGATTACGTAAACAAAAATCAAAATCTTAAACATTTTATTTTGGGTTTGCAGTTTTCGTGGAGAACAATTCTTCTTAAAAGCAAATGTGGAAGACAAACATTTTATGTTCCAGACATTTTGTTCCATAGGGCATCCAAGTATGCGAAGAAGTATTTCTCTGAATTCATAAAAATTCAGGACACTAACGTAGACAGAGTAGAAATACTGAACTTATACACTTATTCTGTCTTCATACAAGTCACAGTGTGGTATGAAACGTAGAAGCACTTTCAAAATTAACTTGATAATTTGTTCATCCTGTATATAATTGACTAGCAGGCCAGCACGGCGTTGCCTATGCCAGTTCTTTTCGTGTCCTTGTGCTGATACTGAAAACATAAGAAAAGATACTGAAACAAAAAAAAGCAATAATTTTAGGAATGAGTCCCACCTTCACCCGACATGGCACGGGTTACCATAGGAAAATTATTTAACTGAAGAAAATCCCATTTATGGTATTAATATGGTGTAAAATTTTCCGCAGATTTCACATCCGTTGAAATTTTTACTCTATCTTTAACGATCGCGAAGATAGAAAACCTCAAATAGTCATTGCCCGTGACAAAGTTAAAATCGCCAGCAAGAAAGTTATACTAATCAACATCAACAGCTTAAATCAAAACTCACGTTCTTCAATTGAGGAACTGTGACGTCAGCTCCGCGAGTGACGTCATAACTTGGCGCAGTTCCAAACGACGAAAATCGTAAAATCTTTTGCTTTCTTTAATCGAGGAGCTGTGACGTCAGCTCCGCAAGTGAAAATCAATGGGGTAAAATCTAATAAATTATTAAAAAATGTTCTAAATTAAATTTTAAAAATTCGGGTTCCAAGGTACATTCAGTCACTTTTATAACTACCTGTGTGCCAAATTTCAGGACTGTAAGTGGACCAACAGATACACAGACACAAAAGCACTTCCTTTTATAATAGTGACAAAAATATGTACTTTTAATTTAAGACGTTGAATTAAAGAGGAAATTATTTTTCAATCGGATATCTATAAATCAATATCTTTCTTTATTATTTTTAGTACAAAGGCTTATACCTAAAATACATTTAATGTCTCGTAACACTAACAACAACAATCACACACATCTTCCTTTTAAATAATCAATGCTGAAAAAGGCTAAGTTAAATTTTGTTTGAAACGCCTTTAAAATTAAGTATTAAAAGCCGAATGGAGTTGCAAATGAACGAATAGGAATAGGTATAGAATTATCCCATAAATAGCGTTTTGTTTTTCAAAATACTAACAAAAGATGACTTGTTAACAAACATCTTAAACTATTTGTCAAAACATCATAGCAACAATAATGAAATCGTTGAAAGCATCAAAATAATGAGCAAAATTAAAAATTATCTCTTGAGGTTTACAGTGGACTTTAAAACAAACTTTGAAATGAAATTTTCAGATTATTTTCTTCCAAAATCCTATATGTGAGGATACAAAATACTAAGTCATTCGGTAATTATTACATAAAACGTAGTAAAAAAAAGTTTGATAAATTAGCAGAAATTGAAATGTCCCAAGAGCATTTTTTATGTATTGTGAAAATTTCAATTCACATTACAGTTTGTATACATATAAATGAAATTTTCTTCATTTGGTAACTGCTCGATTGTAAGATCAAAACAATTTTTTAAACAAATCGCTAAAAATTTTGCAGAAAAGAATGTAGATTAAGAATCTTTAAAAAATATTTGGAAGGTCGATGAATTTCCTATTTACATTTAGATAGCTAACGAATTTCAAGGGTTATCCAAAAGGTATTCCATGTAAATCAATTGAAATAAAATAAAAAGGGAACATTTTGAAATCAGAAGAATGTAAAGCAAACCGAGAATTTTGCGGTTTTGTAGTAGATTCACTATATTTATCTTTTACAATCAAATTTTACGGGTCCGTTTGAAAAATTCGTACTACGCTAGTTTCCGAATTCAGAAAAAAAGGCAGTATTCCAACAATGAAATACAATATTAACGCATTTGCATTACTTGCTGTACAATTCTTGGATCACAGATAAATTGTATTCATCACAAAGATTATACAGGTGATCCTTAATTATACATATAGTTCTTAATAACACAGATATTGAAATAGCTCTCTTATCGATTTCTGTGTTTTGTCATTGACATACTGGTTTCAAATATACAGGTCTTAAAGAAAATCTTTGATGTGGTCAGAGATGATGAATGAGCAGATAAATTTTCACTGTCTAACGAAAAGCTGCGAATAACTTTTAAGCCAGCAGTAGCTTATTTTGAAGAAGGCACAAAGTACCGTCGTCTTTATTGGAGAATTTATTTTTTCTTCATCACTCAATTTCACATATAAATCACAATATAAATCTTCTACAATTTTGTAGTCAATCAATATAATTGATAATACCATTGACAAAAATTCAGTTTGCCCTTAAGTTTCGAAAATTTGTTCGTTTTAACAGGGCGATTAGTGTAGCCCGAATTCTTATCTAACGAATGAGTTTTCGCTATTTGAATATACATTTTGATGATAGTTTGAATTTTGGTACTGTGATTGGAATTTAGTTAATTTAGTTCTTGTACGTATTTTCTGTAATTCGTATTAAGCGAGTTCGTCTATATATGGTTTGGTTGTAAATATGTCGTTAAATATGTAACTGTGAAAAATTATCTCAATTGAAATTTTATTTTTATTATCTTCAAAGTTTGCTATCAATTAATTTTTAAAGCTAAAATAACAAAAGGTTATTTTTTTATTGATATTGGTAATTTTGAAAGTCCTTTTTCCTCTTGGATGTATCAATGTGATAAAACTGTTTAACTGCTATGTTTTAATGTGGTGCGATTACTAAAGAGAAACATTCTACAGTGGATGTAAGAAATAGATAACTATTTTTTCAAAAATACAGGATGTTTCACATGTAAGGGCACTATTGTGTTTTTGAATAACATTTAAATGAAATATTTTAAGTTATTTTTTCCATATTATTTACTTAATGAAGATTTGGAGTTTCATACTTTCAAAATCCACTGACACAACAGTTAAAAAAACATGGTCATGAACGCCGTTATGAATGAAGTGCAGAAGTGTTGCAATCAACAATAACTATCTTGAAGTTTAAAAAAATTTAATAATGATCGACGAAACTCGTTTCGATATTAGTGAATACATAAAAACAAATACAAATACAAATATTGACGACCAGCTACAGGCTCGAGCCCAACAAGGCTGGTCCTTTGTTTATGAATTCCCCAATTCCCACTGACTATCCAATTGTATCTTAAATTCGTACACTCCCTTTGAATTAACTATATTTTCTGGCAACGCGTTCCAACTGTCTATTACCCTATTAAAATAGTAGTTGTTCCTTAAATCCCGATTAAAATGTGTCTTATTCAATTTATACCCATGACCCCTTGTTCTGTTATCCCCATTGAAATTTAAGCCCTCTGTGTCCCCTTGTTTTACAAACTTGAAAAGCTGATTCAAATCCCCCCTCCTTCTTCTTCTTTCCAGTGTATACATACGAAATTTGCTAGCCCCTTTATTATTTTTGTAGCTCTGTGCTGAACCCTTTCAATTGATTCTATGTCCTTTCTCATATATGGAGCCCAGAATTGTACAGCATATTCTAGATGTGGTCTTACTAAACCCTTATATAACGGCAAGATTATATTCTTATCACTTGAAGTAACAGTCTTTTTAATATACCCCAATAACCTATTTTAGAGCACTGGAATAAAGAGGTCGTTCATGAAGAAATCCCGTACATTTCTAATTCCCAATATAACAGAGCAGTTATTATTGGGAATTAGAAATGTACGGGATTTCTTCATGAACGACCTCTTTATTCCAGTAAATAAACTATTTGGTGTGCGATTTGGAGTGTAAGAACTATTAGATAAATTTCTTCGAGGACTGACGGAAATGCTGTAACTATCATCAACTGTGCACTGTCTGATACTGTTGCGATTGTGTTGTTGATATAGTGGAATCTTGCAAAAAAAAATTTCTGCCTAAAATTAATCAACAAGGCTTATAGCACATGCGGTTTCAACAAGATGGTGAATAATGTCACTCAGATCGTGCAACCATGCGAATTCCTAGTAGATTCCTAGTAGCGAAATACAATTCCTAGTAGATTATTATCAAAATCTGGTGTTGTCGATTGGACCCTATAGTTCTTCCGATTTGAAAGTGGCGGATTTTATTTTTGTGGGGCTCTTTAAAGGAGCTAATTTACTATAACATACCAAAAACGATTCAACAACTTAAGCCAACCATTCAAGAGGAAATTGAACAAGGCCACAAATATGAGCAAACGTAAGGTAAAATGTGGTAGAAAACTTCAATATTTTAAAAATTGCAATACATCATTCCAATAGGACATGGATGCTCTAAATTAACATTTTGGTTTGGTTTATTTTTCTTTGTTTTTTAGCTTTAATTTAAACTTTTTGCCAATTGCTAATGTAGACCATTTTATTCCTTAAATTTTATAAATTACTGAAAATAATAATCAGCAACTGATTTCTGTTGAAAGAGAAAGGGTGTATTTATGTTTCACGCATTTTATAAAACGCACTCGCTGAAACCTTTTTAATTGCTGGATTTCTCGTTAAAATCTAGGTTAATCAAAGGAACTAAACAAGAGATCGAAATGCACCAAATATAAAATTAAATGAATATTACTTATAAGAAAGACATTATATTTCTATTTACAAAAACGAAGCAGTGTTTTCAAGGTGAATGTAATAGAACAATTTTATTTGTTGCATTCTACACTCTACGATAGAAACACAAAACAAATATTTTGTTCACATTACTTTTTTGATGCTTGAACAATTAAAATCTCTTTCATTATTCCTCTGACTTATTACAAGGCCATTTTGCGTTGCTATTATAGACTTGTGAAGAAAGATATAACAACTTCAGGCTCAAGTTAATGTGTTCAGAACATTTATTTCGTCCATGCTTTCCTTATGAAAAGTTTTTACTTCATGTTTCTCAGATGCAGATATGCATATATACGTTTATTATAAGATTGCAGGAAATGCTCCAGGGCCTTCGAAGGAAAGTAACGATGTAGGTACGAATGTAATAATCAGAATATCGATAGTCTGCATGAAATCGCTGAGAGCATTTCGTACTGAAAATGCTTTTTCAAACTCGAGAAGCTATTTTCTATTTGCATGTTACAGTTAAGACTTTTCTTAGTTCTTAGCATTTTATGTGTAAAGCATAAAGACATCCAAATTTATTACTATTATTTTATTTTAACTCTCTCTGTATCCAATGTTAAAATGTTGACTTATATGAATGCATAATTTAAATGTTCTAGGTAAAATTATTTGAAAGGCTACACAGGATGGTACCGGGCTGTTCCCCATACGAAGCATTTATTTACTTAAAAGGACAAAACAAACCCTAAAGGGGTTGCTAGCGTATCAGGTAAATTGGCAAAAATTGTAATTTAATAACCATTATATATATATATATAAATATATATATATATATATATATATATATATATATATATATATATATATATATATATATATATATATATATATATATATATAATCTAACAGAAAATTGTTGTTTCCTCCAAATCGAAAATTACGAACAGCAGAAAACACAACAAAGAATTTCGTTTTACAGAAATTGTATTACAGAAATCAGATTTCTTGATCATAATTTTGTTGTTTCCTCCAAGTCGAAAATAACGAACAGCAGAGAACACAACAAGGAATTTCGTATTACAGAAATTGTAATATAGAAATCAGATTTCTTGTGACCATTTAGAAGTTTTAGATTACTTTTATATGTAAATATTTAAAGCTTCAATTTTACCCTAGGATTATTGGGTTTTATTGTAAAAAGCATTTTTTGCCTAGCTCTTCCAAAAATATATCATTATACACAAAGGAAAGCTTTTACTGACAGATTGGAAAAATAAACATTGGAAAGAACGAATCAAACATACAAAACCTACAACATACAGGTTGCTAGTGGGAAAGTCCACTGAGCCACGGTGATTCCAATTTTACCTCAGGACTGTAGGTACAATGTAGCAGGTATCCAATGCTTCACCATGAATAATATAAAATTAACTACGCTCGAGTCTTTTTCAAGGATTATTGGCTTAATTCTAAATGCTTGGATTCATTATATTACATTCGTGTAATTTATTACGGTCGGAGCAATTGGATCTGTGTGTCCTTAAGAGCAAAGTAGCTTCTGCATTGGAGTGATTGAGTTAAGATTCCAGATTCGGTTTGATGATACTTCCCTTTGGTCATGAATCATACCAGAAATTCATCCAGCAGACAAAACTCTTTAGACAAAAATAGCGTGTATTAAGAGTGGTTATTAATTAAATTAAAAAATTGAATCATTGTGCCTGTTTTAACGGTATCCGGTTGAAAATATCCTGATTTCGTGGTAGGTTTTAGTTCTGTTTAACATTACAAAAATGGTTATGCCATATAAACTTTGAATATAATCACTGTGAAGCTTGGAGAGTGAATACTGGCTTGTTTTACTCCAAAAAAGTACAAAATGTCTCGTAAGTTCCTTTACTTCAGAAGTCATGGCAGTTGAATCTTGCATATGAAACATCCATCAAAAGATTCAGGAAATTATTGTATAAGAAAGTAATGAGACTTGAAATCTACTTTTAATAGTCTTCCATACACATACAGATTATCTTTTGATGCATCAATCATCTGTCATTGATACAAATCCTTGTTTTTTTTCTGAAAGTTACGTAACACCCCTCTCTTTTGCGTTTGCAGATAATTTATTTATAACAACTAGGGGGCTCCGCCCCCTGATCGCTTAAGCTCTCCAACCCCAGGGGATTGCTACGCATTCTCTTTTGGTTTGCTTTGCAAACAAACACTACTTTCACAGATCCGATTTGGTTTGCTTCGCAAACCAACATTGCTTTCGCAGAATCAATCTCTTTCGACGGCGAAACTATCTTAATAATTCGGTCCATGACGTCACAGAGAGGGATTCGTCCCTGCTCGCTAACGTTCGCCAATCCCGTTTGGTTTGCTTCGCAAAAAAAAAGACTCCTTTCGCAAGTGATTTCCTTTTTTTTTTCTTACTTTAACACCTAATGCACCCTAAACTAATTGACGCATCAGTGAAAAAATCTTTTTCATCTGGTTCCCTGTACAGTTTTAAATAAACCGTGTTAATAACGTAATTTTGCGATCTGTACTTTCCCGGTAAACCGTCTTAGAACAGAGTGAAAAAAGCGAGCCTTTTTCCTTGCCAAATAAAAAGAAATCGTTTTTATGGCAATTGATGCTGCGATAAATTTGATATCTGGCAAACCCGATAGTCAAAAATACAACCCTCATCTGCGTGAGGAAAATGCTCTGCGAACTAAAAAATACCAAATTTGTGTGACCAACTTTTGATTGCATGGAATTTATTTATGAACCGATTTAAGAAATAATTTTACCGTAAGAAAGAGTGTATTCTCTACTTTCACGTGATATTTTCAAATTTTAATACTAATAGTATTAAGCTATAGATATGACAGTTTTAGTTTGTATCGGAAATTACGATCCAAAAGTTCCGAAAATTGTATGACCAACTTTTAATACCATCGACTTTATTTATTAACCAATTAAAAAAATTGTACCGAAAGAAATATTACATTCTAAAGTATACTGCTATGTTTTCAAATTTGCAAAATAATAGTATTAAGCTGTAGATAGGACAGTTTTAACAAAAAGTAGTGAAAATGTCCATTATTCTGAAATTTGTATGACCAACTTTTGATCGCATAGAATTTACTTATGAACCAATTTCAAAAATAATCATACCGTAAGAAAGAGTACATTCCAAGGTATACTGCGATATTTTTAAATTTAAAAACTAATAGTAATAAGATATAGATATGACAGTTTTAATAAAAGGTAACGAAAATGTCCCGATTTTTCCCGAATTTCAAAAAAATATTATCAAGAAGCAAATTGAAATTTCTAAAAAAACTCGACGAGCGGCAAACATTTACGTTGAGAGGTACTCTTAAAAAAAACTCACGGCTGAAGACTGAAAATTTGTATTTGTTTTGCTCATTCGAGGTAGAAATCTCTCTCTTTCAGCTTTGACACTTAATAAACTTTAAACTAACAGCTGCATCGGAAAAAAATTTTCTTCGTCGTGTTGCCTGGACAATTTTGAACAAACCATGTCAATTTGGTAATTTTCTGTTCCGTACTTTCTCGGGAAACTATCTAAGAATCGAGCGATAAACGCGAGTTTTCAATCCTGCTACTGCGGCCGTGATATTTTTTTTAATATAGAGAGATTGAAATGTGCCTTCGGCAAGGTATCTATGTGGATTGAGATAAATTGCATTTAAAGAGCTTCTGATTGCTTTAACATTGTTACTGAAACACAATGCCGTTCAAGAATTTTTTGAACTGAGCGAATTTGAAATGTAATACTTTGCTGTATCTGAACTCATTACAATTGCGGAAGCAATCTGTTCGGCAATTTCGTTGATTACTACTCTCTACACATTATTTCATCATTTACTCCCAATTTTGTTTCCATTGAAGAATTATCTTTCCTTTATTCAGAGACAATTTATCTTCAAATGAGATTGTAGGATAATTGCAAGAAAAAATATTAATTTATGTTTGTAGTCTAATTTTATGGGAAAGTACCAGATGTCTTTTTCCCAAAGTTCGAAACTTTTCAAAATTATCTGAGAAAATGTCCTATGGTGTACTCGTATTGTCCTACAATATCCTGATTAAATAATGAAGGGCTTAACAAGTGGCAATGTAAACCTACTTACTTGGATTAATCCAGTTTAGCTAACTTCCATTGAAATAATGCAGTAATCAGTGGGGACTAAACCTTCTTAGAGAAAATTAGTCCTAATTAATTTCCTCACTGATTAGGTTCACATTAATTACTTATTGGTAAATAAAAGTTATGGGGTGGAGCAGACAAAAGAGGAGAATTCTAATTTCTCGTGTCAAAGGAGAAATAGTTTTTGCTGAGACAACACATAGTTTTTGCTAGCCTGAAGACAACACATTAGCCCAAAGATCAGAGACCACGATTCATTGTGGACATTTCAAATCTATCCTATGAATTATATTTGACAATTTAGCGAAATAAAACGCTGAAAAATTATTTTGTGTGACAGTTGAACGAATAAACAATATTAATTACTTATTGGTGAATAAAAGTTATGGGGATGGAGTAGACAAAATAGGAGTATTCTAATTTCTCGTGTTAAAGGGGAAATTGATTTTTTGCTGAGACAACGTAGCATCGAGCCACACGACAACAACACCCTAGCCTAAAGGTCAGAGAGCACAAGCCAATGAGGACACTTCAAATCTTTCCCATGAATTTACCTTTGACCCTCCTCACTACAATTTAGCGAACTAAAACGCTGAAAATTTATTTTGTGTGACAGCTCAACTGCTATAAAGAAATAAATGAAGTTTACCAAGTATTGTAAATTGTACAAGTACGTAATTGAATTATTTGAGAAACACTGTACTAGAATTATAAGACTGTTTAGAATCTAAATTAAAAGGTTAAACTGTTCAGTTGAGATAGTAGTTACCAGTGTACATCACACAGCGCTTGTACTAGCTCTATGCAAAAGTCGCAATTGGTTCTGACGTTTTACATTTATTTCGTAATTCAATGGTAAGAAATTTGTTAGAGAATGTTCTTTTAAATGCAGAAGTTACATGAAAGAAAAATGCTATTATAATGCATTCTGCTACCAAATTATTGAAATACACCATAAAGGCAATTTTCTCATTTCTTTTCTGTTTCAAATGTAATGAAACATAATAAGCATACTCAAAGTTTATGTAAATAAAAATGGAGTGTTTGTATATGGAATATTTTCATCCCATTTCAAGTTATTTATCCGTTTTGGACCATTCTAATGCAAAACCAGTGGTTTACGTATTTTAACTCTGTCCTAGTGTGGGCCCATAGTACGTTTAAATGGCTGAGAAAATCGACTGTGGCTGAGGCAATCACCCATTTTAATGAAAATAAGTTTTCAAATTGGTCATGTATAGTAATGGGCTACTGCAAAATATTAGGTTTCAGAAATATAATTTTCATTAATTATTGATACACTACCCTACAATAATGGATCGGAAAGAAGATGTGATGGTATAAGGGAAAGAATGCATGCTTTATTAAGGGGATGGTCCCCCACTGGCTGCAATTACACTAGCAACCCTTTTGGGTATACTTTCAACAAGGTCTTGATACACAGCTATGGGTATTTGAGTCCATTCCTGCTGCAAGAATGTTGCCAGCTCTGCTCTAGATTTCGGACGTGGTCCGTAAGGGTCGCTCTAACTCTTCCCACAAATGTTCTATGGGGTTTATGTCGGGACTCAGAGCAGGCCAGGGAAGACGTTTTACATCCATATCTTGATACCACTGCTTGACAGATGCTGAAACATGACACGAGCGTTGTCGTAATGGAAGTAACATTCGTCCATTCCATGAAATTGCCAGAGCGCAGGAAGAACCTTATTGTACAAAATGTCCGTGTAGGCGTCGTGGTTCAATTGACCACGAGCAACATGCAAAGGTCCCAGGCCATACCACGAAAAACACCCCGAAAGAAGTAGTCGGATTTTATGCAAATCCGCTGGCGTCCGGTCCATTATTGTAGGGTTAGTGTATGTATTTAAAATTCAAGGTCATATAAATTTAAATTTCTAGCACTGAAAGAGGCCTGTTTGCGATCCTGTATTTCAATGAGTTATTGGCACAAATTTTAAATTTTATGTCGTTACATTCTTTAGAAAAAGGTATCTTGGAAATTTTCAGAATATAATTCAATAGCCATCATTGCTGAATCTGAGAGATCGATAAAAATAGAAAATTTACCAATTAACTACAAATTTCAATTTGCTCTGGTACCTCAAGAAATGAAAGACACTATTAAAAATTATTCTTAGTGAAAAGCCTTTAATTCCAACTAGCGTGGAGCAATTTGGGGATTATATTCCTTTATCAATCTTTTTTCTATTATAAAAAATAAAATTTCGGTCTTTTTCAGTTTTATTCGTTTTGTGATTGGTAGATAGCGAGTCACGTGGTACAGAGTCATGTGGTTCAACGGGCTAATGAATTTGCGCAGACCATAAACACATTTATACTGTATAATTAATTCATTCATAAAATTTGAGAGTACGTTCTAGAAAGTTTGCAATGTTTTCAGAAGAACCGGGTAAATTCGATCGCAATTTCCATAGCAACAGTCGAACATGAAAATCTTAAAAAGTGCAATTATAGCACGGATCAGTTAAAACATTTAAAATTATGATGATATTTCCTCTGACTTTTAACAATTGTTATTTATTTAACAATTTCCTTTTTTATGTGGAAATAAAATGTTTTGTTCTTGACATTTTTTAAAACATTTTGTTTTTATTTACCGTATATTTCCGTGTGTAAGTCGAGAATATTTGAAACGTTTTTTAAAGCTAAAGTACGGCAGTCGGTTTATATATGGATACGCTAATCTCGCAAAAAAGTAGGTAATTATCCGTTACTCGGGAACATGCGATAGATATCGCAATGGTAAGGGAAGGAACCTTCAAATAAAGCTGCACTAGAGGTCCGGAATCAATCCAGTAGCGATACAAATGGGGATGGATTGTGAAGCAATCCCCTCCCCCTCATTGTTGAAAAGTATAGTTCGCGAAGCGAACTAAATATGATTGCGTATCAATCATCGTGGGTTGATGAGCTACAACGAGCCCCCTAGTCTACAATATTAAAAAAAATTTCAATCTTTTTCAGGTTTATTAGCTTTGTGATTGGTTGATAGCGAGTCACATGATAGCTAATCTTGTGGTTAAATCGGCTAATGCATTTGGAGCGCGCGCAGACTATAGAAAGTCATATCTTGTAAAAATTCATTCATAAAAATTGAGAGCACCCGCTCGAAAGTTGGAAAAGTTTACTAGGTTCCTTTGTACCCAAAATACTACGTCTTATTTATGTAATTTTTTTCTTAAATTTTCACTGCAATCTAATTCAGAACAATAGAAGTAAAGCCGTCTCCTTTGCTCTCTGCAGCATTTTTTCTTTCTAGAAAAGACTTTTTATATAGATTTTTATCATGAGAAACTAAACTGTCAGAAGTTATTGTTAGCTATAATTCCCGGATTTCCACGAACAGGAACTGGAGGAGGAGTACGAGGAATATTCTTCATATCAATTTTGCACCACTGCCTAACGCTTTGCAGGTTTATTGAATCATGATAAGATTCATCGCTATCTGAGGAGCAGTCCGAAAAATCTGTATCACTATCACTATCAAAACTAAAATTACTTTCAAAATCTGATAAATCATCAGGAATATATACTCTGTCAATCGCTGAACGTTTTCTAGCAGCCATTTCTGATTAGAAAAAGGCGCCAAACAAAGGCGCGAAGTTAGAGCGGTAAATACAAAGTTCCTTCAAATGCCTCAATTTAGTGGACAACTAGCGACAACTGTTGACCAAAATCTAAATTTAACGTCTAACACTGTATGTAATTTATTTCATTGGTTAAACGGTGAAAAAGGAGGATGCGCTCCTCAATAAAGATAGAAAAACACCTGCCCGCGAAAATCGCGGGATGAGCAAATTTTGCTACATTTGAGTTGCCCGTGGAAATCGAGGGATAATCAGCCAGTGGGTTAACCTACAGGACAGTGAAGGATATTTCACAGGATAATTCTTAATGTTATGCATGTTTGCAGATCCAAGGACTGGTATTGGAATGGTGGGGAACCTGGGTCCCCGAAAGTCCTCAATCTCCTATGAAGCTCGTGGTTAATTTGAACAGATGTTAGCTATTCAGAAATTTCTATAGATTTTTCTGTGACTTGGAGGACAGGTGGCCGATGGGGGTTAAGGCACCAATAAGAAAACTTGTTTCCTTCTTGGTGGTTGGGATAATCAGGAACTTTGATTATGTTCATTTAGAAGTTTACTGAGGTGATATGCAGTATTGTCGTGCTTAGTATATTAAATAGATTAAAAATGAGAATTTAAAAGTTAGTTAAAACTAGTCTTTAATAATTAAGCATGGCTATTGGTCATTTATTGTTGACTGATTGGGTGACGAAAGCCGTACCTGGGGATGACTTTCGTTATAACTTTATACATTCGTTATTATACCGTACCATAGCTTTATAAATTCGTTATCAATGCTCTTTAGCTGAATAAAAAATTTGAGTGATAGTTTACTGAAAAATTAATTCAGTCGTAACACATTCATGTCTTGTATAATTTTATGGTATTTGTGCCCTTTAAAATTGTTCTGAGTGTGATGTTTTGAATACTTTAAAGTGTCCTAAAATGGGTTTTAGCTCCATATGCCAAGACATGACTGGTATAGTCGATTACTGTTCTTGGAGTAGTTTTATAAATAAGCATCTTATTTTCTATTGATAATTTAGAGTTCTTAGCAATTAGGGTAAGGATAATTTTTCTTGCGGCAAGGAACTTGTTTTTAAGGGAGGTGATATGATCATTCCAAGTTAAACACACCCAACTTGACTTCAATCTATATACACATTTAGAGAACCAAAAGATTTTATTTCCAAAACAATTTGGAAGTTGAAGAAGATTACTTTTTCTAGTGAGTAGAAATATTTTACAGTTTTTCCCATTGATTTTAATTTCCCACTTAGTAATTCAAGACTAAAGTGCTTGGTGGTAGTTTGTCAGTGTTAATGGTTCTAGTCAGGTTTTCTAGCTAGCATTAACATTAAACATGACATCAAAAATGTTGTGATTGCACAAACCTCCGTGCATTTGAGTCTTGGCTTACAGAATAGAAAATTAAAAGTAATGAGGATAAATGACACGCCGTACTATTCACTAGGAAAAGGAATCTTCCCACTACACCTAAACGTTTCGGAAATGAAATCCCTTGGTCCCTGAATGTATTTATCTTGAGTTACGATGGACTCACTTTTAACCTTAAACGATCATATCACTTCACACAAAAACAAGTTCCTGTCCGCTAGAAACATTAGTTTCCCCTAATTGAATTCCAAACTTAAAATTGAAAACAAGATGCTCATTTATAAATCCATGCTCAAAAAATTAATTTATAATATAATAGTATTTATAGCGGTGTAACCATTACCATCACAATGTGCTTTTTGGTGGATAAAGGTTCTGTCACTTACATTGACAAATTTGTGATGGCGGGATGTTATTATCAGCAAACGCTTCAAAAGAAAGCCATATGTCGCTCGTAATAACGTCGATGAATGGTCTGATAAACAGTTGATTTACCGTTGCTATACAAGGGACTTATAACTGTCTGAACCCCTATGATAACAGCCACTGCACCTATTCCTTTCGTGGCTTCACTCTTCGTTGCTCTGTGCTGCAACATAACACAGGACAGCCCCTGGTTACAATTATGCATTGCATGATCACGTACATGTTAATATATCAATTATCTTAATACCGATCTCACTTTCTCACGCTATTGGCACCCATCGGTGATAACATCTATCGAATTTAGCCTCTGTTAAATGAGGAACTTGCACGTTTTTTGTTTATATTTTTATAATATAGAAAATGAAAAAATATGATGGAAAGTATCTTTCTTTTTTACTTTTATAGCTCGAAAAGGTAAAATAAAAAAATGTTTTATTTCGCACTATTTACTTTATTTTAAAAAGGCTAATTTTCCTACGCCGCTTCTTGTGACGTCACTGTGCCCCATGAGGTCTGTTTACTTTAATAGCGACGTTGAAATAGCAAACGGTATTTTTTCTTGTTGATCTAAAAAGGATTTGTATAAAACTGAATTAGATTTCGAAATGTCTAGCATCTTTTTAATATTGTTTAGTGCCTTGCTGCACAAATACAACGAACGATTACATCACCGGATAAGCTTTTTCTCAGCATACCTTCAATCGGGATTACTTTTCCCAGTAAATTTCTATTAAAAAATCCGTATAGTTCTCTATTAGTTGGAATTTTTTTTAGGCTTTGGGGAGGGCTTGTAGAGTTGATTTATAGTGTTTAAATATATTTTCAATGTTTTCTCTTCCAGTAATAATTAAAAAATCTGGTGGGCTAAGTTAAATAGACAACAGGGGTAACTTTCCCCACCAGAGGTTTTCTATTAAAAACTGCCTCTAAAGTCACTTCTGGGTAATGTTACCTTTGCCGTGGGTAAAATCAAACATAAAAACAGTTGCAAAAAATGTTATTTATTATTTTTAAAATTATATTTATACTAGGCACTTGTTAAATTGTTAGATTTTCGTTAAAAAAATTTTAGTAGATAATTGTTAGCATACTAATGAGAAAAATAGAACATATATAGGTAACTAGCAAAATACCCGACCTTACTCGGTTTGAATTGTTTTACTCTAGATTGAAGAGATAATCAAAATATATAATGACTTACGTTTTTTGTAGAATAAAAATTTATTTTAACATCTTTCGCCATCTTTATATTTTCTACAACTTACTTTGGACACAAATCCTACACAGGCATATCCATTCATGTAATACATTTCACATACATCGCACAATTGCTGTATGACAATGCTACAAAATGACGAAAGGTGATACTAAGGTTACTACTATAAAAGACGATTTATAGGAAGATTTGGAATTCCCTTTCTTAAGTTCTTTTCATGTTCAACTCAATTAATTAAAATTACGATTTACGGCGAGTGCTCTCGCACTCATAGTCAACAAAACAATATTTTTTTACTTGTGGCACTCTTGACTCCGGTATGCGACATTGTGAATTTTTGCAATCTTCTCCTGTCATTATTACAACGAATTTTTTAATGTTGGAAAAAGTTCCAGTTTGGATTAATAAACATTATTATTCTTTAAATAACGGCATTATTCTTTAAATAACGGCATTATTCTTTAAATAACGGCATTATTCTTTAAATAACGGCATTATTCTTTAAATGAAGGCATTATTCATTCAATAATGGCATAACTACACTTAAAATTTACTGAAAATTTATACTGACTTACCTAACATTTTTAAGTCTAATACTTTGTGGTGCTGTTGCGTGTGATGAGAAGGAAAACACATTTATTAAAATAATAAATATTTAAAACTGGAAACAGCGAAGTAAAACAAAATAAAAGAAGTCGCAAAAAATTGTTCTAAAGATATTAATTTGTGATTCAATTTTATCTCTTGATCTCGCACAGTTACCACAACTTACAACTAAAAGTGTACAAAATTTAGAAATGTGAAATTAATTCAGAGCGAAAGAACCAGAAAAAATATCACTGCTCGCGCGATCTTGTTTATTCTCGTTTCATTGAAAAATATCGTCTGTCCCAAATATTCGGAAATCGTTTTCATTGCGCAAAGAATAAAAATAAGACTCGAAGTAAATGAAGTATCAGAGATGAAATTCCATAAAAAAAAAAATTTGAGGAATAATTACTTTTTCAGCAGTACTGGTAAAGCAATCGAAGTAATCGTAATATTCAATAGACATTCCAATTTTTCCAAACCTACCAAATTATGGTTGATTTAAGTATACTTACTCAGGTGGTTTAGCATGAAACTCAACTAAATATAACAATAAAGAAATGTTTAATATTGCGTTCACTAAACTAATAGATAATGTATAAAATAAAATACAATGCAATCAAATATCTGGAATACAGTTTTATGTGATGTCTACACAAACACACAAACACAAAATTGAGCATAGAACAGAAAGACGGACAGACAGACTTTCGCAACCAATACCACTCACTAAATGAAGATAAGTACTCACTGTATGCAAATTTTCATGAAAATATCTTAAACCGCGTGGACGTGTATAGGGCACAACATACAGACAGACAGACAGACAGACACCAAAAGAAAAAAAGACGGATTCGGCATCAGAAGGGTCCAAAACGGATAGAAAACTTGAAATGGGTCGAAAATATTGAATGTACAAACAAACACTCCATTCTTATTTATATAGATATGAATCAAACTGTTTGAAAAAATCTTGAGAAATCTTCTTCAAAAAAGTGTTTGCCTCGTCATTCCCTTGGAGATGGAGTTTTGAAAACAACAGAGAAATACTAGATTCATCCACATTTTCAGGAAAGGAGAATCTTTTGAAGGAAGGATTTTTCTTTGGTTCTCAGATAGGAAACTTCTAAGTCACTATCATCACAAATGTTTAAAATTTTTGCCAGGAAAAACTTCAAAGTTTTTTTCTTGAGCAATTTCACAACCACAAAGTCTCCTGCTTATAAGTTCAGGGGCCTTTCATCAAGTTGAATGTTTTGTTCCCTTTCCATCGTTCTTTCTTCATCAAATAAAAACTACGTGGCTGAAAACACTGTAATTAGGTACTTCAAAGCTTTTATAATGTTTAGATACACAGCTAGTGAGGGGTGGGCAAAATAACCCTGATTTTCCTATGGATCATGGGGTAACACCGCCCATCAAAACAATGACTAGAAAATTAAGGTATAAAAATTCCACATCACACATGTATAAATGAAAACGTACAGAATTGTTTATTAGACTAAAAATAAATTATGAAGCATATTTAATATTTAAACAATAATACACATAGATAACAACTTTTAAGTTTGTTTAATGAACTGCATGCCACATCATTTACAAACAAAGCAATAATATATCCAAACAAAAGAAAATATACCATACATCTGAGCTTTAAATCCTCGTATTTCAGCTCCCATACAATCAGGATTATTTCCCCAAAATGAAAACTGATAGTGAATCGATTTTAGACAAATTATATTATTGCCCTTTCACCAATCCAGGCATTGGAGCCATTGTAAACAAGATAGAAATAACATTTTGACGATCAATCTATTATTAAAACACAGAAATTAGCATTTTCCTCACTTGTGCAACTTCCTTATTATGGAGTGGAGCAGTGTGCTAAACTTAGTAACCGTTTGAAAAGTAACTTATGATACAATAGGATACATAGCAGTGTGACCCAACTCAATCACGAAGGACTTTTGGGTAGTCAAACTAGCAGTATGACTATGTAATGGTGAAGTTATAAGACACTAAGGTAATGAAACACATTATATAAACGAGAGTAGTACAATGTGTGTATTTTAGTAAAATTAGATTAAAAATTAAAAGCAAAACTTAAAACAAAAATACAAATCTATTTATGAGCCTTTTAAAACCAAAGTGGTGTGAGTAGACCAGGGCTCGAAATACCCGGGTGCACATGTGCACTGTGCACATGAAAATATAATTGTGCGCCTAATTTTTACCACTAAGTGCACGCAGTGCACCTAATTTAAAAACTCAGGTGAACGCAGTGCACCTGTATTAAAAAATCTATTTCGAGGCCTGGAGTAGACTTTCTGAAAAATCTGAGTTAATGCTAGTAACAAATTCTGAATATGGAAAACTACTTAGAGGAAAGGAGGTGTAATTCCTAATTCCCCAAATAACCACACAGATGAGATTATGCAGTCAATGAAGCTATGTATATATATAGCTACTATTCAATTAAAAGTCTCTATATATCTCGAAACAATATTTAATGGACTTACACCAATTTAGCTTTAAACCGCGTATATAAAGCAGAAATGGCCGTCTGACTGTTCTCCATACAAATTACATCGTTTCACCATCCACACCACATTTGGTACTCTTATACTTTGGAGTCTTGAGGGTATCGTTGTCCAACTCTTAACCTCCGTTCAATTTTTCCTAGGTGTGCCAGAAGGGGTCAAAACCAATTCGAAATTGCCATAGAAATGCATTGAAACAACATAACAAAGCGATTGTTTAATGCAACTCACATTCTTTTACCAATGTTAATCGAAAACCAAGTTTTCCAATAATATTGTTTTACCAGTATTGTTTGAAAAACTATTTTTTCCCGAAACAAATTAAATTGTAATATTTATGTTTGAGCTGACTTTTTATTTCTTTTCATGATGTAAATAATTTTTTAATATTTTATTGACGAAGAGAGAATACTTTAAGTATTTAATTTTACATAACTTGTAATGGAACACGTGAAGCCCAAACGAAAAATTCATTGATTTATTACATGATAAAAACGTAATTTTGCTATTTGGTATCTGGAACCCCAGAATTATTATGTTTCATTTTTCAATTTGATTTAGAATTCTGTGTTTGTATCTTTAATTGGACAGCGGAATGATGAGCTCATATTTTAGTATTTCCGAGTTTTTTTTAATAAGTGTTCTTTATGTATGTAAATCATTATTGCCTTTTTTAATAGAAGTCAAAAGTATTTTGTCGAATTGTTCTATTTCAGAATATATCCAGAAAGTCAAAATTTGACATGTTTGCACAGATTTTTTTTTTTTTTGAACTCTACATTTTTTTTAAAGAACGGAATTTTATTTATCTTTGTATGTGTTCCGGTTTATTACCTATTGCAGATATATTATTTAGGAGTTAGATTTTAAAGATTTATTTATTTTATGCAAAATACCACTAAACATGGGTAATTTCTTTGCGGTTTATGTATATTTTGACCAACTTTCTTTAAGTCTGGTTAAATACGTAATGGTTTGTAAATGGCTGTTTCATAAAAATAAATCTAATTTACAAAACAAAACATTTTTAATTGAGGTGTGTAATTTTGGTATTTTAAAATGACTAGTAAAGTTTAAAA
Source organism: Metellina segmentata (assembly GCA_947359465.1). Taxonomy (NCBI): domain Eukaryota; kingdom Metazoa; phylum Arthropoda; class Arachnida; order Araneae; family Tetragnathidae; genus Metellina; species Metellina segmentata. The sequence goes on along the minus strand of OX375878.1, from coordinate 37,270,532 downwards.
AAGATCACTTTAAAATAAAATAGGTTAAGTTAAATTAAATTTTTTCAAAATTTTGATGCGACGGAAAAAAATACACTTACATTTGTTTTTCATGCTTCATGATTGGTGTTATTGAAAGCTGTACTCCATAGTCAAGTACCCACATGTATCATTCTAAATAGGTAAGAAATTTCTATTCAGAAACAGAATCTCTGAATTTAAAAAAGTACCATAAGGATTTGATTTAAAACTGAATGTCTGTTGAAGTAAAGAGAGTTTCAAACAAGACATTGTTGATCTTTGAATAATATAACAATTAGTAATTTCGAAAAATTGAAACTTTTTTGTCTTGACAGATTCGAGGTTGCTTACTCTACAAATTGAAGCTCTTCTTACGAAACTTAGATACACATTCGTTAAAAGCAGTGAAAAACAGCACCAAAACACAAAATCCACTTCCTGTAGTAGTCATCTTAGAAAAAACTTTTGTAGTTTGTTCTACAGCAGAAATGCGATGAATATGTAATACAGTATATGGATGGAAATATCGTGTATACATATTTGCGTTCGAAGTAAATTGTAGAAGCGATGGAAAATTTTAAACGACATTATAAATTATTTTCCGTACACTTAAATGATGCTTATAATTATTTTATGAAAAAGAAGTGATTAGTCTGATCACTCGTCAATAAACATTTAATTATTTAAATCCGAGAGGAAATTCTGCTAGTATTTTTTTATAAGTCAGAAACACCAATTTTTCGGTTTCGACACGGTGCACACATCCGGTTTTACAACATGCGGCGCCGCTGCGGCACCGAAGCCCAACTATGCACACATAACCGTGAAATGACGCAAGTACTCATTTCGGGCCACTTACGATAAATATTCTATCGCAGAAAACGTGTTTATTTCTTACTTGGTGTAAAAAAGTATATTTTTAAACAAAATAGGCGTTAAAGGATACAACTATTTATTAATTATTATTTACATTCCATTTATTTATGAAAACAAGGCACTTCAGAACGGAGACGCATGTGCGCATGTCCGTGGGGAACTGAGGTACAAATTACACACAAGTTGGAAGTACGACGCCCCAGCGGCTCTGGAGGCATGTGTGCACTACTTCATTGGATCTAATGTATCTCAGACCGCACTTGTGTTGCCGCAACGGCGCCGCGCGTTGAAAAATAGGATGTGTGCACCGGGCCTAATACTATCACCAACGTTATCACATATTACACTGTCTTTCACGCCTACTGCCACACTGTGATGGAAACATTCCTCCATATAGTTAGGAATTAAGTATATATTAAGAATAAAAAAAGAAATTGGACCTTATTTCACCAGCAAAAATGTTGAATTAAGGTTCATATTTTAACTACCCTATGTTTCAAATCCAAAGGAGAATGGTTACCTTCACAAGTTTTAGCTTGTGATTCTATATGGTACCAGAAATATTTTAAAATTTTACCTTCCTTATTTAGTTATTCTGTCTGCATATGTAATTTAGAAATATCATTGTTTTGTCATTTATTTTATTACATTTTAATTACAGTTTTGTCTTTGCTAAAGCTTTAGTTTTATTATTTTGTATAACCTTACTTTTCATCGAATCCTGAAGAATATTTTTGATACTTCGACTGTAATGGTAGGATACTTTTAAAACGAACTTTTATAAATATTTTTATAACCGGTGTTTTACATGAAGAGCTTTTCGTATATTTTTTAAACTGTTTATGCAGATTGTGACTGGTCATAATTCTCTAAATCACTTGGTACTTTTGTCCATGTTTTAGATTTTTATTCAAATTATATTATTATATTTGGATTGCTTGAATAGATTTAATGAATTTTTCTTATCTCTAGCATGCTTTAAACAAATGGGAAATATTTAAAAGACTAAATAATTTTTAATTTAAAATCAAATAAGGGTGCATAACTGAAATTAAATTACAACAAACTTAGTTTAAATAGAAGCATAATAGAACTCATATGATTTATTTGCGGGTTGAGATAAACCAGGCTGTAAACTATTCTCTCCTTTATTCAGATCCCCAAGAGTATATTTTTTATACTATTCTGAACCTATGTTTTGAGTTTGGTCCCATAACCAATTATTTGGAAATTAAAAATAAGCCTCTAAGCGATTACTTTTAAGTAGAAAAGCAGAATGAAAATCTAGCATTAATTACTCAAACAATACTTTTTCAACTCAAAGGAACAAAGGAGTTAGTATTGGGATTATAAGACATTAGTGTATATTTCGGATGGAAATTGATTAAAGTTAGATCATCTGCACTAATATATGAATAAAATATGTAACCAACCTTTTCTGCTCTCGAACTCAATTTAATTAAGGTTTGCATTATACATCGGGGTTAATTAAACGCATTCTGATTAATGGGTCACGTCAGCTATGTAGGAGAATTGTTCTATTTGAAATACTCGCGGAATTTAATATTTAACGAATAATTCAACGAGTGTTCCAATCTTCTTTCTGTAGAACACAAAGCGTGCTTCACGACAATTACAGAATAGAAGCTTAAATGGCATTGTGTGTGTAGGGGATATGTAAATGTCCATAAAAGGAGAAATATAGAAGAAATGGTTTACCCTCTGAGGAATTCACGAGCACATATCCATTCTGCAACCTACAATCTTCTTAGCAGGCCTTCTAACTACCTTTTGACCATCAGAATCTTTCTTAGAATGAATTCTTCTAGCCAATAAATGTGGTTATTTAACCTTTAGACTGCGGCCGGTACAGCAGTTGTACTACGATTGTGCCAAGAAAGAATTTAGACTACGGCCAGTACATCATTTGTAACTTGACAGCTATAAGAATCGCACCAAGAAATAATTTAGATAACGTACAGTATATCAGTTGTACCTTGACAGCTATACCAATCCTGCCAAGAAATAATTTAGACTACAGCCAGTACATCAGTTGTACCTTGAAAGCTATAAGAATCGCACCAAGAAAGAATTTAGAGAACGGACAGTACATCAGTTGTACCTTGAAAGTTATAATAATCGTTCCAAGAAAGAATTTAGAGAACGAACAGTACATCAGTTGTACCTTGAGAGTTATAAGAATCGCGCCAAGAAAGAATCGCGCTTGTTATATCTATGGCCGTAGTCAAAAGTTTTATCGTAACGTGTATTGTAGGATTGGTTGATTTATTGGGTTTCATGACTCAAGAGACATGTTTGACCAAGCTGCCCCAAACAACGTCAGGTTTTCAGACATACACACAAGGTAAGTTTTACTGACACAAAAGAGAGAGATAAACCGAGTGGAAAATCGAAAAATGTGTTATGAAGAAAAGCAATACTACACTATAGTGCAGCTCCTGGGAGAAAACAGTTTGGTCAGGTTGCTTTGAGAAAGTCTATTAGTTAATTTATGAGATTATTGGTTACGTTAACCCTTCAAAGTACTTACCACGGGTTCTGATTCTTTGTTTATCGTAAGTGCCAAAAGAGATATCATTGATAAAGAGTTGACAGGGGAAAACATCCCCATCCATTCAGGTTTCTGCGCGTGACTAAGTATGCATCGCTTTCGTCTAAAGCACTTTAAATACTTTGAAATCATAGCATTAAGTTCACTTTAGTGCATCTCACAACTATTTGGTAAAATACTTACGTGTAATTTTTAGCCCTCGTTTCGACATACAATTGCTATGGAAGCTTTTCTCCGTGTTTTCCCACATTGTCGGCTGCAACTTCTAATGCCTCACAAAGACTAGATTATTGGCTAAAATGTCTGCGTCTAATAAGCGAATAATATTTTAAATTTCCTTGAATGCAGGTAAATTTAAAGGTAGAAGTTTACGTTTTGTGCCAAAATTAAGTAATTCCATTTGATGCCTAGTAGTCATAGTTATGGAATAACTCCTTTTTTTAATTGTTCGGAAAGCAAAAGTCCCTACTGGAAACTCATGTTCCATTGCATTGCTCACAGATTTAACCTGTAAAATTGTTTTGAATTTTGTTACAAGGAGTGGGATAAGATGTTAGTTAGTCAAGTGTTTTGCATCTGTAACAGTGATTCCAAAATAAGAAGGTAAGTTGATCTCGTAATGTGTGTGGAAATCTCTGCAGGTCGAACTATATAGTTCCTGACGTATCACAAAATAATTATATCAATCTGCGTGGTTACGAATAACATGACTAACGTAGACAAAGTTTTGTACATGATGTATAAAGTGCCACCATTCTCTAAAACACATTTCTTATGTATTACAAATTAATGTAATACTATTTTAGAAATCGTGTAACAAAGTGCATATCTTCCCATTTTTAACCCATTTCTCATCAGAGGAAAAGACGTTAAATAAATAAAAAATTCTAAAAGGGCATTTTTAAAAGTAAAAGACAATATTATTTGAAAAATCCTGTTACCAAGTCCCTATCTTCTCATTTTAGCCCCCTTCTCATTTGAGGGTTAATGACGCTAAATAAAAAAAAATTTAAAGAATATTTTAAAAAGTAAAAGACAATTTTTCTATTCGAAAGCAAAATTTATTGCAAAAAAAAAATTCCTTTCACCCCACTGTATAGTCCATTGGTTGGATTTGATTTTATGATGCGAAGGCCATATTAGTCAAGACAAAATGAAGGAAATAGACGGACACAAAAGGCAAGTTTTACTGTCACAAAAAAGAGAAATACAGCCAGAGAGAAATCGAACTGTGTGTTATGGGGAAAATCAATACTACATCATTCGGTTGGTTGGGTTTCATCTATTTAGGGTTGTTCTTTAATATTTGTTCATCGTGGAATATTTGTCTAGGAAAGAAGTAAGGCTTTATTAAATTCAATTGCTTGATATGGAAAATAAATGAAATAATTTAGTTGACCTGCACATAACATTAGAATTAAACTTATTTAGCGGTGGCAATGTGTCATTAATCGCATTTCATATCTTATTTCAATACATTTATACTGAATATAGCACCCATATTCACATAATTCCATTTCTAAATCATGAATACCTAGACACTTAAATTCGTATAAATCTATTGTTTCGAATTTCGTTTTGTATGAATGTAAAATAAAGGGAAATGTATTTTCCATACTTTTAAATTGATTAAATCTCTCCGCAAAGGCTTGTTTTATTTCCTGTATAATCATTAAATATTTTTTTTTGCATTTTCTCGAACGTCAATCGTATTTTCCATTGTCATTGTGTTTTGAAAACGTTTTTGCAATCGAGGAAAATATTTCAGGATTTTCATATCCAAATCCTTAGTAAATATGTCACATTTCGTCAGAAATGTCCTAATATTCTCATATAGATCTTAAAACAGTATTATGTGTAATCAATATTTCTAAAAAATTTTACAAAAATCATTTATGCATTTTTTTTTTGAAGTTTTTTATTAACACTTGTATTTTCTTCATACTTTTTAAACGAGGAATTCGAAAAATAATTAAAATTTTTTATGCATATGATGAAATATGATGATAAGTTTATAAAGATCAAACGCGTGGGTCATTTAAAAAGCCTGCGTGAGTCAGTGTCTGACCCGCGGGTCATAGGTTCGCCATCCCTGGTCAAGAGCGTAACGACTATGCTGTTCATGGTTACGACTGTGCATTTTATGATGAAAGGTGTTTGTTCCGATGTGCTCTATCACCCCTGAAAGTTTGTTGCATTAGTTTTGAAACAACCTGAATATATATGTACATGTACCTGTGAGTACTTATATTCATTTAGTTACTGAAAATGGTTACGTTTGTCTGTTCGTCTTCCCATTCTATGTCTGATTATGTTTGTTTGTAAAACTATCACGCAGATTTTATACCACAGTGTTATAGATTTTAAAAGTAATATTTTAATTTACTGAATACATTATTTGAATTTTCTGTGCTTACACAGGGAAGTTCCAGAGAGGTTGCGGACTAAAACAACCGAATAACAGCACTTGAATCAACCGTAATTTGGTATTTTTGAAGTAGCTCAAGGGTATATTAAACATTGCAATTACTTGGATTGTTTTATCAGTTCTACTAAAAATCTATTATTTTTCAAAAAACTATTTTTAAGGAAAAAAAATTTTAGTAATTTTTTTTTTATTTTGAGCAGTATTCATTTCGAAATATAATTTTTCTCACTCTCTCCGAATACTTAGGACAAACGATATTCTTTACCATTACGAAAACTTGCAGTGATATTTTCTGTTTTCTTCCGCTCAGATTTTAATTCATATTTTTAATTTAGTCTAATTTTTAGTTGTAAATTGCAGCAACTGTGCGAGACCAAGAGGTAAAAAGGAATCACGCGAATTAATATGTTTATGACAACTTTTTTCGCCCCAACTTCTCCTTTTGTTTTATTTTGCTGTTTTCTGTATTAAGAATTGATTATTTTAAAAAATTACATTTTCTTTTCATCACACGCAACACCACTACAAAGTACTCGATTTAAAGCGGAATGTAAGTTTGAGTGAGAGCAAATTTGAATAGAGCAAATTTGAGCAGGAATTTTGCCATTTTTTAACGAACGTTAATGTTAAAAATATTCGAATTAGGACTTGAAAATATTACAAATTTTTTGTTACAGTGGCAGAAGGTCAAGGCAAGCTTATTTTACGAAATGAAGCTATTTTTGAGCATTTTATACCAGAAAAGTTTGCTGAAAACAATTATTTTCTTTAGGAAAAACTCGATTTAACATTTTAAATTGCATTACAACTTTCGACAACAAACTCAATGAAAAAGCGTAGGTGGCTCGAGTGCTGGGTAAATGTACACACAACCAACATGCTGGGGTTTTCAATTTCCAAATCAACGCTCACATTTCAAGTCAAAATTTGCTCAAATATTCCATTTGAATTCTGATTTCAGAGGTACTGTAAATATCTTTTCTCATTTTTTTGGAATATCATATTTTGTAAACAATTCCTTCTGCTAGGACACATGTCTTCATTGATGCGAGCGAAGCGAGCATAGGTTCGCGCAGCGAACCACAATGTGGACTGTGAAGCAATCCTCTGGGGGTTGGCGAGCGTTAGCGATCAGGGGGCGGGCCCCCTAGTAATTAATAATTTGATAATCAAAAGCAAGTTATGAATTGGGAATGTTGAGAAATTAATCACGTAAATAATAAAAAACTATGAATAAAATGGTAGATATAAAAAATAAAATAAAATCTAGATACAGAACTTGAAACGCTTAAGGAATTTCCAAGAATTTTTGACATTACGAATATGATAAAAAAGCGTTTATCTGTACATTTGAAAACGTTCTCAGAGTAGAGAAATATATGAAAAGAAAAAAGAAAAATAAGCCGTTCTCAGATATTCGAGATAAGTGCGTGGATATTAAATCCTTCCTAAGTTTTAAGCTTCAATTTTTTATATTTTTTGTAAGAGTATAAACTTTCACTTTCTATTATTTATTCTTTAATAAGAACAAATTCGTGAGACTACTTCAAACTTTTTAATTCAACTGAAAAGCACTAGATGTTTAGGTTAATTTAAAATGAGGTATGAAAATAAATGTCACTTATATTAATCAATGAATATTTTATAGAATTATAAACAATATTAAACATAAGAGAAGTCGTAGTTTCCAGTGTGGAATTAAAAAAAAATACCAACTTTGTAGCATATACTTAGTCTACTATTACAGTGTTGAATTTTATAGCCTGTTTATTTTGTTTAAACACTTCCATGGCCGATGTCAAATACACATTTATCTTAAAAGTAAGCCTTAGTAGTAAAATCAGTTATTTGGTAGGTTGAAGAAATAGTAAAATACTGTCTAATTTTCATTTTCGACGCAAGACGAAGAAATACACAAAGTACTGTACTGTGAAAAGAGTATTTCATTAAATGATAAAAAAATTTCTCAATTTATTTGATAATCTTGTGAAATTATATTTCAAATGGAATAGGTGGTTTGTAATAGAGGCTTTTAAGAACCTTTAAATAGATTCTACAAATCTCTCTCTTAAGATTTATAGTACCAAGTCTCAATTCCGGAAGTCCCAAATCCAGAATTGTCCAAAATATGGACGTTTAGCTAATCGGCGATTTTTTTTTTTTGCTTTTTACATACTTCCGACAATTTTTAAAGAACAAGGAGTTAAATCTGGACCTAATTGATAAAGCAACGCAAAACAATGGACATGTTCTGAGTAAATACCACATGGAAAATTTTTTTAAGATTTGCAATTAAAATTTGTTGCATTGTACTAAAAAGATTTGTTTTCCTTTTTTTTTTAATTATTCCAATTTACCTACGTATCTGCTATTTTAATATTGCAACTGTAAAATTCTCGTGGGTAGAGGAGTGGGGTGTATATTAAGGTTTTTTTTTTTTTAAATAATGCAAATAATTCGGTTTTGGGAGGACTTGGGACTTTGTACTGTGTTGTCTTTTTAGGATAGATTAAGGACACGATGATGTGAAAATGTAATAATAATATCGAGTAACTATAACAGTAACTTTCTTTATAGTTACAGGTTGTATAAAATAGAATGAGTTTAAAATGATAAATTTTGAATTAAAAATGATAAATTTTGCATTATTTTAGGTTTTGTACTTATTAGACTGAAACTATCCCTCTCTTAAACTTCCGCTACTTGCAAAACAATAAACTTTAAAATAGAGCTTCGAAGCAAATGTTTCCACTAGATATTTACTTGCTTCAAAAGCATGAGAACCTTTGAAGTATTTGGTTTTTATTATGATAAGAGTTTATTCTTTTGGAGTATGTTTGGTTTTCTTTCGCTTTAAAGGAGAAAAAAGGAGTTATTTCTTCGTGGAGTTTCATAAAACAAAATGTTTAGCATCTATAGTATACTTCACCCTCCAAGGTGAGGATAAAATATTTATAAGAAGGTTTTTCTAAGGAATGCTTTTATAGAAGATTGATGTTTAACGAAAAACACCCACCATAATATAATTTTGTGAATGTGACTCAAATTTGTACATACCTGAGAGAATCAGCTATATTAACTTGCGTTCCGCTGAGCTGAAAGCAGATTATATTTCAAATAGAATAGAAAGTGCGTTTTATATATGATAGGTAGTGCCACATCAACAGCAAATGTTTTCGATTTGGAATGTTTTAAAGTTAGATTAACCGAATGGTACGCTTCGTAATGCATGTAAAGCATCGTTTGTTTCCATTTCCTGCCTGATTGGTTGATGCTTATCCCACGTTGCTAGGAAAATTATATTCAAAGACATGGAGGTTGCGCAGGGTCAATCAATCATACATTGTATTCGTAAACAGGAGCGTAAAATCACATTACAATGGATTCGAAATGGCCACTTTGAACAACAGTCACTTGATGCAAGCGAAAGGAGGAGAAGCTTGAAGCCACCTGGCGCAATATGTTTACTTAAATCGATAGATGAACTCACAGATGAACTGTTCAAGCTGTTTATCTTTCAAATAGCCCAGGAGAAAGAAGTCGCATGGATTGAGATCCGGGGAGTATGGAGGCCAAACTATTCCGTTGCAGGTCTATTTGGAATAATTTAAAGCAATGACTCTGTCTTTGAAGCATTCGTCATGACAGGGGAACATTGTAGAAGTACGGTGTGGTCGGACACTATCTTGCATAAACCACGAAGTGTCCGGAGCATCCTCGTTGTTCCATTGAATACATATCACTCAAATTTCCTCCTTCAACAAGTTATTACTAAACTTTCGACCACTTTCAGCCAGTGGAAGAGGTTTGTCTACAAAGACTGCATCGCCATTTATAAGCCAAAACTCTAACCAATTTTTATAGGGACCTATTTCAAATTCCAAACCTGCCCATGAAATGTACTACTTGTTTCATATTTTATCTTTCAAGGTTTCGTAGTTATGTCAGTTCAAAGAGTTAGGGAGTCCTTTCTGAAACACCCTGTATAAGGATTAATGTTTCAACAATTCTAATTTTGCACTCTACTTTCTACTCATTCAATTCTTCTTATCGCCAAAAGCACTACACAATGAGGGACCAAAAGTAGATAATTGTGACTCAACCATGCAAATGCGAGCAACCATACATAGTATCCTATAGCTTACATCATGAAAATTTCTAACAATTTACAGGCACATGTGCTGAGACTCTCAATACGGTACAAACAGATTAAAGGCACCAGAACAAGTTGAAAAACAGATAGTACATCACTTCATCAAGGCATTTATAGATTGGTTTTTGTTGTAATTTTATCAGTTGATGGTTCGTTTTACCGATTGGTTCGAATATTTCCATTCTTAGTCATCTGGGGGATCTAAACTCCCTTTTGTCATTGTATCTCTTTTAACAGATCAATATTTTTTTTTTCATTGGCGGGCACTGGAATTTTTTCTTGACCACTACAAGGGCGGAAGCGTTGGTAACTACTTCCAATGGTGGGCACTAAGGACTTGTCCTTGCCCACTACAAGGCCGGAAGTGATGGTCACTTGTGAAGGGGCCCCCAGTGGGTGGACCATCATTGCCCCTAAAAAGGACAGCCAATTTTACATTCATGTCCTGCCCCCGGATTCGAACCAGGAACTTTCCGTTCCAGAGACCAACACCTTGACCACTAGACCGGTTGGTCGGGGACGTATCAATATAATTAAGGGAAACTAAAACATAGTGCATTTTGACATCAGTCTAAAATATGTACTTAATTTTCATACATAAAAATAATTAGTATCAAATTAATCAGGTATTCATTTCTGAAAACAAAATTAATGCAGGCAAAGAAATCTATGAATGAGGCAAAACGCGTAAAATTGTAAACGCATGTAAAGCAGTAAACTAACATGCAAAAGTTTACTGTCAAAATTTTATTACTGTTACGCAAACACTACTGTAAAAATCGCATCGCATTTTAATAAATGTTTTGGAAATCTTAACTGAAGGGTATAGGGTATTTGAATACTAAATAGATTCTTATTCGGTTAAATTTGTTAAGATTTTTAAAATTTCAATACAATGCCTGACATTAATAATTTGTGGTGCACATTGATTATGACAGAAGCGAGTACTAAAAAATAAACATAAGGCATAAGCTTCTAACTATTTATTACTTCTGAATTCTTCACAACTTAATCGATACAAAACAATGATGTATTCTAAACTTATTTTACAAAACCTGAGCAAAAAATCTTAATCAGTTAAGTTCACTCAAGCCATATATAAATTTTAAAAGAAATTTAAATGACATGTGTAGCGTCTTGAAAGTAAAAAATCAAGTATACAATGTGCTAAAATAAACAAAGTACCCTGAATCCACTATTCAATCGGGATGAAATTTAGCATGTTCGATTACATGAAAAGATAAAGAAACTAACACAATATCAAATCTACAGGACAGAAATTTGAAAGTACTAAATATTGTGATATTTCCTATTGATTGACAAAAGATTCAATTTTTCATACTTTTTGAAGCTACAAAGAATTTTACATCCTTTACCCTCAATTTCGAAATCGTTAGTTTTGCCTGATAACAATCAATTACAAATTTTGAGTAGTTTCAGATTCTGTAAAGTATGTATTAAAATAAATGAATCTCAAATCTGTATCTCTACTATTGATTTGTGATTAAGGAAATATTGTATACGCCTAAGCAGAGTTATAGTATTTAATTCATTGTAAATGCATGTTTAGTTAAATCAGAACTGTTATGTTAATTTCTACATATTAATAAATTTCCGAAAAACAAAGTATTTAAAGTGGAAATCACATATATTTTTTTTGTTTAATTTTAGAACTGAAAATTATTTTATTTCGTAATTAGAAAAGTTTTAATATGTAAATTTAACAATCCGTCAGAATGTCTGTAAAAAGTTTTACACATTCAGCTTATCAGCTCAGAAAAATTGAGTTTCAAAAAGGCCAAATAACCGTTGTACGGTAGTACACAATGTGAAAGAAAGTCACTCTCTTGAAAGCGAAAGTCATACATGTATCAAATGAAAAATGCAATTCTCTAATCATTAAAAAACTTTTCCATTCAGCGAAACATTCCGATTTCTTTCGAGTCATTTTGTATATCTGTACATGTAAAATCATCCTAACAAAAATGTCAGCACTTACTTTCAAGTATTACATCTTCCTTTCAAGTATCACATCTTCCTTTCAAGTATCACCAAGATATGAAGTATTTTGCATTCGTTCGGTGAAGTTTATAAGTGGCTTTATTTTTAACACTGGATTCGCTCCTTAAAAATCACCAAATGTTAAAAGAAAAGGCTAGGTTTCAATTTTCTTTAAGCACGAAAAATAAATTAGTTTTTTAGGGAGCGGTAAAATATATGAGTGTTGATAACATGCAACGAGATAGATTTTAAGTGCAAACAAACAAACTAAACGGACTGCGAAGATTTTAGTTATGTTGTCTTAATGCTTTTGTCTAATGCATATTGGGGTTACCTTCAAATGTAATTTAGCGTCATTTGCCAACATTCGGCGCTATCAAATTGGTGTTGGATAATAAACTATCATCTATATAAATAAGAATGGAGTGTTTGTTTGTACATTCAATATTTTCGACCCATTTCAAGTTTTCTATCCGTTTTGGACCCTTCTGATGCCAAATCCGCTTTTTTTGCCTTTGGTGTCTGTCTGTCTGTCCAACTGTCCGTCTGTCTGTCCGTCTGTCTGTCTGTCTGTCTGTCTGTCTGTCTGTCTGTCTGTCTGTCTGTCTGTCTGTCTGTCTGTATGTATGTATGTATGTATGTATGTATGTATGTATGTATGTATGTATGTGCCTTATACACGTCCACGCGGTTTAATATATTTTCATGGAAATTTACATACAGTGAGTACTTATCTTTATTTAGTGAGTGGAATTGGTTGCGAAAGTCTGTCTGTCCGTCTTTCTGTTCTATGTTCGATTTTGTGTTTGTGTGTTTGTGCAAGCATCACGTAAATTTTCCTCCAGATATTTGATTGTAAGGTATTTTATTTCATACATTATCTATTAGTTTAGTGAATGCAAAATTAAACATTTCTTTATTGTTATATTTAGTTGAGTTTCATGCTAAAAAACTTCAGTAAGTATACTTAAATCAACCATAATTTGGTAGTTTTGGAAAAATTGGAATGTATATTGAATGTTACGATTACTTCGATTGCTTTATCAGTACTGATGAAAAAGTAATTATTCTTCAAAAAATTATTTTTTGTTATGGAATTTAAGCTCTGGTATTTCATTTATTTCGAGTCTTATTTTTGTTCTTTGCTCAATGTGAACGATTTCCGAATATTTGGGACAGACGATATTTTTCAACGTACGGGAATAAAACGGAAATTCCTGTTTATTTCGCTCTGAAGTAATTTCGCATTTCTAAATTTTGTGCACTTTTAGTTGTAAGTTGTGGCAACTGTGCGAGATCAAGAGATAAAAATTAATCACAAATTAATATCTTTAGAACAATTTTTTCCGACATCTTTTATTTTGTTTTATTTCACTGTTTTTTTTTTCTGTTTTAAATATTTATTATTTTAATAAAAGGGTTTTCCTTCTCATTACACGCAACTTCTCATCACATTCGACTTAATAATGGCAGCTAAGTCAAAATAAATTTTCAGTAAATTTTAAGTGTAGTTATACCATTATTGAAAGAATAATGCCGTTATTTAAAGAATAATGCCGTTATTTAAAAAATAATGCCGTTATTGAAAGAATAATGCCGTTATTGAAAGAATAATGCTGTTATTGAAAGAATAATAATGTTTAAAAATCCGAACTAGAACTTTTTCAAACATAAAAAAATTTGTTGTAATAAAGACAGGAGAAGATCGCAAAATTTCACAATGTCGCATACCGAATGCAAGAGTGCCACAAGTAAAAAAAATATTGTTTTGTTGACTATGAGTTCGAGAGCATTCGCCGTAAATCGTAATTTTTATTAATTGAGTTGAACATGAAAAGAACTTAAGAAAGGTAATTCCAAAGCTCACTCAAAATCGTCTTTTGTAGTAGTAACCTTAGCGTCATTTTGTAGCTTTGTCATACAGCAAGGGTGCGATGTATGTGAAATGTATAACATGAATGGATATGCATGTGTAGGATTTGTGTCCAAAGTAAGTTGTAGAAATTATAAAGATGGTGAAAGGTATTCAAATAAATTTTTATTCTACAAAAAACGTAAGTCATAATATATTTTGATTATCTCTTCAATTTAGAGTAAACCAATTCAAACCGAGTAAGGTCGGGTATTTTGCTAGTACCTACGATAAATCTACGTGACAATATTTTTTAATCACAATTCATGATCAGTAGGGGAAGACGGGGTACAATGAAACAAAATTTACTAATTATTTTTTCCTATCCACAATTTTGCATGCACATAAATATAATTAATTCATACTTTTAATCTTGTATTTTCCCCCATCTAAATAAATTTTTATTAGGTTCTAAACAATATCTTTATGCTTGAAAAATAACAAAAAGTAAATGCCTCACAGTGTTTCATTGTACCCCGTATGCCGGGGTACAAAAAAACACTCCAAATGATGCAAGCAAATTTCACCCTATATAGTTTATTTTAGTCACATTCGACTTCATTTAGATTTATGATTTCTCCAACAGAATATATTTCTTTACGTTTGAGTTCATCCCCTCCTTGATTAAAACATAATAATTTATACAGAAACTGCTTGTGTCACATATGTTATGTGTGGATCTCATTCTTAGTACTTTGGTGATCAGCTGGAGCTGGAAAATAATCTGGATTATTGTCATCTTCAGAGTCTGTAGGAGGTAGTTTGTTTTGAAAACAATACCTTTTTAGTTTTTTTCCTCTTTTTACTTTCTAATTGCTTAACAAGAGCGTCTTTTACTGGCATATTTAGAACAAAACTTTTTTTTTCTGTTTTCCTACTCTTACTTCTTTTCTTGGACCAGCATTGGGTTAAGATTGGTTGGGTTTATCTCTTGAGGAGAAATGTATTTTCTCACAGGTTTAGAGCTAGTGCATAGTGTAAGAACAGTTGCTGAACAACCTGCAGTCGGTGATTCTGATCTACTAATGGCACGATCTACCAATTCTTATTATTGGGTTTTGTCTGTCTGGTCTTCAGTTTAATTAGTCAGCTCTTCAGTTTCATTGATCTGACCACGGAAATAATTTTCAGTAGGACAAGGCCTATCTGACACGTATGAACACAAATCTTCTTCACAAAACATTTCTCTATTGAAAGGCCATATTCATATCACTGAAAAAACTTTTGTTATATTTTGTGGAGTGAAAGACTTGCAATAAGCAGTGCCAAGTAAAGAAGATATCTCATAGATAGAGATTGTACGACGTGGATTACACAGCATCCAATCATTTGCAGCTAGATTGAAGAAATTTTTAAGTGACTTGTACACAGTTTTGTCTAAAGGCTGCAACAAACAATTCCGTTATCTTTCGTAAAATTTAGACTGGAAATTGTAATATGTGATTCATGATTGTCCATTATTAGTACAGCTAGATTTTCTTTCGAACAGCGTGTATGTGCCTGGAAATGTGTTAGAACATTAACAAAAATATCTCCATTCATCCATCCCGATTTTGTTGCATCACCCGCAGTCCCAGGTGGAGCTCAATTCAACATGCCAAACTTGAAATTACTCTACGAAAAACTAAATAATGGGGTATAGAATTTCCAGAAGCATTAATAAATCCACACATAGTAACAAGAACACCCCTTTCACCAGAAGTTAATTGACCTATTTGTTTTTGGCCCCTTTGACTGAGAACTTTAGGAGGATTGTGAACTGTAGTAAGTGCAGTTTAGGCCTATGAAATAAATGAACTATTTTTAATTGTTTTTGAATATAAAAAAACTAACTTACTATTGAAATCTGTACCTTTTTTTTTAGGGAAAAAAACCAGTTTAATTCTGCATGCTTTCAAAATTACTGTTTTGATTTAGTGTTGCCTTTTCCTATTAATATTAGGTGTTGCCATTTCCTTAGTAAAAGGGTTTTATTTATATTAGTGACAACCAGTAATTTGTTATTTTATATCACTAGATATTATATTTACCAGTGATATATTACTTCAAGTAAATGCATTCACCTGGGGCACAATGAAACATGTTTCATTGTACCCCGTCTGCAAGTGTTTCATTGTACCCCGTACTGAGGTTACTAAATAAAAAAAAATTTCAAACTTCTAATTTTTTTTTTTTTTTGGTTTTGGAGGTATGGAGGTAACAACACAAATATTATAATGTATAGAAAAAATAATTATTACAGATAAAAACGAGGAAAAAGAAACAAAATTACTTTTAGTAAAGAAACTTACTTTCAATGGTGAAAAACCAATAATCTTCTATTGCTAATGTTGTAAAAGTGCGAATGTATCCAAATCACATCAGTAATTGGAACACATAGTTGCATGACATACATATAAATTGCAACTTTCGGTGACAAATTTTACTGATTTTAGAAGTAATGTTTCATTGTACCCCGTCTTCCCCTACTGAATTAGGCCATGTTCACATGAGGCGTTTCTACGCGTGTTGGAGAGGCCTTAGATGTCCGCTTTTCTTAAACATTAAATTCTGTTTTTTTATTCCTCTAATTCAAGTTTCTATCTTTATGATCTTTGAAGATCGAGTAAAAATTTCAACGGATTTGAAAACTGTGGAAAAGTTAACACCAGATCGATACCTTAGATGTAGTTTTCATTAAATAAATAATTAATTATTTGATAAAAAATTATTTATTTTATAAATAATAAATTTTTAAATAAATAAATAATTATTTAATAAATAATTAAATAATTATTTAATAAATAATTAAATAATTATTTAATAAATAATTAAATAATTATTTAATAAATAATTAAATAATCACATGGTAAATAATTAAATTAAAATCTGTTTTTGGTATTGATCTGGCGTAGAATTTTACGCTGATTTGAAATCCGTTGAAATTTTCACTCAACGATCGCAAAGATAGAAACTTGAATTTGAGGATTGGATTGGATTGAACTTTGTGATTTTATGGCACAAAGTCCAAAAACCGACAAGCTACGCCAAACGCAAGATAAAAATAAACAAGGGTTGTAATAAAAGACAGATGCAAGTCTTGTGCAAGTAATTTAAAATGTCATGATTAAAACATATAGATCAACATGGTAAAAAATATAAAAATTATACAAATGTATGATATAAATATCGTGATGGATAAAAATACTATATGAGATTTAAGAACCCAATGATATTTAAAAAAGGGAAGATTTGTATGAGGGTTTTCCCCAATAAGATCGTGCAAATTTAAAATTAATGTTTAAATTAATTTTAAACGATGATGATTAAAATTAGTGCAGCCAATTAAAATGTGTTTGACGGTAACATCTAATGAGCATGTATCACAAAAAGATGGACTCTCGCCAAACAAAAGATGACGATGAGTGATTCGTGTGTGCCCAATAAGAAGGCGAGTCAGTTTGACATCCATCTTTCGCATTGCGGCAGATGGCCACAAATGAATAAATGGTTTGATGGAATGTAATTTATTGTTGACTTACAGATTCCATAACTCCTGCCACAAAGAGTTAATGCACTCCTTTTGAATTAAAGTAATAAAAAAAAACATAATTTAATGCTTACGGAAAGCGGACCTCGAAAACTCACGTTAGAAAACCCCCTCATATGAACAGGGCCCAATGCTCAGCTATTTATATTTATTTCATTCATGTTCAACCGCTTCAAATAGACTGAGTGAAAATGAATTTTATGGGTCTAAAAATGGAAAGTAAAGCAAATCATGTCATGTGTCGTAAAAGCATAAATAGTAACAAGGGGAGTTTTAATGACGTATGAATCTTCAAAAATATGAAATATTAAAACAAATAATGAATTAAGATTATACATATAATGTCATTATTCTGAATTCAGCATAAACTTCAAACTTCCTACTATCAACAATGTAAATAGATATTATTTAACCCCTTAAACAATAACGTTATTTTGGGTATAATAATGGAGAAGTTCATTGTTAAGTGAGCATCAAAATTTCCATTTCATTGTGAACCCAAACATTGTTGCGCATGTAAAAAGTATTGTCTTAAAAATATTTCGTCATTCATGTTCTATCTTTTAAACTGCTAACAAGCGCATTTAAAGCTTTGTTCAAGTGAGATTGATATACGTTTGATTACAGCGATTTTTTGTTGTAGAGGAATTTTCCGCTGCAACTCATTTATAAACAGTACTTTTCAGTGCTATTTGCGTCATTTTCATCGACGTTTGAAACAAACAGTACTTTTTAGTGCTATTTACGTCACTTCTACCGACGTTTTACTTACAAACAGTACTTTTCAGTGCTACTTACGTCAATTTAACCGACCTTTCAAGCGACTATTTTTCAGTGCTATTTACGCCAATTTTATAGTCGTCTTATTCACCTTTCAAGATGTTGGATTGGTTCGGGAAACAAATGTAAGTGTGTGATCTATTCCTTATATCATCTTTAAATTTCTTATTTATAGGCATTTTGGTGTCTGTTAGCATTACGTTTTACCATAAACTGTTGTTTTTAAATACATATAATATGTCCTTCCTGTTTTGGAAAATTAATAAATACTGACCTGCTATTTCAGAAGGAAGTTTCACGAAAAACGAATTAAGAAGAAGCAGGCCAAAAAGGAGGCCACGCAAAAGAAAGCTCAGCCCTACGTGGAACGCGACTACCTCGCAGAATGGAATGCCGAACATCCGGACGAATACATGGACTTGCGTCTCCGCACCATCGAAGACGAGATGGCAGAAAGGGCTCAACTAGCTGCTACACTAGCTGCTGATGCACCAGCTGCAGATGCTGCCACAGAGCAGTCGGATGAAACCAACGGATTCTCAGACAATTTTGTCTTGACGTCTCAGTGGTACTGAGCATCACTGAGAGCCACAGCAAAGAAAGCTTTCATTCAAAACCGAATGGACTGCGGACTCATCGATTTTGACCGAAATAATGTCATCATTGCCAGCAACCCATAACTGGAATGCCTAATACTTCACGATACCATTTTGGCTTTACAAATCAAAACCAAGAAAGAACCATACAAGCCGATTTCATTGGAAAGCAGAACCATATTCCACATAGTTTTAGAACCTCCATGAATAAGAACTAACAAACCTTCATTGGTATTTCGATACTTTGCAGAAACTACATAGAAAACGTTCCTACGAAGACTTTTAAAAGCTGACATAAAAATTTGATTCATCATTACTGTTATATATTAGAGCACCTGTATAAAATATTACCTTTTTTTACTTTCGTTATTTTAAAAGCCTACAAGAACATTCCATGAAATTTCTAATTTAAAATCTCAATAAAAAACTATTTCCCTCCATTTTGTGTGTATTCATTGCTTCATTTTCATATATTTACCTCATATTTAAGATTCTTCTTTTCTCGGGATGCAGAACACTGCCATTTTGCTAAGATGTTACAAAAATCAAAACTGGTCAAGCAACTTCATATTTATGTCAGGTCCATAAATGATTCCCTCACGAAATTTTTTTTATAAACTTTTATAAAACTCTATAGAAAAACAAAATTTCGCTTCTAGAGGAAAAAATTCTGGAAGATTTGTATCGAGAACTAACGATATCGGATTGTATAGAAATTTATTAGTATAGAATTCAATATAAAAGTAAAATTGCGAAACAAGAAATGAGCTCCTATTGAATTTTTTACATTCAATAGATTTCTACAGACCTTACCTTATAACAGCTTTCAGAAAAAGGTTTCTACCAACATTCTATTGAGATTTCTTTATAGAGCTTACTATATAAAGCTTATAGAAAAACGGACTTTAATTCTATAGGATTATAGACCACATTCTACACATAATTTCGTAGAATCCTATAGATCAGGGGTGGGCACGCATGAGTTCAATGAGAGCCGCATTCCAGTTTTTATTTTTTTAAAGAGCCAAACCATAGTTACTTAGTATTAAATACACGACCCAGTCAAATTTAGTTTAATGTTAATGAACATGGTTCATATTCTACACACTAAGTGCTATGTAAAGTACACATATAAGAAAATATAATTAAGAAAAGGAAAATACACAAAATAATTACTTCGAAATTTTAATAATAAAAATAAAATAAAATATAGAAAAATGTATTAATAAAAAGTTATAGCATTTAACGAAGACTTGTGTGATATGATGACTTGTTAACGGAGAACGTTATTTCAGCTTCACGAACTTCACTGCTGTGTACGAAGATTCTGTTATGTCTTGTAATATGAGAGAGTAATCCAAGTCCAACAAAATATTTAATATTTATAAAGGGGCATCACAAAATAGACAAGCCACAAGATCGATCGAACAGCATAAATACTCATAGGCAACTGGTTCAATTACTGCGTATAACAAAAGATTGCACAGGTATATAGGTGGATGGGAATATTTATACTGGAAACAGTAATGTAAACACATGAAATAATAAATATAAATGCATTAACAGCACTCATAATATAATCACCTAAAGGAAATATGCAAAGATTGAGCAATATGTTGTTGAAAGGAATCTTCCACACTAAGATTGTCTTTTTGTGATTTATTTAGACACATTAAAAAAACAGTATAAACGGTACAACTACACAAATAGTAATATTGGACTGAAATACGTAAGTTCGAGATTCTAGAACAAGGAGGGAACACATAAAGAATTGCTCACACTCCTCGAAGCCATGCCATTGGAAACTATATCAAAAATTATTCACGTGGTCTCGTGGAGAGTGACAACAAGAAGCTCCACCCTCAACAACACCCACGTGTTACAATCGCATTCTCAACATCCTGGCACATAATGAACCATAGGAGTTCATCAAAATTTCCTGGTAAGAACATAACATACTAAAATTTTTCACCACATAAAAATATTAGCTTAAAATATACTCTAATGTTCAAATATTAAACACTTCATGCTTCA
This sequence comes from Metellina segmentata, assembly GCA_947359465.1. Taxonomy (NCBI): domain Eukaryota; kingdom Metazoa; phylum Arthropoda; class Arachnida; order Araneae; family Tetragnathidae; genus Metellina; species Metellina segmentata. The sequence goes on along the minus strand of OX375878.1, from coordinate 37,249,651 downwards.
TACAAATAGAAATAATCTAATTCGCTAAGCACAGTTTTAAAATTAAAAGCAACATTAAGCAATTGAAGCATAATAATTCAATAACACCCCAAGTTCGAGAATATCTGTTCAAGGAAAATTAATACCCAAGTTCTATAAATATCCATTATACCTGATTAATATTAATATTTTGTTTATAATATATGAAAGAATAGTTCAAACAATCTTTGGGAACATACCAAGACTCCATAAAAATGGAACAATATTTTAAATTATTAAATCTTGAAAACAATAACTAGAATTCAAGATATATAACATAATAATTCAAGAAAAGAAAAAAAGGATACCAATAATTAACTACATAATACTATAAAGGTTTTGTTTATGTTAAAAATCAAGCTAAGTAATGAAGTATTTAAGCAGATAACACCTAATTCAGGAAGTAAAATATCAAAAGCAAAATATCTATACAGCAGATGAAATTATTCAATGCATATAATTTAAGAATATCAACAAATACAAATAGCAAATTTTTTAAGAAGATGAAAAATATTTAAATCAAGAATACCAATAAAAAGCAAATGAAATAATACTAGAAATCATGTAAATGCATAAAATACTTTTAACAGAAAATAAAATATATAAGTAAAACAATATTCAATAAAATTAGATACCTAGTATTCAATTTTTAGCGCAAAACACATTAAAAAACTTATGGTTGATAATTAAAGTTTTACTTCTTGTTCTTGCTGGAGTTCCAAATTGTACAACAATTGTACAGGACGTTTAATAACTGATGACTCAGTTTTTATTTTGAAAACCCTCACCTTGCCATCTTCCAGGAAATAATTCAAGAATTCTCCACAATTTCTAAACAATTCGGGGTAAATGATCATTTTTTACCAAAACTATATCGTTAACTTTAAATTGGGGAATGTTGTTTTTAACCATACTGAAATGAGCTGATCTTAAATTTAACAAATACTCATTTCACCACCTGGACCCAAATTATCTCACTAATCTTTCTCGATAATTATACGCCTTAATCACTTAGAAATTATTATCCTAAAAGAGAAATTTGAATTAAGGTGAAGTCTCACAGGAGGGCAGCGAAGTTATTCTTTTCCCTAAAAAAATGTACTATACTCTGTTTCACCTTAACTTGTCAGTAGAGTAAAGGCTACGTTGACCGCATCACAGCCGTTGTCGTAGAAACTAGGGTTACAATGTCAGAAGAAGTCAGCTATAAGCGAGGAAATTCGCCCTTTTTGGCAAGGAGAGATAAAATGCACGTGGAAATTCTATACGTTTCACAGATCTTTAATTTCTAATGGCTCTTGCATTACATTTGTTAATTAAACAAAAAGCTACTCTATGTTAATATAAATGCGTTTTGATTTTTCTAAATGAGTATTATTTTTAGTTATTTAAAAATATATATATTTAAAATTTTTTTACAATAAATGTTGTTTAAAAAAACAGTCTATTTAAAGATGTGATGAACCATAAAATTCATTTTTTGAATTTACTTACCTGAAAGCTAAACACCTTGATTAATACTTCTTTTTTCAATTTTAATAATTTTATTAAAGGAAATTAATCCAATTTAATTACTCCTTTGGTCTTACATTTGGTTGGACAAGGTAGGGGAGAGTGCGTCGTCTGCTAAAATATGTGTTTTTCTTAACAGCAAAATATAGTCTCCAAATTAAATCAAATTTATTCTGATATTAAAGAAAGTAAATAACAAATAAAAATACATATAACATAGAGGATATAAAATACATTCACAATAAATAAATAGAATATAAAAAATACAAATATAGTGAATACACATACAATAATAAAAAAAATGAAACCATTTTAAAAATTAGAGCTAAAAAAAATAAACCTTATATGTGTGAAACATATTCTGAAACTCGCGGAACGGTGTCGGGTTGATTAGTAGTAAATTATTAATTTTATGAATAATTTAAAATAGTTTACAAGAAAGTGTACAGAAGAAACCAATCTCTTTCATGAATAGTAGTTACAATGAGAAAACTATATTTACGTTTTACTTATTCATCACATGCATTTATACATCATCAATATATGTAAAACATAGCAAACATCATAACAAATCTATTTACATTATAATATACTTATTCATCACATGAATTTACACATCATCATCACTTAACATTTCCGAATCGCTATCAGACTCACTATTAAAAGAAATTACCAAGTTCTTACTTTCCCAAATATCATCCACAAGTCCATCTACTTCCCACATGTATTTCTCTTTTTCAGTAACATGGTTTATGCAGTTTTTCCAATTTTGTACAGAGACCTTTTCAATCCCTTGGATGACTAAATCCTTCACATCGTTCAGTTTAAAAGTCTTGTTTTCCCTGGCAACGTGTCCTTTTACTTGACTCCATATCATTTCAATGGGATTAAGCTCACAGTGATACGGGGGAAGTCTCAAAACCTTATGTCCAAATTTTTCGGCAATTTCTTCAACTCTGTATTTATCAAACATATGTTTGATTTCGCTAACTTTTTTCAACAGTTCAATCTTGATCATGTCCTGGTTCCACGTAATGTTTTTCAACGATAGCCATTCTTGAATTGCACTTTTTTTCCAAGATGTCGTCGGAATTTTTTCTTTCTTCACCGAGTGATAGGGGGCATTGTCCATCACTACAAAGCTGTTTCGTTTCAATTTAGGCATGAAATCTTCAAACCACTTCTCAAAATGGTTACCATCCATTTCTTCGTGGTAGTCACCGGATTTTTTTCCTACAAAAATGTCAGCCGCATCAGGTACAAATCCTTCATCACTTCCGATATGGGTAATGATGAGTCTTCTTCCTTTTCCTTTTGGTGCAGCCAAGCCTGTTGTCAAACTTGAAGAGGAAGCTTCATTGGTGCTTTTGATGTTTTTGTCTTGCCATACTCGACTTTGTGAGTGTCCTTCATTCACCCATGTTTCATCTAAATAATAGATTGAAGCATTTTCATTCTTCAGTTCTCTAATTTTTCGTAAATAATTTCTTCGCCATAAAATTATGTCGTGTCTTTCTAAAAGCATAGCCTGCCTTTTTCGCTTTTCAAAGGAAAATCCCAAATCTTTCAGTATCCTGTACAGTGTACTTCGGCTAATGTTTGTCGAAAAAATATCCTTATCATTGTTAATTTCATTTAGAACTTTGTCCAATGTAGGAATTTCATTTCGACGAAAACAATCATGAATTTTTCGTCGGATGCACGATAAAGTAAAGTTGTCATATTTCATCATTCTTGTTCTTTTTCCAACGGCATAAGGTCGTTTTTTTCCTGGAGTACTCAAAGGACTTGTCGTCTTCTTTTCTTTTTTCAAACGAAAAACAGTTCTTTTGGAAACACCAGTTAGTTGAGACACCTTTCCGACGATTTGGTTAATGGAATCACTATGGTTTTCTTCTCGAAGTCTAGAATAAACATTCAATATGTTCCTGCGAGCTCCACTACCAATTGATTTTCCTTGCTTTGATGGCGTATACAGCTTGGATGGTGACGTTCCTTTTTCAGCCATGTTCAGAGTATCAAACACACTCCAATAAAATAGCACAAGAGAGATATGAACGTAAATACACACGCTAGCAAAGACGCAGAGCGAAATGGCGCAGACTTGGCCGGAAAGCGTATTTAGCTCGCCAGAAATGTTACCATGGAAACCGGTTTAGAATTCCGTTTCGGATATATTCATTCGCTTCGGTCAAAAAAAAATGCTTTTTACAAATAAATAACCGATTATAAAGGTTCAAAAATCACTCCTTCATTGTAGGACAATTTTTACACGTTTATATGCATTTTCTTTATTTTAAATTCCAAATCAAGTTGGAATTATTTTTCATGCGGATGAACATCATTTCTGCCTTTCCCAATACTGACAAGTTAAGGTGAAACAGAGTATAGGGTCAAAACTTTTGGCTCTTCCGTGTCACTTCCAACATAGGTAATAGGACGAGAGTTAATCATTCCTTCTATTTCGGTCTATTCCTTCTATTTACAAGTGGTGACAGGTAAGAGTCATTTTGAACAGTTCTTACCCAAAACTGCTTAGCACCATTGAGTTCGCCAGATGTAAGATGATCCTTTTAACTGTTCTTTCTTTCAAGTGTATCAACAAAACGCTGTATCCAAGCTGTCACTCTTAATTGTCTGCAAATGCTGTTAAATCAAATCTGCCCGGATCAGTAATTTGTTCATAAACAACTGCTGAGCTTACTATAACTTTCGATTTATATTCAAATTCGATCTCTCTGAATATCGAGTAATATTCAAATCCCTTTACCTTGGGCCAAGTGTTTCTGGGTTATTTAACCATTAAGTGTAATGTCACCACTTGTTCGAGGTAATTAAATATTTTCTTGGATATCATCTAGTCTATATAAATAAGAATGAAGTGTTTGCTTGTACATTCAATATTTTCGACTCATTTCAAGTTTTCGATCCGTTTTGGACCCTTCTGTTGCCAAATCCAACTTTTTCGCGTTTGGTCTCTGTCTGTCTGTATGTATGTGCCCTATACACATCCACAGGGTTTAATATATTTTCATGGAAATTTGCATACAGCGAGTACTTATCTTCATTTAGTGAGTAGAATTGGTTGCAAAAGTATTTCTATCCGTCTTTCTGTTCTATGTTCGATTTTGTGTTTGTGTGTTTGAGCAGGCATCACATGAATTTTATTCAGATATTTGATTGCTATGTGTTTTATTTTATACATTATCTATTAGTTTAGTGAAGGCAATATAAAACATTTCTTTATTGTTATATTTAGTTGAGTTTCATGCTAAAAAACCTCAGTAAGTATACTTAAATCAACCATAATTTGGTAGTTATGGAAAAATTGGGATGTATATTGATTATTACGATTACTTCGATTGCTTTACCAGTACTGCTAAAAAAGTAATTATTCTTTAAAAAATAATTTTTTATGGAATTTCAGCTCTGATATTTCATTTATTTTGAGTCTTATTTTTGTTCTTTGCGCAACGAAAACGATTTCCGAATATTTGGGACAGACGATATTTTTCAACGTATTGGAATAAAACGGAAATTCGTGTTTACTTCGCTCTGACGTAATTTCGCATTTCTAAATTTTGTGCAATTTTAGTTGTAAGTTGTGGCAACTGTGAGAGATCAAGAGATAAAAACTCATCAGAAATTAATATCTTTAGAACAATTTTTTCCGACATATTTTCTTTTGTTTTATTTCGCTGTTTTCTGTTTAAATATTTATTATTTTAATAAATGTGTTTTCCTTCTCATCACACACAACACCACCACAAAGTATTCGACATAAAAATGTCAGGTAAGTCAGAATAAATTTTCAGTAAATTTTAATTGTAGCTATGCCACTATTGAAAGAATAATGCCGTTATTAAAATAATGATGCCGTTATTTAAAGAATAATGCCGTTAATGAAAGAATAATAATGTTTAAAAAATCCGAACTAGAACTTTTCAAACATTAAAAAATTTGTTGTCGTAATGACAAGATAAGATTGCAAAATTTCACAATGTCACATACCGGATGCAAGAGTGCCACAAGTAAAAAAATATTGTTTTGTTGATTATGAGTGCGAGAGCACTCGCCGCAAATCGTCATTTTTATTGATTGAGTTGAACATGAAAAGAGCTTAAGAAATGGAATTCCAAATCTCCCTAAAAATTGTCTTTTGTAGTAGTAACCTTAGTGTCACCTTTCGTCATTTTGCAGCTTTGTGATACAGCAAGGGTGCGATGTATGAGAAATGTATTACATGAATGGATATGAATGTGTAGGATTTGTGTCCAAAATAAGTTGTTGAAAAAATGTATAGATGGCAAAATGCATTCCAATAAATTTTTACTCTACAAAAAACGTAAGTCATTATATATTTTGATTATCTCTTAAATTTAGAGTAAACCAATTCAAACCTAGTAAGGACGGGTATTTTGCTAGTACTTCATAAATTTGGAATCTGAGAAATGATGAAATCGTATTCGAAAAACAAGCCAGCTGATCTTACGTTGGAAATACGTTCAGGAAAAACGTACGCCAGCAGAAACAGCACCTTCACCTACATTAAGCTTGAAATACTTTGAATTTATTCGAATTATTCTGAATAAAAATTTTGTGTTATAAATCCAGTATATTGAATAAAAAAATTAGACCTTTACAAGAAAAGTTTTTAAGAGAACAAAATATGAGAGAATTACTCAAGTGGATAGAATGTGAAATAATGCAACGAATCAACTACTAAACTGTAAACTTATAGCAGGTGCTATGTCGGCTGCAGAGCTATAAATATCTGTCATCTGCCAAACTTTGAAATTAAAATAAAATAAGTTCCTACGTCACAGTGAGACTTGAAACCCCATAAACTTTTCCCGATGTTTGTTTTTACTTGTTGTTGTCCGAAATTGTGCTTGTTTCCATTTTTGTGCTTTAAAATGTTTTAATAAACATTTATAAATGGATAGACTGGCTTCTTTTTCTTCCATTACTAGGAATAATTAAAATAAAAAAAATATTGAAATGAATACTAGATTTTAATTTTTTTTTACCTAAATTCTGGACATATAAAATTCATTTACTTCACAGGCCCAACATAAATGTATCAACTTAAGAGTGTGAAAAATATTGCAAGGTGTGAAATCTCTAATCTGAACTTAATTTTGTGTTAGTGAATGTTTAAGTATTTTGACGTCTATTTAAGTTATTTTTTAATCAAATGTAAACATCCCATAACTTAAACGATTGCTGTAACAATGAGATGAATAATATCCAAACTTTGGAATATGTTTGAGAGAGTTTTAACCGTAAAAATGCATGATTCGAGTAAAACACGAGCCAGTTCAATGCTAAAAGATTTATGTGACGAAAATCCCCGCAAGAAGAAAAATATCGTAATATCATTCAAGTGTGTATGATATTACGAACACACGGAAAGAGTAGTGTTATTTTTGTTGTAAATACTGTTTCTATGCATAATATAATTTTTACAACAAACCAAAATATACTTTTCATATATTTAAAAAACGTTCATCTGTATACTAAGCAGAGTTGGCGTCTGTCTCTTCGCTATACGAATCTTTACCGTTAGTCCAATTCACACCAAATTTTTGACATGTATTCTTTAGAATCCTGAGGAAAACGCAGGCTATATATTACACCTGTTTTATTTGTCCCAGGTTTGCAAGGGGAACTAAAAACAATTTAAAAACCCCATAGTAATAACATTGAGTATAAAACGATTTCGGTACGAAACTCAGTTCGTTTTGCCAGAATCGATGGGAAAATAGATTTTCAAATAAAATTGTTTTTCCCAGTATTGCTCGAAAAACAATCTTTTCCAAAACGTTGTATTTAAGCAATTTAAATAAAAGTCCCGATATTTGTTTTATCTAACTGATTTATTTTATTTATTTTCATAATACAGTTTATGGATGTTTGATTGATGACATGAGGGGGTTTTAAATATATTTATTTCTACATAACTCACACTTTGTAATGACACATGAAAGCCCAAGTGAAAGACTCATTAATCACAAAAGCACAATTCTTTTACGTGATTTCAGGCAACACCAGAATCAATGTTTTATTTTATAAATTTTATTTAGAATTCAACGGTTTTTTATTTGAATTAATACATCAAAATGTTGTTTTCATACTTTAGCATATTTAAGTATTATGGATATATGTGTTATTTTTGTAAATGAATCATTATTGTATTTATCAATATTGTTCAAAAGTCTTTTTTAGAATTGCTCTATTTCTGGAAATATTCAGGAACTCAAAAATCAACATGCTTGCTCATATCTTGCTTTTCGTAATTCTGCATTTGTTCAATGACCAGAATTTTATTTCTGTTTGTATTTATGTGTTCTAGTGTTTTGCATATTCGTTTTTCAGAATCTTAATTTTGTCAGTATTTTACATGCTTTAGATATATTATTCAGTAGTTAGACTTTAATGATTTTTTTTATTATCTACAAAATACCACTAGACATGGTTAATTTCTTGGTGATATGTGTATAATTCGACCAACTTTCCTTGTCTGTAAATATACGTAACGGTTTGTAGAATTCTGTTTCATAAAATAAAAAAAAATGCAAATAAAACCTTTTTAGATAAGGTGTACAAAATTATCTGTATAAAGTTCAAGTAAAATAATTTTAAATTAAGATAGGTAACGTTAAATTAAACGTTTTAGTCCAGAGATGTTTGTAAATGTTGACGCATTTTCATTACCAGACGATTAATTTACAATAAAGTAAATTTACATTTGCTTTAAATGTTTCATGTGTATTATTGTGAGTGTAGATGCTCCATAGACCGAGTAACTACGTCTATCATTCTAAATAGATACGTGTATTTCATTTAGAAACATATTCTCTGATTCTCCCGATTCTGATTTGAAAGAGCCACAAAGATTCGATTTTAAACTGAATGTCCCAGATGGAGTTAAGTTAAATTTAAATAAGACTGGTGATCTTGAAATAATATCAGTTACAAAGTTATTTGAACTAGGAGTTCTAAAAAATTGAAATTTGTTGACTTTTGTTGCACAAGATCTAGGTTGTTTATTTTACAAGTTGAAGCTATTCTTACACAACTCAGATAGCCTGATGACATTCGTTAAAAGCAGCGATTTTCTTTTTATAAAAGCTATAAAGTCGACATTCTGAGTGTTGAAAAATTGTAATTGATTAAGTTGTCTTTGTCTGCACTGATGACATTTTTAAAACAAGCTCCATTATTCCAACTGCCGCTGAATGGAATTTGCAAGAAAAAATGTATTTGATTCGAAATAAATTAAACAAGAATAGCCTATGTATTTAATTGGCCAACCTCTCCTAATGATGTTGAAATTCAAAAATATCTCGTCTTCGGAAGATAATACGTTGGAAGTACTTCCTTTTTCTGAAAATGAACTTAATCACTCCAAAACTCAAAATCGATTTCTGTAGTAGTCACATAAGTATAAACTATTGTAGTTTGTCTTACAGCAAGAGTGTGATGATTGTGAAATGGTTTATATGGATGGATATATCATTATGCATATTTGCGTTCAAAGTAAAATTGTAAATGTGAGATGTTATAAAAACTGTGCGATGTTAAAAAATATTTTCTGTTCACTTAAATGATGCTTGCATCTTTCTATGAAATAAAAGTGATCAGTCTGATCACTTTTCAATCAAAATTTAATCAATTCGACCCTAGCAACTCTGAGTAATTCTTCTAGTTATTTATTATTGTTTCCCAAACTGTAACTGCATAGCATCTGATATTTTTATTTTCTAAACAATTTTTTTTTCTTGCCCAAAGGAAAATTGCAACCGTGAAAAACAGGAAAATGTCACTCACAATGTTTATACACTTTAGTTTATAGAAAATAATGATCACCCATCTGACTATCTGCCACGTTGTTGAACAGTGTGTTTTAGCATTTCCAGGTGGCGTTTGCGAGCATATAAATCGGGGGGAATAGGTTTTAATTTCATTTCAGAGAATTCCCTTGAGGTTTGTACAAGAAATTTAGACACCCTTCCAAATTCACCGCCTTTAATCCTTTTACAGGTTTATAGAATGATGTAATTGATAACTTTTCAGACAAAGGTTGTGACATTTCATCGAATATTCAAATGCTTTTAGTAATTTCGTAGAATAATTTTTAAAATTTTATGAAACCCTATTGAGCAATTGGTAACTTTATCTTTTCTTGACAAAAATTACGAACATCACTCAATACTTAAGAAGGCTCTTAAATTATTGAGAAATATATTTTAATGTGTTTCTCTTGGTTTTAATATTTTGTTTGCTTTTTAAAACCATCTGTGTTTCTATTTGATTCATTAGTCACGTTTTCAATTTTAATTTTATTACATTGTTTTATTAACATTATGAAATGGGAATTACGTGGATCTCATTTTTGCCATTTTTATTGAATAGTGAATCATGTTATTACAAACATGAAGGAGGCGGTAGCTGAAAAAAATAATTCCTAAAAGGCTTTCATTAAGATCTCAAAAAGATGTTCTGTATTTTGTTTTCCTATAAAACGCACCATTGACCCTAATGGCTGTTATTTCGACAAGGTATCGAGTTAACAAAATTGGCCAGAAATTAATGAAAAAGATATCTCGTCATTAGAAAAAGACAACCGAAAATGCCTTCATTATTTGGTAATGGTATTTTTTTATTAGCGTCACACCGGAGAAACGCAACGGGCAATTCGTAAAGGTATGGAATCAACTCCCGATGGGAAAGATCCAAGGACAACAACACGTCATTTTGAACCGAGGGTAGATCACGAGGTTACACCAGAGCTGGCACATCACTCTCCAAACTTCCACATCACACCGAAAGGAGGACATTTGAGGCCACGACAGATTTAATGTGCTCCAGCCCCCTTTGTGCACGACGGTTTTTACCTGGATTCGAACTTGAAACCCTCCAGTTTCTAGTACGTTCTCTTCTAACCGGGCCTGTCGTGGCCCTTAAATTATTCAAAATTCAACCTACGTTATTGATAACGAACAATCTCGTTCCATAAGTAAACCGACACACCTTACAACCCGACCCTCATCGAATATTTTTAAAACTTGGCGAGTTGCCTAACTATAAAAAAACAGAACTTAAAATTTTTAGTTTCCTGTGACACCCGAATTTGGAACTCAAACATCAATTTTAAACCGGTGTGCTTTACGAATGGTGAAAAGGTTTAAATTGTACAAGATTTATTTTAGCTGTTCACAAATAATATCCCCGTGCAATGCAGTAAGTGGACTTTAAAAAAACTTTGCAAAATTCTATTTATACCAGCAGAGACCGTGACCCTAAAATAATGATTTCATGATAAGCTTCTATATAACTGTACAAAACTTACGCTAAGGCATAATATGAAGTCAGTATACAGATATAAATCTAATCCCAACGTATATGGAATACAAAGACTGATTAACCTGACTGACCTAACTGGTAATATTCTAATGGCCTTCTTTTCATTTTATCATTGAATGAATCCTAATCTTTACTGCTGTTATGATCTTCGAATAGTTTTCTGAGAGTCTCCGCCTGAGAAGCTTCAACTGTCGTATCAACTTAACGAGACCGAATTAGTCAAGTGGTGGGTTTTTAAGTGATTCTTACAGCTGTTAATATCAGACATGTAACTAGGGTGGGCGACCACGTGCGTCCTAAGAGTGGAAATTCTAGGAGGGTTGCATTTTGAAAATATTAATCTAGTAATTTTCTGGTTAATTTAAAAATATATATATATATATTTGTTTAGAATTTTTTCCATGTTGAAAAGGTTTTTTTTCTGAGTTTTCTATTATCTTTTCCGACACTTCGTAAAAAAATTAATTTGTTGTAGAATCTCTCAAATTCATTGAGTTTCCACTGTTAACTATCCAACAGGTAACCTATCATGCGATTATGCAGATGTATATTAACAATGATATCGCAACCCTGCAAGAAAAGTGACACAAGTCAAAAAATAAAAATTTGGATGTTATATCATTGAAAAATATGTATGAGGTGCCCCAGAGTGTTATATTACTATTCTATAGAGTAGAATAGAAGTTACCACCATGAATACTTACCTAAAATTTAAAAGAAGCTTATACTATTTCAAAATAAGTTTTATAGTATCTCTTAAGTTGATGTTTCTCAAATTTTGTAATTTTGAGTTGAGTCACTTTTCTTGCCGGGGTGCGATATAATCATCTGTCTTGTTCGTTAAGCCTTTAATATTGCATATCAAAGCTAATACTTGATGAGCTTGTAGCTATAAATAAGAATTGGGAATTGACTCGAAGAACATCAGGTTTCACTTTGAGCGGACTTTCGGCTCAGAAAAACCAGGCTAAACCCACATGGGGGCATGGATTAAGGATAATTGACCTTTAGAAATTGCGTTAACAAACAACTGGTAATAACAGAAGCTGTTACAAATTTGGAACTCCGTCTAAATATCTTTATTATATAGGTTAGAGAGGAAAATATAGTCACTGTCCGTTCGTTTACTAGTAATTGGAATTCCTGCTGTCTGAATGTTCGAAGTAATTCAAATTCGCAGTTCATTAAAATGGATGTGTGTGAAAAGGAAGAATCAAATCATCAAGTAAATGGTTTGGCGGGGTAAATGGTAATGTGTGAGACTACTTTTTTCTGTTGGCTAAATTTCTTCATTATCAGGAAAAACCAGTTGAGTTCAGTAAAAAGAGTTGAATACTTTTTTACCAACGGAGGAAAAGTTCGCCTGCCAATGCTCCCTTCTTGCTTAGCAAAGAGTGTTACGATCATGTTCACTCTTTATATTGTGCAGTGTTTACGCCGTTTTACATTATTTTTTTTATCAAATCCGCCTAAAATTTTGTGTAGAATCCAAATTTGTGATAAAAGATGGGGTTTGTATTGAAGTTATCGGAGCAAGCATCGAATTTAATATGAAGACGGCCCCTTAGACAAATTTTAAATATTGATACTTGTAGAAAACATTGATACCTATCGATTGCTACCTTCCGTTTTGTTCTGTGATGTAAATTGTGGAATTGAGATCGGGTGAGTCGTTATTATTATTTTTTTTTGACGGCTGTACACGATTTTTGAAAGTCGAAAGTGATTGAGCTTTGAAGAAACATTAGCTCACGCAAACGCTTGAAAATGATGAACAAATGAACCAAATGTGGATGTATTTCTCACCTAATAACGGCACACTATACTGGGTTGGTTCCCCGTCATATTTAATATTGAACAGAGAAGTTGTTTCACTAGTGAGAGCGGCTTTTCAATATGACACAAACTATATTACAGACTGCTGATACTGAAAATAGTCCTGCTCATCGATCTACATTTTAAAAATGGAAGAAATTGGAACAAGGACTTTTGAGAAACCATGGAGTATCTGATGATGTTATTAATAAGGAAATTGACAGAGAAGTGTAAATGTAGACGGATGTTTTCAAATGCATAGTTGCTACGATTCAAGTACTTCTGCAGCAGAATTTGTAGCTTTGAGGTCACCTTGGAAACTTATGGACTCAAATCTGGCAATATTTTAGTCTTTTTTAAGTATTTAGGTCGATTTGATCCTATGATTAAAATTAATCTGCCTCACAAATACAAGGAACACTAACTTACCTAGCAACCAAAACTAAAAATAAAATTGTATGTCCTTAAGGGAACAAAGTGAGGTAAACCATGATAACCCCAATGAAGCAGTATATGATACAATCCCCGAAAAATCTCTCAAATACTTCGGTTAGTGGAAATTGAATAAGATTCTTTTTGTTAAACAGGCATTTAATTGATTTTATTCCCCTTTCAAATATAATTGCAAAGGGCATAACCGATGAAGTAATTAAAAAGCTTGAAGTTGATGGACTTGATCTTGATTATGGTAGGGTCAATCCTATGATAATCAAGCCGCTATGATTGGAGCCCAAAAAAGAGTACTAGAATTGAAACCATTTGAGATTTCTGTTCCATGCAAGTGATTCACGAAAGCTTTAAGGAGTCCCGCTTTTCTGGTAAACTCCACAGCTATAATATTTTTAGGTTCTGTTGAGAAGATGTTTCTTCTCATCTTTTATTTCAAAGATGTGACACATTCTCGGTATTTGCAAGTATTACTCTAAAGGACCATTCTGATATCAGATGGAGTTCTGAAGCAACAATAGTGAATGTAATTGTAAGTTCAAATTTACAAAGTGTTTTCTCCACTCGAGCATTTGTATGCCACTCAACATGACAGGGTAATTTCTTATTTTAAATGGATACGTAACGTTAAAATTGTCTTATTCTTAAATTAGATGGTCACAATATGCTTATTTGAACTTTGATATAGGTATACATTAACCAAATATTCAAATTGGTTAAACTTGCATGTGCTTTTTATGTTACAAATTATATTGCTTGTGTTTTATTAAAAGCTGTGCTAAATTTGTACATTTATTATCTATATAAATAAGAATGGAGTGTTTGTTTGTACATTCAATATTTTCGACCCATTTGAAGTTTTCTATCCGTTTTGGACCCTTTTGATGCCAAATCCGCCTTTTTCGCGTTTGGTGTCTGTTTGTCCATCTGTCTGTCTGTATGTATGTATGTGCCCTATACACGTCCACACGGTTTAATATATTTTCATGGAAATTTGCATACAGTGAGTACTTATCTTCATTTAGTGAGTGGAATTGGTTGCGAAAGTCTGTCTGTCCGTCTTTCTGTTCTATGTTCGATTCTGTGTTTGTGTGTTTGTTGAGGCATCACATGCATTTTATTCCAGATATTTGATTGCAATGTGTTTTATTTTATACATTATCTATTAGTTTAGTGAATGCAATATTAAACATTTCTTTATTGTTATATTTAGATGATTTTCATGCTAAAACACCTGAGTAGGTATACTTAAATCAACCATAGTTCGGTAGTTTTAAACAAAATTGGAATGTCTATTGATTATTACGATTACTTCGATTACTTTACCAGTACTGCTAAAAAAGTAATTATTCTTCAAAAAAAAAAAATTTTGGAATTTCAGCTCTCATACTTCATTTATTTCGAGTCTTATTTTTGTTCTTTGCGCAATGAAAACGATTTCCAAATATTTGAGACAGACGATATTTTTTAACGGAACGAGAATGAACAAGATCGCGCGAGCAGTGATATTTTCTGTTTCTTTCCCTCTGAATTAATTTCACATTTCTAAATTTTGTGCACTTTTAGTTGTAAGTTGTGGCAACTGTGCGAGATCAAGAGATAAAAATGAATTAGAAATTAATATCTTTAGAACAATTTTTTCCAACATCATTTCTTTTGTTTTATTTCACTGTTTTCTGTATTAAATTATTATTATTTTAATAAACGTGTTTTCCTTCTCATCACACGCAACAGCACCACAAAGTATTAGACTTAAAAATAGCAGGTAAGTCGGTATAAAATTTCAGTAAATTTTAAGTGTAGTTATGCTATTATTGAAAGAATAATGCCGTTATTTAAAGAATAATGCCGTTATTGAGAGAATAATGCCGTTATTTAAAGAATAATGCCGTTATTGAAAGAATAATGCCGTTATTGAAAGAATAATGCCGTTAGTGAAAGAATAATGCTGCTATTGAAAGAATAATAATGTTTAAAAAATCAGAAATAGAACTTTTACAAACATAAAAAAATTCGTTGTAATAAAGACAGGAGAAGATCGTAAAATTTCACAATGTCGCATACCGGATGCAAGAGTGCCACAAGTAAAAAAATATTGTTTTGTTGACCATGAGTGCGAGAGCACTCGCCGTAAATCGTAATTTTAATTAATTGAGTTGAACATGAAAAGAACTTAAGAAAGGGAATTCTAAATCTACCTCAAAATCATCTTTTACAGTAGTAACCTTAAGTCACCTTTCGTCATTTTGTAGTTTCGTCATACAGCAAGAGTGCGATGTATGTGAAATGTCTTACATGAATGCATATACATGTGTAGGATTTGTGTCCAAAGTAAGTTGTAGAAATTATAAAGATGGCGAAGGGTGTTAAAATAAATTTTTATTCTACGATAACGTAAGTCATTACGTATTTTGATTATCTCTTCAATCTAGAGTAAACCAATTCAAACCGAGTAAGGTCGGGTATTTTGGTATTTTGCTAGTTCTAAATAAGTATGTGGTTCCCATTTAGAAACCAATCTTCGAATTGAAAGAAAATGCCTCAAAGATTTTATTTAAAACTACATGTCAGAAGTAAAGGGAATTTTAAATAAAACTTTTCTGATCTAGAAATAATATTACATTTAGAAAGTATTCAAAGAAGAACTTTTGAAAAATTGAAAATGTTTTGTCTTAATTGACAGAAAATGGAGGTTTGTTTATCGAGTTGAAGATATTATATTATAAAACATAACTGCTTCTGAAAATTTCATTTGTTATAATAAACTGTGGTTTTCTTTTTCAAAAGGTTGAAATCTACCTTCCCTGTTAGTTGGAAGTTGGAATCGATTACTATTGCTTTGTCTACCATAGACCAATATATTTAAAACAATCTCTGCAATTGTATCGTTCAATGGAGATATAAAGAACGAAGTATATTTTCATCAAAAAAATTAATCATGAATATAGAATAAAGTTAATTTGTCAGCCTCTAAAAATTACTATGTGAACTGACTGCATTAATACGCTGTGAGTTTGTCATTTTTATAGCAATAAAGGGCATTCGCAATCACTCCAAAACTCAAAATAGACTTCTGTTATAGTCATCGCATTATTAATTTTGAAGAGTTGCTTACACTACAGTTGTTTGCAAGTAAAATTGATTGTATGGATGGACATAGCATGTTTACGTATTTGCATCCAAACTAATTCTTAGAAACAAAATTGTCAAAAAGACACAAAAAAAGTCAAAATCCCCGAAATCGATGATAAAATTTTGTATGTTTTGGATATCCATTGTCCCCTTTAGTTTGAACTTTCTTTTGCTAGCTTGTTCTTCACCGTATCTTCCAAGCATAAATCATGTTTCAATTTTGAGATTGTTTTATGCGAAAGATATTTTATCCACCTTTGAAATAATATACCTTCCCACCTAATCTTTTACATACTTATATACACACAAAAGAAGATTATCTCAATAGACAATATTCCAAATGGCGGCCATGTGCTCTCACAAAGCAATATTGTTGAAAGAGTAAGAGAACATTTTATTTATATATTTGTGCTTGAATATTCAATAAAAACCAATTCCAACATTGTTTCCTCTATCCAGTGCTTCTTCGTACAAATTCTTGGGAAATAATATAAATTCACTTTATTGGAGGTTATTTTGATCCTGGCTGAAAAAACTTTTATTCGTGTGGCTAAAAGTATTTATCTTTTATTCCCTTTAAGGTGCACTGCTTGATATGAAACTGTTTTTGACACATAAAATACTATTCACGCTATATTTACATTGTAAAACTGCAGTTAGGATGAAAATATTGATAGAATTTTCTCTAACCCCAAAGGAAAGAGAGCCTTCATCTTTTAAGAAGATTTATGTCTCTCCCTACACACTCACGCACACTGTTGTAATATATTTTAAGATATTACCTTTTTCAAAATGCAAATAAGATTTTTTATCGAATTTTATTAAATGTTGAAGTTGTAGAATATTATTAAGTGTATAGCGAAACTAACTATATTTAATCTACTCATGCAAAACATATTCATGAGAGTGTGAGTAGATTGTACAAATTCCTTGGAATTTATTATCTTAGAAAAGTACATTATCTAATTTATGTAATAAATAGTATCCTTATCGTTGTTATTTATCTACTAAGCATTTATTAAGATAAAAATCAAAACGTAGCATCGAAATAATAAGAAACTATTTTACTAACTGTACTAAACTTGTTGTTAGAGCTGAACGTCTCCAGCATAATTGATGAAGAAATTTTAGAAAACAAGCAATTTCTTCTATGCTAGTCTAAGAAAGAGAGTGTAAAATTTTCAAATCTAAAATTTGTAATCGGTATAGTTTAGATAGAATAATCATACTTGAACTGTAACGATAATGATCTGAAATTCGTATAAATATCGCAAATAAATAGGAAGTTAACTAGTTGAACAAATAAGCATTCTATACAATGAACAGAAAATTAGTTTTGATGCATATATAGACAGCCATGATTGATTTCTATTTACAAGCTCATTTAAAGTCATCACAATCAAAATAATATAAAGTATGCGTTTATTACGATATCCATGTAGAACTTCATATCAGGATGCAATTATTTAACTAAATCTATTGATCCTAACTCACAAAATATTGGCACTAAAGCTAAAAAGAAAATTGTGCCACACATTGATTTCCAAATTATTTAAAGAAAAGGGAACATGTTTGAGCACATTTTTATCAGGATTTTCGGATACGTTGTTTTGAAATAGTGATCAGAACTCTTATTCCATCAAAGAAAGAGGCTTTTTTTTTCTGATAGCTTAGACCTCTAAAAATATTAGCATTTTTTTTATCCAATCGGTTGGATATAACAGAAACTAATATTTAAACATACATTATGTATCTTTCAATTGAATAAATTTTAGAAAAAATATACTTCATATTTGTAAATAAATTGGCATGTTAAATATTTTTGAATTTATATATTAAATAATTCTACTCAGCAAAAAATAAACTAACCAATCAAATATCCCATAGTGTTGCACCAGTGCGATTTTAATTAACTAATTACCTAATACTGAGTTTCATTAGCGATCAATTTTGGAGATAAATTATCTAAAGCAAAGAATTCTAATACACCGTTTTAAAAATATCTTAAATAATGAGCAAAATCCCGGGAATTTCGTCAGTGTAAATTGCAGAGTAATTTAAATTTTTATATTTCCCGGAAACAGCTATTTGAGGAGCTTGACAATATTCATACATCCTGGAGGGACTGCCACAGTTAAAATTCTTTAAAAAAAACATACGACTATTGTACTAAAGAATCCAAAATCTTGAAAAATCTCTCAATGTTGACGAACCGTGTATTTCTCTCTCTCTCTCTCTCTAAAGAGATTTCCAGTTTCAGGTTCTCATTAACTGCAGATAATCCTATACGGCTCCCTCCTCGCTCTTTTATGAAATATGTTATTGATGGATGCGAGCATATTTGGAGGAAGAAGTCGATAATGCAAGGTTAAATGAGAAAAGATGTTCTGGCCAGTTATTTATAACGCTCTTTTCCTCAAAGCTCCCATCGCCGACAATATTCTCTTAAGAAGGATTTACGATACGTTGTTGTTTTTGTTGGATGTAAGTTTGAGACTGTTAGGTTGAACTAGCCGTCGCATTAAATAAATTTATTGATAGAAATTTATAACTGTTATTTTTGCTGTATAAGCCCTATTTAATTCCGTTTTAACGAGATCAATTTTGAATACATTATATTATTTTCTTTTTTAATTAATTCTTTTAATTAATATTTTTTCTCGATTTGATTAACTTTATTTTATGTATATCCATACACATTTCAGTATTTCGGAATTCATTAGTTTCCCATGAGTGGGATATTTTCAGTGTGCACAAACAAGATGGAAAGTGCTCTTGCGTGATATATCGTACCCCGGCAAGAAAAGTGACGCAAGTCAAAAAATAAAACTTTTGATGTTATATCATTAAAAATATGTATGAGGTGCCCCAGCGTATTATATTACTATTCTACACAATATAATAGAAGTTACCACCATAAATACTTACCTAAAATTTAAAATATGCTTATACTATTTCAAAATAAGTTTTATAGTATTCTTTAAGTTGATGTTTCTAAAATTCTGCAAGTTTGAGTTGTGTCACTTTCCTTGCCGGGGTGTGATATATCGTGGTTACCTTAAAATGTAATTTATTGCTGTTTTGGAAAAGTTATAAGTATAATCTTATTGTGTCATTGCTCAATAAAATATCTTTTTTTTTCCAGAATTAATTTTTTTTAAATGTTTTATTGGTAAAGTGTTGAAATCGTGTTCGGAAAACTAGCCAAGTGACGTCACGTTTAAAATACGAAGAGAAAATACGTATCACCACAGAAATACTACCTCCTCTTATTCTTAGCTTGAGAGAAATGCCTCTCATAAATTGATCTGTACTTCTTTTTTATGTATCTTGAAACAATATCCTGAAAGGGAAATATTTAGTATTTCTTAAAAAGATCTGTAACTTATACGATTTTGTTGAAGAACAAATATTTTTATTTTTAAGAATTGTTTCTTGGTCCTATGGAGTTTGTACAAAGGAGCGTAAATAGTTTATATTGAATTGTGTTTTATTATGACCAAATTTTTCGCGTTTCTGTTCTTATTTATGTGAGCCAATACCTTCCGTATTACCGATATATTATTTAGGAGTTAAAGTTTAATGAATATTAATTTTATATTCTACAAAATATCACTAGACATGGGTAATTCTTTGGTGTATATGTATATTTTGAGAGACCAACTTTCCTTGAGTCTGGTTACGGTACTGGTGGAGTACGTTATGGTTTGCAAAATTCTGTTTCATAAATATAAATATAAATCTTTTTTAAGTAAGGTGTATGACATCTTATTTTAAAATGATCGGTAAAGTTAAATCAAAGTGATTCCAAATTAAGTTAGGTAACGTTAAATCAAAACGGGTAGATATATGTTGTATAGTTCAAAGACATTTGTAAATTTTGACAGATTTTCATTAAACACGATTAAAATAAATTAAATTTACATTTGGTTTTCATGTTTCATGAACATTATTGAAAGCTGTACTCCATAGCCAAATAACTACATCTAACATTTTAAATAGGTACGTGGCTTTCATATAGAAACTAAATCTTTCAATTGAAAACCCTAACTAAGGATTCGATTTAAAACTCAATTTCTGTTGCAGTAAAATAATTTTAAATAAAACTGTTGATCTTGGAATAATATCACATTAAGAAAGAAATTAAACTAGAACTGTTGAAAAATAGAATTTTTTGTTGTTGCCTTAAGTGACATAGGGTCGTGGTTTTTTACTTGAATTTGAATATGCTCGTATGCAACTTAGATACCTGTGAAACATTCGTTGAAAGCAGTGATGTTGTAAACATTGTAATCGCCTGAGTTTGCTTGTCTATACTGATGACATTTATTTTTAAAACAATCTCCGTTATTCCACATGCCACTGAATAGAATTTTCAAGAACATGTGTGTTTGCTTCAAAATAAATTTATAACGATGATGTAACAATTTATATAATTTATCCTCCTCTTACAATGTTGATGAAATTCAAAAGTATCGAATCTATGGTGTAAGAGTGTCGCAAATAGTAAATTTTGATAGGAAAACGTAGTGCAAGAATATACGATGGAAGTTTGTTATTTTCGTCCCGATTATATATCACTCCCAAACTCAAAATCGACTTCAGTAGTAGTCATCTTAGGATAAATTTTTGTAATTTGTCTTACAGTAAAAGTTGGATGAATACGAAATGGATTATAAGGATAAATATTTCATATATATATATATATATATATATATATATATATATTCGTTTAAAAATCTGTACACTTGAATGATGTTTTAATTTTTCTATGAAATAGAAATGACTAGTCTGATCACTTTTCAGTCAACATTTAACCTTTTAGACCCGAGCAACACCGGGTAATTTTGCTTATCTATATAAATAAGAATGGAGTGTTTGTTTGTACATTCAATATTTTCGACGCATTTCAAGTTTTCTATCTGTTTTGGACCCTTCTGATGCCGAATCCGTCTTTTTCTCGTTTGGTGTCTGTCTGTCTGTCTGTCTGTCTGTCTGTCTGTCTGTCTGTCTGTCTGTCTGTCTGTCTGTCTGTCTGTCTGTCTGTCTGTATGTTGTGCCCTATACACGTCCACGCGGTTTAAGATATTTTCATGGAAATTTGCATACAGAGAGTACTTATCTTGATTTAGTGAGTGGAATTGGTTGCGAAAGTCTGTCTGTCCGTCTTTCTGTTCTATGCTCGATTTTGTGTTTGTGTGTTTGTGTAAGCATCACATGAATTGTATTCCAGATATTTGATTGCATTGTATTTTATTTTATACATTATCTAATAATTTAGTGAATGCAATATTAAACATTTCTTTATTGTTATATTTAGACGAGTTTCATGCTAACACACCTGAGTAAGTATACTTAAATCAACCATAATTTAGTAGTTTTGGAAAAATTGGAATGTCTATTGAATATTACGATTAATTCGATTGCTTTACCAGTACTGCTGAAAAAGTAATTATTCTTCAAAAAATTATTTTTTTTTATGGAATTTTATTTCTGATACGTCATTTATTTCGAGTCTTATTTTTATTCATTGCGCAATGAAAACGATTTCCGAAAATTTGGGACAGACGATATTTTTCAATGAAACGAGAATGAACACGATCGCGCGAGCAGTGATATTTTTTCTGGTTCTTTCGCTCTGAATTAATTTCACATTTCTAAATTTTGTACACTTTTAGTTGTAAGTTGTGGCAACTGTGCGAGATCACGAGATAAAATTGAATCACAAATTAATATCTTTGGAACAATTTTTTACGACATCTTTTATTTTGATTTACTTCGCTGTTTCCTGTTTTAAATATTTATTATTTTAATAAATGTGTTTTCCTTCTCATCACACCCAACAGCACCACAAAGTATTAGACTTGAAAATGTTAGGTAAGTCAGTATAAATTTTCAGTAAATTTTAAGTGTAGTTATGCCGTTATTGAAAGAATAATGCCGTTATTGAAAGAATAATGCCGTTATTGAAAGAATAATGCCGTTATTGAAAGAATAATGCCGTTATTGAAAGAATAATGCCGTTATTTAAAGAATAATGCCGTTATTTAAAGAATAATGCCGTTATTTAAAGAATAATGTCGTTATTGAAATAATAATAATGTTTAAAAATCCAAACTAGAACTTTTTCCAACATTAAAAAATTCGTTGTAGTAATGACAGGAGAAGATTGCAAAAATTCACAATGTCGCATACCGGAGGCAAGAGTGCCACAGGTAAAAAAATATTGTTTTGTTGACTATGAGTGCGAGAGCACTCGCCGTAAATCGTAATTTTAATTAATTGAGTTGCACATGAAAACAACTTAAGAAAGGGAATTCCAAATCTTCCTATAAATCGTCTTTTATAGTAGTAACCTTAGTATCACCTTTCGTCTTTTTGAGCTTTGTCATACAGCAATTGTGCGATGTATGTGAAATGTATTACATGAATGGATATGCATGTGTAGGATTTGTGTCCAAAGTAAGTTGTAGAAAATATAAAGATGGCGAAAGGTGTTAAAATAAATTTTTACTCTACAAAAAACGTAAGTCATTATATATTTTGATTATCTCTTCAATCTAGAGTAAACGAATTCAAACCGAGTAAGGTCGGGTATTTTGCTAGTAACTTATAAAATTAACGCTGTAACAACATAACAGTATTATGGAATACATGAAGAAAATTTATTATAATATTAAGAATGTGCACTGATTTCCATGAATTGAGACAAAAACACTAAAATCACTATTACTCGTCAGAAATTAAATCAATCTACACAAAATTATATAGGTATTTAAATTAACGTCGTACTAGAACACAACGGGCTATTGATGAGGGTCCGGAATCAATCCAGTAGGGAAAAATCTGAGAACAACATAAATTTGAATTACTGTCAGATGACAAGATGAACACCTCAGCTGGCACTCCACTCTCTAAACTTCCACACCAAGCTAACGTGAAGACATTTGATGCCACTAGGATTTAACGTGCTCCAGCCCCTGTGCACGACTATCTTTGGTTGGATGGAGTTTTGAACAGAATATACAACGAAATTTGTTGCATTGACATTTTATGACGTCATCAATCAATAGCATAAAAAAACCACATTTCAAATCGCGATTTTTTGTTTGAAATTTGGATGGATAAAATATGCGATAGCCATTTTGTAGGAATCAGTTCGAGCCATTATTTGCCGCAAAATTCGGATGTCGAAACATTGGTCAACAGAAAACAAGCCAGAGTCAAACATATGTGAGAAGATGACTGAATGTGACTCTTCTGTTATCTGAATACTGTGGAAAGCATTTCTTAGAGCAAATTCTGCATCTGGAAGGTACATCTACGGAAATCCTATTGCTACAATTCTATTAATGATTGACATCCACAGTTAGCGGCAAAGTGGAAGTGCAGCTGTACACAAACCCTGCTTAGATAAGCTCACGTCACCGTAGGTAACGGTTCATGTGGTACATATGCATGTCAGCTGGAGTATAAAACCAATTGAAATCTGTACTTATAAGTTATCTTCTCAGATACAGTTTGCAGAGAGATTCCAGACGTGTTTACATCTGGAGACACTTTGGGACCCATTATAATCCCAGTAATATCGGAGAAAGAGTTGTTCATTATGGTGGAAGCAGTGCGTGTGTTTGGGATGACATCTCTTTAGGTGGGCTCCTTAATGGTAACCATAATGCACAAAGATGTAGATATGTGATACCCTTGATTCAATTTTACATCCTTATGCAAAGCAATGTGATTCCTTTATCATGTAGGCTACTAATGCTCTCCTAGTGGAATAGTACCTTCATGATGAGTACATATGGAATAGACTGCTAAGTCTCCTGACCTCAATCCAATTGAGCATGTCTGAGATTGCATCGGTCGGTGATTCGCTCGTACCTCTCGTAGGGGAGAGACTACGGCTGAACTTTGACATCCGATAGAGGCCATCTGGAATAACGTTCCTCAGCATGACATTCAGAATCTGTATGATTCGATGCCATGACGTGTACAGACTCTCATCACTGCGCATGGTGGATGCTCAAGATATTGATTTTCGGCATTGTTTTTGTTTTATTGCTCTGTAAATTTGATCGTTTATTTAAACCACTATAAGCAATACGTGGAATAAATGTGATTTATTTCTGATGATTCTTTCAGTGTTGAAATTTTCAGAAGCAATAGTGTATGAAGAGTTTTGTTATCTCAAAATACTATAATATAGGCACTTTCTGACGAGTAGAAAAAATGTTACAGTGTTACAAAAATTATAAATTATGCTTCAAGATATTTCAGCCTTTATATATTCGTGACACAAATTCGTTATAAAAGTCTAAGTAAAGGCATTTAGTCTTGAAAAGATTTCTGAAACGATACTGTACAAAACAAACAAAATACTGCATAATATATTACAAGAGGAAACTTAGGTGTCAGAAGTTATCTTTTACCCTATAAAAAATTTATAAGGTAGACAGAGCAAAGATATGAAAGTTTTTGATGCTAAGAATTCTTAACATACTGGTCAGCCTTATTGTATCACATTGGTAGAACATCTCTTGTGAGTTATATGCGGTATCAGTGTCAAATCTATATAAGCGGTAATTTGAAAGTCACACAATTTTATTCTTGAGTGTATAGATTCATTACATTACATGATTATATTCTAGATGGAATTCTACTTTTAAGCATTTTTTTCTGAAAAATGATCATTATATACTCATTTTCATATTATTTTTTAAATGATCAAAATAATTTGTTATAAGTGTACATTCTTGCAATTTTAAAACATAATAAATCACAGCAGTTTATAAAGTGTAATTTTACACCTTATTCTATATTTTTTCCTATAAAAATGTAGAATACTTTATCAACCAAATCCTACACCTTCCTTAAATAAAGAGATTAAAATATATTTTTAACAGTCAAAAATTGAAAAGACAATAAAAATCTTTCTTCAAATAAAAGTAACAAAAAAAAACTGGTACCGAGATCTGACAGTCTAACCTATCACTTTAATTAGGAGTCTGAGTTAAAAATGAGATTTTTGTAGAAAGCGCTTTTATATAACGAGGAAGAGAATAATAAATACGAACTTAATTGAAAAACTGGACGAAAAAACTAAATTGTTACTTTTTATAAAGAGATATGGGGGTAGAGGAAATAAAACGAGATTCTAATGTTAAACGTCAGAAATAATGAATAATGATCGCCTGCCTTGATAAAGAAATATGTTTATTTTCATCAATAAACTTTGTATTTGGTAAGTCTTATTACGCATAGTTAAAAGGGTTGATTACAATTCAGTTTTAATTGCTCTCATTTTCATTACGCATGGTTAAAACAAACAAATAACGATAAACTAAAATTGTAATTTTTGAATAAGTCATCACATTATGATCGTGATACTATACGGAATGCTTTTCCAGTTTTTGTTTTACACAAGAGTCCCTTTACTTAGAAACATAATAATTTATTGATATCCATTCTCATCAGAATAGTCGGCTCTTATTGTGGTTTAATTTTAATTTTAAAAATCTAAATCACGATACAACGGAAATTTTCGTATATGATCATAAGTGATGTTTTTAAAGCGATTTATTTAATATTTTCACTTTATACCTTTTATTTTCAGAATATATAAGACTAAAATTCTATTAAATCGAAGAAAAAATGCCTGAACTTCCATGCAACGAGATTCTTGTGACGAAGAAAAATAATTTTTTGAAGTTGACATCTGAAATGATGTTTGGACATCAAATGAAGTTTAAATAATAAATCTAAATAAAAAATGGATTGTATGTAGGGGAAAGTCGGGCAAAACCGGTACCCAAAATATGTTTTTTTTTCTAAGCACGAACGGGAATAAAATTCCTTAAATTTCTATTTGAATGATAAATTAGTTCTGTAGTTTCAAAGATAAATATTTTTCAATGTAGAGGAGCTCTATTTTAGAGGGCAAATAAATTATTTTTTGGAAGTATGCAAGTAACCGGTTTTATCCGACCAGGTCGGATAAAACAGGGTATATAGGAATAATTAAAAACGTTGTTGTTTTACTGCTCAAATATTTATTTATAACAATAGAATAATACAATGGTCTTCCTACACTGAGAAATATATTTGGGTTTAAAAATCACGGAACATAACTTAATGTACAATACATTTCGAACACATTAAATTAAAAATTACTTAATTTATCAGATTTGTAAGAAATTTTAGAAACAGAAATCACAAATAAATTTTGAACATGATCCTCTGCATTGCTACGCCCATCATGCGCCCATCCTCTACATTTGGGACGATATATCCAAACTTTCAGAGATTTTGACCTAGCGTACAATTCATTACAAAATATACATGCTCCGTCACATCCCACGTCGTCTTCGTCTGATGCCGAGGAGTCTGTTTTAATGCTGAACTTCTTTTTCTTCTTTGTTTTGACAGTTTTTTGCTTAGGGGCCTTAAACAGCTTCTGCTTTAAGTTCTGTTTCAGGGTTTTTTGGTTTGTTTTTTTCTTGTTCTCCAAGCTTCAATTTCTACCCGGTCCAGAGCAACTGCCAAGCTCTCGTTTTTATCCGACTACTCACACTACATTAATCAGAAAAGAAGGCTTAGCATATTTCAAACATGATGCAAAACGTTGTTTAATAATTTAAAATTATAGCTAAAAAAAAGGAGGTGTTATCAAATGTTGTACTTACCTAAAATAAACCTTCAAGCAATTACGAACTACAGAGTAAAATCGGTGGAGGAAAAATCGAACCTTTTCTACTCAAATTTTTCAAAACATCGGCATCGACAAACACGTGAACTACACTGCCTTTCATTGAACTCCGAATAACATGTGGTCTGTCTGCAACTAGTTTCATGTGTTATCTGACAGATAGCAGCAATAATATAGCCAAAACTGCCTACCCAGTTTTGTCCAACTTTCCCCTACATTGAATATTTTTTACCTCATTTCAAGTTATTTTATTCATTATGGGTCATTCTAATGCCAAATTAGGGGTTTCTGTGACCGCACCACGTCCTATAAAACAGCCATAGTTTCCTGAAAGTTTGTCATTGTGTAAATACTCAGACTTAGTGACTGAATTTCATTTCGTTTGTCTGTCTTCCTGTATTATGTCTGTTTTGTGATTGTGAATTTGTGGAAATTCCCAAAACAAAAGACTATTCAATTTTCAGAATGTTAAATATATATACTTTATATAACAATAACTTAGAAATAAATTATTTTGATTTCCGTAGCTAAAATAACTATACACATTTTGAGCTAAAAACAACTGAAAATCCATACTTAAATCAGCTTTTGAAATTTCAAGATTGTTGTGTGCTTTCGGGCTAATGGTTACGACCTTTGTCTCTATTGTTCGAATTATATGTTTTTCTTATCGGTAGTAAGTAGGATTGGGTTGCTGATATTTAGAATTTGTAGAGTTTAGAAATCGGATTATTTCTTTTGTTGCAGTCTTCTTTTCAAATGCTCGGATAATCAGATTGCAGAAGTTACTAGTATGTTGAGTTTAAAGTTTTAAGGAATGAAAAAGATTTTTTTTGTTCATTATTGTATTTTATATAAACAAGTGAAATATGATATAATGAATCTTCTTTACACGTCCTATGATTCTTCGAGATTGAATCGGAACAATAATGAGTGTGATTAACATTTTAATTCTGATTCTTATCAGTAAAATATATTCTCGTCTATTGTTTGATCGTTTACAAATGTTTTATCAATCGGCAATATTTTCTTGATATCGTTTCTTAAAGTCGAGAGGCATATTATTGTAGTCTATTCTTCAGGTAGTTATTTATCAATTTAAATTATTCATTTTAGTTAGGTTTTCTGGTGATATCCACTCCAACGAGATAACTTGATGATTCACAGCTTTTGCAAATAAAAAAAAGTAAGGTTACTTTATTTTAGATTTGAGTAAAGATTGAATTTCTTAACCGAAGAACTACTTTGAAAAACGTTTAAGTCAATGCTGGTCATCTCTGTTAGAATAAATTTTCTGTCAGAGAAAATAGCATATTACTTTTTTGAAACTTAAGTCATCTATTATTTGATAAATTGCTATAGCTTTTGAAGAAAAAATTATGTTATTAATTGTGAAGCAAAAATATTTTTATTTCGACTAATCAGAAATAGTAAATGAAAGTAACTGATTTCGAAGCATCTGTGGCGATAGTATGGTTATCATTAAGTGTTTTGTCTATGAATTCTTGGAAAAGTGGATTAATCATTTCTGGAATTAAATTTTTATTTTGAAAGTCAGAATTAATTTGGATATTGATAGTTTTTAAAATAGTTTGAAAAACTAATTCCATGTTATGATTAATGTCAGCATTCTTTAGTTGCCACTATGTGCAGAAAATTGAGGTCATTTTGATCTTCTGTTGGTTTTCTTTTGAATTTTGCAATGGTGGTATTAAGAAAAATTTTATTGATTCTGATGTGAGAGATGGATTCAAAAGTTGGGATTTAATCTAGTGGTTATTTTTATTTGATTTGATTCGTTTGAAATTTTCCTGGAAGTAAGTAAAAGGGTCCATCTTTGAAATCCAAAAATTCTTAAAGCTAAAAAATTCTTCACAAATTTCTTAAAGCTAAATTGCGAGCCATTTCTAAAATTGCGGAAATCAGGATTTATTTGTTGAATAATTCATTTGAATCCGAAATCAATGGAAATTAGCTCGTATAGGTCGCATGGCTGAAATTTTTTTACAAATGTTTCACTTTGTTCTTTTTCTTGAGTAATACTTTTGCTGTTGAAATTTAGTAAATTTTGTGCGGTTTGTGTTGCTGAAGCTCTATTGAAATATTTTTAATAGAATATTTTGAGCTCGAGCAAATTTTATCCCAATGCTGTCTTGATGCATTTTTCATTTCCATTGGAAGTTCAGCTGATGTTCGTTTGTATCGAATCCAATGTTCTTTAGAAGCATAATTTTTTGCTTGCTTGTAATATTTTCTTCGCATAGTAGAGTACACTTGTAAGCCCACCAAGTATGAAATTCTGAGTGGCAAATGTTATACTTTTTCATTTTGAAAATATTGATTGTTTACAGATATTTTGAAAGGTTTTGTAAGTTATGGTTTTATTTTTTTAGGATTTGATCATTGAGACTCCTTTACAAATTGTGTCCCAGTTTTATCTTAATCTAGTTTGATAATCTGCATTACGATAATTATCGGGTACTGATTACTTCCTCCAGTATCTTCTGCTATTTAATGCTTAATTAGAAGGCATGCATCAGGTGAGCATATCGATAAGAGAAGTGGATCCTTTGGAGGAGATGTGAAAGGAGATGTAATTATAGACGAGGCATAAATCCTTTATGTGTATCCAATTTGCAAGATTTCATCCTCTTGTGTTAGGTGAGATTGGTGTTGATTTTCGCATTCCAAAAGTTATGGTGGGCAATGAAATCGCCATGAATGAGGGTGGGATCTGAAGGGCCGGTAGCAAATAGGTCTAACTCTTTTGTCGACAGTTTCCCCTTGGGATAATAAATATTTATAGTTTTAAGTATTGCTTGTTTGGATCCTGAGTGGTAATTCCTAAAATCTCTCCATTCATTGATGAATATTGAATAACTGAAGCATTTGTTGGCAAATTTTAACTAGCTGCGATGAGAAGTCCTCCTCTTTTGCTGTTAGGTCTGTCTTTTCGGATTTTATTTTTAAGACTAGCTGAATAACACGACGTTGCTCAGGTTTCAAATATGACCGCGACATTTACCTGTGCTAACTTAAATACACAAACCCTGTAGAACGTGTTACCTTGTCCATGTCCATTTATTGCAGGAAAACAATTTCGATTTTACAATTGGGGCTTCGAGGGACACTTTTAGGACCACCTGTGTGCCAATTTTCATGGCTACAGATTAGTATGAAGACAGAAAGGAAATAGCCTATGTTTTCTGCAGTGTTCTAAAGTATAAGTGTGCTAAATATTGTGTGGGTTTGTCAAACGGTGTAGATTTGTATAAATATATATACACACACGCATCATTTTTTAAGTAAATAGATTAAACTTTTTATCAGGTTTTAGATGGGGTTTCTTAAAATACGCATATGGGTCATTCCATGTATACTGGAAGAAACGTTTAAATGACCCTTTTCTGTTTCCCACACACGAAAGAGTCATTTTTGATACGATCTCCTCCGATCAAAACTCTAAGTGTACAACTCGATCACCCCCAATTTTATTTAAACTCGCCTAATTTGCTGTCTAGCCATAAATAAGAAAATTTACACATTTTTAGCTTCCAAATTGGGATAGTTTTTTTTTATGTATATTAATTTTAAGTTTGAAAATTGATCGATTTTTCATGTTTTAGGTTTACTAAATCTCCTTATCTCTGATCCTAATTGTCCAATCATGTTAAATTAGAACTTAATTTGTCGAATGTATGTAACATAAAACCATCTTTTATCCCGATTGGACAAATAGATCAAGGTGTTTATGGATACTGATTGCATACTTTTATTTACTTCGAATATTTTTTAACTACGAATCCTTGCGTGTCGGACTTTTAGAATGCAAACACAAATAACCAACCTTTAACATATATTTTTAAGAAAAAATACAATTACACTTTTTTATAGTTGTAGGTCAGGACAAATTGAATGACCTTAGAATTATAAAGGTCAATTAAAAGGTTATATAATACGTCATTCCAAAGGTTGTACATTTTCTTCAAAATAAACTTTCATTTCGTATGATTATACAATTAGGTCCTGAGAGAGATACAAGAGATTTAGTAAACCTATAACCATGAAATATTGCCCTATTTTTTTTAAATTAAAATTAATATACATGAAAGCTATTGTAAGTTGGAAGATAAAAATGTCAAATTTTTTATATATTGATGAGCAGCACATTAATCGAGTTTAAATAAAATCGGAGGTGTTCGGGTTGTGGATTGAGTTTTGACATGGAATGACCTGTTATCATGGATCTCATGTATACCTATTAAATTGAAGAGTGAGTTTTGTAGTCATTGATTCTTATTACGAACGCTTCCCCTCCGTTACACTGAACATTTTTCAGATTAAAAATAAAATAAAGCTAAATAAGAGAGACCCTAATTAATTATTAGTCTTATTTATTAAATTAGTTCATTGTTTCAGGTTGGTTTTTCTGATTTTCTGCGTTATTGAGACTCGTACATGTCAGTGTCGTTTTCCATTTCCAAATAATCTTCAATTTTATCTTTATATTATCATTTTTTCTGGGACTAGAGTGATTTTGGACTCGTCTTTTTTTTTTCTTTCTGGACTTGTTATCAGTTAGGATATTTAGGAAGGATTTTTAAATGATTGAGTGTTTCCTTGGATGATTGTTTGCATTAATGATTTGCCGAATTCGTTCAATGTTTCGATGAACTGTTTTGATTGTTCTTTTAATGTTTAAGTTAGGATTGTTTTGAAGTTTGTTGGTTTTTCTTGACTTACATTTTTATGTATTGTAAGTTGGTGGATTCTTTCTTAATTACTTTGTATAATTTGTGGTATTGTTCGTTTGGAAGTCGTTGGTTTTTTTTCTGTTCTTGCTTCAAGTGAATGATAAGTGGTTATAAGCTTTGAATACAATACATTTGCGTTTCTCATGTTATTTCTGACAATTAGTGTAGTCTGCTGCAGTCTTGTTGGGAATTGCAGTATTTTACTAGGTTGTAATTCTGGTTTTCATGGCTTTGACACCACTTTACACATATTGCTTCGTTTCAGCAGTTTTTTGTTGTAGCATCGAATTTAAAGCATTTTTTATATTGTCTTTGTTTATCAATGAAAATTGTTATTTTTTAATAGTGTACCACATTTTAATTTCAGAGGTACAAACAAATTTTTTGGTGGAGGTAGGGAACCTATTACGTCCTATTTTTTATTTAGAATTGGATTTCTAGAACTTTTAGGTCGTTTTCTTTTTATAGTTCAACAATTTTTCCTGATGGGGCGTTAGTTGGTATATCATGTAGGAGAAACATTTCGAATGTCGTGCAACATTTTCCGTTTTCACTTCTGTTCAGTAATTATTGCAAGTTAACTATTTCGGAGGCACATTTTTCATCTTTATTTGTGGTGATGATATTGTTGTTCTTTGTTTTAATTAGCTTGGGTCCATGAATTTTCTGCTGTAGTTCTTCTTTAGTTTTCTTGGACACTGTTCTGATATTCCGTTTCTATGGTCTTTTGAGCTAATGAATAGGCTTTCAGTTTCCTAGTCAGAGGCTAAAACAATGAGTCCTGAGTGGTTAAATTATTTTTACAGAGTACTTATCAGTTTCCATGCTGTAACTTGAGTCAGGTCTCAAATCATTTCTTGGTTCTGCCAGTTACGATATCCTCGAAGGTTGTTTGATGCCGAGCCTGGTCAAATTATTAAAATGTTGCTGGATAATATTTTATTACGTAATACTTACTTAATTCAAGCCAACATAAAATGAAGCAAAATAATTAGAAGTAGAGAAAACCAGTCAATGAAATAGAAATGCGTCAAATTTGTAATCAAGTATCACAGTCAAGGCCGAATACCAAACTCTCTCTTTCTCTTAATTCTGTTTATGAGATCAATGAGAACCTGGCCCCAAAGGGCCTTAAATCTCCGATATTAACAGCATAG
The DNA here is from genome assembly GCA_947359465.1 of Metellina segmentata. Classification (NCBI taxonomy): domain Eukaryota; kingdom Metazoa; phylum Arthropoda; class Arachnida; order Araneae; family Tetragnathidae; genus Metellina; species Metellina segmentata. The sequence goes on along the minus strand of OX375878.1, from coordinate 37,216,739 downwards.
CACTTGATGAATGGGCCTGCTTTGGTATGTGGGGATCATAATAATTTCGAAGATACATTAAGAAACGAACTAAATATATGTATTGACAGTTTTTAAATTTTAGTTTTTTATGTTGAAAAGATTACCTCTTGCTTAAATTCAACACAAAGTAAATTTATTTTATTGAAATCTTGGATAAATGGAGCATCAATCTGGATGAGCACTTGGGAGAGCTCCGAAGTACTGATCAAGAGCGTTCAAACGAATAAAGGTTCCTCATTGGCTGCACAAAACGAAATTTGGAGGGGGGAGAGTTATCATTTGTTGGACGACAAAATATAAGAGGTTGAATTGGGAGAGTTGAATTGGGAGAGTTGAATTGGACAGAATTTTAGTCTCCTAGAAGAACAGTTTTGCAAGGTTTCGTTTTATGTGATGGGAGGGCTGGATCGTAAATTTCAATTTCCGTTACTGCGGAGTTGGTATTTCTTTCGATTTCAAAGAAAAATGTGCGGGAGATTTTCTTAATGAAGTTTTTATTTGAGGGAAATTTGATGATTTATCTGATATCGTTATTCGAACAACCTGGCTTTATAATTTGGCGAGAAAGAAAGGAGAAAAAGAACTCTCTCTCTCTCCCTCTATCTCTCTACCCCTAACTCTCTTTCCATTTCCCTCCCTATCTATCACACTACTGTCTCCTCTATCTCTCACCCTCCTCTCTCTTACTACCAAATCAAATGCCTTAATTTGGCAATTTATAAAAAATATAGAAAGTTAATTAAGTATTTCAATTACTCAGATTGTTTTATCATTACAACAAGAACATCACTTGGTTTTCTTTCCAAAAATTATTTTTACGGAATTTATAATATTACTTTTTGCTTGAAGAAAGCCATGAGGTCTTAGAAGGAATGTATCAACAGATAATTTTTTCTTTCATATAATACGTCTAGAATCATATGCTCATTGTTAGAGGGCATGTAATACCACCAATACTTTGATCAATAAATTATTTTTGTAAGCTAAAAATTAATGAGAAGAAGTTGAAATTTTTTCAAATTAAAAGTTTGTTTTATTTTAGTTTTCTATTGGTAACATGATTTTTTCTCAAAAGCAATTTTGGAACCGATTAATTATTTTATAACAAAATAATTGAAATAATTCAAAATATTGTATTCATATATGAAATACATAATCCAAAAAATTCTTAAATTTGTATGATTCAAAAATTTTATAATATGTCTGTGAGATCCAGCAACCACCTCATTTACCTGGGCCCAAAAAAAATCACTTCCCTGGATATGATTTAAACTCAAATTAACCTAAACCACTTAAGGACCAGATGGTAAAACATTGTTCGAAATTTGGGTCACTGTTCTATTCAATTTATCATGTGATATACTTCACTATTACCTATGTCGCTTTTAAATCTTTAAAAAATTTACCCAGCTATATGTCCCAATACATTTAGGTTCTACATAAGAATATTAATGTTAAAATAAATCAAATCTATCAAGAAGCTACAGTGTAATTTGCGTGTCTCTTGCCAACAAATTTAAATTTGTGTGGATAAGGAATTAAATAAAATTTAAAAAATCTGATTTAAATTAAGCAAATGTAATTTTAATTTTTAAAAATCCGATGTTTTTATTTTTTTTAATAGATCCTTTTTTAATACCCTGCACCAAGTCTTCTATCCAATCAAATTTATTCAAAGTATTTTACAATTTTGATATAGAGTTCGTTTACACAACTATTACATTCGTTAATAATTGTACATATTCACTGTGTTTCAAATAAAAATACATAGTTTCATTGAATCTTACTCTCAATAAGCTAGTATCATCATTCTCATTTTCAACAGGTGCTTAGTTTCCATTCAAAACTAAATATCTGAATTGGATGAAGGACTTTAAATTACAGCGCATGCTCAACGAAACAGAAGTTGTATGTTCGTCAACCTCGTGCAAAAGTATGAAATTTTTTTCGCTCGGTATTAATTTAGTATAAAAAACTCTTTTTTAGGTGTAAATAGTGTAAACTATGAGAGATCACGAGACAAAAAAGGATCACTAATTAATATTTTTCGAACTACTTTATTCCCGACGACTTCGCTAGATTTTCTGTGGTTGTAAATTTAATAAATAATAGCTAAATACCCGACCTTACTCGGTTTGAATTGGTTTACTCTAGATTGAAGAGATGATCAAAATATATAATGACTAAAGTTTTTTGTAGAATAAAATAAATTTTTAACACCTTTCGCCATCTTTATAATTCCTACAACTTACTTTGGACACAAATACTACACATGCATATCCTTCCTTTAATACATATCCCAAACATGCTGTATGGCAAAGCTACAGAATTTACTAAACAAAATACGTTTTTGAGTAAGATTTGGAATTCACTTTCTTAAGTTCTTTTCATGTTCAACTCAATTAATGAAAACGACGATTTACGGCGAGTGCTCTCGCACTCATATTCAACAAAACAATGTATTTTTATTTGTGGTACTCTTGCATCCGTCATACGACATTGTGGAATTTCGCAATCTTCTCTTGTCATTATTACAAAGAAAATTTTTTAATGATTGAAACGTTCTAGTTTAAACATTATTATTCTTTCAATAACGGCATAATTACGCCTAAAATTTGCTTTATTCTGACTTACCTGCCACTTTAAGTCGAATACTTTGTGGTGGTGTTGCGTGTGATAAAAATAAACAAAATTTATTAAACTAATAAATATTTAAAACAGAAAACAAAAGAAAACAGCGAAATAAAACAAAATAAAAGATGTCGGGAAAACGTTGTTCTAAAGAAATTAATTTGTGATTCCTTTTTACCTCTTGATCTCACAGTTGCCACAACTTACTACTACACACTGCACAAAATTCAGAAATGTGAAATTAATTCAGAGCAAACGAAACAGAAAATATTACTGCACGAGTTTCCGTTTAATTCCCGTTCGTTGAAAAATATCGTCTGTCATAAATACTCGTAAATCGTTTACATTGCGCATAGAACACAAATAGGACTCGAAATAAATGAAGTATCAGAGCTGAAATTCTATATAAAAAAAATTCAAGAATAATTGCTTTTTTAGCAGTACTGCTAAAGCAATCAAAGTAATCGTAATACTAAGTATACTCACTCAGGTGTTTTATAGCATGAAACTCATCTAAATATAACAATAAAGAAATGTTAAATATTGCATTCACTAAATTATTAGGTAATCTATATAAATAAAAATGAAGTGTTTTTTTTACATTGAATATTTTCGACTAATTTCAAGTTTTCTATTCGTTTTGGACCCTACTGATGTAAAACCTGCCTCTTGCGCGTTTGGTGTCTGTCTGCCTGTCTGTATGTATGTATGTATATCCCCTATACACGTCCACACGGTTTACTCGTAATAAATTTTCATGGCAATTTGAATGCAGTGAGTACTTATCTTCATTTAGTGAGTGGAATTGGTTGCGAAAGTCTGTCCATCTTTCTGTTTTATGTTCAATTTTGTGTTTGTGTATTTGTGCAGGCATCACATGAATTTTATTCCAGATATTTTATTGCAATGCGTTTTATTTTAAACATTACCTATTAGTTTAGTGAATGCAATATTAAACATTTCTTTATTGTTATATTTAGTTGAGTTTCATTCTAAAATACCTGAGTAAGTATACTTAAATCAACCATAATTTGGTAGTTTTGAAAAAATTGGAATGTATATTGAATATTACGAAAACTTTGATTGCTTTACCAGTACTGCTGAAAAAGTAATTATTCTTCAAAAAATTATTTTTTTAATGGAATTTCAGCTATGATGCTTCATTTATTTCGAGTCTTATTTTAGTTCTTTACGCAAGGTAAACAATTTCCGAATATTTGGGACAGACGGTATTTTTTAACGAACGAGAATGAAACGGAATCTCGTGTTGGTTGATGACGTGCAGTAATATTTTCTGTTTCTTTTGCTCTGAATTAATTTCGCAATTCTACATTTTGTGTTCTTTTTAGTTGTAAGTAGTGGCAACTACGAAATCAAGAGGTAAAAATGAATCACAAATTACACTGCTGTTTGTAAAAAAATGCAACACCATGAAGGAATCATCCGAATGAAATGAAATTTGCAGCAAATGTCAATTATAGGATGTTATGCAAAGTAGTAAAGTTTCAGAGCCACCACGCATGCGTGTTGTGAAAAGCACAATCTGAACTGATGCTAAACGCGTATAAATAGAGGGCTGTAGCAGGACGTTGAAAATAGTGCATGGTTATTTTTTAGTGGCGAACGTTTAGTAAGACCTAAGTTCACCCACTTCCACGACGAAATAGGGTGAAATTTCAACAACTTACACAAGAGTTTGAACGGGGGAGAGTCATCGGCCTTCGTGAAGGAGGATTTTCCTATCGCGCAATAGCAGCTCGTGTGCAGCGGAACCGTTCCAGTGCAGTGATGTGAGTTTAGAAGCAGTGGACCGACGAGCACCGGACAACTCGAAAAACTGGGAGTGGACGACGGAAGGTGACGTCAGCGCGCGATGATAGACACCTGGTTCACATGGTGGTGAACTACCATACAGCTTCCTCCAGGCAGTTGGCAGCACTTTGGTCTACTGCTACAGGTGTACTTATGTCGGTTTCGTCAATTCGCAGTATACAAGGATACAAGGATTCCTTTTTACAGGATCCCCCTTACGCCAAACCATCGACGGCTGCGTCTGCAATGGGCTCATGAGGACAGAGCCTGGCGGGCTGATTGGTAATAAGTTATCTTTTCTGACGAATCCCACTTTAGTTTGTGGAACCATGATGGCCGCATTCGTGTTAAATGCTATGCCAGTGAACGCTACCTTCAAGAGAGCGTTATGGAACGTCATAGTGGTCGAACCCCCGGAGTTATCGCCTGGGGTTCGATTTCGTATCATGAACGATCTCAGCTGCTACAAATTGAGGAAAATCTGAATAGCAACAGGTACGTCCGTGAATTGCTAGAGCCCGAAGTCGTTCCAAGCCTACATGTTGCAAGGAATGTTCCAGACTCCTTTTCAGCCATACACATGCATCTTCTTCCTTGGCCTGCTTATTCGCCGGATATGTCGCCTATTGAGAATGTGTGGGATTTGGTTCGTCGGCGTCTCGCTCGTGATCCGCGTCCTACAGCTTCAATATTGGAAGTTTGGGTGTGCATACAAACAATATGAAATTATCTTCCACAAGCAGACATTCAACATCTGTTTCACTCCATGCCACGTCGTATAGCAGCACTTATTGCAGCGCGTGGTGGCTACACCAAATACTGATTTCGGACACTTAATATTGTTTTTTTGCTTTGAAAATTTATTAATTTATTTGTAATAATACAAGTCGTTTGTGTATTAAAGTTCATTTAATTCTGATGACTCCTTCATGGTGTTCCAATTTTTACAAACAGCAGTATAATATCTTTAGAACAACTTTTTCCCGAAATCTTTTATTTTGTTTTATTTCGCTGTTTTCTTTTATTTTATGTTTTATGTATTTATTATGCTAATAAATTGTATTTCTTTTTAAACACACGTAACACAATCACAAAGTATTCGACTTAAAGTGGCAGGTAAGTCAGAATAAAGCAAATTTTAAGAGAAATTATGCCGTTATTGAAAGAATAATGCCGTTATAGAAAGAATACTGCCGTTATTGAAAGAATAATGCCGTTATTGAAAGAATAATACCGTTATTGAAAAAATAATAATGTTTAAAAAATCCGCTAAAACTTTTCAAAGATTAAAAATTTCTTTGTCATAGTGACAGGAGAAGATAGCGAAATTCCACAACGTCTCATGCCGATTGTAAGTGTGCCACAAGTAAAACAATATATTTTTTTGTTGACTAGGAATGCGAGAGCACTCGCCGTTTTTATAAATTGAGTTGAACATGAATAGAACATAAGGAATGGAATTCCAAATCTCCCTCAAAATTGTTTTTTATAGTAATAACATTAGTGTCACCTTTCGTCAGTTTGTAGCTTTGTCATACAGCAAGGGTGCGATGTATGTGAAATGTATTACATGAATGGATATGCATGTGTAGGATATGTGCCCAAAGTAAGTGGTAGAAATTATGAAGATGGCGAAAAGTGTTAAAATATTATTTTATTCTACGAAAAACGTAAGTCATTATAATATTTTGATCATCTCTTCAATCTAGAGTAAAGTAATTCAGACCGAGAAAGGTCGGGTATTTTTCTAGTGTATAAAATAAAACACATTGCAATCAAATATCTGAAATAAAATGTATATGATGTTTTACAAACACACAAATACAAAATCGAACATAGAACAGAAAGACGGACAGACAGACTTTCGCAACCAATTTCAATCACTAAATGAAGATAAGTACTCACTGTATGCAAATATCCATGAAAATATATTAGATCAGGTGGATGTGTATGGGGCACATATATCCAGACAGACCGACACCAAACGCGCAAGAGGGGATTTGGCATCAGAATGGCCCAAAACGGATAGAAAACTTGAAATAGGTCGAAAATATTCAATGTTGAAACAAACTCTCACGTTCTTATTTATATAGATTTATTTTTTAATAAAGTGTAATAGCTATATATATTCATCCCGCTCAATAACAACACCACAAGGATCGATTCGTCTTCATGCAAGTTAGAGTAAAGAAAATTTTTAATGTAACTTAATTAAATTTAAAAGAATATTAACGTTAGAAAAAATACTAACTAGTACTTCAGAAGTCTGTATTAAAAATGCCTCTTGTAGTCAAATGTTCTAGCAAAGAGAAAATGATTATTCGGTCCACTTCTTCAATCTATAAATAACCAACCCAAGTAAAGTTGGTTAATTTTACAAGTTAAATAACAGAACTTATTTCATCAGTCTTATAGCATTGTTTTCAAAGGCAATTCATTTGAAAAGTAATATTCAATAAATCTATTCCGAAATATGGTTCTTGCTTCATAAAACCAGACCCAATCAACTAACTCTTCCGAAATAAAATTTGTTTTCGTGTTAGAATTCGTATTACAATATATTATGTTACATGATATTAAAACGAAAATAACTTCTTTCGATTTTCTTCCTCTTATGTAATTTTAGGTGTAGTCTTCAACTGGTTACCGTCTCATGTGTCGCGAAAAAATAAGCTATCGTACGCTTTACCTTTTAAACTTTTTATTTTCTTTTCTTTCTATGCAAAATTTGGTTCTTACAACGAATATTTTCAAAACGTTACCCGTGAGGATTTAAGGGTATAGGAGTACATTAATTTTTATATGCATAGTTTTATAATTTCCCTTATGAATAGAAAATGAATGACTAGTGACAGCTATAATAATCAATAATAAATTCCTCACAACGTTACGCATTTACTATGACCCTTAGTTCAATAAGCCTTGGGTTCCAAACCAGGTATGATTAAACTATCTTTTCAGAGCCTTACATTATAACTTTTCACTGTAGAAAAATGTACCATAAAATAATATAAGTGAAAAAATTTTCAAAAGCCGTGAAAATAGAAGCTTTTCCTTCATTGTGTTCGTAGTGGTTTGGAATCCATTTAAGTCGTAAGCCGTAATCTAATTAGTCTGCAAAACTCAGACCATAGAGTAACAAACCAAACATGTTTACATGCAGAAATAAAAAGGAATACATAATGTCTAGATAGATGTAAAATATGCGTTATAATAATAAAATAAATATAGATAAATGTATTGAATATAGAGTTTTATCTTAAGCCTCATGCACAAATAAATATATGAATATATCCAAAATTCCTGAAATTACACGTGAAAGTGTAAGAGGACAAACGTATTATTTTCTTCAAATTCCACCTGTTTTCCAAAAAATTGTTATTTTATCGAAATGAAAGTACTGCTGGAAAGCTAGTTTATTTATATTGCATTACTTTTAGATTTATTAATGTAGGGGCTTGTTGCTTAAAACAAAGTGCAACGTATGAACTTATTTTGCCGGGTTTTCATCTGACACTGCAACATTATCTTTTATAAAAGTTTTTATTTCTCACGAAAATGCAGTCAAGTTTTCTTTTCATGGCCTTTGTATCTTTTCAATGCATGGAAATTTACAGTGAAATAATGGAACATACAAATGTTTCAAAAGCTGTGAGAAAAGAAAACTGCTTCTTTATTGTGTTTATCTTGTAAGAAAACGCAGTATCATCGTTTCTTTATTCTCTTATTCTGATAAAATCCTTGAAACAAAAATAAAAAGCTTTTCCCTAAGAAAATGCTGTTCATTATACAATAATAATCTTCCCTAAGCACAAGTTTCTTTTTTTATTGCCTTTTTTCTATTGAAAAAACTTTCTACTTCTATCTTTTTTCTATTGAAGAAATAGTTAAAATATATATGTCTTGAAAAAAAGTCGAATATTATTATATTAAAGTAAGTCTCAAAATTGATTGTAATATACTGTATTTATATATTTAATAAGGTAACTCCCGTGTTACATATCAAGTTTAATTTCGCTTTTTAAGCTTTTAATATTTGATTGGTTTCTATTAGGTGATAGAATATTATTTTATAAGTGATGAAATGAATTAAACTCTTAATTTAAACGGAAATATTAGCTGAATTACTTTACATTACTCGGGTTGAAATGACGAACCTTATGTGGATGGTTTATTATCTGACTTGCGGCAGTCATACATGAGGAATACGATATTTTCGAATTTCACTATCATTAACAAGTGGGAAAAAAATAATTTACCACTATATTTATAACTAATTTCTTTTAAAGCAACTACACGTTTTTAAAATTTTATTCCAAATCACAAGAAATAAGAAAGACTTTGTTCCGAAATTTAAATATTTTCAGCGTGTGAAGTTATTTTAATAAAGCTAGAAGAAGGTGGCGTTGTGATTTATGATAGAACGTACTATATATCTGTACTGAATAACTGGAAATAAAATCACCGTCTTCCGTTGATTCGTTTCTTTGTTCTGAAAATTAGACTCGTATACAAAGCAAAGGTAATTTATTTTAAATTTTCAGAAAACGTAGTTCGTTTGACAGCATATATTGTAATAAAATTACAGTTTTCAACAAACATTTTACAGATAAGTTGAGAATAGAGACAACTTGTAAAGTAAATTTTTTTTTATTTTAAATTTATTTTTGACTAAAAGGTTCTAGTTCGGATATTTTGCAACATTAATGATCTTTCAGGTTTGCCTCTGAAATTTTGTTTAGTTCAAATGCCATAGCCGACCAACCGGTATAGTGGTTAAGGTGTTAGCCTCTAGTTCGGAAGGTTCCTGGTTCGAATCCGGGTCCGGGCATGGATGTTTGTGAACGTATGGTGTAGAGGCGGCTGGTGCACCTTAAATCTGTCGTGGTCGAAAGTCCTCACGTTGGGTTGGCATGGAAGTTTGGAGAGTGGGGTGCCAGCTCAGGTGTTGCTTCGTCATCTGACCGTGATTCAAAATTACGAGGTGTTGTCCTCGGATCTTTCCCTTAAGGGACTGATCCCGGACCGTCGTCAATAGCCCGTTGTGTTGCTCTAGTATGACGTTAACTAAAAATTACCAATTACCAATCAAATGCCATACAGATTGAAATCGAATTTTTATGGCACTTTTATTCAATTCAGCGATTTAGTTTCTGAATGTAAATCACGTACCTGCTCAGAATTATACAAACTTACCAGATCTTGATCTTCTCATCATCAAGAAATCATCACTTACTTGAAGCCAAGGAATCTCGTCATGGGCAAAATTGGCCAGATCTTGATGGTATCTCGAGGTATCATGTCCAAACCACTTGAAGGGTTAAAAGAAAGTAAATTATAAATCTTGCAATTTTTATATTATGCGGTGCAAATCTAGAGATGGAATTAACAAGAGGTGTGATACTTTTTTGACCGGTTAACTGATTTTTAAGTGTACTTAACCTCGTCGCTACCTAGGTCCACATACGTGTACCTCGACTCGTTTACCTTAAAAATAATCTTTCTGATAAAATTGGTAGTTAAAATTCGAGTACACGTGACTGGACGTTTAAGATTCCGATTGATACCAATGGATGGCAATATAAATCGGTAGTTCCTGTGGAAAGTTATTGAAAAGCGATTTGGAAGAAATTGCTTCGACGACTCAACGTGCTCGTAAAAGTAAGTAAATTTCATTTGTTTTTAATGATTTCTCAATCCTTTAGTTTATGTGTTTTAGTTGATAATTTCTGAGTTCTGAAGTATGAGTTTTTAAGCAATATCTTATCATTTGAAAATTATTACGCTTTCAGCATAATTGAGACCCAAGGTACACATATATGTTCCTAAAATATTTAGCTCCGTATGATGCCACCATCTGAAAGAGGAATTTACTTGAGAACTTTGAAGGATTTCATAACATTTATCAGAAACAAAAACTGATTTTTAAACAATTTTTATATGCTTGGTAGTGAAGAGGTTATGTTAATATTACCAATCTTGGATAGTAGATGTTTCTTAGACATTTACCACGTTTTTAATTGTAGTGTATTAGTAATTTATTTTTACAACAAATTAATGTACACTTTAAAATGTAAGACTAAGATACATTCACACTTATAAAAAATTTAAAGAGGTTTATTTTATAAAAATTCATACATTTTTAACAATGCACAAAAATTATTACTACTTAATTATACATTCAAGGTGTCTTTGAATTTTACTAGTCAAGAAAGATTATTTATGAAACTAAGATTGTATACAAAAGTTTTTTTAGAAGTATCTGGTTGGTATTTAGTAAAATTGTACCAAATATGAATGTTACTGCTGGTTTTGTATAAGAATGTAGTAACTATTTGTGAATTAGTCGACGAATTGTTTTAGTGCACCCTTGTTAACAGATAAGTAGACAACACAGATTCTCCTCATAGCTATCAGCGTCAAATTTGCAGCCTACACAACACCACCAAGGACTGCACAAAAGCAAGTAAATTCTCTAGTGCGCTAATGAAATTCTCAGTTAATGAACTGTTAAACAGGCTTGGATATATAGAAAGCACGTCCGCGCGTTCTTAGGTTTAACATTAGGATCAACACATTTCATGTTAATAGATCAACACATTTCATGTTAATATATCAACACATTTCATGTTAATAGATCAACACATTTCATATTAAAGTTGCTTTTAGCTGATCATAACCTAATTTTTAGCTGCAGTTAAAATCTATCTAATGCTAAACATTTTGTATTCAATTCTTAATTTCCCATAAGCACCACAAAGTATGTGGGTGCTCTTATTTTATTCCACAAAGTGTTTGGAATATTCGTTGGTCATTTGTGGTTCTTCAGTGAAGTACTTTGAAAAAGATTCATCTTGAATTGTACTATCCTTAATGTTTGGACATGTATGTGCTTGCATGTTTAAAAATTTTTTAAATAACACTGGTAAAACTATCGTTTTACCAGGTAATTAAGACATTCGAACTAAATACTTCCTCAAACCCTAAGCTGCATTATGTGGGCAATAAATTAGTCACATGAATAGAAAATTCAAGTATGAGACAATCACTAAGTCGATGTGTTTGAAAGTTAAAACTTCAAAAACAATTTCGAGGATATTCTAAAAATAAAATCGAACTGTATAGCGTTAGTAAATTATTTTGAACTAATTGTTTCTTTCATATTTCTTTTTACGTGAGTTTCAAGTGGTGTGTACTCATGTGTAAAATTCTGGCATAGTCTAGTCTAATAGTTTTGTAATAACTTTTGAAATTATTGAACGAAAACTATTCATACCAAAGTATTAATTTACCGTTTGAAAGGAAATTTCCTAACTTCCAGGTAACTTAAGATTCAAAATATACTTAGAAATTACTTCTGTTGATTGTATTGCAACGTTTTCATATTTTTGTAAAACACTGAAAACTACAAACACACACACAGTGAGCTTTCTCTCTATTAAAACTTTCAATTTCCATTCCCACGAGGTAGTAATTTATTTATATGTCGTATCGGTGTACATTTAACCATAATCTAAGTGCCGTCATCTGGTAAATTTCTATAAGAAATACTATTAGCCCCTTTGCGTTGCTCCAGGGCGACTTTAATTTAACTAACAACCTGTACTAATCTAAAATCTAATCAACAATTTAAAACAAAATAAACACTAATAAATTGCTGCAGAAAGTTTCGTAGCGTGTACGTGATTCCAGGTAACATATTCAATCAATATATTTTTTGAGAATTTTATTACGCTATGTACACAGTCCAGTCACATTAATGTGACCACCTGTCAAAAGCCAGAATAATCACCTTTGGCAGAGCGGACCGCTGCGAGACGTGCAGGAAGAGAGTCAATTAGGTTTCTGATGATGAGTGCACAAATTGAATACCAGGAAAAAATTCCCCAAACCAAAATGCTCCCTCCTCCAGCCTGCATCCTTCTGGCAATTGTTGCAGGGTGTTTGCTTTCAGACTTTTCACGCCGTATACGCCAATGTCCATCTGTCCGATGGAGCATAAAACGTGATTCATAAGAAAAAGCCACCTGTCGCCACTCTGTGGACGTCCAGTTGCGGTACTGGCGTGCAAATTCCAGCCTTCGTCGCCGATGAACAGCAGTCAACATAGCTGCATTAACCAGGCGTCTGCTGCCGAGGCCCATGCTCAGCAACGTTCGCTGAACCGTTGTTGTGGATACACTCTTGGTAGCCCCTTGGTTCATCTGGGCGGTCAGTTGCTCAACAGTTAAACGTCTATTCGCCCGAACGCATCTCCGTAGCCTTCGTTCGCCTCTGTCATCTAAAGCCCATGGTGCACCACATGTGCCACGCCGATGATTTTGGATGGTGCCATTTTGCCATGCACGGTATACTTTTACCACGGCGGCACGCGAACAGTTCACAAAATTAGCCGTTTCCGAAATGCTTCCACCCTTGGCCCGAAAGCTAATAATCATGGCCTTTTGGACGTCGGATAAATCGCTAAGTTTCTGCATTACGCCAACGATTGAAATGCTTTCCGATGCCCTAGGACATCCTTTATATACACTCCACTGCAATGTGCTGCCACCTGCCTTTTGTGATTGGTTATTTCACGTTGACGTCGAAAGTAGGTAGTGGTCACATTAATGTGACTGGACTGTGTATATTCTAAGTGATATAGAAATATAATCGAAGAATCTTTAAAACGTTGCTTTTGAAAGGAATAAAAGATAAATAGGTAGTTGAATTAATGTGTTGGAGCAAAACAAGGGTCCATTGGTGACGGTGTGGGACCAATACGAGGGATAGGATGACAACATCACGTAAATTTTAACCACAGTCTGATGACGAGGTCAACACTGTTAACCTGAGCTTTCATCCTACTCTCTTAATTTCCACACCACGCCAACGTGAGGACATATAAGGTCACGACGGATTTTAGGTGCACCAATCCCCCCGTACACAATTGTCATTGAATCGAGTTTCGAACTTGCATACATCCGGTGGCTATCGGCAACTCTTAATTTCCACACCACGCCAACGTGAGGACATATAAGGTCACGACGGATTTTAGGTGCACCAATCCCCCCGTACACAATTGTCATTGAATCGAGTTTCGAACTTGCATACATCCGGTGGCTATCGGCAACTCTTGCAAACGAGCTACCGCGTCCAAGGAATGAAAGGAGTAATGTAGTGTGGCGTTTCATAGACATTTTCAATCCCAATGATGGACTTGCGGTATGTATAATATTCATATTTTACCTCCCCACATATATAAATTAAAATATAAATTTTAGGATAATAAATGGTTAGGAGAATGTTTGCATTTGCCCATTATCATGTTTGTTTAAAGTTTGGAATTAACTACTTACAAACTTAATGGGGATCACGACAAGGTATATGTTATTAATATTTGTAATGATAAAAATTGCAGTGCGGATCTTGAATTTATACAACTAATATGAAACTATGCAAGCATTTTTTTCTGACTTACCAAAGATTATGCAACGGGAATCCTATCCAAACATGAAGTTTTGCTTACAACCATATACATTCTTACATTTTGCAGGCTTTGGAGTTTTTTCAGTTCATTTTAGGACGTTCCGAGAACGCTCTGTTGTAGAATGAAAGCACTAAATCGGAGGACCGCATGGAAGTCTTGGAACTGTAGCTTGATGTCTAAAGAATCCCACAAAACTGAAAGACTCTTTTTCTGCTCATCTGTAATTTGTTTCCAATGGTTAGAACGGGTCGTTTTACTTCGTTCAAAATTATTTCAGTTGGGAAAAAAATGAACCTGTAAATGTTCGACTCCTCCAATTGCAAAGAGTATTCAAGGGTACCAAGAGGTCGCATTGGGCTGACACCATCAACTATTTAAGGACTGATTGTTTGGAAGAAAGAGAGGTAGTTAATTAGCGTCGCACTAGAGCAACACAACGGTCTTTTGGCGACGCTCCGGGATCAATACCCGAAGGGGAGTATCTAAAGTCAATGTGTCGTAATTTTTAACCACGGTCAGATGACGGCAACACATGAGCTGACACCCCACTCTCCAAACTTTCACACCACGCCAACGGACATATGACACCAGGACAGGTTTAACGTGCATCAGCCCCTGTGTACATGATGGTCTTTGATTGAATCTAATTTTGAACACTCAACCCTCCAGTTTCTAATTCATGGTTCCTACAACAACTGATTTTTGGAAATAAATATCAGTGTGAGACTGTTTAAGTAAGAACTGGGTCATCGTGGTGGCCCAGTCAGTAGAGGCAGGGATTCAATTGGTAATCAGTTCCAGCCAGAAACCGTCGTGTACTTTAAGTGTTTACCTCATCATCTGACTGTGCTTCAAAATTACTATGTTGTGACATCGTGATAAACTCCGATGTGCTTGACCTTTAGGAAGGGTCACTTGCATAGCAGGTGTCAATTCATTTTGTCATCGGAATATCGAATACATTCTGATTGGATTCTGTAAATACTGTGCTTACCGCCAGCTGCTGTTCTTTCCTCGAGCTTCCTCGAGCGCTTTACAGTGACTTGAGAAGAATAGGTGAAATAGAACGTCCTCTGCAGATGGTGTTTGTCCTGATGATCTCTGATTGGGTTTCGATTTTTATCGTTGGCTTCCTGTTTTGAACTGCGGGTAGAGCACCTAGGAGACGACGGTTATAGAGAGAACCAGAGCAGAGGGTGTGACGCTAGGTCACCGCGTTGGACTGACGATACATACTCTTATGTATTGTTTCAATGATGTTAATGTGATTCTGTAAATACTGTGTATTTTTTTTATAATGTTCTTATAAACTTCTTAAAACTAATGTTCTTATAAACTTCTTAAAACTAATGTTCTTATAATGTTCTTAAAACTAATGTTCTTATAAACTTCTTAAAACTAATGTTCTTATAATGTTCTTATAAACTTCTTAAAACTAATGTTCTTATAATGTTCTTATAAACTGGAAATAATAAAAACTTAAGTATCTTAGCTGTTGGGTGTCTTCAATTTGGGCACGATTCGTACAGTTTTCACGACATTGTTTTGTGGGGACGACACCACAATGTTGGATATTTTCCTTCGGAATTGATTTGTATTGTGAAAGAATGAAAAACTGTGTTTGTGAAATAATAGCTCATTGTGTTATTTTCACCATAGTGTGACAAGTTGAAAATTAACAAACAATAAGAAATGTAACGATGCCTTGATTTTCTTGGTGGTGGATCAATCGACAAAGGTCAAAATTGGGGGAACACAGAGATCCGATAAATGTTGAGAGTGTGTGACGGAAAAATAATCCGCTCCTCGATAAACTAAAGTTCAAAGCTCCAAAAAGGATTTCTTTCTTTTAAGCGAGCTTCAGCGATTTGGATTAGACTCCAAACAACAGTAGGTGAGTACCACTCTCTTGAGCTACCCATCTATATATAGCTCGGGTGTTCTTGTCATCCGACCGTGCTTCCGAATTACGTGGTATTGTAATTGGTTACTTCCTTACGAGACTGATCCTCTAACGTCTCTAATAGCCCGAATTGTATTCGTCTAGTGCGACGTGAATTCAACTACCTACCTACCCATCTACATATATTAGACCCCTCGCCATACCTGTCTGTAACCATTATCCTACCTCCACACCAATACTACACGAAATATTCCCGAACTTAATGTTTGTACGATCAGTGTATCACTCAAATCTGATTTCACGACGGCACGTTTATTCTATGTAATGATAATTCTCTGTATACGTGTGTATGCATATGCTTAGTTTGCAAATGATTAATAGCTAAATGTTAGAATGTCCAAATACGAAAGCGCGATTAAAGTTTCATTTTAATTAGTTTCGTTAATAATTATTGAACGTGCAACTTTTCCCAAGCATGTATTTCGGTATTTAATTTTCGTCTAAACGTAATTTGGAATTTGGATTTTGAATGAAAAACTGAGTTAGGTGGAACTCAAGGAATTCGTCGGTTCATTTAATATGGATGTCAAATTGCGTAAAAAATAATATTTCTGAATAGTGTATGTGTCATAGGTGTTAACGGCTGCCTCGTATAAAGGCTTCGATAAGTAGAAGTTAACGAAGCATGTGCCGCGATGACCATAGATGATTATCCTCACGAACTTTATAATCGTGCGATAAACACGGGTACAGAATCAATTAGGCCCTAACTGATGATAAATTTTATTATTTTTAGTTTTCAGTTTAGATAACTCCACTCAACAATAATAATAATAATTTTAAAAAAAAATTTATAATTTTAATGACCACACCTGGAAAACTCTCAATCCTAAATTTCTTTCTAGAGTCTGTTTTAAAAGTTATATAAATTTGACTTATTTATACTTGTATAACGCCTAGCAAAATAAAGTACATTCCCCAACATCATCTCTTCATGATTTTAACACTTTTTCTAATAAGAAATACGTTTCTTGAGAAACGGAGATAAACTACCAAACAGCCATTCACACTCATTCTACAGCAAACATCGTATTACAATAGTTACAAATACAGCCATAAATTGCATCAAAAGAAAATGTGGAATCTTCTGACTTTTCAAAGGACATATGCTGTAAAAAAATGTTTATGAGAAGAGATATAAAATTAGCCTTAAGAATAGTTTGACAGAGATATAATATTTACTGATATGCCATTAAAAGTGTTGCCACGAATAGTGCTTTTAATTAAAAATAAACTGTGTTCTACCATTCAAAAGTTGGAGAAATGATAAAACTTCCTATTCATGTCACGTCATTATTCATCAAACAAAATTCATGAAGAAATAAGATTGTTTGACGGAGAGAATAATTCATGTTACTCTCTTCGTGCCTCGCATATTTTCATTTTTTTCCTACGAAAGTAATTTATTTAGTTCTAAATGTTTAAAATCTATTAAAGTGCTTTTAACGGAAATAATATTTGCTTTCCTTTTTTAAGTACAAAACGAATTAAATTGAAAATACGTTTTACTTTTTTTAAGAAACGATTGTGTAATAGATGTTCAGAAGAGTTCAGAATTTATTTCATTTGACAATTATTTCACTTGGTCTATTAATATTCTGAATAATAAAATCATATCTTTCTGAAACCTCACTTAATAATACACTTGTTGGGTGCGTTAAATTTGTGTGATTTTGAATATATGTTACATCTGTGAAATGTTAATCTTAGAATCAATCTTAGATCCAATGAAATTGATGGATTTAGGTTTTTAGTTATGCACGCGGATAAATTCGAATCTACGACAAATTTAAGTAACTCAATTGTAAGTAATGGGAGAAATGTTTCCATGAGTAAAACTATAGAATTTAATACATTTTCAGCTGAATACTTTTTCAAATTAAAATTTACGTTTTAATATTGCATACGTGATTCTCATGTGAACCAATAGTATTTCCTGCTTTTTTATAAAAAAAAATACTCATTCAGTGTATGTTACAAATATTTGAAATTTCTCAAAACTCATTAGATCAAATAGGCACATATAATTAACTTTTGTACATTGAACTATATTCTATTATATGAAAATAATTATGTTTCCAAATCAGATTATTTATTGTATCAAACAAAATTTGAAGATTATAGTTATTGTTTTAGATGCATTAAGACAAAAATGTTTATATGCTTTTAGCAATCTGAATGTTTAACATTTTGCGATACCCTTTTAAAAGAATTTTATGAAAGTAATAAATATCTAAAGCTATAAGTCCTTTTAAAGAACATAAGCTTTCAAAGCTTTTACAATTTTACTTTTAATTTAACTTTACGTTTTCATTATTACAAGTTAAATTCATACAAAATAATTATTAAATAAATATTATTACATAATCAAAACGTATGTAATTCCACATTAATATTTAAACCTGAATTATCTTTTTTTATGTAAAAAACAAAGTTGGTACAAACCACATTTCCCTTTTTCATGAAATATAAATGTATGTGTAAGCGTCTTGTATCAATTAAAAATCAAATTCACTCCTCCAAAAAATCGAAACACCATGAGGCTAGAATTTGATTGGAATGAAACTTAGCATGTGTGATGTACTTGAAGATAATTAAATTATACAAATATCAGGTTTAGAGGATATAGTTGTACATTTAATTGCATCAGAAACATCATAAATTAGTAAGTTGTAAAGCCTTTCTCTTGTTGTTTTGCCATTTATATCTCGTATCCGAGCAGGTATTTACGAGCACAAAAACGGCCTGCCACACTCGGCTTACCTTTCCCAGGAGTTCCTTCGTGGTGTTGGCCCGCTAGATCCACAGGTCTATCTCCCATTGAGCATGTCTGGAATATTCTAGGTCGTCACACACCCCAGGAGTTCAATGGATTCGGAGCAACGGCTGCAGAATTCTTGGAGGAGTTTTCCACGATATAGAGAATATGACGTCCATTTAAATCAATACTACCCTGTATATTCGACAAAGAGAAGCTGTACAACATAGGGTAAATGACCAGCAATGGGCAGATCTATTTGTTTTTCAATTTGAGTATAAATGTGGCTGTTTCAATTCATGGAAAAAATAATAATTTTTATTGGATTAGAACTAATACATTACACTTTATTTAACAGTGTAAATTTCATTAATTTCTCATATTTTATAATTTTAAAAATAAATTTAAATATAGCTGCTTTACCAGTCCTACAAGTTTAGTTGTGGTCATACTAAAAAATTAGTAATGGTAAGCCTAAGATAATCTTGCAATTTTCATAAATACAACGAAGTATTCAATAATATTAATCTTTATTGTTGCTTTCTACACAGTCCTCAGTTTATTATTGTTAAATATAATCAATCAACACTGTCGTTACAAAAAATAGCTTCATTTTATCATCATCATATGTTTCAACAAATTGAAAACATGAGGGATAAACAAGTATATCCCTTTCATCATCACTGTCTAGTAAATTCTCTTTGAATTCTTTAGGTAGACATCTATGTTTATAAATTTCGTCGCATAAGATGCCATTAAAACACCTCGATTTTACATTATATGCACACTTGTAGCACAGCCCAAGTGACTCCTTCAGCATTTTGTAAACAGTTTTCTTTCCTAAAAGAGTGAGACAAAAATTAATTCATTTTTACATTAACATTACCAATTTATTTACCCACATTAATCTATAACTTACCTTTCCTGGAAGTTTCCTTTTCACCTGTTCCTGCCTTCCTCTTTCTTTTTTAATTTTCTTTCCTCTTTTAATTTTATTTCTTCCTGTTTTTTTGTTTTCTTAGGCTAAATGAAGATGTTTCCGCTGTCGAGAAGGTGATAAATGAGTACATGGGTACATTCCGCTTTTAAGGATCATGCCAATGCAGAATTTTTGCAAGAGAGCACAATTTTATAATTAAAAAAAACCTAGAAATCACCTAAAATTTAATAATGGTCGCATGTGTCCATTATAAAAATATTTATTTTTCATTTATTTGTAATGGGCACTGTGACTTGAAATAAATAAAAAATATTCTATCTGATGAAAAAATGGGCCTGTATCATAGAAAAAAGGGTTACGAATTACTACATATCAATAAATCTGAGTACTGATGCAAAGAAGCGATGTCAGTTCATTAAGATAGAAGCACTTCAAAAATTCATATACAAAGAACATAACTTATATTTGAGACACGTGCACAATGAAATCATAAATCACACAGGAAACAAAAAACTATGTTTGGCGAAAGTAGAGATTTGGGTGTTCCTAGAAGGATATTGAACGAATCAATTCTTAGTAGTCACTAATTAGGTTCCTAGAATGTTTTTTAAGATATTTTTTGTCAATTCAATGTAAACCTGACCATTACTGGTTGGCTGACCATTACTAGCAGTTTACCTTAATAATTTATTACCTTTTCCTAATGCAATTCTACTGTTTTAATCCTTCGGATTCGATATTGTGATTATTTCCTCATCTCTTATCATACCGTTTTATTTTGATCGAATACGATTTGTAGTGTTCCGATTCTTTTGCGCAGAGTGTGTACCAATGAAGCGCTATTTCAATGTTTGCTCCTTCGTCATCTGACCGGGATTCAAAATTATGTGATGTTCTTCTGATCTTTCCTTTCACGTTTAATCCTAAACAGTAGCCAATGGCATAATGTGTTGCTCCACTGCGACGGTAGTTAAAATACTTACCTACCTCCAGTGTTTGCTCTAATTAAACTATTATTTTTGGTTAAACGAATGTTTGATGTGTTTGTATTCTCGTGCTCTACTTTTGTACTTTTGCATTTTTAAGAACATTCTGGTAATTGAAATTGATAAAATGAGCCAAAATGCTTACCATTTTTTTGTAGCTAGGTTTTAAAGCTACTAAAGTAACATGGGAAAAGGTTGCTTGTGGAAAACTACCGTTACCGAATAGCTGCAAATAATGTTTTAATGTAAATATTATTGTTCTTAAAACATTATGACGTCTCCTCGCCATAAAAATCCCATTAAATAATAAACTTCATTTGCTTTAAAAAATCAAATAAGTTATTATTTTTCCATAAAACACATTAGTTTGATACTAATTTTTGCTTGTTAAAGAAGGTGCGTTTTCAGAATTGAGGAGAATTTTTTCCTTAATATTAGGTACGAAACAATAGGATCGTACAAGTTTAAATTCTTTACTTGTATGATCCCTTGGTAATTATTCGTTTGTTTAATAGTATAACTTGAGACATTTAATACTCCATATAATAAAATTCTTCCAACAAGAACAGTAGATCTGTAAGCATAATGTCTGTCAGATGTTATTGAATGCTGGAACATTAAACAACCCTTACTCCTACCACCCACCTTCAAAGAACATAAAGCATGAATACCATTGCAAATCTCTATGCGAACAAGCATTGCTACAAACTCAATTATTGAAACAGGATCAATATTTACTCCAGGCAGAATAGATAATTTAGTAAACATTTGTATCTCTGAGACGGAATCCGAAACTATTCGACAGAATCTTGCAAATTACATCGACTAATATCTATGCAAACGTTAGATATCTAAATAACTTATACGTTTTGTATGGGATTTCTTGTATACTTAATTCTGAATTTCTCAAACTCTTCCATCCGATTGTTTTTTTACCTTTTTTACCTTATTTTCTTTCAGATTATTTTTTTTTTTTTGAAATGTCATCAAATTTATATACGTTTGCATGCATCTTTTAGAAAACAAGATGTTTAAAATATTTACAAATATTTCAACTAAAAATGCTTCATTACTTAACGGCTTATTGGATTTAAAGCATGTTTGACTGGCTGTTTTGGTTTCGTGAAAAATAAAGCCCAGGAAAAACCATACATTTTTGTTCGTGGTGTATCTTGGTTGCAAATCTATTTAGCTTATAGAAAGATTTTACTCAGCTGAAAACTACTTGAACCTAAATTTTTAAAAAAAGATTAAATATGTACAATTAGAATGACTGACTTACCTCAAATAAAATACATACATTGAAACTAGTACAACAATCTAATACTTGATAGGTTTCCTACGGAAGCGTAGGACAGCAGAATACGACGAGACATGATATCCACGATCATGCGGGAGTAATTTGTAGATGTTGAACACTATACTTCCGGC
This sequence comes from Metellina segmentata, assembly GCA_947359465.1. Classification (NCBI taxonomy): domain Eukaryota; kingdom Metazoa; phylum Arthropoda; class Arachnida; order Araneae; family Tetragnathidae; genus Metellina; species Metellina segmentata. The sequence continues at coordinate 37,194,728 of OX375878.1, read as the reverse complement.
AGAGTGTTTCACGGTTATGTTTCATTCGATCTTACCATCGCGATGGTCAATAATTAAACCGCTAGAATTTAAAATCGCTTTTATTATGATAAATTACATACAGGGTTTGGCGGTAACGCGTACTTGTAATAATTACTTTTTACAGTAAACTTATAGGTAATTCGTTACATTTGAAAATCAGTAATTTTATAGGTAATTCATTACATAATTTTCGATAAAGCAATTTTAGTTACAGTAACGTGTTACAAAACTCAAAGGACTCCTTAAAGGATTGTGAACATCTTAATATTTCTTTAACACAAGGTGTTAAAAATAGATTTGAACATTTTTTTACTGATAACAACGTAGTAACTGCAATGTTCTTCACCCAAAGTTTAAACTCGGTACTTGGCTTGTTCCTGTCATAACTAATTCTGATTCGTATAGTGTCAACGCATTTCTTCAAAGAGAAAATATAAAACGAATCGTAGAAGTATTGTGCTCACAAAAATGAAGCCTTTCCTACTGATTGTACTGATGATGACCACATTCATCTAGCAGTGACGATGAATTTTTTGAGACAGTGATAACTAGACATCCTTCTGCCGATTTGGAGTTATCCACTTATTTAAAAACAAAGATTGTAGTTCGTCTGAATTCTGTTCTCTACCTTCAGTAAAACGCATGTTTGTAAAATACAATACTCCCTTGCTATCCAGTGTGGCTGTTGAAAGATTGTTTAGTTCTGGCAGTTTGGGTCTCCGACCCAATCGCAGCTGCTTAAGTGACAAAAATTTAGAGATGCAGCTTTTGCTGTATCACAGTAAATAGATTTTCTTATAACGATGTAATAAAGTTGATAAATAATCTTTCGTTTATTGATTCCTACAATTTTTAAAAACATTTGTAAATATGGAATTTTGTCGAAAAAAGTAATCTTAAAAGTAATTGTAATTGTAATACTATTGAAATGTAGTAATTTTACAGGTAATTTGTTATTTTTTACGAAAAGTAATTGTAACAAGTTACATTTAAACAAGTAACGGCCCAACCCTGCTTATATACACAGGAAAGATCTCTAGATGCTTCCACAGATGTCTATTACTTTAAAATACTCTGGCAGATGCAACCAATGACGTGCATAGGTGGCGTTGTAATGTATTTTACATAGTCTCGTTGTGCCATTTTTTTTGTCACTTCGGTGTATCATTCTCTCATACATGAAAAAGATATCTTTATGTCTAATGCATGAAATAAATAAAATAAAATGTTTTAATGGTGTTCAGATCACATATCACACACATATCTTTCTTTCTCTCTCTCTCTATCTATCTATCTATCTATCTATATCTCTCTCTATCTATCTATCTATCTATCTCTCTCTATCTCTCATCTCTCTCTCTAAATCTTTTTTTTACAATATCCACTCTTTATAAAAAATTATTTTTAATTCAGGTCTTGCCAGGTGAAAAAATCTGGATACGCTTTGATCATTAACTAGGGTATCTGCACAGCAAGAATATGAAAGTTTCACTAAAAATACTGCATAGGCTATTAGCTTCTGAGTCACTTTATAAAATGTGGAATTGAAAATCCGATATGTGAACCTGTTCACCCATGAATTATATTTTACAATTTTTCTGGAATTTACAAAACCACATTCAAGATTTATAGTTTTATAACATGCGTGAAACACAATGCAATAAATTGCATGATTTGTCAGCAAAAATTGTTAGTAAACTTTTGATTGTATTGAAAATTATTAATTTGGAAATACTGTGGCAAATTGTGAGCAGAATTTATGTTACCGAAGAGTGTGTGCATAATAAATAATGAACGAATAAATTGTTTTAACTAAACCATTGCTTGGTTAAAGATTAATTTGAAATTGATTTCTTATCAATGCACTCAAGAGTCAATTTCAATTAATCTGATATGAGTGAACCAAATACCTTTCACAATTTGATGCATGTTAATATTGAGTCACCTCAAATAAAATACATTTTAAACTGAGACATTATTCAGTCAAACTATTCACTACTTAATTACTCAGATTATCCTCATTTACTCTATCGTTCAAAAATGCCAAAATATTAGCATCCAAAAAGTCATTAACTTATCGAAATAATTTGCTTCCGAAACTGCACCTTTTGTTTTCAATAAAGTAGATTAATCATCCTCCAAGATATTCACACACGAGAGAAGAACTTGTTAGAATAATGACTTGCAATGTATTTGTGCACCATTCCGTTTAATTTGAAATTGGAAACAGAATGCATGTAGGAATTTTATGTCACGGTTATCGATAAAAATGTCTGTGTATTTAGAATAAACTTAGGTCGAGTTGGATAATTCGTGAGTTATCTCGTTCCCCAATTTGAAAGGTACATTATACATAAGGATTTAAGCTAGCTTCTATCGACTATATTTTCGATGCTTTGGAAGTTATTTTAATCACTAACTTAACAATAAAATCAGTTTTGTCGAACTATTTTAATTCTCAGTTAGTAGGCTTCGTTAAAGAGCATGTGATCCTATTAAAAATAATAATTTTTTTAATGTAAAAGAATTGCTCACTTCAAGTATTATTGTATATTATATAGTTATATTTGAGTGTTTAAGTCATGCTGCAAAATAATAACGTGCTCTCTAATACAGTCACGGGGAAAAACACTTTTATTTTGCTATTATTATCAATATTATTAAATCTTTTCCTACTAGAGCAAATTCAAAGATATCAATCAATAGGGAATAACATCCTCTACAAATTCAAATCCAAAACAATTGCATAAGAGAGACGTCTTCATTTCAAATTTTCAACAAATAATGAAATTTCTAATGTAACTATCATGTTTTGATGCCATAAACAGATTCTGCTTTGTAAATTTAGTCTAAACATGAAATTTCATGACTTTACTATAGTTATATCTGGAGACATTCGTTACTAAATTTGGTGTCAATTTCAAAGATCACCTCCGCATAGAGAGTTACTATTCGCAAATCGAGTTTAACTGTAGTTATCGCTACCCGAATTTCAAATTTGAACATTGTCTCAAACATATTTTTTATACATCCGATAATTATTATATTTATTATGTACTAGCCACTGCGCGGCCAGCACGGAGTTGACCAACAGTTCTTTTCGTAGGGTCAGGTGGGGTCAATGCTCGCTAACGCTCACCAACCCTGGTTGGATTGCTAGGCATTCCCACTTGGTTTGCTTCGCTAACCAACATCACAGGCAACACCGCGATGGCCTCGAAATGGATTGTAATATAAATAAATGCCAAGATATTTTTTGAAAAATATTTTAGATTAAAATTTAAAAATCAGGCTGGACGCATTAAATTTGCAAAAAATTATGACCACTTGCATGTCGCCTCAACCTTTTCAGCGCAGTCGTTTTAATATACAATTTACCGCAGATATCAAATCCGTTGATTTGACAGCGTTTATTTTTAGTAAAATCAATGTTCTCAACAAACTTTTAACAAATATAATAAGTTGTATAAATATAGATTCTCGTATAAATATAACTCGAAAAGTAAGTAACCATTAACCTTCTGTCTCTAAAAGGAAGATTAACATTTCAAGCGTACTTGTTGGAATTTTTCAAACATTAATATTCTTTCAATATCGACAAAGTTCCATTTGAAATTCGATATATTTTTCTTGATGAACAGTTTCAAACCAAATCCTTTGTGTGATTGTGTTTGTACGTGATGAATGGGACTTACGATTTCTTAAAGAAAATGGTATTTACAATCACGGATATCAGAACGAAATAAAACTTAAATAAAGTCAGCGGAAAAAACAAAGTTGTTCTAAAGATTAAAATTCATGGTTGCCTTCTATCCCCTATCTCTTACAGCTGCCACAACGCTATTAAATAATTAAATATAGAACAAAATTTAAAAATGAAAAATTAAATTCAGACGATAAAAAAACAGAAATTAATAAGTTGCCTTTAGTCTTAACAAATTTTTGTTTCGTTGAAGACGCGTTACACTTTAAGTACGCATTTTTCAATTCAGAGAAAGAGTTTTGAATTCAAATCACGTACACGAAGTAAAATGACGGTGTTGATTGACCATTGAGTGCAGCTTTCAATAAACCCAAGAGATTTTATTTTAAACATGGGAAAAAAGAAAGTTATAATGTGTTTAATCTTTCTGTAAAGAAAACCCCTACCTGTCTTGGTATAATAGTAGCTGTTCCAAGGGTATAACAGTTTTGACAGTTCGTAAGTCCAAGCAAAACATATTTCTAAGCTCGAGATGGAAGTACACTGCGTGTCTTCTTCGAAAGCAATCCCCGTTTAGAGAAGTGCATTATTTTCTCTTTAATCCCAACAGTCGAAGAAGATGTAAATGATATGATGGGAGAATTTGTTTTTTAGTTATTACCACTGCTTTTAGATTGAAAACTTTCTGAAGCAAGAGCTCGAATATTTATTTTTTAAATGATAATATAATCAGCTCTTTAAAATGATATTATCAGCTACGGGTCATCCGTATCCAATGTATTCTATCTTACGTAATAGTCTTACTTTCCTTAATATTTTATTAAGATCCTTTATATATTTTTCTTTTTCGACATAAATAACCATAATGTTTCCTCTAATGCATTTGATTTAAATCGTACTGTTCTATACAACTTAGACATGCTCATGGAATGTAGCGATTATATCAATATTCACTATTTACATGTTAGGTACATTTTAAGTAACTTATACTAACTATTACAAGTCACGTAACATTCGTGTGATATTAGAAAATACTTTTGCCTTCACTTAACGCTAACTAAAACAAATAATAGTAACACATTTGCCTTTTTATGCGTCGTTAAAACATTATTAATACATAGAAATTATTTTAATCTAGTTGTTAAAAGTCTTAGAGTGCTGTGTACTTCATTGCATAGACAATTAATTGTGAGGGTTGGTGCACAGTGTCGTCAACCATGTTTTACAAATCTTGATGGAACTGTTTAAAGCAAATAAATATGTTACATTTTAAATTAAACTACTTGCGAGCTGCCTCTAAGACAGGCCTCGAAATAGATTTTTTAATACAGGTGCACCTTGTGCACCTAAGTTTTTAAATTAGGTGCACTGCGTGCACCTAGTGGGAAAAAATTAGGTGCACAATTATATTTTCATGTACACAGTGCACCTGTGCACCCGGGTATTTCGAGCCCTGCTCTAAGATAATAGTATTTAATTAAATTTCATTATGACAAACTTAATTCTGAAAATTAACTCAATTTTGCATTAAAAAAAGTATATACATTTTTCGAGGCAATAGAGTTTTTATTTTAAAGGTTAGATTTAGCTAACGATCTACTGCGATGGGTAGAATATTTTCTAAAAATATTTGGCATAGAGTTTACAGTTAATATACAAAATTATTAGCTTATTTCTAATGTTTTCTATGTTCTCCAACAACAAATGCCCTCAATTTTCCCGTGTCAGCGATTGAGTTTAAATTTACTCGAGCTTTCTGTGTTATTGAGTTTAAAATTTGTTACGAGATAGAGAGAGAGAGAGATATTCACTCATCTTTAATGCTTGCACCTCATGAAATATTATTTTGAAGATTAAACAAATTTTTAACTCTCTCGATGTTACAATGATATTATTTCGGGGAAAATATATTCGAGGTATTCCAGGAAATATGTCTTGTAAATGTATCAATATTCGTAGATTCACAGCTTGAATAGATAATTCAGAATGACAAATTTATAACTTACACTATAACTTTGTTTTTCCGAAGTAATGTGGACCGAAGTAATGTGTGTATATATATATATATATACATATATAAAGTTACCGCCGCCGACGCCGACGCAGGATTGAAAAATGTGTTATTAAGCTCGATTCTTAGACGGTTTCCCGAGAAAGTACTCATCGGAAAAAAAATGAAATTAACATGTTTTGTTCTTCATCGTATTCCCTGGATAATTATTAAGATTTTTTTCCGATGCGGCTATTAGTTTAGGTTTTATTAAGTGTTAAAGTTGAAGAAGTGAAATTTCTTCCGCGAGTGAGCAAAACACATTCAAATTTTCAGTCTTTAGTCGTGAGTTTTTTTTTAAGAGTACCTCTCAACGTAAATTTTTGCAGCTCGTCGAGTTTTTTTTTTAATTTCAATTTGGTTCTTGATAATATTTTTTTGAAATTCGGGAAAAATCGGGACATTTTTGTTACCTTTTTTTTAAACTGCCGTATCTATATCTTATTACTATTAGTTTTTAATTTTTAAAATATCGCAGTATACCTCAGAATGCACTCTTTCTTACGGTACTATTTTTTTTTAAATCGGTTAATAATTAAATTGGATGCGATCAAAAGTTGGTGAAACAAAATTCGGAATCTTTATATATTTTCGCTACTTTTTGTCACAATAGTTATATCTACAGAAAAAACCATTATTTTTTAAATTTGGTTGTCGAGCGTAAGCGAGCAGGGGGCGGAGCCCCCTTGTGTGTGTGTGTGTGTGTTAGTGTTATAAATATAAATAAAGCCTGCAATATAAATAACAACCTTTTTTACTAAACGAATTTAAGGTAGGAAAACAGATATTCAAAACTCGAGTTTCAAAGTTACATTCCTAGTGAAACCGACTGTTTGAAACTATGAAAATTTAATTAAATATTTTTCAAAGGCAAAATCAATTCCTTTAATACCCTCTCTTGCAAATAAGCCTTTTTAACTTTAGAATTTCAGTTAGATATTTTTACAAGAAAGCAAATTGCTTTGTCTACGCAAAAAGAAAATCCTTGGAGGGCATATTTTATCTAAGCAGATTTTCTTATATTTTCTTCATAAAATTTAATAGCTTAATCCAAGTCTTTTTGTTTGAAGTATGTGTTTTAAACTACAAATAGGCACCTGATTTTGCTTATTTATCAAGTTTTGTGTATTGTGAAAATGGGTTTTAATTACGTGAATGAAAAAAGCACTGTTAAAGTAATATATTTTCTGAATTATAAATTATTTTTAAATTGTAAATTGAAAATCTAAATAGAACTTATACATCTACATGATTTTTTAAATTCTTTCCTCTGTATTGTTTATGGTGGATTATATATAGATTGGTACTGTTACATTCCTGGAAGAATTCAAGTATTACTTGCTACATTCTTTGGTACGAACGTAAATTTTATCCAGTGTTACTTATATTTTATTTAATAAATTTATTACCTTGTGTGTGTTCATCCACTCTAGTCTTGACAAGAAAGTGTTTCACCTTGAAAATAAACTTAGTTCTCTTTTCAGTCGGCGTAAAGTCCTTCCATCCTTAATTAAGCAGTACATGATTTACGCTTATTAGTTTAACGAGTTCTTTTATAATTTTCTAACGGATAATGAAAGTGTTTTAGCTTTCATATGTTCGAATTTTGAATAATGTCGATTCACTAGACATATTATGGGAGTAAATATTTTCTTATTTTGTATACAAATATAGTACCCCAACCATCGATTCTCTTTAAGGAGATTTCTCTCAATATTTATCTCCATAAATATTGGAAGTGCTTATTCAGAAAAAAAAAGTGCTTATTTTAGAAAAAGATAGTTTTTATTTTACATTTGCGTGTTGTTTTCAATTATATTATAATCTTTGATTTTATTTGATTTCCAAGAGATGAAATTATAATAAAAACATAACTTTTAGAATTGAATAAATTCTAAAAGTAATCCATACTAAACATTTTATGAATTGCCGAGAACTATAAAACAATTAATTTGACTAAATTCTTCCTCTGAATTTAATACAAAGCTCTACAAAACTGAAATATAACAACCCACCAAAGTATAAATGTCGAATTAAACATAGAGCAATTTGGCTTAAAAATTAAAGTTGAAGTACAAGTGACCCTCTTACAACACGTTACTCTTATAACACGGATTCCCTACTACACGGTACTAAAATTGCGACGACCCTCGTATAACACGATAATAGTTTCTGTATAACACGGTTTAATTTTTATCTATTGTTTGTCAAATGGACGGTTAAATAGAGACCCGTTAGAATTTTTTAACCTGTCTGTCCTGTCTGTCCAGTCTGTCTGTCCAGTCTGTCTGTTTGCTCACTTTATGGTCGATCTGTTTGCTCACTGTCTGGTCTATCTGTTCAGTCTGTCTGGTCTGGTCTGTCTGTCTGTCCGGTCTGTCTTGTTCTATCCGTTCTGTTTTGTCTGTCTTGTCTGTTCTGTCTGTCTTGTCTGTTTTGTCTGTCTTGTCTTGTCTATCTAGTCTATTGGTATATCTGGTCTGTCTGTATGTCTGGTCTGTCTGTCTGTATTGTGTGTGCCCTATACACGTCCACACGGTTTAATACATAGTTAAAATGTTTTTAAAACTGATATGAATTTACTTATATTATTTAAAGATCCCTTATGTAACTTTATTTAAAATACAAACAAATGTGTTTACTTTTTCTATGTTTTTAGTACTCCGTATTTACACAGTTTTAGTTTCCTTATTAAACGGAACCCAATATCAACTTTTATATAATTCCTAAGTTTCGCTTAACACGGTTTCTATACAACACGAACTATCCTATAGCATGGTTTCCATATAACACGGTACCAAATATACGAAATTGTATGACCCCTATGTTTCGTATAGCACGGTTTCCTTATAACACGGTACCATTTGACCGAGTTATAAGAAGGTCACCTGTATATATATTCAATCAAAAATATTAAAGCTTGGTAAATTGCCAAAAATATGAAACAATTAACTTTAAATAAGTTCCTTCCTACTCACTCAAAACTATGAAAGACTGAAAATACACTGACGTCGATAAATTAAGAATCCGTTGTAATATGCAACTTTTTGAACACGGAAGTAATTTTCCGTGTTGAAAAAACAATAACAATAGCAACAGATGTAAGGAATAGAAACGAGCGATTAATTGACCATAATTAACATATTTTGGACCCACATGACAGCACAAGATTGCAAAATTGTGATAAAAGCCGAAGCGGGTGTCTGGTGACTAAATGATTTAATGATTCTGTCATAAGTTAAACTGTCTACGTTAATTGTTTTGATGAGTGGCACAATAACACTAAGAACACATCTCGATGACTTAACCCGAGGAAGACTTTTAGAGAAATTAGAAGAAGAACGTTTAACGTGAAACGCAAATCAATGAGTTCGGAGTGGGACAAAACGTATTTACAAGGGTGTGAAAATAATTTTTCGAAATAGAAACTGTTGCCAGACGATGCAACAGAGGTCAACCACCCAAAACAAACCCAGCTGAAGATCGTTGCATGGTTGTAACGATGCAAAGATTCCACCGCATAACTGCTTGAAAAGTTAGCAAGAGAACTTCAGGCAAGCACGGGGACCATAATAGCTAGACCTTGTCCAGGCGATTATGTCCTTTTAGATTGTATGCCCCAAAAGAACAGTACACTGAGTTTCGGTGACTACATCACCCAAAGCCCATAGGTTTCTATGCTATCATGGACAAGCATACTGGGCTGATAAACTATGGCCCAATGTACTTTTCACGGACAAAAATAGATTTTGTCTGTCGTCCTTTTCGGGGTGACACTACATCTACCATCCATACAACCCCGAACTGCCTTTTTTTCCACCGACGTCCTGAAAGTAGATAATTATAGAGGTGGAGTGATAATCTAAGGCGGTATCATTATGAATACAGTGGATTCCCGCTCATGTTGGCATTGCTGAAAACGAGTTGGCTGATGCCCGGCAAAAGAAGCAAGAATTTTAAACACCAACAAGGTTACTCATGTCACTCTCAGCGATATCAATTCAGTGGCTAGGGCAAAACTCAACGATAGGAAAATCGAAATCAAACACCAAATCCCCGAAATCAGTACCAGTAAAACTCTCGCCAGCACACTAACAAGACACCGGACGGGACACTTTAGGGGGATGAATATTAATAAATACCGGAGAAGGACTTACTGCCTCTGCAAAAACTGCCCAGACATAGAACTAACCCCCAAACATCTTTTCACCTATCCCGCTATTTTGGCGCAATCGCAGCAAATAGGTGACAATCCGCGGGAGGAATTATATGAAGAAAATTGCCTTCAAATCGCAGATGGTGTATATGGGACCTTTGGTCCTATTTAAATTTATTTTCTATCCATGACACGACACCAACCAACAAACCATCATTATGAATGGACGTACCGAGCTTTACCTGTTGGAATCGGAACCACGAATACTTAGTGTTATAGTTAGACGTTATTTTTCCTCGCAATTTTTGTGGTTGGAAATTCCTTCACCTTTCTGAATGATAACGCCCATTGTCATCTTTCGGTCTGTGTTGATAACCTGCTGAACCCAAAAGGAATGGAACAAATAATAGAGTAGTCTGCCTACTCCCCTGACCTCAATCCCTTAAAATATATAATTGGGTGCTCCTGGGAGGAGCATGGCAGAACAAAATTCCCCAACGTGTTCCAAACAAAAGCCTGTTTATTGTTCTTAAACAGGTATGGCAAAACCTACCTCGAGATTTACTGGACAATCTTGTGAAGAGCATGCACAATTGATGCTATTCGCGCATTACAGTGAGGTGTGGAATTCAAAAAGTTATGGACATTTTGATTCTGCTTCTCAAAAGACCAAAAATGGTATTATTCAAGTAAGTTTGTTCCTTTATACGTGTATATCTCTGTGAAGTCTTCGCAACGGTAGCTCGGTTGGAAGAGTAAAGAATCGCAATCGGTGGGTTGCGAGTTCGAATCCAACCATGCACATAGTGTAGAAAGGGAGATGGTGCACGTTAAATCTGTCATGGCCGCAAATGTCTTCTGTTGGCGTGGTGTGGAAGTTTGAGAGTGGGGTGTCAACTCAGTTGACTTCGTTATCTGATCATGGTTTAAAGTTACATTGTGTTATTCTTTGATCTTGGGAATTGATCCAGGACCGTCACCAATAGCCCGTTGTTGCTCTAGTGCGACGTTTGTTAATTACCATTACCTCCGTGAAGTCTGCCAGTACTTATTATATTTATCATCATCCTCCTTTCATTTTTGTTTTTCTCTGAAAATGTAACTAACCCTTAATTTATGGACGCCAGAGAAAAACAATTCACGAAATTAGAGTGTAGAATTGTATATAGACTGATTTGGCTAAAATATTGAAATAAAAGTGTAAGTACAATTTTTGGAAAATTCAATATAATTTAACCGTTAGGGTCACTAAGTATCTTCGTATTGTACTTGGAAACTTAAAAGGTTTATAGTCATAAAGTTAATGATTGATACTTTTATTTATAAAACATTACTTTATTTTGAGAACTATATATTAAAGCATTGTAAAATTAAGTCTAATAAAAAAATTTTATTGTTGACTTAGAAACGCTAAGTCAAAATTTTCAGATATGAATGTTTTAGTTTTTCTATACCAGAATTTTAGACTAGAGTGAAATTCACTAAGTCTTTTCTTACACAAATGTTAGATTTTTTTAGAAGCACTTAAAAAATTCATTTAGGAAACACATTTATTAATGAATAAATATATTATTTATTCTAATTTAAGTAATAAGTTATTTTCGCAATACATGATCATAATATAAGCACTCTTCTCTGAATAATTAATAAATTGAGTTAATACCATGTAACAAATAATTGTTAAAATTATATAAAATTTTCGTTGCTTGAAAATAAGAAATTTTCTACTTTCATTTTATATGTTTTTCGACTCAATGTGTTTCATTAATAAGACGAAGATATATTGATAAAAACAAACAAAAGTAATAAAATTAGTTGGTAGAGAAAGTTCATAAATATTATATGATTTAGAGAAGGAAGAAAGTGAAATAATAGTAATCATCTCAAAACTCGTTCATTCAGACAATTGATTCCACAGTATTTCAGATACATACGGTTCATACATAATATTAACGACCTTTAATATTCCAACCCAACTAGAATAGACAACTCGAAATTGATTCGATAAACATTATGCAGTAAAATACGGACGTGTTTCGTGAATAAATGAAGGTGAATTGGTAAAAGGAAATTTCCATGATTAAACTCGAATGATGTTTTCCGGTCTTATTTGACTATAACATGTTCTTTTTGGAACCAACACATCTAAAAGCGATCAAAGAGTAAAAGAAAACAGTTTTTGTACGATAATAGTTCGTTTTGATGATAACATGGTAGTTAGTCTTTAATTCTTACCAGGCATTTTTATATAGCAGTGAGTTTTAACAAAAATAACTCAGTTATTCTAAATACAAAACGGAGAAAATTAAAAGTTCATTCTAATTACTTTTCTATTTATTCTAATTTTTACAATAATATATTCTTCTCGTATTAGCTCAAGCTGTCTTAGAAATTCAGATGATCAAATTGAATTTAAGCGTCAAGATGATTTCATTTATTTAATTAGTCAAAACAAACCTAACCTTTTGTATATATTTGAATGATATTAACAATGCTTGCATTTTCTGTTTGTTTTCTTTTACACATTTCACTGTGTGTTCTTGTATTATTAAATTTGTTTTTGATAGTTTTAAGTAATATGACGCATTTTCTTTTAAATTCAGTTTTTTACTTCGGTCATCTTGAGACTCAAAATTTCAATAAATAGTACACTAGTAATTGTAATCTATTTTTAGCATCAAAATAACAGTTTTATCTTAACATTTCAAAGTATTTCAATAATTCGCTCTACAATATAAAACCTTATTTGATCATGTGCGCATTTACCATATATCATTTCTATCAAACTATTGATAGATACTAGTTGTAACTCTTATTTTCACCTTTTCTTTTACACAGTATAAGATTTAAAGAAATGTAAATCAGACATTATTTTAAAGTCAGGGAAATTGTATTTTTCGGTGCAATGATTCATGTGCATTCTATTATAAGATTTTTTTTTCCCCCAAAGGGTTATAAAAATAAGATATAAAGCTAAAATATTTTCTTTTGACTATGAAGTAGAACAATAACCAATAACCAGTAAATCATTTTTCTCAAAGTCAAACCTAAAGTTTAAAAAATAACCCTGACATCATGGGGTTTTCAACACTCATTTTGTTTTGTTTTGAAATATATTTTTATTTTCACAACTATATTAATTGTTTCTAATTTTTTAAATTTAGATAATTTTTTTAAGAATATTTACTTATTCTACACACACGCAAAAGATTGAAATTTATTTATGAACATAATAACTTGTGTTCAAAATATATTTATAACGTTCTAAGTGTCTTGTTACTCTTTTCAACAGTCACAGTTAACAACATCTTCTTTATCTTATGTATCAGAGTATCTCAATTTTAGATAAGAAAACTGCCTTAATTTACTGTGGTATAGAGCTGTGCATATGCATTATGTTTGATGATTTTTTCGCTACGTTTATTATTAAAATTTACACACCTATATGAGTTACATTTGTTAAATGAACTATCATATAGGGGCAGTTAATCAAAAAATTAAGAATGGAGTGTTTTTACATTGAATGATTTCGACCTATTTCAAATTTTCTATCCTTTCTGGATCCTTCTTATGCAAAATCCGTCTCTAGTGCGTTTGTTATCTATATGTCCATCTATCTGTCTGTCTATCCATCTGTCTGAGTGGACCGTGCTTCGTCCAAATAGATTAATATATTTTTATAAAACTTTGCATGCTGTGAGTACTTATATTTATTTAGTGACTGAACCCAGTCGGTATATCCGTCTTCCCAATCTATGTTCGATTTTGTGTCTGTATGTTTTTGCAAGTATCATTTTAATTTGATTGATATGTCCAAGAAGCTAATAATTTTTATTTAAATAATAATATGCTTTTGAATGATAGTTGTGTTTGTATCTTGATCTTCATCTTATTTTTCATAGGTGAGAATATTTTTCAAGTGTAAAAATTAATTACAATAATTTACAAAAAATAATATGTATAACTGGGCTGAGAAAACAAGCTGTCCCAGGCTCAAATTTAGAACATTTAAAGATGTTTGTAATGAACTAAATGTTGGAGTTATAATAATAAATAATATTATAATATGTAATGAAATACCTAATTAATAAATTTACTGACAAAACACATTTAAAAATAATTTTTTTTTAGAGATATAGATTTTTATGTTTGTGTCCCAAATTTTATTCAGCCCTATTAGGCAACTGTACTGAACTTGCTGAAGAGTTGTGTGTTCACTTCCTGTCACTCATATTGCATTGGATATTCAAGAAAAAGGTAAGTTGGATTTTCTGTCTATGATTACTTAAATGTAATTAGTAAATGTCCACTCTGTTACATCATTTTTTAATCCAATAACTACTTGTTAATGAAATAAATCACGAAGAGTATATTACTGACAGCTGTTAAATACTCTTTAGTTTTTTGACTGTGCATGAAATTTTAAGCTACAATTCTACTTTTAGAGTTAAATGTCCGCACTGTTACATTGTACACTCTGTTACATATACAGTGTAACAGAGTGTACCAGTATTGCAATAGAGTGTAACATAGATTTTACATTTTTTTTTGGGGGGGATGACCCATATAATCATTGAATGATAATTTGGGGGAAATCTTTTTATTTTAAATGACATAAAGGCATTTATATGTATGCTCTGAGCTATTCTATACATTCTGGGCAACTGGTCATACTCTATAGACTTTTCCATTTGTATAATTGTGCATCTAACTATTGTGTACCTTTATTAGAGTGTGATAGTTGTTACATACGATGTGTGTGTGTGTGTGAATAGGAATCACTATTTATTAACGAAAGTGGAAGTTAGTTAACCAATTCAATCCGTGTAACGACGGATAATTCTGCTAGTGTCTATATAAAGGTATAGAAAATGGGACAGTTAATATTTAATACAAATGTATAAACGTGGAACTATCTAGTTACTTTTAATAAATGGAAGAGAATGTTATTACTGAACTAGCAAAATACCCGACCTTACTCGGTTTGAATTGGTTTACTCTAGATTGAAGAGATAATCAAAATATATAATGACTTAAGTTTTTTGTAGAATAAAAATTTATTTTAACACCTTTCGCCATCTTTATATTTTCTACAACTTACTTTGGACACAAATCCTACACATGCATATCCATTCATGTAATACATTTCACATACATCGCACAATTGCTGTATGACAAAGCTACAAAATGACGAAAAGTGATATTAAGGTTACTACTATAAAAGACGATTTATAGGAAGATTTGGAATTCCCTTTCTTAAGTTCTTTTCATGTTCAACTCAATTAATTAAAATTACGATTTACGGGGTGTGCTCTCGCACTCATAGTCAACAAAACAATATTTTTTTACTTGTGGCACTCTTGCCTCCGGTATGCGACATTGTGAAATTTTGCAATTTTCTCCCGTCATTATGACAACGAATTTTTTAATGTTTGAAAAGTTCTAGTTCGGGATTTTTAAACATTATTATTCTTTCAATAACGCCAATTATTCTTTCAATAACGGCATTATTCTTTCAATAACGGCATTATTCTTTCAATAACGGCATTATTGTTTAAATAACGGTATTATTCTTTAAATAACGGCATTATTCTTTAAATAACGGCATTATTCTTTAAATAACGGCATTATTCTTTCAATAATGGCATAACTACACTTAAAAATTACTGAAAATTTATACTAACTTACCCAACATTTTTAAGTCTAATACTTTGTGGTGCTGTTGCGTGTGATGAGAAGGAAAACACATTTATTAAAATAATAAGTATTTAAAACAGGAAACAGCAAAATAAAACAAAATAAAAGATGTCGCAAAAAATTGTTCTAAAGATATTAATTTGTGATTCAATTTTATCTCTTGATCTCGCACAGTTGCCACAACTTACAACTAAAAGTGTACAAAATTTAGAAATGTGAAATTAATTCAGAGCGAAAGAACCAGAAAATATAACTGCTCGCGCGATCTTGTTCATTCTCGTTTCGTTGAAAAATATCGTCTGTCCCAAATATTCGGAAATCGTTTTCATTGCGCAAAGAATAAAAATAAGACTCGAAATAAATGAAGTATCAGAGTTGAAATTCCATTAAAAAAAAAAAAATTGAAGAATAATTACTTTTTTAGCAGTACTGGTAAAGCAATCGAAGTAATCGTCATATTCAATAGACATTCCAATTTTTCCAAAACTACCAAATTATGGTTGATTTAAGTAAACTTACTCAGGTGTTTTAGCATGAAACTCACCTAAATATAACAATTAAGAAATGTTTAATATTGCCATTCACTAAACTAATAGATAATGTATATAATAAAATACACTGCAATCAAATATCTGGAATACAATTCATGTGATGTATACACAAACACACAAACACAAAATCGAGCATAGAACATAAAGACGGACAGACAGACTTTCGCAACCAATGCCACTCTCTAAATGAAGATAAGTACTCACTGCATGCAAATTTTCATGAAAATATCTTAAACCGTGTGGACGTGTATAGGGCACAACATACAGACAGACAGACAGACAGACAGACAGACAGACACCAAACGTGAAAATGGCTGATTCGGCATCAGAAGGGTCCAAAACGGATAGAAAACTTGAAATGGGTCGAAAATATTGAATGTACAAACAAACACTCCATTCTTATTTATATAGATAATAAAACATCAAAAACATTATTAGTCGCTTCATTTTGCAGGCATTTAAAATCTATAATATGTCTATGAAGAATAAAAACAATCCTTACATTTATATCGTAAAAATCGCACTGCAAAAACACACAAAACTCTTACTTCAGGGTAACTTAAAATCCAAAACGGACTAATCTGTGTAATTTTAGGTTCAAATTCACTTCATTTTTTCATTCCACGTTACCATGACTCTTTCAAAATCGAAACTTTAATAGAACAATAACGAGGCTCGTTTTCCTCAAAGGAATGAGATTATAATAAGCGCAAAGCACTGGGACCAGTAAAGAGATCTGAGTTTTAGCCACTTTAATGCGAGTATGTAAGTATCGATCTAGCTGAGATGCTTTTCCGTTTCATTCACCTCATCCTCAGTCTAGACAAAGAGATGATGCAGCAATGCACTATATAATTTTCCGTTTTGAATCTGAAGCATGTGGAAGGATGGGGGTGTACCTTATTATTATATTATATTTTTTGGGGGGTGGATAATTTTTCAAACATTTAAAGTACAAGGACTGTTGCCTGGATGCCAATTTGCGGAATGGAAAAGATGGAAGGATAGTTTCAAGAAAATCTCCGTATCCATTTCCTGGACATTTAAAAAGTAATATCCAATGCAGGGAGATGTGCTCAAAACTTTCGTAATCATTTCTTTAAAAAAAACAAAAAAAATGTTGATCCTTTAGTTTTTTTATCAATGATATACTTTCAGTAAAAGGGTTTGACCATCTTGGAAAAATGAATGCTTTGCAGTTATAGTGAAATAATACAAATTGCATGTTTTATTAGAATTTGAAATTCTTTTAAGTATACTCTATAACAAAAAAAATCGAGGCACCAAGAAGAAGTTGTCCGATAACGATACAAATTCGTGGATGTGAAGAACATAGATTGAAAAACAAACGATTAAAATTTCAGAACAAATGAATAATTTATTTCAAAGTTTGACCGTTACAAAGGAAGGAAATCAGTAAGGCGTTGGTCTACCTCTGGCCTGGATGCTAGCTGTTACCATACGTGACATAGACTGAAAGAGTTTCCGTATGTTATCCTGTGTGTTGTATATTCCCCATAATGTCTCCAAATGTGGGGCTAAAGGTTCAACATTCCGGGAGGGTTGCATTCGCCTTCCCATAACATCTCAAATTTGCTCTATGGGAGAGAGATCAGACCTAGATGACCAAGGAAGTGTTGGGAAAGCTACTAGACAATTCATAGCAACACGTGCCGTGTGCGACTTGGCATTATCTTGTTGAAAAGTAGGTCTGGGGTGTCGCAAAAAGAACGGTAACACAACCGGTCGTACAGTGTCTTCCACTCACGCTGTGCTGTAAGCGTGCCAGAAATACCCAGCTATCAAAGGATATGGCACCACAGACCCTAACGCCCTGTTGTAGGCATGTTTGGCTTGCTATAGTAAGGGCAGGCGCTGGACTTCTCCAGAAACGTCTGCAGTTGTTGTCAGGACACAGTTGGAAACGGGACTCATCACTAAATACTATACATCCCCAGTCAGTGCCATTCCAAGTTGATCCAGCCCGGCACCAGTGTAACTCTACACCTTCTTGTTGCGTAGATTTTTTTTTGGTATAGAGTGTAATTGTGTGTTGGTTTAAATGTTCCTGCAGGAATTTTAGATTGAAGACATAAACGTTATCTATTTATATAATTCTCTTACGTAGCACGCAAAAAAATGAAGTTACTTTTTTTTTGCGTTTTGGCAACACTGTGCGATTGTTTGTTTACCACGAAATCTCGCACATCAATTGAATTTATAGCATTATCGGAAAAAATTTTATTGAAAAAAAATGAATATTAGTCGAGCTGTCGCAGCTTACAAACGACATGTATTCGATTTCCAAAGCAGCGCTCACATTTCGAGTCAAAATTTGCCTCAAAGTTTTCATTTTAATTCCAAATTGTTCGAGTTCTGATTCCAGAGGTACAGTATTATTTTTTTGTAGTACAACAAATTTATATTTTTTAAATATTATTTTGGAATACCATATTTTGTAAACAATGTCTTCATTGATGCGAGCAAAGTTCGTTCAGCGAACCAATGAGGATTGTAAAGCAATCCTCCGGGGGTTGGCGAGCGTTAGTGATCAGGGGGCGGGCCCCGTAGTCTTGTATAAACCGCTACCTATATTATGAGCTGCTCCTTGAAGTTAATCCATCATTAAAGAGCTGAGTTGCTAACAGCTAGCACTGCCAAAGCAAGTTAAAAATGAAATAATACCTGCACTAGTTTACACAAAGGTTGTTTTATTCATCCTGTAGACACAGATCTAACACGATACGCGAAAAGCTTATAAAATTAATCCTCTGAGCATCACGAGATTTCCGAGTAGTGCAGTATTGCTTTTCCTCAGAAACATGACTAAACAACTAGATCTATTGATTGGCAGAATCTTTAGGAAAAATTCATTGGGGAAGGAGGTCAAAAGTCATGCGAGGAAGAATACAGGTTGCAGGATATATGTGTGTGAACCCCTTAGAGGGTCAAGACAATCTATATGCAAAATTATGATTTGTCCATTATATGAGCCGTTATTTTTGAAAGTGGTATAAGTCCATTTTTTCATACATCGAGATATTTAAAGGTTTGCGTTTCAATTCATTTTAAATTATTGGCAAACGTTACTCAATTTGGTTGATGTTTTCAACACTGTAAACCTGTTCAATTTTATTATTCAATTATAATTATTAAAATTATTAAAGAAAATAAACTAATTTTTTTTCAAAGTGGACTTATACCACTTTCAAAAATAACGGCTCATATTGTTCTTATCTGGTACCATCATATATCCAATATTTTCGAAGCATTCTAAAACTCCTTGATGTATATTTTTTAATTCGGACCCATGATATCCGAAGAGAGGTCTATTTACTCCTTGGAGTAAACCTAAGACGATTTTATTGCCACGGTATTGAAAATTAAGTAAACGCTTCTATGGCCAGGGTATTAAGATGGAAACAAGAGTAGTAAATGTATCTTAGATTTTAGTTGGATGAGTTTTTTCGTTAGTTAGAACTTACTCTAAAAAGCTGCATTAGTTTTGGCTAGGTAATGAACTTAAGTAGCACTGGGGCAACATAACTGGCTATTACATTACTTTTGGGTTGACCCAATATGTATTAAATTTTTAATTGCGTTTTATTTGGTTTGTTGAAAATGCTATTAATATACGAATTCTATAGTCTCATAATTGTTTTCAGATTTTTTTATCCTTAACAATGGTTGGAGTATTTATTTTCTCTATCAGACTTGATAAATTGGGGCTTGTACGCCAGTGTAATTAAATTATTACTAATTACAAGAAGTGGACTGGTTTCTAAAATGTTTTGCAGACATTTTTTAAAGGATCTTACTTTGTATTAAGAGCAGAGATATGGGCTTTTGAAAATGTAACAAAATTTTGATTAAGTTGCTATTTTTTATTTAATTTAAAACTATTTTTCATTTTAATCATTTTAATTAATTATATTAAGGTTTTAATTACACACACCCGTTATAATGATTATCATAGATTCAAAGTTTCCTCATAATATATCGGATCGTTTGGAGCCTCAGAAGAACCAAACGATCTATTTTCTTGACATCGCGCGGGCACGAGTTTCTGTTCTGATTGGAAAATATTATGATTTATAAATTCTTGTACTAGTATATCCTTTCCTGCGACAGGTGTTAGCTCCCTCACCTGACCTGATATTAATATTGTTTCTTATTTAGGAAAGATTTATTGTAGACCTGGTCTTGGGAACAATAGAAGAGATGGACAGAATTAATTATCCTTGTCTGCTTTTAGTGATAAGGAAAATAATACATTTGCGGAAGATTTTTAGGTTTTTTTCCTAAATAATTAAAAATACCTTTACTTCATGTAATAATTTAAGGATATTAATGCTATTGAGCATGAAAATGTTCATTTTCATGATGTTTCAATTGATTGAAGCTTTATAAATTTTGAAGATATTCTCAACTATGAAGTATGAAATTTTCCACAGATTTTGTAAAACCAATTTGCTTGTGCCGTTTACTTTTACCCTCTGAGGATTCACATGTTTTTGTTCTGTAAATATCAGTTTTCTTGCATGACGTCCGCTAGTTTGGAATATTTGGACCAATGGAATTTTTCTGGATTCGTTCAATGCATGGAGTTTTTTAGTCATTATGTGTATTATAGAGAAAAGGCAATACAACACTACTCAGAAATATCGTAAGATTCAGAGGATCAATAAACACACTAAACGTTGCGATGCGTGGATTGTTCCTTATATGTTTTAATTTCTAAGAAGAAAAGTTATCAGAAACCTTTAATTTGTATAAGTATTCTTATCAACTATTCTATTAATTTTCTATAAGTTCCTTAAATTTGCATAATTTATTGGCAAAGAAAATGTTTATTACTCAAGTAAATATCCTATTGAACATTTATGCGTTTTCTATTACGTTAACACGTTGGATTATGTAAGGCAGTTACTTTCGAAAAATGGGTGATAATGTGTTTTGAAGATAACACAGAATGTTTCTAAACATTTAATTCCGTAGAAATCCTAAGATCATTTGTTTTTGACTCATATTTAGCTGATACATTTAATATTTTCAGTATGGGTTCAATCAATGAAACTATAGCAAAATCGAATTACGCTCGAAAAGTTTAAAGAAACTAAAAGAAATGTTTGTTGAAAAAATAGAATTTTCGCCTGATTTAAGTGTTCAAAAATGGCTAATATACTGTAGCAAATTCGAAGTAAATTGTCTTTGAACAATAGATAGCAAACTTCGCCATTTCACCAAATCATTAATAACACATAACATTAAGTAAAACTAAATTTAAAAGTTCATTCTCATTATGAATCACGGGTAGAAGAGGAAAATTAAATTTTATACCATTTTTAATTTAATTTCTTTCGAATCCTTGGATGACTGAGAATTTTCATCCGTTAAGAGTCTTTGTAGTTTTAGAATACATTTTAAAAGATTATTTCGAACAACCTTTCAATGTCTTTGAAAAGATGCTTTATCTACTATCTCTCTAAGCTTTTAATAGCAAAAAAACGTACTAATATAATCATGATCAGAAAAAATGTAGCTTCATTCAAAAATACAGAGAATTAGTTATTTGCTAGAAATAATTTTACGAATCTAGCATTAAAATAATATTACAAGAGAAATATTTTATGTACTTCCGTTTAGGTACAGAAAGATTCATGAGTAAGTTAATTTTTTAATGATTCGAATAACAAGAGTGTAGAAAAAATACATACATTATTGTTTTGACCGACATCCAATGTTTATAAAATTTAAAACTATAGAAAACTGAATATTTGAGATATATGTATGAATGAGGAAATATGAGAGAAACTGAGAATTATTTATAAAATAATGAGACATGTTTTACTAGCAACGTTGAAGCTTATTAATGTTATACGTTTAATCATAACACACACTACTAATAATGTTTACTCACTGTTATAAAAATAAAAATTGACTGTTTTTACTACATTCCTAAATTTCCTATCTTTTTCTATTTCAAAACACCATTCACACGAAAGAATAAAAGAGGTTTTGTAAATTAAAGTGTGTTTTAGCAATATCGCTTAAATCCTATAGGAACAATAAAGAAAAATCACAAGTTAAATTCTTGTTTCAATTGCAATTATAGCTTTTATTTTTTAAATATTTAAGTAAATATACATCATCAGTTTCATGGGAATCATAAAACAATAGAAATAAATCATGTTAACAATCGTATTGTCTATTAATTTACAGAAACAATTCCCGGTTTCTTCTACTTCCAGTAAAACAAAGAAACCCGAGCATTTATTTAAAACAATAACTCTTATTTCTTTCTGGTTGCAGGAATCGCTTTTTTTTTCATCCCAAATTCCAGAGGAAATATTTGCTCTCATTTTTTCTCAAAATTGTTATCCTATCCAACAATTAAATATCTCATTCTTTGATCTAACACACACTCACAAACCAAGTTATGATAAATGCAAACTGTACGTCACAGCTGATCGTAATCGTAGACAAAGCGAGTACGTGTGCATAAAATATTTACTACTTATAAATTCCAAAATTATAAAACTGGAATACTTTACTGCAACTTGCGTTTCACTTACCACTTACAGCTACCCTAAAATTGGTTTTTATAAACATTTAAAAAATATCAAACTTTCGAAAACTTTTCAGGATATTTAAGGTAAAGTTTTTCAGTGATTGAGAATCAAAGCTACAGTGCGAACAAAAGGAAATTACAAATCCATTAAATGTTAAGTATATTTTGCATTTTAATTATATATACGAAAAGGATCTTTCACCACATTTCTAATGTCAAATATTGTAACATTTCTGTCAAAATGATTAAATTTGAATTTTTATATTTTTGAGAAGTACATAATTATATCAAAACCCTTCACCTATTGAAAATATTATACTACCCAACTAGCAAAATACCCGACCTTACTCGGTTTGAATTGGTTTACTCTAAATTGAAGAGATAATCAAAATGTACAATGACTTACGTTTTTTGTAGAATAAAAATTTATTTGAATACCTTTCGCCATCTTTATAATTTCTACAACTTACTTTGGACACAAATCCTACACATGCATATCCATTAATGTAATACATTTCACATACATCGCACCCTTGCTGTGTGGCAAAGCTACAAAATGACGAAAGGTGGCACTAAGGTTACTACTACAAAAGACGATTTTGAGGGAGATTTGGAATTCCCTTTCTTAAGTTATTTTAATGTTTAACTCAATTAATAAAAATTATAATTAACGGCGAGCGCTCTCGCACTCATAGTCAACGAAACAATATTTTTTTAGTTGTGGCACTCTTGCATCCGGTATGTGACATAGTGAAAATTTGCAATCTTCTCCTATCATTATAACAGCGAATTTTTTAATGTTTGAAAAGTTCTAGTTCGGATTTTTTAAACATTTTTATTCTTTCAAAAACGACATTATTCTTTAAATAACGGCATTATTCTTTCAATAATGGCATAACTACATTTAAAATTTACTGAAAATTTATTCTGACTTACCTGCCATTTTTATGTCGAATACTTTGTGGTGCTGTTGCGTGTCATGAGAAGGAAAACACGTTTATTAAAATAATAAATATTTAAAACAGAAAACAGCGAAATAAAGCAAAATAAAAGATGTCGGAAAAAATTGTCCTAAAGATATTAATATGTGATTCATTTTTATCTCTTGATCTCGCACAGTTGCCACAACTTACAACTAAAAGTGCACAAAATTTAGAAATGTAAAATTAATTCAGAGCGAAAGAAATAGAAAATATCACTGCTCGCGCGATCTTGTTCATTCCCGTTCGTTGAAAAATATGGTTTGTCCTAAATATTCGGAAATCGTTTTCATTGCGCAAAGAACAAAAATAAGTCTCCAAATAAATAAAATATCAGAGCTGAAATTCGATAAAAAAATAATTTTATGAAGAACTAGCAAAATACCCGACCTTACTCGGTTTGAATTCGTTTACTCTAGATTGAAGAGATAATCAAAATATATAATGACTTACGTTTTTTGTAGAATAAAAATTTATTTTAACACCTTTCGCCATCTTTATAATTTCTACAACTTACTTTGGACACAAATCCTACACATGCATATCCATTCATGTAATACATTTCACATACATCGCACAGTTGCTGTATGACAAAGCTACAAAAAGACGAAAGGTGATACTAAGGTTACTACTATAAAAGACGATTTATAGGAAGATTTGGAATTCCCTTTCTTAAGTTCTTTTCATGTGCAACTCAATTAATTAAAATTACGATTTACGGCGAGTGCTCTCGCACTCATAGTCAACAAAACAATATTTTTTTACTTGTGCACTCTTGCCTCCGGTATGCGACATTGTGAAATTTTGCAATCTTCTCCTGTCATTACTACAACGAATTTTTTAATGTTGGTAAAAGTTCTAGTTTGGATTTTTAAACATTATTATTCTTTCAATAACGACATTATTCTTTAAATAACGGCATTATTGTTTAAATAACGGCATTATTTTTTAAATAACGGCATTATTCTTTAAATAACGACATTATTCTTTAAATAACGGCATTATTCTTTAAAAAACGGCATTATTCTTTCAATAACGGCATTATTCTTTCAATAATAGCATAACCACACTTAAAATTTACTGAAAATTTATACTGACTTACCTAACATTTTCAAGGCTAATACTTTGTGGTGCTGTTGGGTGTGATGAGAAGGAAAACATATTTATTAAAATAATAAATATTTAAAACAGAAAACAGTAAAATAGAACAAAATAAAAGATGTCGGAAAAATTGTTCTAAAGATATTAATTTGTGATTCCTTTTTATCTCTTGATCTCGTACAGTTGCCACAATTTACAACTAAAAGTGTACAAAATTTAGAAATGTGAAATTATTTCAGAGCGAAAGAAACAGAAAATATCACTGCTCACGCGATCTTGTTCATTCTCGTTTCGTTGAAAAATATCGTCTGTCTCAAATATTCCGAAATCGTTTTCATTGCGCTAAGAACAAAAATAAAACTCGAAATAAATGAAGTATCAGAGCTGAAATTTCATTAAAAAATATAATTTTTTGAAGAATAATTACTTTTTCAGCAGTACTGGTAAAACAATCGAAGTAATCGTAATATTCAATAGACATTCCAATTTTTCCAAAACTACCAAATTATAGTTGATCTAAGTATACTTACTCAGGTGTTTTAGCATGAAACTCATCTAAATATAACAATAAAGAAATGTTTAATATTGCATTCACTAAATTAATAGATAATGTATAAAATAAAATACACTGCAATCAAATATCAGGAATACAATTCATGTGATGCCAACACAAACACACAAACACAAAATCGAGCATAGAACAGAAAGACGGACAGACAGACTTTCGCAACCAATTCCACTCACTAAATCAAGATAAGTACTCACTGTATGCCAATTTCCATGAAAATATCTTAAACCGCGTGGACGTGTATAGGGCACAACATACAGACAGACAGACAGACACCAAACGAGAAAAGGGCGGATTCGGCATCAGAAGGGTCCAAAACGGATAGAAAACTTGAAATGGGTCGAAAATATTGAATGTACAAACAAACACTCCATTCTTATTTATATAAGATAATTACTTTTTTTAGCAGTACTGGTAATGTAATCGAAGTAATCGTAATATTCAATACTAGCAAAATACCCGACCTTACTCGGTTTGAATTCGTTTACTCTAGATTGAAGAGATAATCAAAATATATAATGACCTACGTTTTTTGTAGAATAAAAATTTATTTTAACACCTTTCGCCATCTTTATATTTTCTACAACTTACTTTGGACACAAATCCTACACATGCATATCCATTCATGTAATACATTTCACATACATCGCACAATTGCTGTATGACAAAGCTACAAAAAGACGAAAGGTGATACTAAGGTTACTACTATTATAAAAGACGATTTATAGGAAGATTTGGAATTCCCTTTCTTAAGTTCTTTTCATGTGCAACTCAATTAATTAAAATTACGATTTACGGCGAGTGCTCTCGCACTCATAGTCGACAAAACAATATTTTTTACTTGTGGCACTCTTGCCTCCAGTATGCGACATTGTGAAATTTTGCAATCTTCTCCTGTCATTACTGCAACGAATTTTTTAATGTTGTAAAAAGTTCTAGTTTGGACTTTTAAACATTATTATTCTTTCAATAACGATATTATTCTTTCAATAACGACATTATTCTTTCAATAACGGCATTATTGTTTAAATAACGGCATTATTGTTTAAATAACGGCATTATTGTTTAAATAACGGCATTATTCTTTAAATAACGGCATTATTGTTTAAATAACGGCATTATTGTTTAAATAACGGCATTATTCTTTAAATAACGGCATTATTCTTTAAATAACGGCATTATTCTTTCAATAATGGCATAACTACACTTAAAATTTACTGAAAATTTATACTGACTTACCTAACATTTTCAAGTCTAATACTTTGTGGTGCTGTTGGGTGTGATGAGAAGGAAAACACATTTATTAAAATAATAAATATTTAAAACAGAAAACAGTAAAATAGAACAAAATAAAAGATGTCGGAAAAATTGTTCTAAAGATATTAATTTGTGATTCATTTTTATCTCTTGATCTCGCACAGTTGCCACAATTTACAACTAAAAGTGCACAAAATTTAAAAATGTGAAATTAATTCAGAGCGAAAGAAACAGAAAATATCACTGCTCACGCGATTTTGTTCATTCTCGTTTCGTTGAAAAATATCGTCTGTCTCAAATATTCCGAAATCGTTTTCGTTGCACAAAGAACAAAAATAAGACTCGAAATAAATGAAGTATCAGAGCTGAAATTTCATTAAAAAATATAATTTTTTGAAGAATAATTACTTTTTCAGCAGTACTGGTAAAACAATCGAAGTAATCGTAATACTCAAACTACATTCCAATTTTCTCAAAACTATCAAATTGGGGCTGATTTAAGTATACTTACTCAGGTGTTTTAGCATGAAACTCATCTAAATATAACAATAAAGAAATGTTTAATATTGCATTCACTAAATTAATAGATAATGTATAAAATAAAATACACTGCATTCAAATATCTGGAATACAATTCATGTGATGCCTACACAAACACACAAACACAAAATCGAGCATAGAACAGAAAGACGGACAGACAGACTTTCGCAACCAATTCCACTCACTAAATCAAGATAAGTACTCACTGTATGCCAATTTCCATGAAAATATCTTAAACCGCGTGGACGTGTATAGGGCACAACATACAGACAGACAGACAGACACCAAACGAGAAAAGGGCGGATTCGGCATCAGAAGGGTCCAAAACGGATAGAAAACTTGAAATGGGTCGAAAATATTGAATGTACAAACAAACACTCCATTCTTATTTATATAAGATAATTACTTTTTTTAGCAGTACTGGTAATGTAATCGAAGTAATCGTAATATTCAATATACATTCCAATTTTTCTAATACTACCAAATTATGGTTGATTTAAATATACTTACTCGGGTGTTTTAGCATGAAACTCAACTAAATATAAGAATAAAAAAATGTTTAATATTGCATTCCCTTAACTAATAGATAATGTATAAACTAAACTACATTACAGTCAAATATATGGAAAAAATTCATGTGATGCCTACACAAACACACAAACACAAAATCGAACATAGAACAGAAAGACGGACGGACAGACTTTCGCAACCAATTCCACTTACTAAATGACGATAAGTACTCACTGTATGCAAATTTTCATGAAAATATATTAAACCATGTGGACGTGTATAGGGCACAACATACAGACAGACACCAAACGTAAAAGAAGCGGATTCGGCATCAGTAGGGTCCAAAACGGATAGAAAACTTGAAATGGGTCAAAAATATTGAATGTACAAACAAACACTCCATTCTTATTTATATAGATGACAATTTCAGTGATTGAGAATCAAAGCTACAATGCGAACAAAAGGAAATTACAAATCCATTAAATGTTAAGTATATTTTGCATTTTAATTATATATACGAAAAGGATCTTTCACCACATTTCTAGTGTCAAATATTGTAACATTTCTGTCAAAATGATTAAATTTGAATTTTTATATTTTTGAGAAGTACATAATTATATCAAAATCCTTCACCTATTGAAAATATTATACTACCCAATGACAATTTCAGTGTCATTCCTAGTTGTTATCTCGATGAGGTATCTCGTCGTTAGAAGAAAACTGGATAGATTTCTGGATCTCGTCATCCTAAAATAATCATTACTATCTTGATGAGAAGATATCTCGTCATTATCAAAATTGGTCATATCGTGATGAGAAGATATCTCGTCATTATCAAAATTGGTCATATCGTGATGAGAAGATATCTCGTCATTATCAAAATTGGTCATCGTGATGAGAAGATATCTCGTCATTATCAAAATTGGTCATATCGTGATGAGAAGATATCTCGTCATTATAAAAATTGGTCATCGTGATGAGAAGATATCTCGTCATTATCAAAATTGGTCATATCGTGATGAGAAGATATCTCGTCATTATCAAAATTGGTTATATCGTGATGACAAGATATCTCATTAACAAAATAGGTCATATCGTGATGAAAAGATATCTCGTCATTATCAAAATTGGTCATATCGTGATGAGAAGATATCTCGTCATTATCAAAATTGGTCATATCGTGATGAGAAGATATCTCATTATCAAAATAGGTCATATCGTGATGAAAAGATATCTCGTCATTATCAAAATTGGTCATATCTTGATGAGAAGATATCTCGTTGTTATCAAAATTGGTCATATCGTGATGAGGAGTTATCTCGTCATTATCAAAATTGGTCCTATCGTGATGAGAAGATATCTCGTCATTATCAAAATTGGTCATATCGTGATGAGAAGATATATCATTACTCTGTATAAGTAGGGTTTAAGATATTAAAAAGTACGACTTTTGTACATTAGGTTTCCTTGATTAGTTTCATCATCCGATATAATGTGTTTATCTTCAAAAGTTTATAATATTTAGATTGTTTCAATATTACTTCTTAGGCACAAAGCAATAATCTCAACAATTTAATAAATCAAAATAATGAGTTGAGAAGAAATTAGAGCCGAATACTGGACACATAAATTTTTTTTTTGTACAGTTTAGACGTTTAAAGTGTCTGATAGGCAATAAGAAATTGTTCTGGAATTTCGCATTCATTGATGAATATGCTAGAACATCGCAGAAAACTGTATTTTGATCACAGTTTCGAATGGTATAAATTTAGCATACTATTAACGCTCTAATCGTTGAAAGCAAAGATTTTTAAATTTAATCAAAGGTAAAGGTATAAATACTTCAACGTTTATGTGCAAATATAAATTTTAAAATATTACTTTGTTTCCACTTTTTTGTTGTATAATACAACATATAACATGTTATATAATACAACATATGTTATACCACATATAACATATAATCGGTAACATATATCGTATAACGTATGTATACAACATACAACATATATTGTATAACATATATATATAACATATAATATATTAAAATAATGAGTTGAGAAGAAATTAGAGACGCATGCTGAAGACATAAATTTGTTTTTTTGTACAGTTTAGCCGTTTAAAGTGTCAGATAGTCAATAAGAAATTGTTCTGGAATTTCGCATTCATTGATGAATATGCTAGAACATCATAGAAAACTGTATTTTGATGACAGTTTCGAATGGTAAGAATTTAGCATACCATTAACGCTCTAATCGTTGAAAGCAAAGTAGATTTTTAAATTCAATCAAAAGTAAAGGTATAAATACTTTAACGTTTATGTGCAAATATAGATTTTTAAATATTACTTTGTTTCTACGTTATTTGTTGTATAATATATTATACAGTAATTTTTTCTATTGTATATTTTAAAATCGATATTAAATCCAACTTTAAGAACACAATAAATTGTTTTGTAAGTTATAAGTATGAATAGTGAATGATCTATATGGTCTACAGGAGCATGAATAACAAAGAACTTGATACACACGAATATACAAGCTTATTTTGTTTTTGTAGTCACAATGTAACAAATGTTGTCTTCCTAAATCTGATACATTAAACTAGTATATATTGCATGAGTCCTTTTATTTTCTTACTTATCATATAATGTATGGAGATGTTTGTGCAACTTTTGGTAAAAGAGAAAGAGGAACGGTTTAACCAAAGGTTTCAAATACGGCATCCCGTTTATGTCTAAGGCACAACGAGCAAATTTTACATTCCTTCTATATAGAGGGAATATATCTTACGAATAAGATTTACTTTAACTACCTGTGAATAATATGTGAAAAGCAAATAACATAGATTATATATAGGTGTTTTCTTTTCCTTCTGTATTGATCGCGAACCGTCACCAATAGATCGATGTGTTGCTTCAGTGCGATGTTAATTCAACCATCTACTTTCATTTGTGGAAATGTACTGAATGAGTTTATTCATTCCCCATCGCCAATACATGGGGTTTGATAATTTCACTATTGCACACTTCTTTAAATATCAACTCACTGAAAGTAGATTACATAAATAAATTTGCACAGGTATTTTTATATTCATGCAATTATCAAGGTTGAAAATACAGGCAACGAATTTTGGATGCTGTAATTGTTTGGTTGGGATAAATAAGAAAGTAATGAACAAATACTCTGATCAAGTCAAATGTTCACTGAAATCAAATCATTCTCATGCACAAAATTATATTTGCCTTTTTTGTAAGAAGTTATGATTTATTCAGAAAAGTTATTTCGGTTTATTCAAGATTATTCTGAAATTTAAAGAAACCAAAACTACTTTTTTTCTAATGCGTGTCGAATACTTTTACTTCATAGAAAATCTACAGTGCAAATTTAGTAGAAATGTAAATAAAATTATCAGTCCCCCTTGATAATGCTATGATGAAGTATTTAACGATTTTAGTATACGTTTCTATGCTGGAAAGTTATTATCAAAGGTTTGGCCTGCAATTATCCAAAATTGTATTTGCTTTGAGGAAAAGGGATTAAAGTAATTTTCATTTTAGCTTTGTTTCCGCATAAATATAGTCAAAATAATTAGGAAATTACATAGATAAATTGAAATCAGAATAGTATTATGAGGTTTTGTATTTATGTTCAGTATATTTGGACATTTTTATTAAATATTTCTCGCAAATATATTTTTTATACAAACATTATCACTAGGTATTTTATTTAGTTATGCGTTTCCAGCTAAAGAGATGGAAACGTTTTCGGACAACACTGCTTATATCTGAAACCAAGTTTCTAGTGTAGTTTGCTTGCCAAATAATTTGTCACTTTCTGCGAAAATAATTATGTAAAGCAACCAATTTTTTAAATTTTAAATATTATTGATTCTGAAGCTTTTATCGTAAAAAAGTAAATTTGAGTTAAAAGAGATAAATTCGAAAGAAAATTCTTTTATTTCATATGTCCAACGGAGCCCAATTTCCAAGTTATACACTTCAAACGGAAATTCAAATGAAAACATTTTTTACCATTACCGATTCAGAAAACATGAAAGATTCTGAAAAAGTCTCATAAATAACTCTGAGTTTATACTGCAACAAACGCACTTTGAAATTGTTTTTTTCTTCAGCTAGAGTAAATTTTCCATTTGTCAAGATTAAATTGGAACTGCTAACATTTCTCTGAGGCTGCTGGGTTTAATTCAAACGGCGAAGACTTTTTTCCTTTCAGTAGATGGCAGCACCAATTCAAAGAGATTCAAATTACACATCGTCTACTGATTGTTTTTTGTATTTGTGGCAAATAAAAAATTTAAGACAATCGCAAATCGTCGAAATGAATACATTCTCCATTTACTCATGAGTCATTCCAAGTCAAGGTTTCAGATGCGTCGAGAATAATGGGTACTTTTTCATGGCAAGGAATATGAATGCAGAAAATTATATTGATTTATCGACAAAATTATTTTCCAATGTGGACGTGTTTTTAATTTAAAAAGTTTTTGTCAAAGGTTATCATATTTGTAATTTTTTTTATGCTCCTTATCATGAGAGGGATTTGCAGGGCACCGGAAAAAGTGGAATTTACTTCCGGTAACCAAATACGGAAGCATTTCAGGAAATACGTTCTACCACAAAAGTACTATCGCCACTTACATTAAACTTCACTAATAAAACCTCTCCTAAATGTAAAACTTCTTTTCTTTTTTTTTTTTTCAAATAAAAATAGACCCATTTTTTAATACAAATTGTATATATCAGTTCAGGTGCTCAGCAGGACTCTACATTAATAGGATCGCATGTAATATAGCATTGGAGGGTCTAGGAAATTTTAAACATTTTTGTTCTGTAAGGTTCAGTCTGTTTTGAAATATTAAAAGTTTTAGTATTTTCTTTGTTCTGAGAACAAAAAAAAAATTTAAAGTGCAATTCAACTGTGCCGAATTCAAAAGAAAACAGATTTTATGAGTATGACATCTTCTAACTTAGTGCTGGGGTCAATCGTCTATTCTAAATTAAGGCCTGAAATGTATATGTAGCGGCCCATACCGGGTTGACTTTTTCAAATCAAATGGTATTTTAAAAATACCAGAGAACATATTAACGCCTTGTATTCAAGTTTTCCTGTGATCTAGTCATAATTTTAGAAATGTGTCGAGAATATTATCGCAAATAGTTCATTCCGGTTTTGTAACTACTCGCATTTTTCATAAAACGTCAATGTTATATAGAAAACGTATCAGTTTTTGTTAGGGGCAGTTGGAAGAGTTACGGATTAGCAACAGGAGGTTCGAGAGTTCCAAACTCAATCCAAAGACCGTCATGTACTTGCATGTACTCGCTGGCTCGAGCTGGTTAAATCTGTCATGGCCTCCAGTTGTCCTCACGTTGACGTGGTGTGGAAATTTGGAGAGGTAGGCTGCAGATCAGGTGTTGACCTCGTCATCTGATCGTGTTTCAAATTGAAGTGGTGTTGCCCTCGGATTGGATCCCGGACTGTTACCAATGGCAATTTGCCTTGCTCCAGTGTGATGTTATTTAATTTACTCCTCCAGGATTTGTCAGAAAAAGATCTAACTGGGAATACCGGCGATTTTAAATTATTTATCGTATTGATATCCCTAAAGTTATATTGTTCTTTGAAAGTTGCATTCTAAAAGTATTGAGCATAAAAGTATTCATTTCGCACACGTACCACTGAAAAAAGATTCGGTGGCAAGGATAAACTTGTACTTAAAAATGCATAACTTTATTTTCAAGAAAACTACAAAGCGTGTCATTTATTTGAAATGCTATCAGATATTTGTGTTTGGGATCATCGCTTCTGTTAACCCCTCTTAACTATACTCTGCTGGTACTGGAGTTAATTAGA
The DNA here is from genome assembly GCA_947359465.1 of Metellina segmentata. Classification (NCBI taxonomy): domain Eukaryota; kingdom Metazoa; phylum Arthropoda; class Arachnida; order Araneae; family Tetragnathidae; genus Metellina; species Metellina segmentata. Next base: position 37,161,147 of record OX375878.1, on the reverse strand, counting down.
TTTACGAATAAGTTTAACTGTTTATATTTTCTCTTTGTTAATCTATAATATTTGCTAAATACCCTTTAAAAATTTGCAGTCAGTCGTCTTAAGTTTCCGTAGCTCCACACAAGTGCAAATAATTATGACCTGCAGATGAGTATTATGAACTAGTCATTATGAAAGGATAAGTGTCATCCTTTAAGTTTAAGGCAATAAAATGTTTATGTGTTGGAATAAATCAAGTATTAACGATAATTGGGTTTGTTTTTAATAACTAATTAATGTTGTTCTCTCGGAGTCTGAGACGATTTCAAGTATGTATTTAAATTTGTCGTTAGTAAAATGTCTTCAAGGAAATAAGTGTAATTTTTCGAAAAGATTCTTATTGAAATAAAGCCTTTAATTATTGCTTCTAGGGATATTTTTAAAGAGTATAAGGTATAATTATTTAAATATTTTGTGGGAAGAACTGCTTGATAACTGAGTGTTCAAGATAAAACGATACTAAAACGCTTGAACTCTTTAAGAGAGCATAAAATTAATTAACTTAAAAAATTAGTATTTAAGAAATACTGTTTGAATGCAAGGTACTTAAAACTATATTTTACACTCCCTTTAAAAGTTAGTCCAAAATCTATTACTGATTTTTAATTTAAGGGGGTCCGGGACTCAAAATTCTAAAATATTCAATTTTAAAGTTTTTGTTCTGAAATTTTTTTTGTAGATATACATTGTGTTTTGAAATTATAATAACTATGTTACATTTTCAAAACTTTAAAAAAAATTTTATTAAATTTTAAACTGTCATAATTTTGGTGTTGGGCAAAATCGATATATCTCAAAACATTTTATTACAAATCACTTCATTTTACATTAATTAACTTCTAAGAGTTCATACTATAAATTACCTTCGTGATTTTTGGTTAAAACAATTAGAAAAATTAAAAAATATATATATTTTGTTCAAAAACTACATAAAACGCATAGTATACAAAGTTCGAAAAATTATAGAAAAAAATCTAATATAGTCGAACTTGCTTATAACGAGCGCGAAGGGACCGCGATATTTGCTCGTTATAATCGAGTACTCGTAAAAAAAGGGTTCGTGAAAAAATCATAAAAATTTATACAGACATATTAACGTTATTCATTTTTTATTTCTGTACAGTTCAAAAGAGAAGTTGATTAATTTGCTTTGAACTGTCTTATTGTTCTTCGATTCAGCTTGAAATTTTCCACATCCGTCGTTATCATCGTCGCTTTCATTATTGTTTTCATCTGCTTTAGCTTGAACTTCAGTTACAATATCCTCGGGTTTAGGTATCTCGGAAGTGATAACATTGGCGTCAACATACATAATTTACAGCATACATAATTTTCAAATGCTTCTCTACTCATTTCCAAATTTTCCAAACGTCTACTTCTTCCTCAGTGATATGCCCCTCTTGAGAAATGTCCAATCCAGCACTACGTAAGCAATTGGCAATGCATGTTGATGTAATGTTTTCCCATGCATCGCTCATTTAAACGTATCGCTTCGAGTACGTTTACAATAGCATTTGAGGTTGTTCCTATTTTTTATCTTCTATCGAGAAGTATCAAAATCAGGTGCTTACGAAAGTTATATTTAAAACTTCTGATGACCCTTTGGTCCATGGACTGGATAATAGGAATTTTATGAATCACAAAAATATTGCTCGCTATAACCGGGGTTTGCTCGTTAAAAGCGAGTTATGCTCCCATAGACTTAACATTGTACCAACCATTTCCGATTTCCTCGTAAATATATATATATATATATATATATATATATATATATATATATATATATATATATATATATATATATATATATATATATATACACACAATTGCTGAATACAAATTAAAGAAATATATTTGAAAAGTAAATTTTGAAAATTTATTTCACTTGTGACAAGTAGTTCTTAAGTTATAAACATTTTTACTATTTAAATCCCATTTAACACAAAGGAGAAAAAGAGCGTTTAAAATATTAAACTTATAAAACAATATTAAAAGTTGATACAGAAATGATCAATTTGCTGCAATGATCAATTTGTAACGCTTCAATTTGAATCTTATTCACATTCGAAGTAGACAAGAGCTTTTCATTACATTTAAGTTCTCGGAATTGTTCCATGAAATATATTTATATTTTTCACAACGTACTTTAAAAATACTTATTTCATATAAAATTCTATGTAAGACTTTATTCTGAAAAGTTATCAAATTAGTTTTTACCCTGTTTAATACGAAAAATTCAACATAGAATTTATTTTTCAAAACTTATTAAATTAATCTTAATAATCCTATTAAAAATGTTTTTTAAACACGCCGTGTTTCATAAATGTACATGAAATGCTTTTTATGGTTACGTAATTACTTTTTATGATTAGTAATTTGTTTTAAAGCAATAATAAAATCATAACTTTGAATAAAAATGCCTTTTTCATTTGGAAAATAGCAACTGCTATCTGTAATTAAACGGTATCTAACGTGTTAAGTATTTGTTAACATGTAGTTTTCTACAATCTGTTCATCATGAAACATTTAATCTTGCGACATTGTTAAGACGTGCATGTATGTTTTATATTAAGTTTCTAATTACAACTTTGAGTAGCTACCGTAAGGCTTTTTTCGTAATTAACTCAATGACAATCATACAATTCATTCTTACAAGCACAAACAGTTCCGCTATTTTTTTTAAGAACTTTTCTTATTACTACTGTCTGGGTGCGAATAACAGAATTTCCAAATAGAACCCCATAAATACTTAAATGCGAAAAAATATTTTGATTTTAAAAATTGTGATTAAATTAGTTACTTATTTCACACATAAATAAAAAAATTTTGAATATGCATATAATGTATAATGGTGTCATTTTTTGCATAAATTAGTATTAAAAGTACATCTATAACTTCGGTAAAATTTTGTGCGAAAATCATACATCGAATCACACTGTCCTTACTACGAACTTCTAAATACTTTTCCATATGCATGCGTTGTACATTTATGATAAAATGTTTAAAATTCTGTAGTATGTTCTGATTTTTTTTAAACATTTACGGCTAACAATTTTTGCATTAAAATTTTTTTTAATTCCACAAGTATGGTTCTCTCTTATGAATTTAACCATTGCTACTAAGGCACGAGCTTCACTAAAAAAACGAACGAAAGGAACGGTAAAGAAGAATAAAACAGGGTATACAGACGCTTTCAATGTTGCTTGCCATTGCCTCTTGTGTGAGCAATAGGAATTTCCAACGTGGATGAAGTAAACTGGAAATTTCCATTTCGATATCACTTTGACTTAACGATTTATCTCGCATGTGTTTCTTCATCGTTCTAAAACATAAATAATAGAGGCGCGTTTAGCTGTTATTCACCGCCACACTTCTGTACAAGACAGAAGACGTGATTTAAATTTACTGACTTCAATTTTCTTGGCTCATTGTATACATGCATCATTTTATACAGGATGATTCAGAAAGGATACATCAAAAGATCTTTCTCATCGATTTATCGTAACACTATAAACCTCTTTCTGTCGAGCTAAATGTAGATTGTGGTAGTGTTTTTGTGGTGGAACGTGCTTTCTCTGTGTGTACTGGGCGTGATATCACTTGGCCTGTTTCTCAGATACGATTTCAGTATACCGCCAATAGAAATTCCAAAGAATGAATTCCTAATTGTAAAATGGTTTTTAATTCGCCAACTTGAATTAGATTAAACTCCAAACGACGTTAAAGTACATTTTAAGATATTTCGATGTGTATTGTAGTAGAAATTTTTATTTCAATACCAAATTGACCTAACAATTTATGTCGTATGTGCTTCTTCATCGTTCTTAAAAAGAATTAATAAAGGCGCGTTTAGTTATTATTCACCGCCATACTTCAGTACAAGACACAAAACGTGATTTAAATTTACTGACATTAATTTCCTTGACTCGTTGTATACATGCATGATTTCATACAGGATGATTCAGAAGGGATGTTCCGGGATCAATCTTATCGATTTATCATAACACTATAAACCTCTTTTTATCAAGCTAAATGTAGATGGCGGTAGTGTTTTTTTTTTTTTTTTTTGGTGGAACGTGCTTTTTCTATGTTTACTGGACGTGATGTCACTTGGCCTTTTTGTCAAATACGATTTCAGCATGCCGCCAGTAGAAGTTCCAACGAATGGATTCCTAATTGTAAAATGGTAATTAATTCGACAATTTCAATTAGATTAAACTCCAAACTTCGTTAAACTACAATTTAAGATATTTCGATATGTATCGTACAAGGGAGCATTTGTGTAACAGGAAGAAAATTATTGGTCTTTCATTTGGTTTTTTACTCCGCCTGACTTCTAAATCGCTTCAACCGATCAACCGATCGGGTGGTTAAGGTCTAAGCCTCTTGATCAGAAAGTTCCTGGTTTGAATCCGGGTCAGTGCATGGATGCTTATTAGCGTATGGTATAGAGGCATCTGGTGCACCTTAAATTTGTTTTGGCCGAAAGTCCTCACGTTGGGTTGGTGTGAAAGTTTGGAGTGTGAGTTGCCAGCTCAGGAGTTGCTTCATCTGGCCGTGGCTCAAAATTTCGTGGTGTTGTCCTTGAATCTTTATGGTGATTGATCGCGGACCGTCTTCGATAGCCCATTACGTTGCTCTAGTACGACGTTAATTAAAAATTACCAATTACTAAATCACTTCAATCAGGTGTTCAAATCACGTATGAGCTGGATTTTCAATGTAACCACAAACTACCGTAGAATAAAAAGTATTTATGGACCAAATTTAGTTATTACCGTTTTTTGGCGTTAACATAAGCGAAATACTGGAATTGTATTCAAGTAATAAGCCAAGTGACATCACAAGTTATAAAAGGGGTTAACAAATCATTTAAGCTCTGGGTATTCAGCTTTAGAGAGAAACCCTCACAGGTGCTGGATAGGAGTTAGTTAATTACCGTTACACTGGATCAACAGGTGCTGAATATATGTAAAATACGTGAAACTAAATGCAATGGATTCTAGTGATTTGACAACATTTTTCAGAACTCTTGGCGTAACTTGGTAAGATATTAAGAGCATGTCCGTTTGTTAACGTCAACCATAACCACAACGGCAGTAAATCAATTTACCATTTTATCGGAAATACTTTTCCTTCTCACGTAGTTTATTTTTGCTTACACTGAAATTTTTTCTCAAGGTGTCGAATATGTATAAAAAATTGAAAATTGCTATCCAAATCTAATCCAAACAATTTTTACTGTAGGATTTCCGAGAGTGAAGTCATAGACGTGAAACATAGGTAGACTGATAATTACTGCTGAGAATACCTTTAAAAAGTGTGACCAACATATTGACTAGTAGTCACGTGATTACTCTGTGAAAAATTGACATGGTTGGCACAATTGGAATTTTATCGCCTCGTTTGGTGATATGTCTTACGCAGGGTATATCCGTGAATGCGTATACGGATGAATATTTCTTAGTTAGGGCACATTTGCACTTAAATTATATTATTTTCAATCATTAAATAATTAGTAATTTGTCCCTAATTTTGAAAAAATTATTTATTTATTATATTTGAGTGCATAATTTTACTGTACGAAAGTGTTTATAAAATTACAAATTATTATGAAATTAAGGGTTTTAAACATAAATGCAGAAATTGTTGTTCCTATGATTTAAATATTTGCATTAAATTCGTTATAACGTAGTTCCTTAAAAGGGAAAAGGGGAAGGCAATAATATCGAATATTTTTTACATTAAACAGCAGCAATAATTCACATTCCTATTTCAAATTTTATTGGGTTAATATGGGTTAAATTAGATTGAAAAATGATGTGTTCGTCAATGACAGTTTCACTAAACATTTTCGCATAATTCTGATGATTAAAGTTTTAAAAAAAATAGTGGATATTGTGTTTAGAAGTCTTACATACTTGATACTGTTGAGCTTTTCTGTTCACTGTTGGACTTGCTTTGAAAGTAGGAAAATAAGTTTAAAATGTGTATACCTGAATTTTGAAAAATTTGGCAAAGCAAAAAATGTTAATTACCTTTCAAAAGTTTCATGACCGAAGTTTTGTGAAAACGTTTCGTGTAGTTTTTTTATATTAAATTTGTATCCACTTGCAATTCACTGCTTTATAAGTTCAATAGGAAAATAATAAACTATACGTTCTTCTAAACGTCTTTATTGTCACAGTCATATTACATATGTAACCAGCAATCTGTACATGAACCTTTGGCACATATATTAAGTATATCACGAATAAAACAAAAAAAAGTACTTTAAAATGCTTAAATGCTTTTAACAAAACAGTTTCTACTTAGTTTTGTTTCAGTTTTATTTTGAGTTTCGTTTCTCAAAATGTTCTTCTTCTTCATCTATGGAAATAGTAATAAATAGAATATAATAAATCGTAAAAAAATGTATACAAACTGAATAAAAGGATTTCTAACATGTCGACACAAATTTAATGCTCTCTTACTATCGGATATATTTATTTTAAGATACGCATTTCATAAACACGAAATTATTTTCAATTATTCGAAGAGCAATGCCTAAAATATTTTGTTATGGGAAAAGTTGTTCTTAGTTTTTAAAAAATAGGTTTTGTCAATGTAAGAAAATTAAATCAATCGTAAGAAAATTCTTTTGATATTGGAGCATGTATTTGTACATATACATACATTTGCATACACTTTTATCAAATACTTTAATTTATTCAATATGCTATATTGTTTTTGGAGGAAAGAATTAAAAATTAATAACTAAGAGTGTATTATTATTTATTTACTAGCAAAATACCCGACCTTACTCGGTTTGAATTGGTTTACTCTAGATTGAAGAGATAATCAAAATATATAATGACTTCGTTTTTCGTAGAGTAAAAATTTATTTTAACACCTTTCGCCATCTTTATATTTTCTACAACTTACTTTGGACACAAATCCTACACATGCATATCCATTCATGTAATACATTTCACATACATCGCACAATTGCTGTATGACAAAGCTACAAAATGACGAAAGGTTATACTAAGGTTACTACTATAAAAGACGATTTTGAGGGAGATTTGGAATTCCCTTTCTTAAGTTCTTTTCATGTTCAACTCAATTAATTAAAATTACGATTTAATTTACTCATAGTCAACAAAACAATATTTTTTTACTTGTAGCACTCTTGCCTCCGGTATGCGACATTGTGAAATTTTGCAATCTTCTCCTGTCATTATTACAACGAATTTTTTAATGTTGGAAAATGTTTTAATTCGGATTTTTAAACATTATTATTCTTTAAATAACGGCATTATTCTTTCAAAAATGGCATAACCACACTTAAAATTTACTGAAAATTTATACTGACTTACCTAACATTTTTAAGTCTAATACTTTGTGGTGCTGTTGCGTGTGATGAGAAGGAAAACACATTTATTATAATAATAAATATTTAAAACAGGAAACAGCGAAATAAAACAAAATAAAAGATGTCGCATAAAATTGTTCTAAATATATTAATTTGTGATTCAATTTTATCTCTTGATCTCGCACAGTTGCCACAACTTACAACTAAAAGTGAACAAAATTTAGAAATGTGAAATTAATTCAGAGCGAAAGAACCAGAAAAAATATCACTGCTCGCGCGATCTTGTTCATTCTTGTTTCGTTGAAAAATATCGTCTGTCCCAAATATTCGGAAATCGTTTTCATTGCGCAAAGAATAAAAATAAGACTCGAAATAAATGAAGCAACAGACCTAAAATTTCACCATAAAAAAAAAATTTTGTTGAAAAATAATTGGTTTTCAGCATTACTGGTAAAGAAAATGAAAGTAATCGTAATACTCAAACTACATTCCAATTTTTCGAAAACTATCAAATTGGGGCTGATTTAAGTATACTTACTCAGGTGTTTTAGCATGAAACTCATCTAAATATAACAATAAAGAAATGTTTAATATTGCATTCACTAAATTAATAGATAATGTATAAAATAAAATACACTGCAATCAAATATCTGGAATATAATTCACGTGATGCTTACACAAACACACAAACACAAAATCGAGCATAGAACAGAAAGACGGACAGACAGACTTTCGCAACCAATTCCACTCACTAAATCAAGATAAGTACTCACTGTATTATGCAAATTTCCATGAAAATATCTTAAACCGCGTGGACGTGTATAGGGCACAACATACAGACAGACAGACAGACAGACAGATAGACAGACGGACAGACAGACAGACAGACACCAAACGAGAAAAAGGCGGATTCGGCATCAGAAGGGTCCAAAACGGATAGAAAACTTGAAATTGGTCGAAAATATTGAATGTACAAACAAACACTCCATTCTTATTTATATAGATGGGTTTCATTTCGTTTTTCAATGCGTTCTTATTGCTGTCGTGCATTTTAAGACAATATCAAAGACAAAAATTATTTCAGAAATTACTCGAATTTATATAATTGTGTACAATTTATCAAAATATTGGCAACACGGAAAAAAACAGAATTATTTGGAATTGGAAAAGAATGAATATTTATCGATTGCTATACTTATACCGTATGAGAAGCAAAATCAGGAGTTTCGAGTAGATGTTTTCGAAAACGACATTTTCATTTGTGATTATTGTTTGGAATTAGGTCGAAAGAAATTAAATTTTGTTCTCTTTATTTTTATGCTTCTTCAATAACAAGCTGTAATTTTCTGGTTTTGTTGCAGACTCGCTAAATTTTATGCAAAATAATAAATACCACAAAACACACACTATCCTATATTTTCCAATTTTAAAAACTCATTAAAAATCTTTCGGTGGAAAGTTTTTATAATGGAAATAAGCCCTTTTCAACAAATACGATAGTTCTGTATAACTAAAATAAAGTATTTTAGGTACAATTAGCATAAAATTTAGACAGATTCAGAATAAAAGATAATATATTCAAAACAAAAAGTTGTCTTACGCGCATACAAACATGTGTCTCACATAAACAGGGTGATTCAAAAGTTCTTAGATAACTACCAAAGGTAGGCCAGGAATACAAAATTAAACCAATTTTACATAGGAGCGTATAGCCTTAAACGCTATCCGGAGTTGCTAGTACAGGTAGAACAAAAAAAAAAAAAAGAATACAAGGTATAACAAGATACTTATTAGACATATCACACACCGGCAAAAAAAAGTGACACAAGTCAAAAAATAAAAAGGCTGATGCTATGTCATTGAAAAATATGTATGAGGTGCCCCAGTGTGTTATATTACTATTCTACAGAATGTAATAGAAGTTACCACCATAAATCCTTACCTCAGATTTAAAAGAGGCTTATAATATTTCAATATAAGGTTTATAGTATCCTTTAAGCTGATGTTTCTCAAATTCGGCAATTTTGAGTTGTGTCACTTTTCTTGCCGGGGTACGATATGTTTACAAGTTAAAAGGAGGTGCTCAAAGTTCCTTCCAATAACATCAATACATGCCTCGCAACGTCGACGCATGAATCGGTGAACTTGTTAAAAAATACCAGCTCTCTCGCGGACACAAGCTGCTTCCACAACTCTTGCAACGAAGTCTTCGCCAGAGCTGGCGTCAATTACGTCAGGTTCTGTTACGTCAGGCTACGGGAGTCTCTTAAACAATGCCTTTGAGGTAACCCCCAGATGAAGAAATCAATGGGAGACTTGTAAGACGGGTAATCGTGATGGTCAAGCGACGGATCCGCTCATTTAAGATGTTTCTTTCATTGCATATGTTCGATGTGTTGTAGAAACTAAGATGATAGATTATTTTACAACCCCCTTTCTGGAAAGGCCACATCCATTTGACTAGTACTGACGGAGCACAGTCAATGTCAGGACTCATGGCAGGTCTTCAGGCATTAGTTAAAAAGAAAGCACTCGAAGTTATCTAGACGCATTGCACGCTGCATAGAGAAGCTATTAGGTAAAATATATGAGGGAAAGTTCCAAGGACAACGCCTCGTAAATTCGAACCAGATGACGAATATACACATCAGGACTAATTGCCTTTTCAGCTTTCACAATCACTTTGACTATATTTGTTATGGAAGAAGGGATGCAAAAAACTCTTTGCTGGTGGGAGATTTGAGTCGAAGGATCAAGTCACTATTAGTTTTGGTAAACAATGATGATAGGCACATAAAAAGGTTACCATAGCTAATTCCACTTTTACTAGGGGGCCAGCCCCCTGCTCGCTGAAGCTCGCCAACCCCTGGAGGATTGCTTCGCTATCCTCATTGGTTCGCTGCGCGAAACTATGCTCGCTTCGCTCGCGTCAATGAAGATATGTGTCCTAGCAGAAGGGACTGTTTTCAAAGTATGATATTCCAAAAAAATATTTTTTCAAATCTAAATTATTTGTTATTATTATTTGTTAAATTAGTTATTCTGTTTTTCAGAAAAGATATATACAGTACCTCGGGAATCAGAATTCAAATGAAAACTTTGAGCCAATTTTGACTCGAAATGTGAGCGCTGTTTTGGAAATTGAATACCCAGCATGTTGTTTGTGTGTATATTTATACATGCACTCGAGCCATCCACGCTTTTTCATTGAGTTTGTTGTCGAAAGTTGTAGTGCAAGCGTCTTGCTGAACTATAATTGTTGGCCCTGAAAAGGACCTTTATTCCAGCCCTTTTTTACATCATAACTGAAGTGTGAAACGAATTCGTTATCCGTGTTTTCTTCCACTAATACACTTGAGGTAGACTCATCAATTAATTCCACCAATAACTCCTAATTTAAACTCTCCTTACGAATTCATTCTTCTTCTCCTTTATCCACAAGAGATATAAACTTTATTTTTAACTGTTTTCTACTTTTATTTATTTCAGCCATTTTGCAAACCTATGGGTAATAATTTTTTTCAAGCACTAGTGGCTCCTCCCCCTGGTCGCTTACGTTCACCAACCAATGAAATGTGAAGAACAATAAATGCTTTGCAATCTAAAAATTACGAAATTTGTATGACCAACTTTTGATTTCATCGAATTTATTTATGAACCAATTTAAAAAATAATTTTACAGAAAGAAATAGTACAGTCAAAGCTTTCGCCTGGTATTTTCAAATTTTAAAACTTATAGTATTAAGCTATAGATATTACAGTTTTAGTTTTGTATCGGAAATTACGATCTAAAAGTTCCGAAAATTGTATGACCAACAAATCAATTTCATCGACTTGCATCGATTTTATTTATGAACCAATTTAAAAAATAATTATACCATACGAAAGAGTACAATCTAAGGTATCCAATGATGTTTTCAAATTTAACAAATAATAGTATTAAGCTATAGATATGACAGTTTTAACAAAAAGTAACGAAAATATCCCAATATTCCGAAATTTGTCTGACCAACTTTTGATCGCATCGTATTTATTTATTAACATATTTCAAAAATAATTGTACGGTAAGAAAGAGTACATTTCCAGGTTCCTGCGATGTTTTCAAATTTAAAAACCAATAGTAATAAGATATAGATATGATAATTTAAAAAAAAGTAACCTAAAATGTCCCGCTTTTTCTCGAATTTCAAAAGATATTTTATCAGGAACCAAATTGAAATTCCTAAAAAAACTCGACGAGCTTCAAAAACTTACGTTTAGAGGTAATCTAAGAAATACTCGACTGAAGACTGAAACTTTGTACGTCTTTTGCTCACTCTCGTTAGAATTTTCGCTTTTTCAATTTTGAAACTTAATAAACCCTAAACTAATAGCCGCATCGAAAAAAATCTTCAAAATTGTCCAGGGAACACGATGAAGAACCATGTTAATTTCGTAATTTTCTGATCCATACTTTCTCGGAAAACCGTCGAAGAATCGAGCTAAACATCGCAGTTTTCAATCCTGCGGCGGCTGTAACATTTTTTTTAAATACAGAGAGAGATAGACAATTTCTTGTGAGTTGTGTATTTTTACTTTCTTCTAAGAAAGTAAAATCATACACCATTAATAATCCTCAATGGAAAACAATAAACAATTGAGGAGAAAAAGAAGTAGAAATATGAACAATACGTACTGTCAAAAACATTTGGTAGTAATAAATAAAATATTCATAGGAAAATAAGAAATTATGTCTGTAAAACATGTAAATGTCAGTGCAATCATTTGAATACGTAAATTTGTTGTCACGTATGAATGCAAGAAAAAAATATATATCTCCATCTTATAAAAAGAAATAAAGATAGGTTTTCTTTAATTCGTATCAAACACGAATTTTCTGTTAGATCGAAATGCGCTTTTATATCAAATTCTGATGAGGTAATCAGTTTTAAAGCACCCCTCTATATTTGAATTGAATATATTCACCTCGTTTTAATTTTAATAATCCGATATGTATCATTTAATATAAAAATCAATACTTTTCGGATATAGAATATAAATGTGTGATCAAGTGACTGGATATATTTACATATCTGATATTTTTACATATCTGCATACTTACAGTAACTCAGTGGATATGTTATTCAGCGTCAGGCAATTCAATAGAAACGTCAGGATTCAGAGGAGCCTTTAAATCAAATGTAGATGAAGTTTTGACCTCTCTAGAAGATAGCGTCACTATATCTGAGGAATTGATAAACCAAATTTCATTTTGAAACGTGACAGGGGAACATGAATCTTTACAATATTATTTCTTGGGGTGCATTAATTCAAAGCCAGGCAAGTATGTTCACCTTAATATCTTTGAATCTAATAATATTTTGAACACAGGTACATTTTGAACCATCCTGAATCATACATATTTTAATAATCTCGGGGGGGGGATTTTATTCGATATATAGGTCTGTGAAAGGGAAAATTCCAAATTAAAATGTATTTTATAGCTTAACATTACCTACTTAAAAATAGTACTTCTCCTAAATAATTCAAATGATTCAATTTCGTTTTTTTTTTTTTTTTTCAGAAAATTGTAACAGTTCCAGTGAAGGTATTGATGCTGATTTTATTGGAAGTACTTAAATATTATTGGCAATATCAATTTTTCAATTGGATCTATTTTAAATTCATTTTTTTTCAAGAGCCGTCTTTAAAATAAATACGCTATCACTATGTTAAAAAAAGAGTATGTGAGCACTTTTTGCAGTTTTTGAACAGTGCAATGACCTTGATGAAAAACATAATGCGATCAGAAAACAATGAAATACTGTCAAAATCCCTTTCGATATACGAAAAATCCCAAAGCGCTTGTCAAAGGAAGAAAGGGTTTTCAAAATCCCTAAATTAAATCTGGATTCCTTTTGAGCCAGTGGGAAAAATACTTTCTGTATTTGCTTAAAAATACTTTTTTATTCAACGTTAACCGAATAATCTGAATAATAATTTGCAGCATTTACTTAATTTGAATAAATTATCTAGCACAAAATAAAACTAAACATGTACACATAATTTCCCAAACAAATAAGAATTCTGCTGCTGCTCTTGCTATTAAGCCAAATTTAAAAAAATACGCTGTAAGTATTTAGATACGAAGGGCGGGGGTTGGTTTTACGGGGTCTTATCTCGCAAGAGCCATATTTGGCCACTGATATAGAGGGCAGTAATAAACTGCATATTTAAAATATTATACCACTATTAATCAATTCTTATAACTATAATACCAAATATTTGGGCAGTATTGAAATTAGTAGTACAAAACGTAGTACTCTCTAAATCCTCAGAAAACATTTATAAATCTGAAGACATAAGAAAAATGTGGAAGCTCAGTATTGTTTAACAGTACGGATAAAATAATTATGGACATTTTTCTTCATAACTATATACAATTTTTTTTCAAATACTTGGGTGCTCCGCCCCCTGCTTGATATTGCTCGTCACCCTCCGATGATTGCTACGCAATCGTATTTAGTTCGCTTTGCGAACTATACTTTTCAACAATGAGGGGGAAGGGTTTCTTCACAATCCATCCCCATATTGATCGCTGCTGGATTGATACCGAACCTCTAGTATGACGTTAATTGAAGATCCCCGTCCCTTCGCATTGCGATATTTATCTTATGCGCCCGAATAACAGAAAATTGCCTACTTTTTTTTTTGCGTGATTAGCGGATTTGTATAACAGCCGACACCAGTGCTTTAGCTTTAGAAAACGTTCCAAAAATTCTCGGCTCATTCTCGGAAATATAGTGTAAATAAAAACGAAATATTTTTTTAAATGTCAAGAACAAAACATTTTATTTCCACATAAAAAAGGAAATTGTTAAAGAAATAACATATTGTTAAAATTCAGAGGAAATATCATCATAATTTTTGATGCTTGAGCTGATCCGTGTTGTAATAATACTTTTTAAGATTTTCATATTCGACTGTTGCTATGAAAACGTTGACCAATTTGCAGGTTCTTCTGAAAACATTGCAAACTTTCTAGCACGTTCTCTAAAAACTTTACGAATGAATTAATTAAAAAATATAACTGAGTTTATCGCGTATGCGCGTGCTTCACATTCATTAGCCCGTTGAACCACAAGACTCCCTATCACGAGACTCGCTATTACCAATCACAAAGCGAATAAACCTGAAAAAAGATTGCACATTTTTTTATAGCAGAAAGACTAGTAGTTACTACAATAAAATAAATTGAGAGACTCGTTAAATTCGACGAAATTTTTTAGTCTGTCCGTTCTGCCACATTGAACTCCAAGAAAGCATTTATACGTATTTATACTTTTCTACTACTTGGTAACCAAAAAAGACGTTATTTTTTATCGCGGTTTGGCAACACTGTATGATTGTTTGTTTACCACAAAGCCTCGAGCCTCAATTGAATTTATAGCGTTATCAGATGAAATTTTATTGAAAAAAAATATTAGTAGTCGAGCCGCTTCAGTTTACAAACAACATGCTGGGTATTCGATTTCCAAAGCAGCGCTCACATTTCAAGTCAAAATTTGCTCAATGTTTTCTTTGAATTCCAAATTACAAATGCAAATACAAATACAAATATTGACGACCAGCTACAGGCTCAAGCCCAACAAGGCTGGTCCTTTGTTTATGAATTCCCCAATTCCCACTGACTATCCAATTGTGTCTTAAATTCGTACACTCCCTTTGAATTAACTATATTTTCTGGCAACGCGTTCCAACTGTCTATTACCCTGTTAAAGTAGTAGTTTTTCCTTAAATCCCGATTAAAATGTGTCTTATTCAATTTATACCCATTGCCCCTTGTTCTGTTATCCCTATTGAAATTTAAGCCCTCTGTGTTCCCTTGTTTTACAAACTTGAAAAGCTGAATCAAATCCCCCCTCCTTCTTCTTCTTTCCAGTGTATACATGTTTAGCTTACTTAAACGTTCATTATAGTCGAAATTTGCTAGCCCCTTTATTATTTTTGTAGCTCTGTGCTGAACCCTTTCAATTGATTCTATGTCCTTTCTCATATATGGAGCCCAGAATTGTACAGCATATTCTAGATGTGGTCTTACTAAACCCTTATATAACGGCAAGATTATAGTCTTATCCCTTGAAGTTACAGTCTTTTTAATATACCCCAATAACCTATTAGCCTTTTTACCCGCAGCTGAACATTGGGGACCCATTTTAAAATCCCTGTGAATTATCACCCCAAGATCCTTGACTGTTTCTCCCTCCTTTACCTTTACTCCCTGCAGACAGTACTCTGCTCCACTGTTCCTGTAACCCATATGCAGAACTTGACATTTCCCTACATTAAATGACATACCCCATTTTACAGCCCATTCGGATATCTTATCAAAATCCCCTTGTAAATTTTCTATCTGTAACTTGGTATCCACTGTCCCCCATATTTTTAAGTCATCTGCAAATATACCGATTCTATTCTTTATCCCCTGACCTATATCATCTATGAAAATTATAAATTGTTCGTGTTCAGATTCCAAAGGTACTGTATAACTTTTCTGTAGCACAACAAATTTATATTATAAAAATATTTTTTTTGGAATATTATATTTTGTGAACAATCCCTTCTTCTAGGACACATGTCTTATTGATGCGAGCGAAGCGAGTAAGGTTCGCGCAATGAACCAATGAGGATTGCAAAGCAAACCTCCGGAGTTGGCGAGAGTCAGCAAGCAGGTGGCGGGCCCCCTAGATCAATAGATTCTTCAATAAACGACAATTTCAAGATTAAACTTCACTAATGCAATTTACAAATAAATAAAACTTCGTAAATAAATATACTGACTTTCGATCTTCTATTCTTGAAAAGTTACGATCTCCTGTCACAATACTCGGAGATCAAATTTTTATGTATGAACAGAATCCGACAGTCATACTAAAGCACCATTATAGAACTTACAACAAAAGTGAACTTCCTTCATAAAAAGCCATAATTTAATTTATTAGTTTCTTCTGAATCCATAAAATTGCTTTTCACTTACCATATAGTTTGAGTGACAAATTTCAAAGAATGAGTTATGAACCTTCACCATAAACCTATACTCTAATTCAAGAATGAATTAAGAGTAAATAAGTATGACTAAACGATTTAATTGCATAAAAATAAGCTTTAACCAAACAAAGGTAATGAGGCTACTCATTCACGACACAATTTTTCCCATGATGGCAACTGAGTGAATAAAAAGTTGCGTTTGTATGATAGAAATAATCAACACTCCTGGCCATCAGAATAGTATATCTTCTAATTTATTTATAACGAGTAAAAATATCCGACCTTACTCGGGTTTAATTGGTTAATTATAGATTTAAAAAGTGCCCAGAATAATCACTTTTCGGTACAGCTACACTCTACGTTTATGAGCGGTGTCAACGGCTTTGGCGATTTTTTTGGCGCACTTTTAGTAGCGAGTTACGGTAGATTAAGGCAACACAACTCATTTACGGTTATTGGTGGTTTTCATAGCAACCTCGGCAAACGGTAACTTTCAATTTTCATTTTGAATATTCTAGAAAGTTCTTCCAAAATCCGTTAAAGTCGTTTGATTTCATTGGTTCGTTTAAAATTTTTTCTTTGAATTCATTGATTTGTTTGAAATTTTTTCTTTGAATTCATTGGTTATTTTTACTTTAAAATATCTTTTGATTGCATTGGTCCTTTAAAATGTTTTTTCTTTGATACCGTTTTATCATTTATTTGTACTTTTACAGTTATGGAATTTTTATGTTTTTGTAACATTTTTAACAAAACGTTAAAATTTATTTATTTATTTTATTATTATTATTTTTCCGTTTGTAGAATTTTCGCTTTTTATTTTAATCCCGGAACATTTCTGACTTATCAAGTTGTATTATTTCTAGCTTTGTTTTGTTTTAAAAATCTTTTTCTTTTCAAAATGTCTACTGTATTTAGTATAATTGATAAGTTTTAGGGTATTCTTACCCAATATTCGCAGCCTAGTTTTTCTGCTTGTTCAAATGTGTTTTGAAATGTGTTTAAGCGAACTACTTTTTGTGAAAGTTCTGAAAAATATACTTTTCAAAACGTTCTCAAATGTGTTTTCAAGCTTTCATTTTTCGTTGTAAAAAAAAAAATATTTTTTTAAAGAAAAAGAGTTTTTTTTTTTTTTTATATATATATATATATTTCTTTTCTTGGCGACTTTTGAAGTTCGCCAAAAAAAGTCGCCATGGCCGTTACCACCGCTCATAAACGTAGAGTGTAGCTGTACCCACTTTTTTTTATTCCATATGAATACCACATCATTTAAGTACGTGTAAAATTTCGAAATGAGGAAAGGTGACACTAAGGAAACTAGTATAACAGATAATTATGAGAGTGGTTTGAGGAGATTAGGAAAGCCATTTCTTAAGTTATATCCATTAAAATTACCTAACAAAATTCGTAAAAATGTAGAATCATGGCGAATACTCACGCATTGTTTACTTACCAATATTTTTTGACCTGTGGCAATCTTGCACCAGGCAAGCGACTTTTTTTTAATTTCGCCAACTTTAGGGAAGAAGGATAAGAAATCAATTTTATGATATTCATCGCTAAGTTTTAAAAAAAAAATTGTTTTCCTTGAAAATACCCTTTTGTGGCACGTCAAATACAAGAACTTTTAAAATGAATGACTTCAGTACAGACCTGCAAAATTAGGTACCACCTTCAGTACAGACCTACAAAGTAACTTGTTTTTCAAAAAATAAAAAATAAAAGTGACAGCGCTTTCTTTAAAAAAAAAATTGTTTTTAACGAACTTTTGACTTATATAAGTTGCTTAAATGCAGCTTATTCTCATAAAATAAGCCGCCTTGTGTGTGTGTGTGTGTGTGTGTGTGTATGTGTGTGTGTGTGTGTGTGTGTGTGTGTGTGTGTGTGTGTGTGTGTGTGTGTGTGTGTGTGTGTGTGTGTGTGTGTGTGTGTGTGTGTGTGTGTGTGTGTGTGTGTGTGTGTGTGTGTGTGTGTGTGTGTGTGTGTGTGTGTGTGTGACCTTCCTCCCCATCACAATTCACTAAGAATTTTAATATTTAAAAGTCCTAGTTCGAGTTTATTTAAACACATTGTTTCAATAACATAAAAATTCCATTTGAAATGTGCTTCATTCTAACTTACGTGCAAGTTACTTTAAATCGAATACTTTAGGGGGGTTGCGATGAACAGGAATTAAAAAGTATAAAATAAAATATTTAAAAAATATTTATTGAAATTTTAAATTTTATTATTAAATATTTATCTATTAAAAATAATTAATAAAAAACACAATTTTATGCAGAAAACAGCGAAATAAAAGTAAAGTTTGGGGAAAGTTATATAGATTGTTTTATGTCGTGATCACTCGCCTAGTTGTCACAACTTACAACTAAAAATTGGACAAAATTTAGAATTGCAAAATTATACTGAGAGCGAAAAATATCACGGCATGTGTCTTCCGCTTCGTTTCTGTGTATTGAAAAAAAAAATTGTCAGCCCCAAATATTCGGAAAATGTTACTATTTCTTATAGAGAAGAATAAAGCTTAAAATAAATAAAGAAACATTTAAAATTCAGTACAAATAAATTTTGGGATGAAATGCTTTTCAGAGTACTGGTAAAACAATCCAATTTATCGCAATGCTCAATCTACATTCCCAGCTTCTCTAAAACTATAAAATTGGGTATAAGGTAGACTTATGGCGGCTATTCCTCCATGCAGATATCATTTCAGGAATCATTTGGACTAATTAATAATGATCGCTTTTGAGATGTGGTACTATTCTTAGGGATGGATTATTTCTTTCAAATTGTTTCGAAACTGCATTTATTAGCATTGCTACTTTGCTTTGCCTGATAGTTTTTGCTATTTGAGGCGAACAATGACATGATTTGCCTCTTCGGCAGTTTAGTTGCGACGTCTAACAGCTTTTGAGCTTTTTCTACTTTCTGAGCTTGTTTTCCTCCCTTTGCTCATGACAGCTTTTGACGTTTCATGTTGATTTGACTTTGATTAAAAAGTCATCCTCTTCTTGTGAAGTATTCTTAATTAAATTTAAGTCTGTGGTTCTAAGGGAGCAACGCAGCGAGCTAAACATAGTTTCGTTGGCCAAGAAATTCCAAATATTGTAAGCATTTCGAATCTCATGACGAACAGAGCTCGGTGTTCTAGTTTTTGCTGCTTCAGGCATACGTATTTTTTGCTTTACATAAAAGTTAATTATGACAGATAGAAACACATAAACTAAGATAATTTAAAGTAGAGTTAAAAACATTTTCACACCTGGTGGCTTTGTGTTGGAAACCGTTGGAAATTTAATATACATATAGAACCAGTGTGTCAGTAAAGTTATGGAATGCATTAAACCGTTATTTTCGAAAATTGAGCACATTCATTTGTGTTGCGCATTGTTTTACCCCTTCCCTTAAATAATCTTTTGTTGTGATAAGTGCGGTTTTAGCAATTCCGTTGTTTTAATGAAATAAAATAAAAATACCTATGATAGTCATGGATTTCAAGAATATTCACATCGAACACATTAAATATTTGGATTTATAGCATTTTATCTACTTGTGTTGAGTTAGTCGTGCGAAGTAATAAAACTAATTTAATTTCTTAAAATATATTTACATATTTCTAAGAAAAGTAAATTAAATCTGATTATTTCTACTAACATAAAATGAACTGTCTGCGCGCGTTCCTGCGATGTCTAGACGAATCTATAGGACTTGTTACTGTAATGAAATTTGGCGCACAGATAGTTCTAATTTTATGCGAATTTTGTGGGCGAAGCCCGAATTTTAAAATTTAATCTAGAAGATTTTTTAATATATTTTACTTGTTTGCCTTAGAACGACAACAGTGTGAAGAGATCATAGATTCTAAATTAATTTTTTCCTTTTCTTCTTTTCCTGAGCTCAAACAATTCCAGCGAAGCGAAATAAAACAAATAAAAAATTTTGACTGGCGTTTATTTCTTTTTTATTTTTAGTCCAAGTTTCTAACTTTACCATCGTTGAAGATGGAATGAAATCTTCAACGGATTTGAAATCTGCTGAAAATTTTACACCAGATCGATACCTCAGGTGGCATGCCCATGTCATGTCGGATGAAGGTGGGACTCATTCATAACAAATTATTTTTTCTTTTTAATGTTATCAGTATCGGTAAGCACACGGAAAGAACTGTAAGGGATACTCCATGCTGGCATGCTAGTTTTCAATAATACCAAGTTTTGATTGTATCCGTGTCACACCGAATGATTCTGCTGAGTCCCTACATCGTAATTTATTTATGCATAAAGCTTTTAATACTATTTCTTTAGTTTAATGTTCATCTTAGAGATCCAACATATTCAAACTCTCTTATGAGCTTTCACAGATGTAGACACAACAGACAAATTGATCAAAATCGCTCATGCGCTATTGTACTTTTCGGATTAGCCGAGACTTAACGACGCTAAATATCCTACGAGTGTTGCTAAAATGTGTCATTTCCAGATTTCTTCACCTAGAAAACTGCCGTACTAGTCAAGAAGGCGGCATCTCCGAATTTGGTTTTTAGATTTTGGACGTTGTTACTTGACTGCATTTTCTGTCAAGATAAATGCAGGTGGCGGTACTGTTTCTTTTTACGAAACGCGTGTGACGTCACTTGCATTGGTTTTCTAATACGTTGTTGTCGTTCGTTCATAATAGAATTTCAAAGAATGAATTCCGAATTTATAAGTGACTAGCCACTGCTTGGCCAGCACGGTGTTGTACTCGAACGTGACAGTTCTTTTCGTGGTGTCAAGTGTGACCACTGCTCGTCAACCCTCGGTGATTGCTATGTATTCCCATTTGGTTTGCTTCGCAAACGAACTCTACAGGCACGCCGTGATGGTCTTGAAGTGGCTATTATCAACAACATAAATCAAAACACGCTAGAATCGGAAAATGTGCCATGTTCCAAAGGCATTCAGAAGAAACACACTTGTGACGTCAGCAGTCGAAAATCGCACAATCATCGCCTTTCTTCAATGACGTCACATTCTGGAGATAAGAAAGACTTGTAAAAAAATATAAATTTCAAAATGTTTTAGATTAAATTTTAAAATTCGGGCGCGACACAAAAATTGCGAAAAATTTGGACCACCTGTGAGCCAAATTTTATTATTGTACGTGATTTAGATTCGTCAGGACACAGACAACAGTTCCTTTTATAATAGTAGAGCTAGTTGATAGGTCAATGATGGATCTTTAAACGTTGCCAAATCAGCAATAAACTACATTTTTAGGCACACACCACCCGTTAACTGGATTATTCCCCTTCAATCAACGGTTCACAGAGTGTGCTCTTACTATTTTCTAGGATTATGGAAAATCACATGCTGATACCAGACCAATTAAAATACGTATTTGATTGTATTTAATGAATATTGTGTGATTTTTAAGTGTCTCCTAGCTACCTTTAAAGAGCTGCTACCAAAATATATACACTTGATTTGAGGTTCAATTTATTTGAATTTGACTTACAAATACAATAGTTTGCAATGTAAATAGAAAGACTTAAAAATCACTTCTATTGGATTGGGAAACACTATTTATATATTGATTAATATCAAATAGATTAGGGAAGTCCGTGAGCACGATCAACAGGTAACCATGTATTTCATACGTAAATAGAGAAAGGTAATGAGGAACAGCAGGCAAACATCCCCAAATTCAAAACAAACAATTCGACCAAATGTATTGACATTTTCTAATTCCTTTTTCCTCCCTTCCTCTATGTACTTTATTGGGTAGATTTTTCGACGGACAGGAATCGCTGGCTCATTTGCTACAGTTACAAAACAAATACCCTTTGATGTGTCGCTCTTTGATTGGAAATTTCTTTCCCGAAATGAAGGATTAAAATAAAACTTTCTAAGCGTGTCAGAGATCGAAAAAGATCCCGAGATTCATTCGAACGAAAATAAGTGTCGCGTTTTTGTAATACTTTTGTGCAATGATTATGTTGGCTTGGTTACTTAATCTTAACGTTTGGTTAGTTTAAAATGGTAGACTCTCCTACATTGGGTACTCACCTGTACCATAGTACCGGGACTTAAGGGCAAGAAAAAAATGTCAAACGCAGAAAGATTTTTATTGCATTTAAAGTGATACAAGTCTGGAAAGCAAAGAATAAACATTACATATTTTTGCTAGCTAAGCACTGAGTACATGGAATACGTATTTGAATTTAACGATGGGCCAATTATCTGACATGGTACTGGGCTTGGTATATCAGGGCTTGAGGTTTGAATTTGAATGGATTCAGAACCCTCCCCCCTCACACACACAATAACATCCATGCTCAATCTTGAATTCGAACTTAGAACTCTTTGAACCTGTGGTGTTAAAACTATGCTGTCAGAAGTATTCCACGAGGCACCTTCAAAAAACATTTCTGTCAAAATAGATGTATATGGCAACTGTGTTTCTATGGTAAAACGTATTCCCTGAAAGTATTCCGAACAAGGCGTCACTTGACTTCTTCAAATACTATTCCAGCACATCTCCAATTAAAAGTTCTAAAGAATGAATTCCTGGAATTGATCTATGATAATTGATTGATCAACGCCAATTATATTAAACTACAAACATTACCAGAATGTCGATAAACTATATTTTAAGGTGACCCGATAAATATTATTTAAGAGCTTTTGTGTGGGTAGCTGAAGTAAAATATCCACTTCTAGTCTGTTTATTTACATTTCAAATCCCTCTTACTATTATAACGGTTTATCAAACTGCTTCATAAAACAATTATATTTTACTTAATTAACATAAAAATGTCTTAATTTAAGTTTTTAAAATGTTAATAGGATACCTTTTTAAACATTAAACTACTTATTACAATAGTATCTCTAATCGTACACGAACGGTCCATCTTCTCTGTACTAGCATACAAAGGTACAGTTTGTTTAATATCTATGTATGTATGCTATTAAAAATTAAAAATAATTTTAACTAGGCTGTGTATTTATTACGTATTAAGAAGTATTGTAAGATTTATACTGGATTTGGAATACATTAAATGAACCATGGGAATATAGACTGCATTTGGCATGTCTTAATGGCATTTATTATTATTATTATTTTTTTTTTAAGGCAATATTATCTATTTGGTCGTTTTTGAGGTTTGCCGACATTTCCTTTTTGCTTATATATATATAAATCATTTGTAAGAAAAAATTCATCTGGATAATTCTTTCCAACGATAAACACTTAAAACCAAAATTTCCAAGTAATAAAATTTCTGTGGACAAGACAACGCTACTTATATAACTGCACGCTTATACAAATAATTCCTGTTTTCTACAATTAAAAGGGATTGGGTTTGATAGTGAACAAAAGAATTCATACTTTCTTACCTTGTACTGCAGTTGACATTCCAATTAATTAATGTATAACTTATTAGAATTAGCTTCTAGAACTATTTCTAATCGGAATTGAGAATATCTTTTCTGGACATAAAGGACTTCTGAAAAAATATTACTCTCGTTTAGGAAAAAATAAGTGCTTATTTTAAAAGATACTTAATTGCAAGCCAACTAAATCTTGTCATTTGCAAAAGCTAGCTACGGATTTAAGATATTTTTCTACACATGTGTAATTTTCCTTTTTAAGAGGGTAAAATAAAAGTTGTTATTTATAACATTGTTATGTATGTGAAAATTTATAAATTTGGGAGAGGGAATGTACGTATTTCTTTTATGACTCCGCTCAAATTTTAAGCTTTTATTTTATTTCTAAGGGCATTTTTCATCATTTTTAAGGAATGTTTCTGTCAACTCGTCCGAGGCGTAAGTAATGCAGAATGTAAATTTGATCTGAGCTATATACACGAAAAAGATCAGCATGAAACTATTACACTAATTTAATGAATGAGTAAATTAACAGGAATAACTAGAACTGATGTAAAGCTTTATAGCTTTTTCATTTGATAAATGCATAGTATTAGCTTTATTTTCGAAAATACTTTTATAACACCTACGTTAAGTGAATGAAAGATGTAATAAAAAGATCCATTGCGAATTATTTAAATATATATTTATTAAATATAGACAAATAAATATATTTATTAAATATAGACAAATAAATGTATTTATTAAATATATTTCTATTATAAAAAAAATTTGCGGTCTTTTTCAGTTTTATTCGTTTTATGATTGGTAGATAGCGAGTCTTGTGGTTCAACGGGCTAATGAATATGGAGCACGCGTATACGATATAAACACAGTTATATTTTTTAATTAATTCATACATAAAATTTGAGATAACGTGCTAGAAAGTTTGCAATGTTTTCAGAAGAACCAGCAAATTCGGTCGCCGTTTCCATAGCAACAGTCGAGTATGAAAATCTTAAAAAGCACTATACCATTATAAAAGTATTAAAAGGACTATATCATTGCATGACGCAGAAAAAGGACCCCCTGATAAATAAATCTAACATAAGGAAGAAATACAAATTGTCTCTACCTCCTTAGTTGACTGTATAAAAAAAAGAGTCCAAAGGAATATCAAAGTAAAATAACTATCCTAACGAAACCGTCTGAGTCAGAAATGGTTAAAATCACAATTAAGGAATAGTTCGATACATCAAATAAGGAATAATACCTTTTCAGGTTTAAAGCTTCCTCGTTGGTTAAGGACATTGTATTAAAACGGGATATTCCTTTTTCTGTTCTGGGTGGAACAAACCCCTGTAGATAAACCCATGTTATGCAAAATTATATATTTGCTTTTTTTTTTTTTTTTCAATATATGGGGATTAAGCACCTTTGTCCGTAGATGCTTACATAAAACCCCATAGGTGGACCGATGGTTTAAAAAAAAAAAGGATATTATTGCTTTTTCGGGTCTAGGGGGCTGAAGCCCCAACTCAGCATACGCGCCCATGAATGAAAAAAGACAAATCTGCTTACTTTGGGTCAAGGCCCCAAAATCTCCAAATTTTGCTCATGAATTTAAAAAGTATATATACTTACTTTTTTTCGTGTCTAGAAGGTTTAAGCCTTCTTCAGCCTGGAGCTGTCCCCTTAAATTAAAGAAGATTAATTTTTTTACTTCAAGACTAAGCCGTTTAAACTCCTGTAGGTGCGCACATGAATTAAAACACGATAGATATTTTCCGAGTTTAGTGGTTTAACCTTAAATCCCCTTTGTTCCCCCCCTCCCCCCGTGTGCGACAGTGAATTAAAAAAAATTTCTTTTTCGGGTTTTGGGGGCTTTAACAACATTACTGTCACCTATATTGACACTAGAAAAACTCAAAGCTTCAATGCAAATGTAAATTAGTGTAAATTTTGCATGAATATTCCAGATAGTTTCGAATATACTTTAACTTATTACCAGTGCTTTTTTAGTTAACTTCTTACATCCGAAATTACTGCAAAGCTAAAAGTAAAAACTATACTCACCTGTATCTGTTCATTGGCTACGAAACATATGTATCTATTTGCGGTATAACTACATTTTGTAAAGGAGTACAGACTTAAACTATGAGTTTTTATGTTTGTTTACGAAAAGTTATTAGAGATTTCAAGTGTTATGTTGAATTTTAGAAGTCTGACACTCCTAATATGGTGTCGTATAACATAAATGACTAATCGATTGCGTTATACGCCTCAAACTGAGAAGGAAAATAATAAAAATACTAAAATTCACTTATCCCAAAATGCACTGTTTCAGAAAAAAGCGAAAGAGTGACAAAAATACTAAGACATTCATAAGTTAAAAAGGATGCAACTCATGCTTAAGGGAATATTTTTGACAAAAATTTAACCTCTTGCAGTAAATGCGTTTACTTCATTCATTTTCACAATTGGCCTGATCTACAACGTTTTGCAAATATAACGTATCGAAGGTGGTAAACATAATTTTGACTAATAAGGAAGACAAGCTTAGTCAACAGTTACTGAGCAATAAAAAATATTTCCCTGGAAACGGACTAATTGACGAAAAACTTAGGTTAATAAAGTAAAAGAAAGTGTGTGTTTCTGTTTTCTCAGGGGAGACTACAATACCTTTCGAACATAATGAACACACCGATGTTATCTGAAACTTATTTTTAACCCTCATTCAGGCGAATGGTTTCAGGAAGGTCCACGTTAACTTGTTTTTGATGTTACACAATGAAAAAACCTGTAAAAGTATATCATATCTGCATTAAAAAATACGGAATAATTATTATTTCTTTAAGTTCGTAAAGAAACCGCGTATTATTTTTTTTTTTTTCAAAATATTAATATTTAATGGTCGTGTAACCAGTAAATAAAACGTTGAGCACCTCACAGACACACGGCGATGTCGTTTGTTAAACAATGCAAGTAATGAAAAATATAAAAATGTTCAGCTCAGTTTTTCTAAATTTGGTAAATTGAGTCTTTTTAATTTTTAAACTAAGCAGTCATTAATTTAATCCCTCAATCTAAAATAGCCTATTTCTGGTGAAAGCGTGAAGCAAACTGCAATAGTAAGCATTGTGTAACATAACGCTTACTTCTTGAAGAGCAATTTTTATTCCCTCTTCAAACAAAACGGGTCACTACTTTTCCTTTCAATAACTGATTCATTTTTCAGCTCCGACAGAAAGTGAATAATTATTTAAATTATTCACACCCTATTCCGAATAGGGAAACATCAAGGCTTTCCTTCAATTTCCAGTTTTTCCTCTTTCACAGAGAAGACAAAATTATGGTTCATCGACCTTTCCACTTATACAATTTCTTCTGCTAGTGCAAGGATAAACAGCCTTTCCAAATTTGTCAGACAGCAAATCGATCGCAATTACATTTTCTTTCATGTAACATTCACCTTTGTTTCAATTGATGTTACTCACTTTGAATTGCATTAAAATTTAAAATCTAATGGTTACCTATATATAATTGTATTAAAACGCACAATCGAAGTTATTAAAAGTTTAACCCATTGTTTATAAACTGTAAATCAGCTTTAAAATCTCACCCTCCCCCCACCCCCCTTACACGAGTTCCAATAAAACAAATCGTGCTCTAATGTAATAGAGAAGTGCTTTCCCAAGCGTGACACTATATAAGCACTTCATTCTTGAATCGATTCTTCACTTGCTTTTTTAATACGCACTAGAAAAGCTCAAAAATAATCTATTACATATATTAATTTGTTTATTTTCTCGTGAAACAAATGCACACCTCGAAGAAGTTCGAAACTTGAAACAAACGCCAGCTCTCGCGGAATCAAAAAAATATCTGTTTTAAAACGCAGCAGAAATTAAGAATTGAAGCTAAAAAAAACTTTCGCCGATGCGGGAGCGTTTAGAAATCACGTCTGCCTTCGGTAAACCTTGCTGAAGAATTGGAAAAACTACACAAGGCGCTTCTCGCGCTCACCACTTGGCGTGCGCATCACTTCCCTTGTGCTGTGGCATTACGCAAGAAAATATAGTCCTCATGGAAGGACGATTTTGTATTAATGCGCAAAAATGGCGCTGTCCTTCTGAGGGAGTGTGTTTGCTGTCGGGTAGATGCAGAAATTCAACCATTTTACGGTAGCATATAATGGATTCAACGAAGAATATACTGTCAAGATTGTTTCAGCTAACGCCTATTGACTTTAAAGACGAAAATGATGAGGTAAAATATTTTTTGCATTGTTTGTCGGACTTCGCTTCGTGAACCGTTGCTGAGCTCATGGAGTGCCATTCCTTGTTCGTAACGCGCATAGGAAGGGGACATGTGACAGTAGTTTTTATACAGGACAAGAGATGGCGCTGATTTTATAAGTTTGTTACAAGTTTCATGTAACTTGCTTGATCGCCGGTTATTAAAATTTTTATTTAAACTGATTTTCAGTTTGTTTTAAATATTTTCGATCGCGTTTTTTAAATTTCCACCACACTTTTTCTGGTTTTCATTCCCTTCAAATATGAAACTTTCACAAACAACAAAATTCCCCGCCTGTTTATGAGCGATCATGTTATTCACGTGTTTAAAAATCAAAATTTTACAGTGCATATTTTGTTTCTTACCATAGGATTATACAAATGATTTACAATGCTTAGATCTGTCACACTCAGAATCGATGACAACAAAAACATTGAAAAAATGATTACTTGCCTCCTAATGTAGTGGCCAATTTGATATTCAGTGTTAACTATTTTTAAAATGTACAAGTTCCTTGCGAAACAAAAAAAATTTTTAATCGCCTCAAATTTCATCAAAAATGCTTTCTTGAAAACGTGCTAACTTCCAGTGTGCAATGCTTCCCCATCTTTTTCAAGTACCATTTCCTGTGTGCTAATTATCTTGATTACTATCAATGCCTGCAACATTTTATACATGTAAAAACTATCTGATGACAAAGCAGATGGTATTTATTTAATAAAACAAGAATGACCAAATCCATGAGCATCGTTGAAGTGCTTTGATATTATTGTAGGTTTTCTTCAATTTTAACATCAGTTAAGATCTAGCTCTTATGGCAGTCAGATCAGTCAAAAGAAAAGTTTATTACGGTTTGCTGGGGCTGTACTGTGA
Source organism: Metellina segmentata (assembly GCA_947359465.1). Classification (NCBI taxonomy): domain Eukaryota; kingdom Metazoa; phylum Arthropoda; class Arachnida; order Araneae; family Tetragnathidae; genus Metellina; species Metellina segmentata. Next base: position 37,132,215 of record OX375878.1, on the reverse strand, counting down.
ACTGAAAGTATCCACAAAGTACATAACTAAAGCAATTACTCATTCAAAAATTTGTCCTCATGCTTAGCCTTTTTCTATATAAGTACTGCAGTTTAAAATCATGCAAACCTTATTTCACTTTAAAAACGTCAGTATGTGTAAAAAATAAATTTCTGTCAGTGTCCTTTTGTTATCCTTTCATCAGTATCCTGGTGTAAAATTTCACACAACAGCATGTGGAAATCTTAAATTCACAACTTGTCAGGTTTAGTGGCAGAATTTAGGGCACTGCTTCAATGCAAATGTCAGTTGCTCATGAAACTAAATTATAAACCTTTTCCACTTTGCAAGTAGCAAATCATTATAGACAATTGTTAACTCGTCAAATTATTGTTAATAAATCTACAGTATTCTTAAGTAATGTTGTCCATTTAGTTTTTCATGAATATATGATAGCTATTTATGCATTGCATAATATACTTAATGATTAATCACTCATAATGAACCACAAAACAATTCCTTTCAATAGTATCCTCATCATTTAGCCTGTGATTCAAAATTACATGGTGTTGTCCTCAAATCTTTCCCTTCGGGTTCGACTCTGGACCGTCTGCTATAGCCCATTGTTTTGCTCTTGTATGGCATTAATCAAAATACCAACCTTCACTAGTGTCTTTGTTTTACATCTGATTTAAATCCAGCTTGACATTTTTGAACAAGACTAAAGTTTTTTGGCAAAGTGCTTCTTTGCTATCTGAGATCTAGTTTTTATGTGTGAATATTTCATTATTTGAATGCCCTAAATTTTTTCAGCATTACATATAGGTATGAAATATTCAAACATTCCCATCCTCTTTTGAAACTTTAAAGCAATAACAAAATTATCTTGAACCGACCTTATTTTCTTTCAAATGGGCTATGAAGTAAAAGCAGTTGTAAATTTAAAGCTTGGCATATACAATAGTGCTGCAGCATTGTTTTATTATTCAGAGAACTGGATTTTCATGACTTTAAATTCTTAGTTAGCTGGAATAATGGAAATTTTTGTGTGCTTCTCTCTGTTGATATTCTGAATTTCATGAGAATCCAGTTCTCTGATGATATGAACATATTATGTTCGTATCATATTTGCACGAATAACTATTGCATTGATTAACTAAGCATTGATTTTGTAGACAATTAATAAGCATAAGATTTAAACCACTTCATCATTCTGGGTAGGAAATAAAATTTTATTTATTTAAATATTAAATTATTATTTTATTTTGTATAGCAAGAGATCTGAATCTACAATATTATGCGGTTGTTACCATATTATTGTCCTATGACATTGCCTATTTCAATAAAAATTAAGGAAAATTATCACTTTCATATTCCTGTAATTTTTTAGACATTTTTAATAAGTGCTTTAATTTTTCTTGCTTATATGTGTTATATTAAAATTTACATTTGAAATACAATTTTACCAAAATTTAAGCAATTCATGAGCAATATGAAGGCGTTTAGACTGGTTACATTGTTATTCCTTCATTAGATTGCCCATTTTATTTATAATTGTAAATATTCAGAACTATTTAAACCTTAGGTACATATATTCAAACTGTTGTTCGTCAATTTGTGCAATGTTCTTTCAAAATATTCAATGATTTTTCATACACTTTTTAATCACAATTTTTTATAGATATGTGCATGTATTTGCTTCAAACATTTTTATTCATAAAAGTAACTTTGCAGTAACTGCAGAAATTTCAGTATTCCATGTAAAATATTGGAAAATTGTTGCATAAGTTTGAACTATAATCACTATGTACTTTTGTAGGAATTGAGTTACAATTAAAAATTTGCTTTATATTAAAGTTGAGGAGAATGACAATAGTTTTAATAAACTTATGTACAACAGGGTTCAGTCAGTTGTCTATATTTCCTCAGTAGCAGCAGCAGCTTGGGAAGAATACAGATGTTATTCCCTAATTATTTTATAGGGGTTTGCATTGCATTTTAACTGACAGTTTAAAAAAAATATTATTTCTTTTATTTTTAAAATTTTATCTCCCTTTTGGGTTAGGTCTCAACACAAATATATTCAAAGGCCGAAAGGTCAGTTTTTCTATTTATCAGTTTATGGTTTGGAACAACATAAGTTCTGAACTGTCATAAAGAATTTTTTTTAGTACAAATCTCTGTTAGTCACTATTTAGTAAAGCATGTTTGCAATACAACTTTATATTATTGAGTATTGAGTTATTTCACTTTGTCTAAGTACTATACAATCTAAAATCAATGGTCAACATAAAAACTAGAAAAAACAGTAAAAATCAACTGGGAGGTACACAATTGTGTCAATTTTTTCTAAAAGAGTTCAGAACAGAAAATTAAAATATTTTGAAGTGTGAGTGTGTCTTCTCTATTTGTTCTAACAAATAATTCCTCTCCCCTATACCACCAGATACCTGTACAGATAGGTATATTTATAACATCATTAGGTTCCTTTAAAAATTTAGGGTGGTGACATGAGCTTGTGTTCCTCCAAGAGTTACATAATTGCTGTTTGATCTCATTTATGATCGTACTCGAACTCTTGCTGAGTGTAACCTGTGACAAAGGAACCAGCTCCGACAAAGACAACTTGGTCAACCCATCCATCAATTGAAGTTTTCATCTCTAAAAACTGTTCAATCGATAAAATGTTTAATGGCTAGTTAATGATAAAATATTACTTTTATTATTCTAAAACACAATAAGGTTAAAATAATTAGTAAAATTTTTATTTCACTAGCTAAAATATTTTTTTTTTTACTGAAATTTTAAGTGTTATGGATTCATCAATCTAATTCATATTATAAAACAGAATTAATTCAATTGACGCAATGAACCAGAAGATTTTAATCATTGTCTAACTCTCAAAACCCTGTGCAAGTCAAATTTGTTTTGAGATTTCAATATTATTTGGTTACAGATATGCCTACTAAACTTTTTTCGAAAGCTCAAAAGTCTATATCATTTACAATATTGACCCCCATATATCAGAGGTTTTAACACATTTCTCATTACGGGTCTACAGTTTGTCATCTAGTTTTTCATTGCTCCCATAAAGGTTTGTTCAACATTTATGAGGTTTTAAAGTAAAGTGACAATATTATTTGAGTTTATTATATTACCTCAAGGTGGTAACAGAACCTGGAAAACCAGGAAATCCTCGAGTAACTTTTTAATTCTGGAAAGATCAGGGAATTCATGGAAAATTTCACAAAACATCAGGGAAATTTTGATAATTTAAACGGCAACATTATGGTTTGTCCTACTTAGAGATGCATGATTACGAGTGCTTATGAGAATCGGAGAAATTGTATTTGTCGAAATTGTAATTAGAATAAAGAACCTTGGCAAAGAAATTTTTGAACACTGCAAAAACCCGCCACTGTTTTTTTTTCTCGCAGCCGCAGCGATATGCCGGTGATACAACTTGTATATAATTTGAAATTTTTATAACTAATGGTGTTTGTTTTTGTGCATTTAATTAATACTTTTTGCTTGCAATTACATTTACATTTGTATTTGTGATTTTGATGTATAAGTAGTGTGATAATGTAGGATCAGGTGTAATAAATCATCATATTCATATATTAATCAAAGTATTTTGTATTTTTCTCCATTTTTTCAATTGCTATTGATCGTAAAGGTTCCAACCCAATTAAAATATCTGAAGAGAAAAAATACAAAATATTAATAGTTAATATCCCTTTACCGTATCTGACCCTAAATATTTGAAAGTAATGTGTGGATACTGTATCTCGATACCAATCATGGATCACAACATTTTTTTTGGAATTGTAAAATCAGTGAAATTTTGGTGACACTATCAGGTAACTTTTTTTGAGGATTTTGTTGCCCCCCTGTACCTGTATATATTACCTGACATTTGTATTAAAGCTTAACTTATATCTATGTTTCTATTTTTTTTAATCGGGACTGTTATCTACAGGTTAAAAACAGAAATTTTTTATGGCTGTTGGGATGCTGTTATGATAGTTTTCTTGAAGATTGTTAAATAATTATAATCGCTAAAGCATGAGTGTTTTACTCAGATTTTAAGTTTTCTAATTTTTTTTCATTCTAGAAATATGAGCGTTGCTGTTCTCTAGTTTTAAGCCTTACTAATGGTGTATCTGAAAAAGAAGCCCACGATGCCTTTAGTGTTGTTGTAAGTAATGTTTTTTTTTTTTTTTAAACATGTTTTTTGTCTTCTGTTAGCTGTTAAATCATGTTCTCTTACAATTTGAATTCAAAGATCTTATCATTTCAATTCTTTTTAGGTTTGTAAAAATCCTCAAGGTCATGATGATGTCAATGTCGGCCTTCTAGTTGCTATTTTAATTGATCCCAGCAATGGAGCCAGGGTAAATTTCGAAAACTGTTTTACTCTTCCTTTTTGAAGTCTTTATTAAATGTTTATGATTCTTTTGTTTGTGTTTAAGAGCCAGCTTATTAACAGTCCTCAATCTATTTTTAATGCTAAAATTTATTTTGTTAAATGTTTTTAAAGTATATTTGATAATAATTGTATAATTATTTGATAATTCAAAATACTTTTTGAAATTATTTAAATGTCAACTGCCCTTTTATTTGTGTTAAGTAGGGTGTCTGACTCTTGTCTTTCCATGAAACTCCCATATTTAAACTAATTTTTAGAATTCTCCCAGCTCCCATTCCATGTCCTTCTATTTCTCCAATCACCCATTTAAAATTAAGGTAGCTGAACTTAAATTATAATTTTATTTCTTCCAAATATATTCAGATATAAACAACCATTCTTATCAACAGTTTAGACTTGGAGGCACTCATACTCAAATATTGAAAAACTACCCTTTTATAATAGAATGTTTAGTATACACTAATGCATAGCAGAATATCTGTTTTCAGATTTCAGAAGAATGTGTAAAACAAAGTTCTATATTTTCGATAATTTAAGAAACAAATTTAAGTCCCAAACGTTGATTTATGCAATTTTAGGCTTTGTTTTAAGTTGTTACATTCTTGTTATCTTTTTTAACAAAACAATTCATGGACCCTGTTGCTGCTATATAATGTCTTGTACATTCATTTTTAAGTGATGTTGCACTGCAAAAGTGTACAAAAGTTTTCATGATTAAATCTCTTGAATTCATGGCTAAATTTTGGTCACCCTAGAGTTTAAGAGCCACCTTGTTAACAGTCATTATGTGATACAGTTGTTATATAATCCATTTTTAATGTAATATGAGGAAAATTTAGTAGTAGTTTTCATTACTTTTGAAAAGCTTGTTTAAAAAATTCTTTGATAAAGTACATTATGTAACCAAAAGTCACCGGACACCCTGTAGTGTTGGTTCAAAAGGCACCAAACGTATAACTAATAGGTTGCCGGGCCTCCTTTTGCTTTAATTACTTTGTTTGCCCTTCGGGGTGGGCTATCCATTAAGTTCTGGTAAACTGTTGCTGGAAATGTGGTCCATTTCTCCTGTAGCACTGTGAACCATTCACGTTTGGTTTTTGGTCAAGTGGGTCTGGCATGCAAACGACGCTCCAATTTATCCCAAAGATGTTCTATAGGGTTCAAGTCGGGGCTTTGAGCTGGCCAGGTAAACACTTCCACCTGATTATTTTCACACCACGACGCAATACCGCCTGCTGTATAACAGAATTATTATCGTGCTGGTACAGAAAACCTGTTCCAAGCTGTTGTTATAGTGTCGAAAGCATGCTGTTGTCTAAAAAAATGTCTGCGTACATGTCAGAGGTCATCGATCCGTCGACTAAAACTAACGGGCCAAGCCCAAACCAGAAGAAACAGCCCCAAATCCTGACACTACCACCATCAAATTTCACTGTTGACACATACACTCCGGTAAATACTGATCGCCAGGTTCATACATGCCCATCAGAGTGCCAGATCATGTATCGTGATTCTTCCGCTAGTCCAAAGTCCAATTACGGTGCTCTTTGCACCATTGCAAACGCCTCCAGGCATTGGTGCGTATGATTAGTGGCTTTCTGGTGGCAGCACGACCATGAAAACCCAAGTGCTATCAGCCGACAGTCCTGTCACTGGCCTGTGTACCTGAGCTGAGACAGAAGACCTCTGACAAAGATGTGTGTCAGTTGTTTTGCACAACGTGCTTCAGGGTTCTCTGTTCTTGATCAGTTAGTTTCTTGGGCCTACCAGAGCGATAATTCGGTACAGTATTTCCACAGCGTTTCCACTTGACTATGACATTGCTAACTGTATACCAAGGCACATTTAACTGCTAAAAAATCTGAACAAATGTCCAGATTTATGGGCACTTACAATCATGCCCCTTTTGGATGCATTCAACTCTTTCTGTTGACTCATCGTGACAGAAAACACACGTTTGATGCTCCAGCATTTCTGCCTTCACTTACATAGCGTCTGTGAGATCTACTGACGCCGTACTGGGATCGTTTACTTGAAGTGAAGGGGTGACTTTTGACTGCATAGTGTATATACAACAACTGTCACATATATTTGCTTATTAATGGTAAAATGCTCTTTGCAAGCAACATTGCAGAGAATATTACATTAGTATATTTATGTCAATAGTAAAATATATTGGATTGTTTTAAAGCTGAATTTTTTCCTGTAGTTTTATCGAGATGTGACTTACTTGGCTCGAGATGGTTTAACTTTAGTTCTAAATCACCTCACCCAAATCATCTTAGACAAATTTAATAAACTTCAAGAGTCTTGTAGAAACCAAGTAAGTGTACTTTGTTCTTTACTTCATTGTTATGCCTGTCCAAATGTTTCTTTTGCTTGTAGACCTCAAAATGCAACTAACCCTTTGACTATGGTTATAGAAATAACTATTGAGATACTTACAACTTTCAAGGTACAACTGCTGCACTGGCTGTAGTCTAAATTCTTTCTTGCTGTGATTCTTATAACTTTCAAAGTACCACAGCTGTACTAGCCGTAGTTTAAAGGTTAAAAATTAAATGTAATTGTGTCTTGTGAAAAGTTTTTAAAAGTTTATATATGATATAAAGTGGTGTGTTAAGAGAACTCTATCACAGATTATTCTACATTTTTGTGTTAAAAAATTATCTTCAAAATGTTAGTAAAAATCTTGATTTCTATGCAATAGAACTTTATTTTCTTCAAATTTGGTTTTTATAATATGGGGTCTTATTAAATTCCACTCCTTCAACAAATTTGGAAATGCATTTTATATTAGAATTCTAAAACTTCCAATTAAAACTCCATTTCAGTCAATTTATGTTTGCTAGAAATAGTTTACCATACATGATCTTAATGAATTTTGTAAAAATGTAAAATGTTTTGTGAAATAGCTGTAGTTTGTTGAACTTGGTGTTTGGTTGTAAAATTTTCCCAGTTATAGATAAAAACAAATTTGGAATTATAGCATCGGTAAAAAAAATCTAAAATCTATATGAAGATCCTTTGGAGCTGTTGAGTTATAGAACATTTGCTTTCCGTAAGAAATTCAATAGATGTAAATTAAATATTTTTATATAATTTGAGTCACTATGTTGTCACTTTTATGTCTAGGTCATTCATATATAAATATTTTACTAAGAAGCATTGTTAAAAATTGCAGCTTTTTAAGGCCTAACAAACATTACCAAAATGTTGCCTTGTTTTCAATTAAAAAATTAATTTCTGGAATTAAAATAAGTTTATCTAATTTCACTATATATATGAATAGACAAGAAAGGGTTACCATTGTGATAGTAGCATTTTTTATATTGCATATTTTTAATTTGTCCCAACTTTGTCTAACTACTATATAACATGAATAGACCTTAGGAAATATAAAATTAATATTATGCTTTAAACTTTATGAAACCTCAAATTACTGTTTTATTTTGAGAAATAAGGTGAAATTTGTCAATTTATTCTTTTTAAAATCAACATGTATTTTTTATATTCTAGTTAATATGGCTAATTAAAGAAATGATAAAGAATTCTGTAACCGGCGTCGATGGTCTATGTTTTCACCTACTGCGACAGATAGCTGGTTTGTTTTTCATTTGAATAAATATTTAACTGTTTATATGTTTAAAATTAAAGAATGGTTATGTGATTTGATACACTAACACATAAATTTTGAAAAATTGGTTGAGATTAGATATGGGAAATAGTTAAAGCAACAATTATCTTGAAAGAATATTTTCTTGTCTAATTAGAGGAAAATTAGTAGCTATATTCTAATGGTGAAGAAGCTAAAATTTACTCGCTCTTTCATAATCCACAAAGCCATGGATGGATGCACCAGAGATGATAAAGAATACAAAGGTATTGAGTCACTAAAGCTTCAATCAATGTAGACCAAATGTTACATCTATTGCTACCAAATCACGAACTCATCGTTAGACTGCTCATATGTTTTCAATATTAAAGTTTGAAGATACATCTACAATAAATGCTTAAAAAATTTTATGAAAGAAGTGACAAGGAAGCAGAAACTTAACTGGAGAAACTTTATCCTGCAGCTGTATGAAAAGCTTTTATTTCCATATGGGGTATCTAAAAACAATAGCACAATTAATACAAAGGTTTTGGATGCAGGCAGGCATAAAAAGAGGAAATTGCAGAGTGCAAAGATTTTGTATAGACAACAAACAAAATAGCTGTCCAAATTGCAAAAAAAAGCAGCATAAAAATTGCATCTCAAGAGAAGTGTGATGTACTTGTTGCTTCAATAAATGTATGAAATAAAATTAATTGTAAACATGTTTGTGTAACAAAATTTTTCTATTTGAATAATAATCTATTATCTAAAATAAACATTATGATTTAATCCAGAGCTCTTAAGAATGAGTGAACTTCTTGTCTTTCTAGTATTAATGAGCGTACAATTCATAGTCATCCCAATAATCAACTTTTTGTGCCTCTTTCTATCATGTTACTAGCCACTGCGTGGCTAGCATGGTGTTGCCCGTGACAGTTCTTTTCTTGGGGTCAAGTGTGACCACTTCTCACTGACGCTCGTTACCCCCGGTGATTGCTTCGTATTCCCATTTGGTTAGCTTCGCTAACAAACTCCTTGGGCAATGCCATGATGGCCTTGAAGTGGTTATTATTAACAACGTAAATCAAAACACTCTAGAATCAGAAAACTTGGCATCTTTCCAAAGGCATTAGGACGAAAAACACTTGTGACGTCAGCGGTCGAAAATCACAAAATCCTCTCCTTCATTCAAGGTAGTATGACATCACATTCCGGAAAGAAGGACAAAAGATGAAAAACTAATAAATTAATTTTAAAATGTTCTAGATTAAATTTTATAATTTTAAGTGCCATATTCATCAGGACACTGATTACAGGGAAACATTTTCTCTTATATAATAGTAGAGGAGATAAAAGCACAGCTTAATGCTACTTTGTTTAACAATTATTCTGTTACTGTGTACATTACCTTTGTTTAAAAGTCATTACTGAAAACGAATTTGAATTCGTCCAGTTATATTTTTCTAAAAATGGGGTTTTGAATATACTAGACAGTTGCATGACTTAGGTTTGATTTTATTGCTCAATTGGGGTAATTTTTTGCATAAATGTATATCATTATTTGAAAGCACTACTTAAATAATGTGGATTAAACTGTTAACTATCATGTTTCCTTTTAGGTGGGGATTTATCTGTCAAAAATGTTTGGTTAACTGAAGCCTTATTAGATATTTTCATAGATAACAGGTAAGTTAATTTGTTTTTATATTCAAAATTACTGTATTATATTTAGACCTAGAAATTATTTTATCTCAACCTGTATTATTGTGTACTAAAATTCTAATGCATTTTGAAAGTTTTAATCCAAGCATAGTTAGTATTTATCAATTGTTTGCTGGTTAAATCATTTCTTGTTCACAGCTGTATGTACCCAACAGATTTACTTAGTTGTGTATTTATAATTCAATACAAAGTAACCGTATATTCTTTTGTGAACAGAAACATGTAAATGCATGTAGTGCCTTTTAATTATCTGATTAATTAGGTCATGCGGGTTATTTCTTACCAAAAAGTTGCTACCACTGTTGTAACATTAATGTTGATTTAAGGCATATATTGGTTAATTTAACATTTATTGCAATATAAAACATGAAAAAATGTATCCATTAGGTGTGTAGCATTCAAAGCTACATAAAGATTGGAATTGTTCAGCTATAAATAATTATTTTGAATGCATGTCTCTACAATTATTAGCTGATATGATAGCTAAATTAATAAGTGAATTAGTTGTTGGTGCTTCGTTTTCTGAAAAATTTTACAGAGGTTTAAATAAACAAGTATTGTTGCTTTTGAACAACCCTTTAAAATTACACATTGTTTTTATGTGTTATAATTTTGTATGGCAAATTTGTAAACGTTCATAGCAAAATCATTCTATATTATGCATGCTACAGTGTTGAAGTTCTTTTTTTACAAACCAAGGGATCAAGAAAAGGTTCGTCAGATTTGATGAAACATTGTGAAATCATGTGAGGATTCTTAAAATCAGTTAGTTCAAGTTTGTATTAACTATAATTGTTTGTTCTTTTGATTAATCATGATGTTGTGAATTTGTGTTTCAGAGCCTGGGTTGAAAAATTTTCTGTATTAGTTGCTACAATTGTCTACACATACCTTCGATTAATAGTTGATCATATTGGTCCCAAATATTCAGCCTTAAAGCAAAGAGAAGTCGATTTCTGTATTTCATTATTAAGGGAAAAAGTAAGTCCTTTTTGTGAATTAATGAATTCTTAACTATTTTGCATGTAAACATAATTTTTTTTGTAGATAGATTTAGACCACAATCTGGAATTTTTAATTTACCTATAAGAAATGTGAAAAGAATCATGCTATAAGAACTTTAAAAAAAGTTTCAAATTGAGAATCAATCCTGTTATCAAAATTGTGAAGAGCATTAATAAGAAATATATCAAAGATAAACACTCAGTTAAAGTCATATTCAACATCAGGATTTCAATTTTTAAAGAAACTTATCTTACAGTACAAATAATCACCAAGACTAAATAGTGTAATGTATATTTAAATTTAATTCTTACTTATTGCATCTTTACATTTTAAAACCTGCATTTGGAAGCAATTGTTATCGATTTACTGTTGAAATAAATCCTTTCGTATTCATGGGTCACTCTAATTGATGATAAAGTTGTGGATCAGAAAAACTGAAGGTTTGTGAGTTTGAAATTCGATCCAACCCATACACTATCACATATGCGTGGATTTTAAAGCTGTTATTAGCTCTAATGTGTGCAAGCTCAGGTGTTGAACTTGTCATCTGACAGTAGTTAAATTCACAAGGCATCCTAGTCTTTTCCTTAAGAGTTTGTCCTAGACAGTCATCAACAGCTCGTTGTGTTGCGCCCGTCCTACATAATTTCAACTACCAACCAGGGGTGCAGAAAATGTTTCAGGGCCCAATATTTCCCCCGAACACAATTTGTTTTGTCCGAAATTTCCTAGAAAACGTCCCTGTATTTTCATTCCAGTTTGAGCTACTATCGGAGTACAATGTTGATAATTTCGCAAACCAAACGTGAATTTGTAGCAATTACCGGGGGTTAGCGAGAAGTGGTCACACCAACCCCACAAATAGATCTGTCATGGGCCACACAAAAGGTCGTGCACAATGCCGTGCTGGCCACGCAGTGGCTAGTGGGAGATAAGAGAGAAACTGCCATTTTCCTTGTGCAAGTTTCTTTCGCCGACTTCAGTAAAATATAAGGATGAAACCATTTGAAAATTTGCTTCACTGCAAAGAAAAGGGTGAGGGGCGTAAATATAGTTGCTAGCTAAAATATTTGTTCGGCACTGATGACAGTTGAATTTTTAAATTTTTTTTTATACATAAACTTGGGCAAAAATTTCCCCACTGCTTCCTGAATTTCCCCCGAACCTCGTACACGCGTTCAGACATATTCTGCACCCCTGCTACCAACTAAATACCTTTCAGATTTATGCTAAAATCTTAAGAGGTTTCTATGAAATACATTTTTAACTGTATGGTAGCAATTATTTAACCTTTTTTCATTTTCAGTTTTCTGAATGTATGATGATAGGTAGAGATTTAGTAAGGCTTCTGTTAAATGTCGCTAGGATATCAGAGTTTGAGAAGCTTTGGAGAGACATTTATTCGAATCCAACAACCCTTTCACCTTCCTTCACTGGTAAGATTATATTCCTACATTGTTTCGTGACACTAAATTGAAGAGATTGAAATTAACTAAAATAAAATTTCTTATAGGTGTAGCTCAGTTGTTAGCAATGAGAACATCACGTCGTTTCCTACAATGTAGGCTTACCCCAGATATGGAGAAGAAAATTGCATTTTTAACTTCACAGGTTTAAAAATATTTCATTATTAAAAATAGTTAACTTAATTAGATTAGATTTAATAAACATTCTGTTATTTACTAAATCTTTTCTCAGCTTACAGGGGTTGGACAAAATAATGTGAACACCTGTGAAAAGAAAATTTTTTCTTATTAATAGGCTGTTGGTCCTTACTTTTGCATGAATTACAGCTTGTATCCAATGTGGAATTGACAAATACAAGTCACGTACAACATTCAGAGGGATACGTTCCCACTCAAATTGCAAAAAAAAGTCCCTAATTCAGAAAGTGTCCTTGGAGGGGGGAATCGACTGTGCAGCTTGTTTTATTAAATACCTCACAAAGGTACAATTATATTGAGATCAGAGGACTAAGGGGGCCAGATGAGGTGCTCTATTTCATCATCGTGTTCCACAATCCGCTTCAAAACCCTTCTGTCTGTCGTTCAGCTTCGATTTTTGACCACTGTTGTGCTTTTTAGATGATGTTTTTCCCTGTTTCAAATATGCTGACATTACAGTCGACACTGTACTTCTCCCAACACCTAGAAGGTTAGCCGTTATCATTACTGAAGCTCCAGCAAGATGAACCCCAACAATCATGCCTCTTTCAAAATCAGAGAGGTCAGCCATAATGCAGTTTTAACACAAAAATATATTTCACATCTGACTTCTGTCACTGCTAGTAGCAGACTGATATGTGTACTTTCTCATCTGCTAGGTGGCATCCTTCACCGCTAGAGGGCAGGAGTATACGAGAGGTTTCTTTCGAGTGCTATTTTTTCACAAGTGTTCAGATTATTTTGTCCATCCCCTGCATGTAAGGCTATCAAGTTTCTTGTATTCTACTCATGTTCAAACTATTCTTATAGGTGAAATTTGGCCATCAAAAACGCTATCAGGAGTGGTTCCAAAGGCAGGTATGTAATACGTCTGTAATAACATTTTGTTTGATATTTGAGCTTTTTATAATTCTAGTATAAAACACTGAACAAACTGTTAGGTTACATTATAACCTTTGTATTATCAAAAACCTTTTAGTTTCGGGGCTGTTTTTCTAAAAGCATTCATGATAATGGCCACGTTTATATCTGTGTATGTATATATTGATCTTTAATTTTATGGCTACAAATTATCTATTCTTTTTCTAGTATCTTTCTACTCCTGAGAGTCAAACTCTACGCTGTGATCTTATTCGTTTCATTTGTGGAGTCATTCATCCTTCAAATGAAGTTCTTTGTTCAGACATCATTCCTCGTTGGGCAGTCATTGGCTGGTTGCTCACAACCTGTACATCTAATGTTGCAGCATCTAGTGCAAAGCTTTCTTTATTCTACGACTGGCTGTTTTTTGATCCTGATAAGGACAGCATAATGAACATAGGTAATGTTGAAGAAGAACAGTATTTTTATATCCAAAACAATTGCATCCCCTTTAAAGGGGAAAAATTATTTGAAATTTAAATACTAAACATGTATTTTTTGTGCAACCACAATGTGTATATTTTGAATGTCTACATTTCAGAGTTATTGGTAACTTGTGTCATCAGAACACTTCATAAATATTCATATAAATGTCATTAATTTATTTCATGCATATATTTGTGAGAATCGATCCTAATTGCGTATTGAATTAGTCAATTGCACTGACCAGTTTTATTTGAATTTTTTAAGTAAATTTAAAGAAGCTTTTTATTTTTAAACCTATAATTCATGTTTAAGACCTCTGTTTCAGGTTATATATTTCATAGCTGCCAATTCTTCCGGATTACCCGGAAACTTTCCGATTTTTCATAATTTTTCCGGTTTTCCAGCCGGAAACAAGTTTCTTCCGCTCTTTGCATTTTTTAAAGTTTATCGCTAGATTATAGATTACCGAGCATTCTCAAGTAATGTGTAAATAAATATTATAGCCAAGAATAGAAATATTATAATCAAGAAATGTGCATTTAAATTATGCTATTATTAAGATACAAACAGAAACTTGATGTATGTTAAACTGTTATGTATACAACTTAAGGTTTATAGTTATTTTCTAAAATTAGTTTAAATTGAGGTTAGTTTAAGTTTTCTAAAGGTTGTTTTAATACATTGTATTACTGATATTACTAAAATTTTATTTTAAATCATAAATTTCTGCCCTTCGGTTCATATTTTTAATAAAATGTCGATGCCAAGTATGAATAATAAATTCTTCTGTTTTTTACCCAAAATCTTCTGTTTTTTTACCTTATCCAGTTGGCAGCTATGATATTTTAACAAAAGTATAACTTTAAGAGTATTAGATAAAGTTTATAATGATATTTGGGGAAATTGTCTACCTCTGCCAATACCTCAATATAATACACATCTCTTCAAACCTGTAGCAATCATATTTTCATTAATGTTGCAAGTAAAATATAAAATTCCTCCATTTTTATTTTGACTTGCACTCATTATTGCATCATCATTCGCAATAGTGAAATTCATGGTATTGTAGCTGGTCATCTTGTTTCCAACAGTTGAAGAAACAAATGAAATATTAAAAAGATAAAATTAGAATTCTACTACTTGAAAAGGGTTTTTGCTTTACACATTATCTGCATTTATATGCAATGCATTTGAGATAGAAATATCTTGGGAAAAGGTTTTTGTAGGTTTCAAAGTCATTTTAGATTCTAAATCCAATTTAGGTTTATATAGGTTGCAAACTCCTAATTTTTTATATGCTATGAAATTTAAATATTTTATTCAAGACATTGCAAATCGTTAACAGATTTGAAATAGAATGCATAGAACTGAATGGATAAAAGACCAATATAATCCAGGACCTAGTAACCTAAACTTGTTTAGACTAATCAATCTTACCAACCATTTTTATCTGTAAAATTTTTTAAGGAATTTAAAGAAATAAAAAATATTTTTGTTTTTAAGAAAAAGGAAAATGTACCTTTAAAGTATCTAAACAAACTATTTCTTACCTCTTACTCAAATGATCTGAAATTGAGTAAATTTCTGTTCAAAGTTTTGATTATATTAGCCTTATAAATCTCATGCTATTTAAATGGGATGATATATAAAATAATTTTTCTTTTCTGAAAGGTTATCTGCTTCTGGGAAAATAATACTTTCTAAGCCTGAAATTCAGAGTTCAAATTTATTTTGCCTTGTAAATATTGAAGCTTTATCTCCAAGATGTTCTATCATATAGTTATAAACTTTTGATATGGAAAGTCTTTATATTTATCCTCATTGAGTAGTTTCATTATTTCGAGCAGTTGGTCCCAACCTGTTCTCCGTGGCTGCTCCAGAAAAACCAAATATAAAAATTTTAACCCTTTGGTTACAGATTTATTTGAAAAAGTAGTTAGGATTATCGTTTGCACATTAGTACTGTTATATTTCCGTATTATCGTCTGTACACTGATTGCTGTTATATTTTCGTATCATTATTTGCACACTAGTTACTGTTATATTTTCCTTTGATAAGAATGGCAACAATATGAGAGAGATAGCACAGCTTCTGATCTCCGTGTTCATTCCAAAAAAGAATGTCTGATAATGCAGCTGTGTAAATATTTCTATGAATGGAGTCATGAAATAAAGTATTTTTGTAGAGAACGATTTAATAATATGATTCAAGGAGAGTCTCGTAACACCAATCACACTTCCCATGAACAAGAATGTACATGTTTAATTTTGTCCTAGTTTGAATGATGAATTAGACTTGTCCTTAATTTAGGCAAAACACGTGCGTGGCGAATCTCAGTCGTCAAATGTACACAAGGGGTTAATTAAATAAAGAGTATGAAATAGCAAATAGATTCAATATATGAAATCTAGAAATTACATACTGAACGGAAATTTGCCAAGTTGAATTTCGCACCTCTTGCAGACGACACTTGGTCATTCTGTTGCCACAGGCCTAATGGGTTCCGCCATAGAAATAATTTATAAAAAGGACTCTGAACCATAAAGGTTGGGGATCTCTGATATAAGATATTAATTTCAGTTTAACTAGAAATAGAAAATATTTAATAGATGGTTTTTCTTTTCAGAACCAGCTATTCTTGTAATATATCATTCCGTGAGGTCTCATCCAGTCATTACCGCAACTCTGTTAGACTTTTTATGCAGGGTAAGATGCAAATTATTTCTTTTCTGTATCAATAATGTAAATCTGTTATGACCAGGTTAAAAAATACCACTTGAAATGTCTATTCGATTACTTGAAAATTAAAAATTTGTTTCATTTTAGATAATGCCGAATTTCTGTTTGTCTCTGAAAGCTCAGGTGAAACAAGGCATTTACACTTCATTACGTCAAATTCTAGATAAGCGGGTTTTACCGTAAGTAATTTCAGTTAATATTCATTTGTTATAAAAGTGTTTCAGTACAGCTTTGGCAAAAGTCAACCTAGGTTCGGTTGATTTTTGAAAAAGGGTGCAAAAGCTGGTTAAAGTAAAGCTCCTGTGAGCAAAAGCATGAATGGTAATCTCATTGGATGGTCTCCCATCGTGCAATTTTTTTTGAGCCAGTATCAGTGCTATAGACATCTATTCTGAAAGTGCTTCTTTGTTTCAACCTATCACCTAATTTAAAGAATAGGCTTGTTTGAAGCTGTAACTCAAATGCCAACTTGTTGTATTGCATTTTGAAAATTGGTTGTTAATGGGAATTTGATCTCTTACGTTGTTACTATAAACCCTCTTTCATATTATTTTGCATAACAATACATACACTCATTGCCATAAAAATTTGCCCACCAAGAAAAAATCGTTAAATTAAACGAAATTTTACACATGTAAGTACTAATTTGATATAAGTAAGTGATTAGAAAATCAAAGAAAAAGCATCATTTATTGCAGAAAAAATATAAAATAGCAACCAATGAGGCAGTTGGCTCTACATGTGAGTTTCATATGATGTGACGGTCTTCTCGACGACTGGTCTGTCGAGGGCGTCTTGAGCCTGGTCGCCATGTAAATGACGTCTCTTCTGTCCACTGGCTCAAACACCTCCTGACAATAAAATCAGAACGTCCTACTTGACGAGCTGACCACCCAGCTTCCATCATCCCGATGATTCTTCCCCTCTCGAACTCTGACAGCTGCTCATATTGTCTTCGATGGCGGCGTAACTGCATATCTACTTCAGCATTTCCTTTGCAAAAGATTAAGTACACTCAAACAAGCTCTGCTTACCTGTTTTATACTCCAAGGAGAACAAAGTTCAACGCCCTCTAGTGGCATTACGCAATGCGCAGTCACGCTGCATTTCTAATCATTTGCATATCTGGCCAACATGTTTCGTTACAATCCCAGAATTATTTCTTGGTGCACAAATTTTTATGGCAATGAGTGTATAGAAATGCATTTGTAAGTTAACAGTGTCTGAGGACTTCTTTTCTAGTGTGCTCATTAATTGCTATTTTAAGAATCTAATTTTATCTCACATTTGCAGAAATTTTCTACTTTTCATTCCAGGAAATGTGATAAAATTATTTTAACTATTTTGCAGGTCCTTATCACCATTGTTTGATAGTTCAAAGTTAGATCCTGAACTACAAGTTTTACTTAGGGACACCTTTCCAGAATTCTGTTCACCTTCTGGAAGTAAGTCTTAAAACTAGGTTTGAAGTATTTGGTCAGAAAATATTCATAAATCCATTCCATTCCTGTGTGTTAACAGTTTTTTAAATGTTGGAAGTGACAAGAATTTTGTTCCTTTTATACCATTTCTTTCTGAAATTTATGTGAAAGAAAGTATTGCTGGTTATTCATTTTTCATTTAAAATTGTGTAGTTTTAATTTCTTTAAAGAGCAACTGTGTGTGAAAAATAGAATAAAATGTTTTATTCTCACAGTATTCATACAATTGATTAGGTGTCAATCATTTGGTATTAATGTTTCAAGTTATTTCCTTGAGATTAGGTAGTTGAACTATTACCATATGCTTGAGCTTGATATGATTTTTTATAAAAGTGATAATTTAATAAACAATTTATATGTTTCGTTTTTCTTTGCCTAAATTTCCGTTTTTTTTTTTTTTTTTTTGTATTTTACTTAAAATACATTGCAGGATTGCAACCAATCTCCGTGTTATTCTGGAATTGGGAATTAAATTTCCTTATGAATTACTTTACTTATTCAAAAAGTAAAATCGTGTTTTTGTTTGCAAAGGTTTTTTTAGACTTTGACAAAATTCAAAGGAGGCTCATTTTTGTTTCAATTTCCTAAGTTTTCAAATTATTATTCATTTTTGCTTTATTTTCAGTTAAAATCGATGAGCCTCTTAGAGATTCCTCTGATCTCATGGTAAAAACAAATCACACTACTCTTAATAATACCGAACACGAAGCTCAGTTCAGTGAAGATGAAGATGACATTCCATTAGGTATATTTTCTATTGTTTTCATTTTTTTTAATTTAAAATGCTGCTTCCGACATAAATCGTTTATATCCTTAATTTAAGTTTTTCATATACATTTATCTTCATATATTTTCTTCAGTTTTGATTGTTTAATGCAAACTGGTGCTATTTTCTTGCAAAAATTTGACTGATTTTCCTGGATTCAAATCAAGTGATTTCTTACAAATTTTTCCCTATAGACTTCCTTTTTTTTTTTAACACATACAAGAGAATCTACTCTGTTTTCTATAATATAGTGTATTAACACTTATATTATAGAATAAAACTTGGCCTTTATAAACCATGAAAAATTTCCATTACAAAATCCGGACCTCAGCCATTTTGGATTATTTGCAGTTTTTTTTGTCTAGAAACCCCCTAATCTTACCCCCCTCCACCTTTACATGAATTTTTCTGCTCGTTTTTTACGTCTGGAACACGTGTGCAATACTAAAATAGCAGATATGTAAATAGAAATGAATAATTTAAAAAAAATAAAACTTTTTATGCAATGCAACAAATTTTTTTGCAAATCTTCTATTTTTTCTGTTATTGGTATTTACTCTGAACATGTCCGTTATTTTGCATTGCTTCCTCAATTCGGTCCAGGTTGAATGCCTTGTTCTTAAAAAAGGAGGGAAAATAGAAAAGGTCGAGAGAAAAAAACGCTGGTTAGAGCAAAACGTCCGGATTTGGGACTTAGTAATGTACAATCAAGAGCTGAATTATATTTCAAACAGTTATGTTGTTTTGACTTTGAATTCCATACAGTTGTTATGTAATATAATGAATAATGTAAAATATAATTGTTATTGTATAATTGAATTTTTCATCAGAAGATAATTATTGAAATTACACTGTTCCCCCAAATTTTGTTTTGGTTCCTAATTTGTGAATTTTATCCATATTCAAGCAGAAAAACTTCGAATAAGAGACATGAAATTTCGACCGATTAGGGAAAGCACCAAAGTCGATCAAATTATGATGGCTGAACTTATTCAACAATTGAATGGGAACATAAAACAGCATGTTCTGAGTTTACAAGATGAAAAGTATGTATTTTTTATTTATTATCAAAAACTTTAACTCAATTTTAACTATTGTTTTTGTTTGATAAATGAATGCATTTGAAAGGGGAAAACTTTTAACAGTTTATAGTTTAAGAATTCATAGTGTTTTATGAGACCTCATAAGTTGTAAAAAGATCTGGGTAAAGTATAGTTTGCTGTTTAGATTAAACAATAGGCAGCCTTCATATAGAAAATAAAAAATGATTTTCATGTAATGTTTAACAACGAGTATCCATATGACATCTTTTAATAGGTGTAAAATGGTAAGATTCGGTTTATTTTAGCATTCATAATCCAAATGTTCTACCAACTAGAGTAGAATATCCAAAGCCAATTTTAGTATCTCTATAAATCCATACACCAGCTTTCTATGTCATAAAATTAGTTTAAGTTGTTGGATTTTTAGAGCATTTAGGAATGTTTTGAACATGCTAAGAAGTATACTCTCAGTAGTAACTGGATCGTGATGGTATTATATTGATTGAAAAGTGCCTGTTAAAGAGGCTTGCACTAAAAATATTATTGGTTTACTTTAAAGGGATTTATCAAACATATTGAATATGTGTGTACAGTTTAGATCAGTGTTCTTCAACCTTTAAACACCAGTGGCCCAGGTAAATTGGAAAAATATTTTGGTCCAAAAACCAATGTAGATAGAATTTTTTTTTTTAAATCTTATAGTATAAATTACAATTTTTGGTTTGTGCAACATCTGCTGCTACTTATTTGTAAGCAATTTTTTTTGTTGTTGCTTTTACAGCATTGTTTCTGAGACGAAGAACTACATTAACATCCATTTGATTTCTCTGTTTAGTTTTTATGACTGACAGCTGAAAAAGTCTATACAAATAGAAAATCAAAGAAACGACCAACAATTTAATAGCTTTATAACTCAGAGATGGAAATTCTTTATTGAGAGATATCCAAAATTGAGATGATGATTGCATTTTATGTCTGGACACGAGTGACATCAGAAGACAACTAGCTCAGCTTTTATTTCTCGACTTCCTTTATGTTCACAAGTACTCCTGAGCGACGACCAGTCATGCTCGCAGCACTGTCCCCTCAAACTCCAACATATTTTGCCCTGTGCTTCAAAGAACTCTTCATGAGTATTAAATATCTTTTAATTAGTGATCCGTCCAGGTAAATAAAAGCAGCAAGGATGTTCTTCCTTAGGTCTTCGTGAGCTATAATATATCTCATGAAGCAAAGTAGGTTAACATGGTCATAGTATTAGACACCGCAGGTGTCCCCGTACCCCCCCCCCCTCCCCCATCCATGAGACAGGTAAAAGTGGTTTTTTGCAGACACACTGCGGAAAAGTGGTTGGAGCCCACCAAGACTGAGTGTGACAGCTTCAGGTTAACCTTTGGCTGTGTGTTTTAGCTACGGGGCACTATACTAACTTTGTTTACATGGTGGGAACTTCTCGTGTGAGGGTTCCTGTTATGCAATATAGAAATAAGAAGAAAATAAAAATATAGTAATAATAAAAAAAAAATCAAATGGAAGAAACATCAACGTTATGTTAGTTGAAAGCTAAAGTTAAAAGTTAACAAAAAAAGGGCTTTGTAAAATAGAGCTCTAAGAAAAGGATGAAACCCTTTAACAAGAAATGAACAGTTGAAATTAATTGTAAGCAAGTCTTATTGAATGAGGATGTTGATGTTTTCCGATAGGAACTTCATAATTTGCATTATCTTTGCTTGTGCTAGATTAACATGGTTATTAATACCAGTTGATTCATCAAGTTGAATCACAAAATATCTTGATTTCTTTATCCCCTTTACAACTTGCTTTTCAGTATCAATGGCCATGTCAACAATCCTCTGAATACTGGTGTCTGGGGGGAAATATAGCCTCTTGTTTTTTGACAGCTTGACAACTCAAAATTTCGTTTATGGCATCTAATATGCAAGGCTTTACTAACTTCTCACCAATAGTAAAGGTTTTTTTCGTTTCAGCTGTTTGACCAGCAACTATATAAGATGCTTGAAGCAGTGACTTGTCACTAGTCATTGTGGTTTTCATTTGACTTTTCTGAAATTTCATCTGGTAATCTTTTAAAACCATCCAGTGGCTTATTGAAATCTGCTTCAAATGCAAATGAGGAGCTAGTTGGAACCGTATCATAGCAGCGTTTGCAAGATCTTCGGAACATAGTAAACACAAAGGCTGTGCCAATAGTTCACTGTCGAGGGGCTACAGTAAAAACAGCTTTAAATATTCCTTATTGTAATGCCTAACAGTTTCCTTCTCTTTTTTATTTGTTTTGCACATTCCAAAGTATCAAGATATTTTTCTTTTTTCATCTAAACTTGAAACACTAGTACTTGGTATTCTTCTGGCACCGTCACTCATTTTTCAATCTTTTCTTTCTCGTTGACTTTTTTTATCCATCGTTAAAATGAAAATTCTTGAATGAGATTTCTTGTTTCTTGAAAATTCTTGTCGACTGGAGAACTGTCACAATATTGTCATTCAACGGCCACGCCCTTTGTCTACAATTGTTGTGTGCAACTCGCTCAGCAACAGTGGGTGTCTTGTCAGGTTTATGCTTTTATCATATATAAAATCTTGCTCACCCGACAGGCCTTGTTCTATGATGCTGGCATTGTTCCAAAAGTATTTAAGTATTTCTTTTCTACAAGTAATCTAAGTAATTAGTCAATATATTCAAACAAAATATTTATTGTCCACAGTGCCAAATTCCAGGCTATTAACAGAATAAATATTAATTGTCGAACTGTTAGAATGTTTTGCGGTTGTCAGAACATTCTAACAATTTGACTAATTAACAGCTCAGCATCACACGCTATCAATCTATACAATTATACGAGCAATCCAAATTCAAACCTAACTTAAAGTCGTTTGGTTTTCATACCCGATACCAAAACTCTAAAGTTAAAATAAAGAATGGTATAACAAGTCATTTGGAAATCTCAATATTGTAGCAGTATAGTCGGGTGAAACCTTTTGCTGACAGGTGCTGGTCTGTTGACCACTGGTTGAAGAACAGTGATCTAGGTATCAAAGCTCCCTCATTAACGTTTGTTGTGATTGAAGTGCCACTTATGGGGTACCTGACCAGAATTGGTTGAAGTGTTAATGATTCTACTTCATAATACACTAGTTATAATCTTAACTTGTTTGTTCTATATTAGAATCCCCTTTATAGTATAACTCTAATTTCACTAAGCAATTTGCTCTTCACCTGTTTGCTACATTTGAAAATCATTGATTGAACTAAAGAACGACAATTTTATTGGTTCTACAAGTTTTCAACTTAATCTATAATGTTTCTGCTGCTGAATAATTATATTGCTAAAATACTCCTTAATAATTCATTTCTGAGATAAAATAATGGAACCCATTTTAAGCAGGAGAAGCTTAACAGTCATAATTAAAATTTGTATCGGTGAAAAAGAATGTAGAATTCTGGAAATTAAAGATATTAGCAAATGCGTCAGGTTTCAACTTCCAATATACTCAAACTAATTTACAAAATTCTACATATTCATAATGTGAACAAGGTTCGCATGCTTCTTAAGAACTCCTTAAAATGGATTTTCGTTTTTAAGCACTCTTAAAACTCCTTATTTTTATGTGCTACTCCTTAAAAACTCCTTAATTTTCCCCCCGCCGTTTCAATTTTGAAATGCGCTACGTTCCACCGAAATAATGGATTCCAAATTGTACCGTTTCAATTGGAAAAGGATACTTCACGCTCGCGGTGAATTGCGAGCAAGTCTGAAATTTTCCCACAAGAAAAGGCTATCATCAGTAAGTCATCATGTAGCGAAGCAAGTCCACCTGCATGTTCGACCCCTCTTGCCTAATTACCTAACGTGTGCGATAGAGCCTTGAGTGGCATTTACGACTGATGGTCGAACAAAAGGAGGACCCCTTCTAGAATGTCAGTCGCTGACAGATCGTAAATTGTGATAATTAAATATTGAAGGAGCGTTGTGAACGTATTGAAAATCGCCATCTGTTATCATCGAAGTTGATTATTACAAATTCTTGAATTTGTTTAGCGAAAGCGATAGTTTACTTTTTAAGTAGACAAAATATATTATAGCATTTCATTTAGTTTGAATTTAATTCAACATTAAATCTCAATATAAGAGTAGCATTGCAAATGTATTGAAAATCACAGTCTGTTATAATCGAAGTGGATTATTTCATACTTGAATATTTGAAGTTAAAATATAATTTACCTATTCATTTATAACAAAAATAATTGCGAATTTCATTCATTTCTGTCTGAAATCTGTCTTTTGTATTTACTTGTAGAATACAATGAAAAATCTCAGCACAGTAAAGTCCCGTATTGCGAACTTTTCCGGATTTTTAACTTTTCTATGTTTTGGACTTTTTTAGATTTTGCACTTTCCTGGATTTCTGACTATTTGCCTTTTTTGTCAAAAAAAACCTTAATCCAACCCATCCCCGCGAATTTTGGGTTTGCAATAGTAAAATAGCAAATATATAACTAGGAATAATTTTTAAAAAGAAAAAAAACCTTTTGAAAAAATGCAACAAATTTTACTTTTTAATCTTCTAATTTTTGTGTGTGGTATTTTCTTTGAACATGTCCGTTATTTCATCAATTAGGTCCAGGTTTAACTTCTTGTTCTTAACAAATTGTCAGAAAGATGTAAAAATGTGTGAAAAACAAAAAAAAAACGCCAGTTTGCATAACGACCAGATTTTGGACAATTCCGGATTTCAGACTTTGTACTGTATAACTTCATGCTAAAAATATTTAATTAATATTTTATTTTGAAAAATACTATAAATTGAAAAGAAATATGCGTGGATTTCTATTATTGTGAGTTTTAACTGGGATTTGTGCGAAATATGTACTTTAAACTGAGAAACGTTATACAGAGATTTCACTGTATAGGAACTGTTTACAGCAGGATCCTAGATAAAACAGTTCCAGCAAGCAGGGAGAAAAGGAACTTGTGTTGAGTTGAAATATCAAAGTATAATTTTATTGTTTTGAGCAATTAGTAATGTAGTTTTAGTGGAACTAAGTTCTTAAAAGTGTTGAAACATTTTTATTTTTCGCACTTGAAAATGTGTGTATAAACTTTCTAAGAGTCCTTAAAAATATCGAAAGAACTCGTTAAATACTCCTTAATTTTTATATTCTATGACTCCTTAAAAATTTTGAGACAACTCATTAAATACTCCTTAGATACTCTTTAATTTTTGTATTCAAAATTCTGTATGAACCCTGTGTGAAGGCTCAAATTAG
The DNA here is from genome assembly GCA_947359465.1 of Metellina segmentata. Classification (NCBI taxonomy): domain Eukaryota; kingdom Metazoa; phylum Arthropoda; class Arachnida; order Araneae; family Tetragnathidae; genus Metellina; species Metellina segmentata. The sequence goes on along the minus strand of OX375878.1, from coordinate 37,107,148 downwards.
AGATCATTTTATTGTTTAGTAATAAAATTCATATTCCATAAAATTAATTTTTTTAAACGATTTCTTTTTATCAATACTGTCTTAAGTTTTCTTAAGGTAAAACTGTCTTAAGTTTCAACCTCAATATCAACAATTCTCAGTGCAATGCTCATTACATGCTGTACAATAAATTTTTCGATCCTTACTCTCTACACCCTTTGAATCAGTCAAAGGATGAAGATTTGTAGAGCATGGACAGATATGCTAAATAAAAAATAACACTTATGCTTAAAAAGGGTTTATTTAATTTAATTTATTTGTATGTTTCTTACAGAGATGGAGAAATGCGATGTGAAATCATGGAAAGATTACTTGAAGCAGTTCTGCAGGAAGTATGTTCATAGATGCTTTATTGGCTCTTTTTTTACATTTTTTATTTTTTTTTTGTTGGTACTTTGCAATTGTTAATTGACACTGAAAACCCAAAATGTTTCCTTTCTTTCAAATTAATAATATAGGAATGTCTTAATTGAGCTTCAGAATAAGACAGTTTAAAGTTTTGTTAAAAAGGAGTGAAATACTCTTTCTAGAATGCATATAAAACAATGTTACGTTGTAGGTGCTCGGCTGGGCTGAAGGAACCTTTTGCAGCATTATTCAACTCGAGCGCCGGGCAACTTACGAATATGTGTGTGGGTGGTGGATTAAAATAAATCGACAGGACTGCCTGGTCGTAATTACTGCGATTTATTAACAGCAATCATTGACTCTATATACATGAAGGCCGCGACTGAGTCGGATCGCGTCTTTTTCACATCCAAGCGTCACATCACACTTCTCTTTTCGTACATCCGGGGCTCCCTTGAAAATACATCTGCGCAACTTAACTGCGCATTGGTGGAGGAACCTCCCAGGCGCCATCTATTGGTCTCTTTCGAAACCAACAGGTGGGTGCTTAAAACATATATGTTACAACGTGGGAAAATATCTATTTATTCTATTCAATGGAACACGTGAAGGTTATTAATTTTGTCCCAACTTTTTATGTAGTTCAGACCTTATTACAGAACAAGCATCTAACCCCAGTGGCAGAAACACGGCGACATTGTCGCGGACAATGATATCCGCTTGCGGACAGTTTTTGTATGCACTAATGGAATAATTTAAAAAACTGTCCACAACATTCTGATGCTTTTTTCCCGCGGCAGTACACAGACTTATGCTTCTCTTCCTTTCTGTCCCCGCCATGCCACAGGAAAAGCTGTTTTTTTTTAAGTGCATAGAGGCAGGCATTTATCACGCATCCCGAAGCTGGAGAACGTTTTTTCCCTTGTAGCGGTAACATTTCATTTCCTGCGCCAAACTTTTTGAGCGGAGGGAAGCAAAATATACAATAATTTTTTTACTGGTATTGTTTAGTTTGTTTTTGTAAAATCAGTATCATTAATGATAGATTAAAAATTTCAACGGAGTTGAAATCTGCGGAAAATTTTACGCCAGATCGATAATTTAAATCTGATTTTTTTTAAGTAAATAATTAAATAATCACATGGTAAATAGTTGAATAATAAATCTGTTTTTGGTATCAATCTAGCGTAAAATTTTAAACTGATTTGAAATCCGTTGAAATTTTTATTCTATCTTCAACGATCCCAAAGTTAGAAACCTGGACAGTAGAATAAAAAGGCCACTTTGTCTAAAGAAATTTTTAACTTCATTATTTCAAACGATTTACAATTTGGCTTACTGTAGCCGATAAAATAACAGCCAATCGCAGAAGTCGCCATATAATTGGTATGAGTGTACTAATTCTTGACATAATTAGTAAATATTTATTTCAATCGATCTACTTAGAACACTGTCCAGCAACTGATTTAATAGGCAATGGCCTAGCTAAGCACATATTACAAACCCTGGAAAAAATTTGACTTGGACTTGTCTTGCATCCGTAATCATCTCATTCGTCTTGCTGTGGATGGTCAATATGATATTCAAGATGTTGGAAAGCATTTAGAATATAAGCTAGTTAAAAGTGTCTTAGTTTCATGGGACCCCATGCACAAAATAGAACTTATTAAGAAGCATGCTGATACTCCCAAAATAGTAACAAAAGCATTTGATTCAGTATATGATGCTATAAAAAACTTTTCATCTGGAAAAAGCTTTGAAGTGCTTTTAAAATGTTCTAAACAGTTCCCTGGATTCTTTTACAGACCCAAACTGTTCAAGACTATGAAGTTTTCAGCACATTATGAAACAGTTTTTCATACATTTTTAGCAGATTATCAGACATTGATCTCTGCCTGTGAACAAGACCCTGATGGTTTTATATTACGAGACAGATTAATGAATAAGATAACGATGATAAACATTCTAGCACTTGCAGATATTTGTTCTGATCTTGGAAAAACATCCAAAAAAGTACAAGAAACAGATCTTATGCCCTGGAAGTATACATCGTATTTCAAAAGCCTCATTTCATTCCTCGAAATTATGAAGACATATTTTGATGAACTTTCAACAGCAGCCTCTGAAGATAAAGATCAGAAAGAGAAGAAAATAATTAAATTTGCAGCTGCATTACCAAAACTGCCTAAAACATAGTTTTTAAATTTAAGAACATCATTGGAAATGTGTGGCCAATCAACCGGCATAGTGGTTAAGGTTTGAATATGTGACTTTACCAACTAGATTTCCTAGGTGGTGAGAATTATGAAGAAATAGCACTACCATGATCATACTTTTGAGCTTGAGGTGTGGCATATATCAGCATCCTTATTCATCAATAAGGTAGCCGACCAACTGGTATAGTGGTTAAGGTGTTAGCCTCTAGATCAGAAGGTTCCTGGTTCGAATCCGGGTCCGGGCATGGATGTTTGTAAGTGTTGGTGTAGAGGCGGCTGGTGCGCCTTAAATCTGTTGTGGCCGAAAGTCCTCATTTTGGGTTGGTGTGGAAGTTTGGAGAGTGGGGTGCCAGCTCGTCATCTGACCGTGGTTCAAAATTACGAAGTGTTGTGTTCGGATCTTTCCCTTAAGGGACTGATCCCGGACCATCGTCAATAGCCCATTGTGTTGCTCTAGTACGACGTTAACTAAAATTACCATTGGAAATGTTTCCTTCATCAAATAGTGATATCTCCAGTACATACCATGATGTTCCCCTTCTTGTGAAACCAATTAGTTCCAAGATTCTTAGATCACAACACAAAGCTAGTGAAAGTGATGAGCTAAGAGGTAATTTCTTATGCCTATCAAGCTATGTGAAGTCTCCAATTGAACAATTCAGTGTGTATTTCTGTACACCAATGATAAACCAATATTTTTGTCCTGTCATCGACAAGAGCAGTCTTTTGTTCAATTATGACTTTTTGGTTTATCCAAAAACCAATATTAGCATAGATGAAGCAGAAGTGAACAGGGGACTCACTGAAGAGAGCTTCAATGACATTTTAAATGTGTTTCATTGTGTGGAGCCTTCTGTGGACTTAAGAAAGACTCTGTGGTTTCATTATCAGATCTTCAGTGAATGGATGTGTAATAGAATATACAAAATTGTTACGGAGGGGGATGTGCCAGATCTGAAACACTTATTTAAAATTGCATTCCATGAACTGAGCGTAGAACTTCTTACATTTCTAAAGTTTCTTGTTTTTGTTAAATCAATGCCAGTCTCTGAAGCTGTATGCGAAACTTGGGGGTCTATAATTCATGTCGTTTGGAAACATAGGCTATGATTGAGAGATGGGACAGATGATGAAGTGGGCACTAACGATAAGAGGGTTTTTATTCAACGGAATATGCCTCCTTCTGGTTATAAAGGTACACAAAGGTTTTTAAAAGCAGCTTTATTATCTTGGTTCTGTGTATCCTTCCCACTTAAGAAATCCTACAAGAAGTGGGCTGATGAAATGATTTTTAATATCAAAAGTAAGCTTACCATGTTTCAAATGAAATGCTAAAAAACTGCTGGTTTAATGTATGATTTATCCATTAAAATTACACACAAATTTTGCAGACATATTATGAAATTCTAAAAGATTGTCGCAGACAGCTACAAAACTTTCTGCCACTGGGCATCTAATTATATGTATCTCAAAATACCTTGTAGAAAAGGCAACTCTTAAAATTTTATTTTTGCTGATATTATCTCACAGCAATTTTGCAGTATTGATTTATTCCATGTCCTAATACAGATATTTTTCTGTTACAATTTTATACCATTTTTTAAAAATAGTCTTTTTTTTTTAAATATGCTATTTCGAATCTTATGATTGTATTCTGTATTGTGTTATTGAATTTCATATGTGAGTTGATTAACATTAAAGCTTACAGAAACTTGTATAATCATGTCTTGTTTTCAATAATTTCAGGAATTTGATCAAGATGTTACATCAACATTGGGTGTATGTCTAGCACAAATTCTTTCTGATGAATTTTGCAGAAAAATATTTCCTACAGAAGTAGATGACGAGTAAGCTTTTATTTTAATATCATAAATTTTGGAGCACAACTGTTTGTTTGATAGCATTTTGTAAAGAATCTAATCACAGGTTATTCAAGAAGTAATTATAATATATTGGGTCATCGGAAAGTTCTGCAGGTTTTTTATGATAAATTTCAGTGAAGCAGTATAAAAACATAAAAAAATATTATTGAATCACATAAGCACCATTTTGTTCTATGACTTTTTGCCATCTTTCCTGCAGCTGAAAAATTTTTAAAAAAAATCATTTTGGCTTATTTGTAAAGAAGTTGTTGAGGTGCTATTTGACTGTCTCACAAGAATTGGAACACCAGGCCATTCAGAGAATTTTGAAGTGACCTGAAGAGGTGAAAATCTGAGTGGCAAGGTCTGATGAATTTGGTGTGTGACATAAAACATTTCCGCCATACTCAATAAGTCTTTGTCTGACATTCAGTGAATATATGTGTGCTATTTTATGATAACAAATGCAAAATTCGGAGGGTGGTTTGGATTAATGTTTTTTTTTTTTTTACAAAAAATTGCAATTAATTCGAAATATGGCATTGCTGAGGTCCAGAGGATTTTAGACTTAATACTGTATTATATAATTATAATTTAAATGCCATAGATTTATTTTAAGTCATTTTCTATCCGTATTGTTTCTTTAACTTCATAGCCTATTAACAATAACTTATTTGCTGATCTTTTAAATTTCCAGTCTTCACCTTTTCCATTCTGCATTCCCTTCCCCTTTAACCCTTTAACTGTCAAGTTAGTTTGATGATTTGGGTACACAAATTGTCAAATTTTTTTATTGCAAAAATCAAATGTTTAGTACAAAATAAAATATACTTAGTAGTTAAAAATTTATATTTTGAAGTACATGAGTAAAGTTTTGTAGCCACTGTATATTTGCTTGAGGCGGCAGCCACTCAACAATAGCAGTTGTAAAATTCGCTTCTAGTGGAGCATTATTTTCTAAAAATGGAAAAATATATATATATATTATTTTCTAAAAAATAAATAAATGAAAAAAAAAAAGTGAATACCTATCAGTAGTTCAGTAATTCAGTCTTGTGTGGTACAACTGGAAACACTTTTCCAAGCACAAACCAACTTCACAATCACTACACCAGAATCGTGTTTCCTTCCTTATCTTTTTTCCCATTTTTATCCTTTTTTCGAACAACACACTTTGCACTGTCTTGTAGGCTCACGTTTCATAGGAGTAGGAGGAATATGGGATATAAAATGTCGTTCAGTAAGACTGTCAAGGTTTATATTGTAGGTGGTCTGCCAACATTCTTTTGTCCAGAAGCGGCATCATCATATTTATGTAAAAGCTCTTCTACAACTTGGATTCGAAATTCTAAAAATGTAATACATTTCCCAACTACATTTTTATAGAGCAAATACAAGTTCCAGAGTACCTTGTCTAGTAAATGTAAAAATATCTTTTTATAATATTTTTTCTGACGTTTTCGGATTGTTGGATGAAAGGATATTTCACAGCGATCTACACCACCCATAGTTAGATTGTAGTCAGAAACAATCTTCGGCTTGAGTATATCTTCATTTTTTTTTTTTTTTGAGGCTGACCATGGAAGTATCATGAATACTGCTCATCAAACACACATCCTTCTTATCTTTCCACCTTATAGCCAAATTCTTACCTCTTTGAAAAGCTATGATTCAACCTTTTTGTAATTTTCTTTTAGCTAATTCTGTAGGTAAATCTCGTCTGTTTATCCTTACTGTGCCATAAATATCTGTTTTTTGGGCTATAAGTAAATCTGCAAGCTCGGGTGACATGTAATAGTTATCTACAGTCACACAATAACCATTTCCAAGAAAGCGATGCAATAGGTGCATGACGACTTTTGTAGAAAGTCCATAATTTGTATACAATTAATTGAAGACAGTACTTTTTCCTGTATAGATAATGAAGTCACAAATATACCCTGTTTCCGCCTCACAAAGCATAAAAAATTTGATTCCAAATCGTGCATGTTTGATAGGAATATATTGTTTCCAAGATAACCTTCCTTTATAAGGCAACAAATATGCTCCAGTGTCAAAATGGAACTAATGGCCATTCTAGTGTTAAAAAAGAATTGTTTCTAAATTTATTAACATCTTTATTTTAAATGGAACTTATACTTATCAGCAAAATATATACAGTCAAGCCCACCTATAGCGAAGTCACACGAAACACTGAAAATTATTCGATATATCCGATATAATAAAAAATGGACTTACCCGCTTGTAAAAAGCCTCTAAAGCAAAATAATTTTTACACTAAGGCTAAAACTTTATTTCATATAAGTAGAAAAAAGTCTGTAAAACTTTCTTTTTGAACAGTTGAATTTACAATGCAGTTGTATAATTCTTTCTCCAGTGCACTAAAATTATCACGGCAGTCAATGTTATGCGATTTTGAAGACTGTCCACGGCAAAATTTGATGTCACTAATTGTCTATTTTCTTCAATTTCAATGTCTTCCTCTTCGGAATCATCAGAAGTATTTTGTAACACTGCTGCAATGATGTCATTGTCTGTTTGTTGTGATTCAATTTCTACATTGCATTCACTAGCAATATAGTCAACAAAAGTAACATCACCACATACAAAATTCTTTTTTCCTATAAATTTTTCCACGGGGAACTTTCTTCAGGATCAGGCTCAAAAATGAAATCTTAATCCCCAAGTCCCCCGAAAAATTGTCAAGCAATTTTAATGTATGCAGCAAAATGCAAATCAGTTTCTAGATTTAAAACACTTAAAATTATCTGAGATCTGTAATACACTTTCACGCATTTTATTATGCTAATATCTAAAGGCTGCAGTTTTGATGCAACACATTTTGATAAAAACACTTACTAAACCTTCCCAAAGAACCAATCGGCTTTCTATGTACTTTGCTTTGTAACATAACATAACAAAACAAAATCACAACTGTCCTATATGTGGTTTACAGCTCAAGGTTAAATTACGTGACCCTAGAAACCAATAAACAACCAACAAGCAAAGCCTCTTCTCCCACGTTTCTTGGAAATTTTTCTCCATTGCCTCTCTTCCCTCTCATTTTTGTTGTCTACAATTGGGGGAAAAAAGGGGGAGTTCCTTTCCAGAACCCAAAACTTCGCAGTATCCGATATTCATGCTCCAATATTTCGCTATATGTGATCTTTTTAACACTATTTAATATTGCAGTACCAAGGGGACAAAAAAAGTCATAATTTCCGATATTTCACTGTATCCAAGCTCGGAATAATTGGTCTCGACTGTAATATCTAAACTCTTGTCATAAAATTAACATGAATCTACTTTAAAATGTTATGGAAGATCAATAATAGCTTTGCAACTAACACCTATGTTCACTTTTCCTTAGTTTTTACTTATTGTTTGATCTAAATTATCTGAACATTTCTCTTTTTTTTTTTTGTTGTAATGTCTCTAATTGCAAAATTTGCAATAAAAAATGGACATTTCTAACCACTCTTAAGTATGAACTATATTTTTCAAATAAAATATTTGTTTTAGATCTATCGAAGATTCAATTGGTACTCCCCTGTTTGTGATGTTTAGGTAAGTTACTGTTTTCAATTGCTGTAAGTATTTGCAAATTCATTGCTATTTAAGCATTGTTAAATAATTTTTTTTGTTTTCTGTAAAAAATGTATCAAGTACACTTACAACAATAAATAAAAAACTTATTTTCATAAAAGTTTCTAAAAAGCGAATGGATTTCAATTTTTTATTAATATTAAAAAGACTTTGATTACTTACATACTTCAAAAAAAAGATTGTGCTATGTTATACTGGTACGATTGAGGTAAATGTCACTTGGCTTTGTTTTCTGGATTTCACATATTAAAATTGTTTTCTATATTGATTCGTTTTTTCTTTAGAAATCTTTGTCAAACACCTGAAGATGATCCAAATAGACAGCCTCTCTTGAACATTCTTGCCGAAATGTCTATGCATCAGAGTAGATTAGGGTATCTCCTCTTATATTTTCTGAAAGCCAGTAAAGCACAAGAGAATCGGATGTCATCGTATAAAGATTATGTAAATACGCAAGGATCTTGGGCTCCTGTTACACGGAACAGTGAATCGAAAGATTTGGCCACAAGTTTACTCAATGATTTAAAAGTATGTATGTCAAAGTGATGCTATTTCTATGTTTGCCTACTAGTTTTTATATACAAAGTGTAGTTTAACTCTTGATTAGTTTTCAAGTAGATGTAAACATTTTGTACAGTGTGCATTAATATTTTGAGTTTATTTGTATAGATAATTATAATTTACCATAGCCAACATTTAATTGGTAATTGATCCCTTTAAATTCAAGAGCTCTGTTTTAATAGATAAGTCCGGATTGGTTGTGGGCATTTTCAAATGGTCTGAAGGTCAGGCAATTTATTTATGCATGTTACACATTTTCTGTTTTTTAAATAACCAGTTATTAAGTAGTATTAATGGAACAATTAGCAGTATTCATGGTCTTTAACAGTTGAACTTGCATTGTTGCTTGTTCGATGGTTGAGAGTTTTGAAACAACTGCTAGTGTACCAATATATTTATGTATTCTGTGCTAATTTGTGAACTTTTTATAGGAACATTTATCATGATTGTGGTAGAAAAAATACATAATTTGTGTACGTTTTTTAATATTTGAACTAATTCTGGTGTACCATATATTTCCAGATGTGTCAAGAAGATGATGTTCGTATGTTTTGTTATATAATTCCTGATGTTTATGTACAGGTAAATTGGTCTTTCTAAAAGTTCTATGACATTTAATATCAGTTGTAAAATAAATAAATTTTCAATTCGATAAAATGCATTTTTTAGAAATTATTTAACAGAAAAGTAAAGATTAAAAACTCGAAGCAATAATTATTTTATCTTGGTATGAATATAACTAAAATTTTAATAATTTCATTTGTCTTAAAGATTTTAATTGGCCTTCACTCAAAATATAATCCATTTCCAAATGTGGGGGCTATTTTGCATCTCTTGGCAAAGTTGAAACATTTGAGTGAACAGAAATGTGCATTATAAAAATCTAGGCTGATTTAAGTCTTAGGAGATACATTTTTTGATACTTAAGGTTTTTAGGGTTTTTTATTAAAATAATTATTTTGCATACATTGGTGTGTTGAAAAAACTGTTTTTCGTAATGAATTTTTACCCTGAACACCTGTATCAAATAAATCACCCTGTAGCAAAAAAAAAAACTTTTTCCAAATTTTTGTTTTTGAAAAATTTTAGGAAAATGAATAAAGACATAATTCTTGCAATTGGTGCCCTTGTTTTCAGTAGAAGTGAAAGGAAACTTCAATTTATATAACTGTTGACAGACCATAGAAAATCAATCTTGAAAATCTGCATGTTGTTTCTTCTTTACTTTACAATTTGAGTAGGAAATAAAAACTCTGTTTTTCTTCAAAATACTAAAACTATTCAACTGAATGTATTATCTTTACAATTTCCTGTTTATTTATGAAATCCATACTTTGTGTTTGAGTCAGTTCTGCATAGTTACATAATATTTTTTCTTGTAGTTTCAAACTATTGCAGTTGGCAATGCAGAGCTTCTAAACCTAATTGTTTCATGTATAGATCCAACACAGGTAGTAATTATTTTTGTTTTGTGCTTAGTTTTATTTAGAGACTGCTTTGCAAAATTTGTAGATAAATATAAAATAGTTTCAATGGTTACAGTTATATTTGATTTAAAAGTGGAAAACTTGTTAATTTTTAAATCTGCAATCTTAAATGACAGATAATATCATTTATTCATAATAATTTGAAATTTTACATTTAGCAATAAATTTATTTTCATTCTGTACATATGTCTTTTAGTTCAAAATTGTTCCTGTAATCAGTGTCAAAGTTGAAATTTGTTAAAAAAAAATTTATTATTATTATTATTTGGTTAGTCAGTTTTGCAATAAAATTGAAATAAAATTTGCACTTTGTCGTTCTAATTTCCATTTTGTGAAATTTTTTCACCTGCTTAATAACATGTTTTTGATTAATGATCCAAAAACCTTTTAAGCTTTTTCTCATCTGCTATCAAATTGTAGAGATATTTTAATTAAGGTAAAAGGTGTAGAATGTATTTTATTTTATACTCTGGAAAGGTTGTGGAAGGACAAGGGAACTGTTGAATCTCATTCACCCTTAGCTATGATGTCAAAAAAGAAAATACAATGTATAAAAGAACTAATATAAGAAAATGCTTCATGAATCAAACTATTTATAACTATCCCTTTCATCTTAGGAAATCCTTTGATATAGAAAAATGTGTAGGAACATAAAGTTTGCTCACAACAATATTTATTTGAAAAGGATTTTGATGATATTGTAAGCTAAAACATTTCAAATTAAGTATTTCCATCCTAAAAATTGCCCATAAGTATTTGTATTCTGTTGGAATTCTGATTTTTGCTGTATATTGTTTTTTATAAACAATTTACACTCTATTCTAAAGAACTTTTGTCATTTATCATTTAAACTACAGTTTTGTTTTTCATTTTCTTTCAGCTTCAAGACCTTATATGCCTTCTTATACAAAAGAATATAATTATGTTCAAAAAGGATTCATTTCTGTCTGTTCTCAGTAAGTAATATGTTGTTTTTATAAAGTTGACAGGTAGCCTGATGTTTGTAAATTCAAACAATAAGTTATTGTTTCATATTCAAAATAATTGGATTACAAATTAAATACGCAAGATCGTGAAATTTCCTTTGATGTTTTGTTCAAAAAGTTGCATTGATATTGTGCCACAGTGAGATCAATTGAGTGTTGTTAGCAATTTGTAAGTTCTCTATTGGAAAAAATGTTGCTTGCAATCTTATAGAAATAAGTAATTGATTTGTTTTTGGAAAGGTTTCATGTTACTATTCGACTATTATGTTACTTTATATTTTTATTTCATCCAATATCCTAAGAGCAAATACAAATTTCTCTGGAATCTTTTTTATGCAGCCTGTCATCAAATTAGAACAAATCAAAGTTTGAAGTCAAATAACTGAAATTCTGTTAATTTGAAATCCAAGTATTAACTATAGAGTTGTAATAGCCATAGAGGTGTATGCCAAAAGATTGTTCGTAATTAATTTGCCTTGTTGAGTGTGAAACGATATTACTATGAAAAGTATCAATTATGAAAGGAAAGGTAAAATTTGTTCTATAAATAATACTGAGAACTATTCTCACAATCAATAAAGTGTTCTTTATCATTTGAATTAAGGTAGAGTATTTTATCTAAATCTATAAAAATGTTGGATTTGAACAAAGGACAATAAGAAGAAAATTTGTTCTAATTTTGTATTCATGAACATGTAAGACATTAGAGTAGCTGTTCCAAGTTAGAAAATATCTGGAATTTTTTTAAAAAATTTTAGTTTTACATAGAGAGATATAAAGTAGATAATGACCAGAAATAATCTGAGATGGATCAGCTGAAATTTTCTCTTATAAACAAATGGGGAAATTCTAAGGAATTTAAACTATTTTATATAAAAATAGTGTGACTACTGAATTTTAAATTACTCAAAACTTCTGGATCAGGTAAGAAATGTATAATTTATAAATGTTAAAAAGGTTTGATCGGAAAATAAAATACGATCAGGATATAAAAACAATATGTCGTACCATTATAATTGTTGTTAAAATGTATTGTGAATTCTTTATTCTCTGTTGTCATTGTATCCCTCATATCCTGTGGTAATGACACAACTCATGTGAACTATGTTCATCCTTTAGTAGGGCATTTTTCTCATGTTTGATACCTTAGAATGTATTATCGTAAAACAACGCATCTAATAAACTTGATATTTTCGTAAATATAGTGTACTTATGTTAAATATATAGGTACTAAATTCTCATGATTTCATCTGCAGAAGACACATTGAAAGGCTGGTTTCAGTAGTTTTCTTATTGGCTACCTTTTATGTATGTGTGGTATCCAATATTTTAAATTCCTCGTAATTGTTATCCTGATACCAGACTTGCAATGTTGTTTAAAAAAGAGTGCATTTTGGAAGGCATTTTCCAATCTTATGTATGTTTGACTGTTGTCTATACATAAAGAAAGTCATTCTATACTATCTTATGCTAGATATTATATTTTCAGGGTGCAAATATTACATTTGCCCACTTGTCTAGAGCCAGTAAGCTACTTTTCAGGCAAGTAGTTTTTAAGAATTTGGAAATACTTGCCCTGTGTATACATTTTGCATTGGCATTTGTAAAATATCTGCTAATCTGGCTAGTGTTACATTTATATGACAAGAAAGTTCCATAAGACAAATAATATATAAATTATTAAGTGTACTATGTTTTAAAGGAAGTTGGAAATACTGTGTGCACTTAAAGAAAATATAAACATTTTGGTGCAATTTAAAGTACCACAATACAACTTGTGTGAGTGGTTTAACAACTTATTTTCTCTCTTAGACTTTCCAACCAATTTATTTGTTCAAATGTAAATACTCAAAATGTTTCACAGAAAGCTCAAGAATAATTTTTCTATTTTGTATGTCTTGTAAAAATAGTATTTTCCAATATTCCTAACTCCCACTGATTGAAAGACTCATTCTTTTAAAAATTCTGCCTGTGTACCTTAATGTAATATATATGTAAAGCAGTGCAAAACTCATTATTTTAAAATCTTTGTTACCCTTAATAAGGAAAAAGGAGTTTCATTAGACTAGCATTTCCCAAGCTTTTTCCAGGTTCAACATACAAATCTTAAAAATATTTATAAAATTTGTGTGCAATAGAATAATTCAATTATCAAATAACTAAAACCATTGTATTAATAGTGAATTAAAATTAATATAATCCGAGTAAATGTTCATTGATTCTTTTTCTATCAAAAAATAAAACCTACGCAAATTGAAAATTTGGTCTCCCAACAGAATTTGGCCCTCAAGGAGACAATAGTTGGAAAGTGCAGTGTTAGAATATTGTCTTTAGCATGAAGATTTTAAATTTGGGTGAAGTGTAAAGTCGTTTATCAAGTTCTAACCAATTGTACGATCTCAAGTTTAGCCCAATCCAATTTTACCGACAGGGTTATTATGTGGACGTTAAAATTGTGCTCAGTGTGTAACTTATCAAAAGTTGCTGGTTAAATAAAAGCAGGGGTGAACTCCAGTTTGTTTCATTTAATGATAGTCTTTATTGAAATTGGAATGTCCAACATTGAAAATAACAAACATGATCATATCATTGTTATAAAGTTGAATACATACCTTTTGTAATCATAAGCAGTCAATCTAATAAAGAGTTTATAGTCTTTGAAAGAAGTTATTTTTCATCAGTTCAGCTGAAGTTTCTATATCATAAATTTCAATTGAATAACTTTCAGTTTTGTAGAAATAATAAAAGTGGTGGTGTTACAAACGTTGAAGCAATACATGCTTTGTTGTATCTAAAATATGCTGGTAAAGTTTAGTACATTTCCAGTGAATTGTAGGATTTTCAACTATACATCTGTATCAAAATACCATTTCACTCATAAAATCAAATGATAATCGAGAGAAGAGTTCAATCTTCGATACAATTCAGCAGTAACAAATATATTATAAAACTATTTTAATTTTTTCTTGCATCTTATAACTGCCAACTTGACTCTTTTCAGAAAAAATAATTGCCAATGAGCTCAATCTTTATTTCTCTGATTGATTTAAAATTTTAGGGAATATTAAATTTCTTGCATATTTTGTGCAGAGATTTGTATACTCTTACATTTCGAATCGTAAGAGCATAGGCACCTGGACAACTTTTGTTCATTTGTATGTTCCTTTTAAATGTACTAGACAAAATCAATTGGGCTATTTTTATATGCTTCTTTTGTAATAGTAGAGTCTAAAAATGCAATTAAAACTTGTAAAATTTACAAAACATGATGAAATCATTATTACTTTGGTAAATACACTGTAAACTATTGTTAAAAGAATAGTGTATTTTAAACAATGGGTTTTTTTTATGCTTATACTTTATTTATGCTTATATGTTTTTATTTCATCTCATGTCTGGTAAATATATTTATCAATTTATTTAAGAGTGTTGTATAGCTTCATTTTAAGTGTATGTTATTCCAGCAAGTTTTGGTGTTTTATTATGGTATTCACACTAATATTATAGATCCCCGAGTCAAAAAGATCTTATAAACAACCAGTTTTTTATATTGAAAGACCTCTGTGAACTGTGTAGTAATATCCTGTTAAAGCGTAAAATTAATTTGAAGGTTAATCATGAAAAGTGGCATGATTTTGCATAAGTTGAGTGTTAACCCTCCTGATGGTTATCTTGAAGGAGGCATCTTGTCATTAGAAGGAAACTGGCCTGATAATAAAAGTGTCTTTTTTTATATCTCATTAAAAAAAGACTGACTAGTTCTAAGTCCACCAGATCTTAATCTCATCATTAAAAAAAATCAGCAAAATTTGTCAGATCCTGTTGGACGATATGTCTCGTCAATATCACTTGGAGGGTTACGGTATTTATATTTAGGATTTAAGTATTATATTCTTATACCTTTTTGTCCTTGCGAAATGGAATACTAAATCAACATACCAGTTCAGAAATATTATCTTTTACAGAGCACTCTTTAGCAAATGACAAAAATAAATGTTTATATTTTTCTGAAAATTTTCTTTTCTTATATTCAAGTTGGAATAATTTTTGGAAAGGAAGTAAAATGTTTATTTTCCATCAATGCCCCAAAATTTGATAAAAGTTTAAATTGCCTATTAATATTCTTGTGTCTCTTCTCACATTTTTCTTTTTGGAAATAACACTAAAATTACTAAGGAAATTATGATCAATTATAACCCTATATTTTCTTCATACTTCAGGGATTATGTGATATCCTGCTAAAGTATAGTTCTTAAATCAGTATATAATATTTCTGTTAAAATCTTCCTTTGGTGCTGATTTCAAATTTGAAACTTTCTGTATTCATGAACATAATGAATATTCAAATTGAGAAAAATGATTAATGCTGATTTTTTACTTACTTTTAGGTTTTGTGAGTGATAGATTTGGAATCTTATTTTTATTGTAATAAAATTATATGTTTTTCAATTTTTAGATGCTAGCTTAGAATGGGAATCTTTTGAGCAATTCTGTTTGTGGCAGTTAATATCTGCACAAAATATTCCCATTGAATTTATTCTTCCAATACTTCCTAAACTTGAATTCACTGGTAAGTTTATTAAATTATATTTTTCTCTACATTATCTTTAATCTCTTATTATCTTTTATTTAAATTATGAATAGAGAAATGGTCTGATATGTATCCAAAACAGTACAAGAATCGTATAAAATAAAATAGTAACTCTGTTCCAAGTCTTCAAAAGTTTAGAAATCAATTTCATTAGACTAGAATAGTAATATATTAAATGGATATATTTTCTTAAATGAACTGAACAATGTTTTATAAAATTGAAATACGTATTTTTGGTGCCGCAGTTTTGTTTAAAGAAATGAAATTCTTAAAAATTTAGTTTAAAATATAACTTTTATACCACATAAATATAACTTATTGTCCTGAAAATAATTAGTTAAAACTGGTGATCTCTTTCCATCCTTTTTCACCATCAAAGATTCTGCATAAATATTCCTTCACATGTTTTTGTAACTGTACAATACACTTTTCTCTTATTGAGACTTTTTATTTGTTGCTCATCATTACAAGTACAGAATAGTTCACTATTGAGTGTTTATGGTTTGGATTTTGTAATATTGTTTAACCGTTTCTTGATTCAGATATGGAATAATTTTTCCAGTCAATATTAACAGTTGGAAGTTTAAAATTTGTTTCACGTTTTAATGTATTTCTGACCTTTTATGTGTATTATTTTACAAAAAAAAATGTTTTATAATCTTTACTTGACTTGATTATATCTTATTAAATTTGTACTTTAATTTTAGCTCATTCTGAGGCTTTAATTAGCATAGCATTGCTACTTAAGCAAGAAAAGTAAGTGCTCCTTGCAATTTATTACACTTGTTTGCATATAATGTGGGAAATTTTTGTTGCCTAAACTACCAACCCATTTATTTAAGTAGTATTCTTTGGTGTTAAAATTTATGAAATTGCTCATTCCCTGACATTTTAATTCTAGTTCACCTTTGTTTTTGTTAAGTTATTTCTTCAGAATGTAACTCTAGTACTGGCTTTAATTATTATCATTATCTTCCCTGCAATTGTATACCTATATTTCAATCAATAGAAAAACGTAATCCTAGGTGTCTACTAATTCCGAAAAAATCCCAAAATCATAATTTTTTTCCGAAAATTTATTTTCTCTTTATTATCAAAAAAGTCAATTTATGGATGGAAGAAAAAAGAATTAAGTCAAAAGTAAAAGGTGGCTGTAGTTGAAAAAAAAGAAATTGCAAAAAATGAAAATGGTGTAATTCCCCCAATCCAACCATATTCGGGGACAGTTTTTTTAAATACACAAATTGATATATAATTTTTTACCCACTTCATTTGATGCATAAAACACAAAAATAAAAATTTACATTACGAAATGTTTTTAAAGTAATTCATTTTTTCTTCCGTTTGTATTAAAATTTCAAGTATTTAGAAAACATTTTTTTTTTACTCTGTTAATCCCCTTTGTTATTATAAATAGAATTGAAAGAAAACAACATTTGTAGCATAGCATTTTTTTTATATTTCATGCCCCTGATGATATATGTCACTAATCATGTGGGGTCCTCTAATGTGCTTTTGGAGTATCTTTGATAAATTCTATACTAGATTGAAACGTTTCTTGGCACAGACGCCCTGCCCTCGCGGAGGGGTAAAGTGAGTGATCCGTCTCCTGTTGGGTTACAGGCAGAGGTTTCCAGGAGACGTCACACTTACAAGCTTCCAACTTGGCGCATTAATCTAATTTGGCCTTAAACTTAGAACGTAAATGTTTTGACTGCTTGCCTGTCAGTTGATATAAGAAAAGCACAATTATAGTAGTTTTATGACATTTTTATACAAATAGTAATAGATAATATCAAAATATATTTTTTGAATTTGCAATGGTATTTGTTTAGATTATTGCTTCCTAAAAATTTTCAAAAAGAAGTATCCCAGGTAGCAAATGAAATTTTTAAGGTTGTCATTGAAAAATATCAACGAGGTGTGCCCCAGCGTGTTATATTACTGTTCGAAAGAATATAATAGAATTTACCGCAGTAAATACTTGCCTGAAATTTAAAAGAAGTTTGTACTTCAATTACTTAAAACTTATATTTTAATATAAGTTTTATAATACCCTTAAAGTTGTGATTTTTCCAAAATGCTGCAATTTTGAGCTGTTACTTTTCTTGACGGGGTGCGATATGTCCGTCAATATTGCCCAGCGTAAAAATGACCTCCTGGCAATAATACTAAATATCGGTTTTCGATATTGAAAAATATTTTTTTTTTTTGACATTGCTCTACGAGTTTTACGTCATTGGTCAATATTAGCTTTACGATACTGCTTGATGTTCTTTTTTAACCTTACTCAATATCTACTTCACAATATTGAGTTATTTTCATTAATCAATATACTTCTTATGGCTAATGTGATTGCTGTAATCTTGTGTACCCTCTAAATAAACAATCTTAAATTTTAAGAATTCTAAAAATATTAATCATTAAAAAATATAATAGTTTATAAAATTGAAGAGAACGTATAATTTTTAGAATTATATTTATAACAATTTTTGTGAGTAATGTACGTAAATATTTTTTAATGATTATTGTTTAACATTGCTACAAACTTTTAATAGAATAAAAATATAATAACTTTATAAAATAAATAGAATAACCTTGAGTGTCCTCTAAATAAATCATCACATATTCCATAAATAGGATATGAACCTCTTTAAAAACGTTTATGGGAAGATTATATTCTTCACAATTTTAAAAATTCATATGTATAAAATTCAACGAAATTTAGTTTGGAGAATGGTTTTTCCAGTCATGTTAAGCACATGTTCACATTAATGAGGTTTGACTTTTCCTAGCATAAAAGGAAACACATAAAATTGCTATGCTGTTGCATCCGGTGGATATTGCGAGCGGAAACGCCGGTCAAGCACGCAGTTTTGTCCAGAATTTCCTTCTGCGAATCGCTAGGATACCATTCGATCAATTTATGAAACACCTTCATTATGATTGTCTTTGCACAGCTTTTCACAGCACTGCCTTTCTTGTGTGGTGTAAAAACGTAACTTCTAGTAGAATCCATAGTTAATTCCATAATTAATCACAAAATACACAAATGTAGATTCAAATTCTAACAACAAATGCAACGCACTTAAGCTGAAAGATAAGTAAATACTAAATATCTGCCAATGTCGCCAACAAGAATCGAGAGAGCGCAGAAAATGCTCAAGAGTTCCCACTGTCCTTAAAAGTCCTTGAATTTTATTTTCCTTCGTAGGGGCCCTTGGAAATTACAGAATTTGGTAAAAAGTCCTTGAAAGAACATGATTTTTTTTAACTAGTACATAGTTGTGTAATTTCGTCTTGCATTAGAACTTGCCTAGACTAGTTTTCCTCCACAGCAGGTGCGCCATTTGAGCGTCATTCTGTATGAAACCGATGTTTTGCGCTTTGACACTATGTGATATACCAATAAAGCTACAACTAGATCGTCCATTTTCCACAGTATTCTGTCCGTCTAAGTTGACACCTCAGGTCTCCATTAAGACGGCCGCCTGGTTTTGCCTGACATATCATGGCCGCTAGATAACGGCGCCTTTTTTTTATAGAAAACCATAGCTTTTGCAGTCAGGACGTCATTGTAAACCTGGTACGCATCCAAAGAAATGAAGCCAAATTCTTATTGCAAAAATATAAAAGTTGCAATTTAAAAATAAAATTTTTTAAGAAAATCACATTTCATGTATCTTTCTGTTGTGAAATTTTCTGCAGATTTCAAATCCTTTCAAATTTGTACTCTATCTTTAACGATCGCAAAGATAGAAACTTAGACTAGAGAATAAAAAAGCCCTAACACCAGTCAAAACTTGATTTGTTTTGTTTCTCAAACAAAGTAAACCACGACAGCCGTCTGTGTAGTGGCAGTGGACGACAGCAAAATGGAGACTGTGTCGTGTAAATCGAACCATGTGTGTGCACGCTCCCATACTCTTCTTCGTGCCACCAAAAGAATTTATAGTACTATGTTTTATCGCATGACCGAAATCGATATGTGTGCAAGTAGCCTGATAGTTAGTATTGAGATGAGAAGCCCAGTTTGCAACAAAAAAAATCACAGGTTCTGTGAGAAAAAAAAATCCAAATTGTAACCAAAATTGATGACAACCTTTCTTTTTTTTCTTTTAGTAGTTTTTTAAAAAAATTGTCTTTTTTTTTTTAACATTTTTTTTTAAATTGACAACTTTTGTGTATGCCTTGTTTAAAGGTCGTTATAAAAAATTTTAGGTCCTTGAAAAATAGTTTTTTAGTTTTGAAAAGTCCTTGAATTTGTTTTTGGATAAATGTTTGGGATCCATGATGCTGGTTGGCTCTTATTGGCTGCCGTGCGATTCTAAATGAAATTATTACGCTCCACATAAAAGGCAAAATATTCAATATTCCACGCTAATTGCGACAAAAAATTATATATGTGTGGGGTTAACAAATTAATCACATTTATAAGTTGCAGTGCCCCATTGCACTCAAATATCGGACAAGGCGCTGAGAACTATTTGTTTCGTTTGCTCTCAGCATATTCCTATTGTACCAAGTAAGCCTGTAACTTAGTATAGATGTCTTATGTTTAATACAAACAAATTTAGACTGGAGAAAAACAAATCCAGAATTCCTAAAGATCTGATCTTTTGTTTTAAATTTTGAGGGCCCTTAAAGTCTTTTGTTAACGAAAACACTATTTAAATGTGCATATATATAATAACCATGAAATTTCCATCCAATTCCAGTGTTTCCTTACAAAAACAGAAACGAATATCAATGACACATGTACATTCTTGTTTTAATCAACTGTGTTTGATTTAGCCTTAGTTTTAAATGTTTTATTAATGTGTTAAATGCAGCCTTTTAGAAATAATGTAAAATATCCTTAGTAATAAATACCTAATTAAAAATTAGCTAATTTTTCTTAATGTAAAAGAACAAGAACCCTTATGATATGGTGAACCCAAGATGAAGTGGTGATATGCTAAAAAAATAATCAACTAAATCTAGTGACTTAATGGGACTTTATATTCACATACAAAACTTTAAATATCTTTTTAATTAGAAAAATTCATTTGTATTTTTAGTTATACAGGATTGGTTTTAATCAATTTCTTTTTTACAGTCCATCAGCTGATCTGTTGAAGCACATTATGAGTAGAGAAGTGAAGCCAAATGACCAGTTTGCTGTTACTGTTTTAACATATTGGGCAAAGGAGCATGAAGAAGTATTGGCTGAGTTAATATCTTCACACCTGTTAAAATCTGGATCTGCCTTGAAAAGGAAACGGTAATGTGTATTTTTTTAAACATGAAACAAAATTATCCTTTGCATATAAAAGAATACTTGCAAATTTATGTTTGTTAAAAGAGAAGTCTTACCAGTAGCATTTTTTAGCGAATTGATTTTCGAACATTGTTCTGCAAAAAATAAGTGTTTTTTCCCAGTTAGAAAGAACTAAGATTATTTTCTTATTACAATGACTTTGTAATGTATTTTATCTAATATATATCTACATATATATATTTGTAATATGCTGTTATATAATTATAGCCAACCATCAAGCAAATCTTTGGGCCCATCCGTGGACCAAACTCTTGCTCACTTAGACCAACTTCGACAAAGCTGTAAACAGAATGCATGTATGTAAATTCTCTTTTCCTTTGCATGTCTTATGATCAGTCCTGTTTATGTGAATTGTGAAGTATTTCTGAATATTTAAGGAGTGTTTGCATGGTTTTTGTGTAAAATTTGTATTTTACTTTTTTTCCCAAAAAGGTTTCTACATTTGCTGCTGGTTTGTTTTTCTGTTGTTCTTTAACTTTGTTAAATCAATTCCTCATATTAAAATAATTAACCGACCAACCAGTCTAATGGTTAAGGTGTTGGCCTCTGGATCGCAAAGTTCCTGGTTCGAATCCTCGGACAGGGCATGGATGTATGGTAATTGCGCTGTCCTCTGTTAGGGGTAATGATGGCCACCCATTGTGTGTGGGTGCTCCTTCACAAATGACCATTGGTTACGCAGTTGTGACCAAAGGCATTAGGATAATGTCCCTCTCTGCCTGCTGCATTGGAGGTGAAAAATATATATTAAAATAATTTTCAATCATTCTGCAATAAACGTTAAATTTATGTATGTATGAAGCATTCAGAGCAAAAGAATGGCGTAACCCACAAAAATCCAAAATTTTTATCATCACCTTTTATTTCTTTAATGTGCATGTTCATATGTTCTAAAATTGTAAAATAACTTAGTTTTGATCACTGAAAAACAAATTTTCAGAATCTGAAATCATCTTGTGGATATATAAGAAATGGTGGCAATAAATTAACATTTATCTCCATTCAGTGTGCTGGTGGGTTAGGCCAGATTCTGCACTTTTAAATCATCCCATAGATGCTTGATGTAATTCAGATTAGGGCTCTGTACTGGCCAGTACAAAAACAATACAGCTTTACCATCAAACCACTGTGTAACAGCTTTGTGACTGGTACATTATTGTACTGGTACCAACAAGACTCTAGTTCCAAAGATTTAACAAAAATATCTAGATAAACATGTTAGTTACCAGTTTTATCCATAACTGTTGGACCATACCATGAAAAACATCCCCACACTGGTGGGTTAGGCCGGATTCTGCACTTTTAAATCATCCCATAGATGCTTGATGTAATTCAGATTAGGGCTCTGTACTGGCCAGTACAAAAACAATACAGCTTTACCATCAAACCACTGCGTAACAGCTTTGTGACTGGTACATTATTGTACTGGTACCAACAAGACTCTAGTTCCAAAGATTTAACAAAAATATCTAGATAAACATGTTAGTTACCAGTTTTATCCATAACTGTTGGACCATACCATGAAAAACATCCCCACACTGGTGGGTTAGGCCGGATTCTGCACTTTTAAATCATCCCATAGATGCTTGATGTAATTCAGATTAGGGCTCTGTACTGGCCAGTACAAAAACAATACAGCTTTACCATCAAACCACTGCGTAACAGCTTTGTGACTGGTACATTATTGTACTGGTACCAACAAGACTCTAGTTCCAAAGATTTAACAAAAATATCTAGATAAACATGTTAGTTACCAGTTTTATCCATAACTGTTGGACCATACCATGGAAAACATCCCCACACGAGTACACTGCCATCTCCAAATTTGACAGTAAGATCATTACGCTATGGTAAGTAGCATTCCCCTGATTTGGCCATCAGGCTAGTACATCTTGTATTTAGATTCTTCAGTCCATGGGACCCATTTCTTTAATGTCCATGATACATGTTCTTTACACCATACTAAACAATGTTGTATTTTGAATTGAAATGAAAAGCTTACGACGAGCCAAATGACCATGAAACTCATGGGAATTAAGTTCTCTGTGAATAGTATGCATACATTCTGAGGTTCCAGCATATCTACTCATGTGTACACTGAGGTCTTGTGCAGTACAACATTGATGAGATGTAATAACACTCATGAGACAGTCCTCTATCATTGATTTCTTTAGTCTGCTATTATGTTTTGCTGTTTGAGGCACGCCATGTTTCTACCAGTTATTCAGTATATCTGAAGCTGTTGATTTGGGTACGTTTAAACACTTCTCACTTTCTTGTACGATCATCCTCACAGTGCGACATGATCAAGGGAAGCTGGAGTCTTGCTTTTTATACTGTTTCCAGGTGTACTGCACATCTGTTCAACACAGTAGATCCATTAATTTGATTCTGAAGGGGGACTGGTCTATATATTAGGGTAAAGATAAATAGTTTTTTTAACTTCCCTCATCTGTTTATTGGGTTTTCTGTACAAGCTTTGAAAGTATTATGGGGTTTTGGAGTACAAATTTTCAACCAATGCGTTTTTTGACCTCTTTGTAAGAATGAAGATTTTTTCCCAGCAAGAAAATGCTGTAAGGATCTAAAAAGAGGATATTCAAATAGGGTCAGGTGAGGATGGAGAACTTCCCATCCAAGTACCCTAATTTTTGGTTGAGTGATCCTTGCATCATGTGGTTTCACATTATCATATTGGAGGATAGCTCCTTTCTTGATCAAAACAGGATGGCAATTAAGCAATAACTGCTTTCATTTGGTAGAGTTGACCATTATAAACTTTTGCTGTAAGAGTTTCTGACATTATGCAGCTCAAAGTCAACCACCTAATGAATGGTCCACAAAACACAGAATCTTGCTTCTATGGATATTGGGCTGTGGAACTTTTCTTGGTGGTTATCCAGTGGAAAGCCCCGTTGTTTTTTCATCACTGGGTTTATAGTGTAGCCCATTTTTTGTTTCTTGTTAGTTAATTAGCAAGTTGGATTTGGACAACCTTTGCAGTTTGGTTTTTTTTAACGGCTTGCTGCAATTTGTTCTTATTATGAGCATGTGGGGCACCCATACACTGGCATTCTGGAACTCCCAATGAATTTCAAGTGATGTTGAACTGTTGACAAAGAAGCATTGATCCTTTCAGATATGTTCTCAATTATGTGGCAAGGATCTTCTGCAATAACCAGCAAAGCGTCTTCATAAGTTGAACTGGAGGTCACTTCTTGTAGCATCTTCAAGGTCGAAATTGCCGCTACAAAATTTGTTGAACCGTCGTTGGCACTTGAAAACATCTAAACAATTCTCTTAAATTGTATTGATATTCGCAGTTGCCATAGTTGCGCTATGACAGCAATTAAATCGAAGGAGCGTGCAATGAATTCTATGAGCTTCTCCAGGTTTAAAGTTATTCATTTCATGATGGTATTTAACATTCTAAACAATCTCAGCTGAAAGCACAGCATGTACTTTAACGACCAAAACTGGAATGAGCTCAATGCTATAGCCCTAAAAAACATACCAAAAGTATATGCCTGCAAAAATAACATTACTTCATTGGTACCTCTAATAGATGTAATCAAGCTGATTTAAATACACTTTTAAGTTTTATTTTTACTTAAAATGTAAAATTTTAGGATGCATTTTATACAAATAAATTTTTTTAATTTGCTTCTACTTGGTACCATCTCAAGAATGACCCTTTCCAAATTGAAAATATCTGGTGCCTCCCTATTTTGAGGACACTCTAGAGATAATAGTATTGATACGGATGCAATGGTATCAACTTGGATGAAATTGCAGGGGGTCTAAGTAAAACCTCACTTGCTTCATCATACATAAGAGTTTCAGAATGCTCTATTTTGTTTACATAAATGTGGAAGATTCTAAAAAGTGATGAATCAGTAGAGTCGCGTTTGCAACTAGTGACAAGACATATCGGATAGCAGGATGATGTGCTGTTCTCCTGGATTGTATTGGTCTAATTAAATATTTGGTTGTCTGCAAATGTGCAATAATTACCTTGACTTACCTTTCTGTAACTTGAATTTGATATTTTGCATGAAATACAATGTCTAGTTTATGCTAATTTTTGTATTACTGTTTTGTTGTGAATTTTTGTATACATATATTGTGATTTAATGTTTTAAAATTTAAGTTAGTCTACAGTGTATGCTTGCTTTTCAGTTTTTAATATGGATGCTGTACAATCTGCACTTTTACAAGTCCAAGCATCTTGTTCTGATGCTCAGAAAACGAAGTAAGTTTTAGTTTGTAAAACACTGTTTACTGGAAACTGCTAGATGTTCAAGTTCAATGCCAGGGTTCAAAACCTAACACTCATGAAAGGCTTCACCTCATGAATTCAATAATTCATCTATTGCAATCTGTGTGAAATGTAACCTTTAAAAATAGATTTGAAAGGACCTTAAAAATTTCTCATTTTTCTTTTGCTTGAAGAATGGAAACCCTGAAGCAAAAGAAGATTTTTAATAACTTGCATATGAAATTTGATTTTTATTTAGTTTAATAGTATTCTTTTTATGTAACTACTCAACTTCCAGGCATTTGTGTGTTCCATGTTTTTTTTTTTTTTTGTGAGAGCTATTTAAGTAATTTGTTCAGAGAAGTGAGGTTTGTGTCTTGTAAAGTGTGTATCTTTATGTTTTGAAAAACAATAAATTTATATATATTTTTTATTCTATAATCAAAAACAACTGGGCAGTTAAACTTATAAAGAAATTACAATTTGCTCTTCATATTTTTACAAAGAAAATATCCCTCATTCATTTTGTAAAATATATTAATTACATTTTTCAAATTCCAAATAATATCCAATAAGTAGTGTGGTGAGTATGTGATTTTAAATTACCAATTGCTAATATTCATAAGTTAATTTCATGCAAGGTTTATAATTTTACATTTGTTTATTGTGAGTTGAATTAAAAAGCAATGCTTATGAATGTGCTTATAATGAGAATTTTTAGACAATTATCCATCTTTATATATTTCAGATTTAGTGACTTATTTGCCTTAGTAGAAGAATTGGATGATATCAAATCATCTAAGTCAGGAAGAGTGGGTGGTAGAGGTAAAGTTTCTGGACCAAAGAATATGAAATCCAAGCCTACTGTAATGGATTCCGATACAGAAACAGATAGTACAGAAGTAAATATGTTTATTTTTGTGGTAGTTTGTTTGAGTTTCTGATTGCATTAAATATATGCAATTTAAGTATGATCATTATCATTTTTACTAATTGTGTTTTAAAAGAATTGTGGGGGAAAAAACGGACCGCCTCCTTTATTTCTAGCACTATTCATACTTGATGAAATTCAAAGGTATCATTCAATAGGGAAAAATGTCTTCTACACATTCAAATCCAAAAGTATTGCATAAGGGGATGTCTTCATGTCAAATTTTGACTGCTATCTTTATATCCAGAGATATTCAATGCTAAAGTTGGTGTCAATTTCAGAAATCATCTCCACCTAGGTCAGGGGTCGGCAACCTATTGAAATGGAAGAGCCAAAAGTTACAATTTACAAAATTTCCCAGTTTTTAAAGAGCCACTAAAAATTTTCGTTTCAATATTATAGTATTTGCTTATATATATATATATATATATATATATATGTGTGTGTGTGATTTTTTATTTAAAATAAACGGCTTTAAATACGGAATAATATTTATTCATTTAAAAACACAAATATAGATAGTTACATCAATTGGAGCATTAGCTTTGTATGCCTTTTGAAAGTTTTATTAAATCTGGTTTATAACTTGTATCTAGCTTATTATCTAGACTTTTATTTGTTAGTTGACTTTTAACTTTACTTTTTATTATATTCATGCAAGAGAACGCTTGCTCGTACGAATATGTCGACCCGAAGATCGTCAGCACTCCATATGCCAACTTCTTCACCTCACTGTAGCATTCTGGAAGACTATTCCATGCGCCGAATATGAGGGCCTCAACTCGCGGAATTTCTTTTAGAGCTGTCCACTTGTGAAGCGCGATGTGCATGCGTTTCTGGACCTCCAACTTGCTCTTGAGTTCTGTGAACTTGCCACTCCACAAGTCTTTGGTTTTCAAATCTTGCATTTGAAGCGATCCAGCATCAATTCCAAATGGCTCAATGTTGATCTCATTTGTATTTGTGTTGAGAGGATTTACTATGAACGTGAGAGTACTATTGTTTGTTTTGAATTGCTCGAATCTCTCAGTGAATCCATCCTTCATGTTTTTTAAAGCTATGCTGCAGTAATTCGTGTCAATAGTTGCATTGGTCTCATCGCGATATTGCTTCAGATTTTTAAAATGAAGTAATTTACCGCTCTCCATGTCTTCAACACAAATAATTAAGTAATTTAAATAACAAGTAATTTTTTTTTCGAAACAAACTACTTCTTCAAGCAAGGCGTAGGCTGGGTTGCCCTTTCCTTGCAGTTTTAGATTTAGATCATTTAGTTTCATTGTGGTATCTACCATAAAGTTGAATTTTTGCAGCCATTTGTCTTCTTCCAGTTCGGGATGGTCAATGCTTTTTTCATTGAAGAATGTTTTTATTTCACTCAAGCACAAAGCAAAACGTTGCAATACGTTATCTTGATGAATTATGCAGTGAAACGTTTGAATTTCGTGGTTTATTTTTTTCTGAAGAATTGATGTTACCCATCTATGGTATTCCTTCCATACTTCTGGCTCCATCACATAAACGTTGCTATATAAACGATTTTATTTCTATCTATTCCATTGTCTTCCAGGCATTTTTGCACAGCATTTGCTATATCTTCTCCACGAGTTTGCCCTGAGAGCGGTAGCACTCCTAGCAATTCTTCTTTTGGATCTTGGGACGACATATACCTGACGAAAAGGGTAACTTGTGCCGTGTCTTTTATGTCGCAAGACTCATCTATAGCAAGTGATAAGGCAAAAGCCAGTTGAATGTCTTCCTCTTGCATTTGTGGTACATTTGAAGACATTTTAGCAGTTCTATCTTGTACTGTTTTAGCAGATAATGGCAAATATTTGATTTTTTTTTCATAATTTCTACTTTGTTTTTAAAATTACGAAACAGTTCTTAACAGATGCACGTATAAAACAATCTTTGACGTATCACCATCTGAGATCTCACCATATTATCATCTAGACGTGTTGTCTAGACTCTAGACGGTGGCTGTTTGGGTGAGACGGAAATGGAATGCAATTGGCTGAAAGATAAACATGGTCACGGAGTCTCATCTCTAAGAACAAAACCATAGTTCAAATTTATCTCATTACTGTCATGTTAAGCGTAGCGATTTGTAATTAACGATTATGAAAATAGAAGCTATTGAGAAATTAGGTACTTAAAAATATATTTTCTTATTTTTTAAGGGTTTTGATGATAAATTATTAATTTTTTTCGTATGGAACTGGAGAGTCGCAACTTTACATCAAAAGAGCCGCATGAGGCTCGCGAGCCGCAGGTTGCCGACCCCTGACCTAGGTAGTTGCTGTTCGTAAATTGAGATTGATTGAGTTATCGCTACCCTAATTTCAAATTTAAACACTATTTCATATGTATTTTTCAGCGATCTGAGAATTATTAAATTTATTATATAAGTGTGAATGATTTGAGAATTACATTATTATATGTAACGACTTTCTTACAAGTCTCACTACTTAGTACTCATAAAATACGAGCAGGGCAGAGAGCAATGAAAAAGACGCCTTTATTAGACCACAGTCATGATTCGAGTGCTACAAGAGATGGCGCAACAAGTTACCAGTTGCGTATCAACAAATTAATTATTCCTTGATCAGCAATACTCAGACAGATTTCATTGCCTTATATGGTATCATTTGATGGGACATCTTACAGTAAATAGATGGGAACAGCTGAATCACGGCGTGGGAAGATGAATTTAGCTTAGCTTGCAAAAATTGATTATTTCTGATGCAATGGGCTGCGAAACTGTAAAAGGCACGTGAAAAAATACTCGGAGGCGCCAGCCAACCTCAAAGCAATTTTCTCACGAATCATTTTTAATGTTATATATATTTACTATGCAAGTTAAAATGTTCTGAGAATTATTACCTGACATTTTTTAAACTTTTGGTTCCAACCTAAAATTACAATAAGGGGAAAATTTTAATATAGCATTAAAACTAATTATTGGAAAGAGCTGAAATTTTGAAGTAGAAGATTAGATTAAGTAGATATTATAAGTCCTGAATTTGATTCCCTTCTTCATATAATAATGTTCCAAGCATTCATTTTATAATTATTATGGCTAACTAAAAACTATTTTTAAAATAAAATATTAGGTGTATTTTGTTTGGGATGTTTTTATTAGTAACATGGTACCAACTATCAGCTTTATAGAAATATTGTTTAGGAAGTTATCCATAGAAGTCCTAAGAAACTGATTTAACACTGCGAGTTCCAATCTTTCTGTACTCATAACTTCGAAATAGTAAGACCTAATGACATATAATTTGGTATCTGGAGTTAAATTTTGGTATAGATTCGAAATTGTATGTCAAAATAGATAGTGCTCAATTTTATATGAAGACAGCCTCTTCTGTAAATTTTATGCATTTGATTGTAGAAATTTTAGTTCCTGTCAAACACCATCTTTGAATTTTCTCTGTTGTTAAAATTGCTCAAATGAAGAATAGTGGTTTGTGGCTTTTTTCCACGACTATTTTTGGGTTGTGCGCTACTTTTTGATTGCATTTCTAAGTCTTTACTATACCACTTATTGTTTTGATACTCAATGGAAACAATTGCATTACATAAGTAACTAGCAGGCCAGCACAATGTTGCCTGTGACGGTTCTTATCATGTCCTTATTGATACTGAAAACATTAAAAAGAAAATTAATAATTTTAACAAAAAGTCCCACTTGTCATAAGCTTGGGCCTGTCGCCAAATGATTGCGAAGATAGAAACTTGGACTAAGGAACAAAATGAAACAAACTCGTCAGAAATTTTATTTGTTTCGTTTCACTTCGCTGGAATTGATTGTGCTCAAGAAATGAAAGGAAAGAATAAATTTAGAATCTGGGACCTCTTCATACTGTCGCCATTCTCAAGAAAACAAAGAATAAATAAATCATTAAAAAATGTTCCAGATTAAATTTTTAAATTTAGGCTGCGCATAAAATTAGCTTCCTGTGTGCGAAATTTCATTACTGTAAGTCCTATAGATTTGTCTGGACACCACATACACGCATGCGGACACACTTCTTTTAATAATAGTAGAGGTACAGCATATATATATATATTTTTTGGTAACTATTGAATTATTTTGTTAGTCTCATTTCTCACCTTTTATTTTTTTTTTTAACTGTTACAATAAATGGATAATATTTTTTCTTTTGGCTTTTTGTGTTTTGGAATTTTTGTCTAGGAAAGAAATAAAGCTTTACTGCGTTGAATTGCTAAATATGAAAAAGTAAATAAATTAGCAGACCTGTATAGGAGGTCTGCCTAAGAAGTATCCGACCTTTGACCTGTAAAAATATATTACTTATATGACTTGATTGGGATCTTAAACCCCTTCAATGTAGGCCTCTTGTGCTTCCACAAACTTCTCCCACGGTTCCTTCCACTGCTGAAAACACTTCTGTAAGGCTGTTTTTAGAATTGTGTACAATTCAGCCATTGGGTTCTGCATTATGTCTTCTCTACTCTCAAAGCAGAATTTCTTTCAATTTCGGAAACAATTGGAATTCCATGTTTTGCCAAGAAAATCAGTATCTGGTGCAATGACTGAGATGGAGCATTGTCATAATGCAACTGCCAGTTTTTTGCCGTCCAGAGGTCTCGTCTTTTGCGTAGAACTACATCATGGAGTCTGCTGAGAATTTCTTGATAGTACTCTTTATTCTCTATTTGTCCTTCCGGTGTGTAATTGTGATGCAAAATTCCACAGATATCAAAGAACACAGTTAGCAACACCTTAAATTGCTTCTCACCTGTCATGCTTTTTTCGGCCTTGGGGACCTGGGATGCTTTTATTGCGACGACTGTGCTTTTGTTTCCTACACTCATGACTCATCTCCATTTATTACGGTGTTCAGAAACTCAGGTTCAGTGTTTGTTGTGTCCAACAGGTCCTGTGCAAGCGCAAGACGGAGTTCTTTATGTTCCGCTGACAGAAGCCTGGGCACAAATTTCATACCCACTCTGCACATGTTCAAAATTGCATGATTCTTTACTGGTCCCAACTCCTTCGGCACTATCTTGTAAGGTCATACGATGCTCTCCCATTATAAAATTTTTCACCCTCTGGAACAGATGCATTCTGAGCTGTTTGTGGCCTCCCAGAATGCTGGTCACTCTCCACCGATGTACGGCCACTTTAGTATCGGTTGAACCACTTCTTAATTTGTGTTACCCCCATAGCATCGTCTCCTAACACCTGCTGAATTAACGATCCCGTCACCTGCTGATTAAATTGTTTCGCTTTGAGAATCGCCAAGCTTTTGACAAAATTTGATGCAGTACCTTTGCTTAACTTGTTCAGTCATCTTGAGAGAAATCAAAATCGAACAAACACTTATAACAGCACCTCACTCGGCAATCAGCAGGCAACGACTAGAACGCCTAGAAAAATTCAAGCTTGCACATTAAGCTGCCTCCTTCCACTGTGCACAGTGGTACTGCCTTAGCATCACTGCTGTGCGCTTGAAAATTCAAGGTCGGATACTTTTTAGACAGACTTCGTATTACCTAAAAGCTTACCTTTTTAAATTTCTAATATCTATTGATGGGGGAAAAAAGTAATGTTACTCTACAATTATACTTCTAGAATCTTGCATGCCTCAAATTAAAGTAAAATTATCCAGAAATAGCATTTAATTTACTTTTACTGATATTAATTCCTAATTCCGATATAGTGTATGGCAAAAGGTCATGTTATCACAGTTAGATTCTAAATGGAAACTTCACAACTTTATCCCACTCAAAGACGATTTGGCATTTTTTGACCCTAAACCTGTTTTATTTTGTATGCTGATTTCCAGATTTCCCATTGCTTTTGGTAATCAAACTTCTGAAGAATTTCATTATTGTGGCTCTTCTATACATTTAGCAATAAAATTCAGCCCCATAGCTCAAATCAAGCATATTTAAGCTAATCTACAAAAAATTTTACACAACTTCATTTTTACTTGTTGCTATTCAACAATAAGTAAATAATGACAATTTCTGTGTCATACATTAGTGAAAAAAATATATGAATTCTGAAATTCCTGCACCTAATCTGTTAAGTACATTCTGAGCTCATATGTATCAATCATTGAAATTTATGAATTCCTAATTTTCTGTTTGCTTAAATGTTGACAACTCTTGTATAAATCTAACCTTAATTATCTTACTTTTTTATTTGCAGGATGATGAAGCAATAAAACCTAAACCAAGGAAGAAAAAAAGAACATTGCTAGGCTTTGATAGTGATTAACAAATTGTGTGTGTGTACATTAAAAAATTTTAAAAACTTTGGGATTGTGAAAAGTGCTTATGCATTGTTCCAAGAGCTCTCCAAGCAAGACAAGTGTATAGAGACAAGAAGTAGTTCGATCATGTATGGATTTCATACTGAATCATTCATTGCATATTCATCAGAGGCGATATATTGTTATTGTAAATATTTGTACATCGATTGCATGAGGCCAAAAATGTGCTCTATTGTTTTTAAATAAACTTTTACAGATTATTTATTAATACTGAAAGGAGCATTCAATAACCTGTTTGCTTTTGTCTGCTTTCTCATTTTAACACATGAAGTCTATTTCCTAAACACCTATTTCTTAGGAACAATGATAGAATAGGATATAATACTTATGCTCTTCCAGCCTTTTATCAAGAATAACACAAATCAAATATTTTGGACTGAATTTTTATTCTATGCAATTGTGATTGTAAAATAGAATATTTTAACATTATTCTTCTGACTATGTATGATGAAAACTTTATTTTCTAATTATGAAAATGTGCATAACCCAGTATTTTCAATATAATTAAAAAAATTCCTCAGTGTTGAATTTTTATTTATTTTTAAAGATTGTTTAATTTGTAATGAATTTAGATTGGAAGTTATGTATTAATTTTTTTCAAGTAAGCTTACAGGGAATTAAAGTATGTATATTTTGTCAAATTTATTGTACGTCCATAGACCCAATGTAGCAACTTTTATATAAGGTGAATATCCAAACATTATTTTTTGAATATAGATGGACTGCCTAATTTTTCACTGTTTTTAAAGGTAAAAGATTTTATTGGTACTATAATAAAATTGCACTTCATATCTGTTAATACATTATTAGTCAATTCCATATTAAATAAGTTACGACTAATAAATTGAATTTAAATGGCTAGTTATATACATTTTTAATTGTTAGTTCCTGGGATCTTAGGATTACATATACTTTTTCAATTGGCCACTATACACCCTATTTAAAGAAGTAGTCATAAGGATTGAGTAATACTACATTTCAGGAATTTACATAATTAAGCTTTTAAAAACTTACAAATGAATGTAATTTTAAGCAGAGAGGACAAAGTATTTTTATAAAAGAATTTGAATCTAGATAAATGTATATTAAATGTGGCTTTCAAAAAAATTTTAATGATTAAAAGCCATGCATTCAGGTAGTGTAACTTATTTAAGAGCTAGTTTGGATGCATAGCTCATTTATTTAAACCCTTTTCAAGTATTCACAGGAAACTGCTTTGTTAGGTAAATGTTTAAAAGATGAGCAGTTTATTGGAGTATTTTCTGAAGATTTAAATAAGTGATGAAGAGCTAATTATAAAATTTGCTGTACAGAGCTCATTAAAACATCCTACCCACGAAGATTTCTGACTAGAATCTTGAGGAAATAAATGTAGTGAACACATGTTGCGAAAAAAGATTGAATAAATTAATAACAACTACGATTTTTCCCTGCATGACATTGAAAGCACCCATGGACTTTTTATTTGAAGAGAGGTAAGTGAACAAAAAATATTAAAATATAACAATTCATCATTATTGTTAAGATTACCAAATAGCTATGAAGTCAAAAGATAAAGGTGAGTACCAACCAATTCAATTCTCTTTCGTTGATCTGTTGTATCTACAGATTTTAAGCTTGCAAAAAAAAAATTCTGAAGGAGTGCTATAAGATCTTGAAGACTACATTAACAGAGAAATGAAAAATCATTAAAAATCGAATCTGACCAGTGCAAAATCTTGTTTGGATATATTTAATTTGTAAGGCGAGAGGTAAATACTTATTTATATACTTATAATACATAGAAATCTCAAAAAGAAAAAAGTCTTTAAAAAATATCTTATGAAATACCTAAAAACAAACTTTCGAACATAAAATATAAAATCTTTTTGAAAGTTCTATGGTTCTAAACCATATTGCTATGGTGGTTCAGTTTTGTAGTGAAACTACCTCTTCCCCCCCCCCAGATTAAATATCTATAAAAAAAAATTGCCGCATGATTGAAAACTGTGTTTAGCTTTATTCTTAGACGGTTTCCCGATAAAGTAATGATCAGAAAATTCCGAAATTATCATAACTTGTTCAGTCAACACGCTAAAGATTTTTCCCGATGCAGCTATTAAGTTGAAAGAGCGAAACGCAAATTTTCAGCCGTGAGGGTTGTTTTTTAAGAGTACACCTGTATTTTTTTAGAAATTTCAATTTGGTTCCTGATAATATTTTGAAAATCGGGACATTTTCGTTATTTTTTTAAAACTGTCATGTCTATATGTTATTACTATTAGTTTTTAAATTTGAAAACATCGCAGAAAACCTTAGATTGTACTCTTTCTTATGGTACAATTATTTTTTTTAAATTGGTTCATAAATAAATTCGATACAATCAAAAGTTGGTCCTACAAATTTCGTATTTTTTAGATCGGGGAGCATTCACGGAAATGAAGGTTATATTTTCTGACTAACAGGTTTGCCAGATATCAAATTTATCGTAGCAAAATTGCCATAGAAACTATTTTTTTTTTTTTGCAAGGAAAGGGGGTCGTTTTTTTCACTGTTCTCGGACGGTTTACCGAGAAAGTACAGATCAGAAAATTACGAGATTAACGCGGTTTGTTTAAAATTGTACAGGGAACAAGAGGGAGAAAGTTTTTTACTGATGTGGATATTTGTTAGGGGGTGCATAGAGTGGTAAAGTTAAAAAAAGGTAAATCACTTGCGTAGCTATCACCGGGTGTTGGCGAGCAGGGAGCGGAACCCCCTAGTTCCAAACAAATTTTAAAATATTAATCTTTGTGCAAATAATCGTCGTTAGTTTAAAATAAGTCCCATAAATTCAATCCACATTGCAGGTAGGTAGTTAATTAACTTCGCACTAGAGCAACACTACGGGCTAGGACAACGCCTCGTAATTTTGAACCACGGTCAGATGAGAACGAACACGCTAACGTGAGGGCATTTGAGGTCGTCACAGATTTAACGTGCACCAGCTCCCACGTACTCGACAGTCGATTTTGATTTAGAGAACCGAAACTATCATAATGTGAACTTAATATTCTAAAGTAATATGTCTAGTTTCTAAAATCAAATATCTGAACGATTCAAATCAATGCAACACCAGTAAAACCAATAACGCCATTTATTTTTAGAAAATCAAAAGAATCGTCTTAACCTGTATATCAGTCTTGAATTCCTGTAACAATTAGGAATATTAGAATAAAATTTTTTTTTATATCGACAGAAATGATACACACGCTACTGCTTGTAACCGATAGTGCAGCCTAAATGCTGAAGGCATTATACTGAATCCATAGAAGCTGGGACGACCAACCGGTCTGGTGATTAAGGTGTTAGCCTCTAGATAAGAAGGTTCCTGGTTCGAATCCGGGTCAGTGCATGGTGTAGAGGCGGCTGGTGCACCTTAAATCTGTCGTGGCCAAAAGTCCTCGCTTTGGGTTGGTGTGGACGTTTGGAGAGTCATTTGACCATGATTCAAAATTACGTGGTGTTGTCCTCTGATTTTTCCTTTAGGGAATGATTTCGGACCGTCGTCAAAAGCCCTTTGTGTTGCTCTAGTACGACGTTTGTGAAAAATAATTACCATAGATGCTGGACGTTGCTTGCCTAGCTCATTGTTTCCACCACCTTGATGCGATCAGGCGCCTTCTTCAAACGGCAAATGCTTTCATACCTTCAGTAAAATATATATATATATTTACACCAAATCGTGTGACTTTTTTTTTGGAAGCTTCTCCCGAAGATTCGAGAGGTTTCAACTGCCCCTCTTCTGCCAAACCAGGGAGAGTTGAGGCTTCAACCCCCCATTCAGTTCGTGGAACAAAATAGTCAAATTTGTTAAATACGAGCATACAGAGCTTTAAGCTTCATGGCTATTTAAACTAGATAATATTAAATATAAAAGAATTTATGCTCATAATAAACACTCACTGCCAAAAGTTAAGCACGGAGAGGTAATTGGTAATTTCCAAGAGCCAATCTGAATTTGAGAGGCTGCAATTTGCTGCAGAGGTAGATGGAAGTATGCAACTGTATCATGTAACAACCAGTCACGGTTTCGTGTCGAGAAATATGCAAAAAAGGCAGTCGTATAAGAAGCCAGCATTGTGAAGGGTTAGAGGAGTTGCGCGTAAGTGCTGATAAAAAGTGTTTAGAACTTTCGAACGATTAGTTTTAAAGATAGACGTGTTTCTATGGCTTCCAGAAGACGAAAGGCAGATAGTGAGCGCTGGCGTTCTGTGGGACGCCTTGAAGCAGGGAAATCAATAACTGATGTTTCTCTTTTCTAAGGTGTTCATCATTCACGATTATGGAAACAATTCCAATCAAGGCAAACAGTTGTCCAAAGACCTGTGACCACCCGCCCAAGGGCTCCCGCGGAAGATCGATATATTGGTGTAGCGAAGCGGCATCGAAGGGCAACCTCCACACGTGTGACATCTATGGTTGCAGCGTCCATTGGTTAGACGCTATCTGCCACTACTGTGCCGAAGGCTACACAGGAATGGACTGTACGCCCGGGTGCAACGAGTTTGTGTTTCTCTATCCGTCCTATCCAGAGAGGCACGATTAAAGTGGTATCGGCAACATGTGAATTGGACTTTGATTGGGCTAACGTTATGTTCACGGATGAGTCGAGACTTGCCCTGGAGCCAGATGACATACATATAAGGGTCTGTAGAGGGACGAACATCACGCATTCCGAGGTTGAAGCATCATGGTGTGAGCTGGGATATCGCACCGTCAATAGACAGGGCTCTGTGACGGCTGTCCGGTATCGGGATGAAGTACTAGAACCCACCGTGAGATTGTATGCTGCAGCAGTTGTTCATTCTTTCGTTTTAATGGATGATAATGCGCGTCCCCATAGAGCTGGCATCGTCGACAACTACCTGGAGTGAGGGGATTGCGCGTATGACTTGGCCGGCTTAATCTCATTGGAAATCTTTGGGATACCCTTGGCCGTGCTGTGTCTGCACGTTTCCCAGCTACTCTAACAGAGTTGCAAACTGCTGCACAGGAGGAATTGCGATGACTTGACTTTGTTTGAATAGTGTTTGATCACCTCATTGGAAAACACGGTCACAAGCTGTGAGCTTTTTATGAGGATGAGGGAAGGTCACATACCCTATTAATGTTGGTTTTGTTTATTTGTTTTGGATTTAAACATCATTTTGTTAATGACTCCAATATGACTTAATCTTGCTATTTATGAAAATTCAATATTGTTTTATCTTTGTTATTAATTCATTTTTTTTGTTTTATGCATAAATCATTTCGTGTCAATCAAAGCAGTAGTGTCGTTTTTTTCACATTTTACCTTTCGTACTTAACTTCTGGCAGTGAGTGTATAAATAATTGCACGGTATAAAAATGAAATTTTTATTCATTTGATTTTTACGTTTAACTTAGAATATGTTTTTTGAAGAACCAACTAAGAAAATGTTTATTTGTATTTACCACAGCAAAAACAGGTTAATTTTGTTCAAATGTACTAGGTTTTTTTAAAGTTCTATGGTGACTACTTTTCTTTTTAATTTAATGATAATCTAAATATCTAAAAGCATGTGCATTCTTACCAATGATGTTTTGTATTTCAATAATGTAAATATAATGAATATTGTTATGATTTATACTGTATTTTGTTTTACAAATTATACGTTATTATTAATTACACCTTAACGAAAACCACAGAGCTATGATTATAAAGGTATGGTTCTCCCTCCCCTCCCCCGATATACAACTTTACTTTCGGATGGGGATGCCAAAACATTTAATAATTTATAGTAGATTAATGGTGGAAACAATTAACATTTAATGGTAGGGATATCACTATAAAAGTGGAATGTGTCAACCACATTAGTAAACGTTTGGGGACACAATTGAGAGATGCAGTAAAAACGTGGAAAGCTCTTGGCAGTTTATCTGAAAAAACTATTAAAAAATTAACTCGTTATTATTAAAATGCAATATTATCAAATAAAGCTGATAATAATGCCATGAAAACTGCCGTATATGCTACTCTTTATCATAACATATCAACAGACAAGAAACCACAGCACTTCATGTTGTCCCGAGGGTTCCAATTCATGGTGCTTTTATCAGTCTGCAAAAGCCAGACATTTGCCACCAGGTTCCCATAAATTGAAAGTTGGGACACCAATTAAAGAGGAACATTTGGCAAAGATTTTGCCACGAGAACTTTTAGAAAGATGTTCGAGGTGCATGACGCAAATTGCAAATTAAAGTACACAGGATGTCAAGTGTCCAACGAAGAATTTTGTGTCTTCTCGTTTGTTGTGGCTTCTAGTGTTACAACTGACCCAATCACTGCTACAACCATTTTAGGAGCCACCAAAAGTTTAAAAAATGTTTGACAAACCTCGGATAGTATAATTCTCGGATCGTTTGCGCTTTCATCTCTACTATAATAAAATGAAGTCTCGCGGTGTACTGACGAATTTATGGCATAAACAATAATGCAATTTGGCACACATGTAGTCCCGAATTTTTTGCGATTTTATAGACCAGCCCGATTTATAAAATTTAATCTAGAAAATTTTAAAATTTTAATGCGATGTTTAATTATTATTTGGTTTTCTCTGAATGGCAACATTCATGAATTGGTATTGAATGAATCCGTATTTACTGCGCATTTGTAGCTGTTGCCGTGTAGCCGCCCGATTACTGGATATCCTTTTTAAAATTTCTTGTCTTTTTAAAAGCATATTAACTTTTAGTAGCCAAACTGCACGTTTTACAGCATTACATACTAATACCCGAGAACATGGTGTAAAAACTGTCATTATGTCAATGAAAAATAGTGCTTTAATTTTACGATTACGATCCAAAGTGAACATTTTGTCTGCAAACCTATAAAACCTAAAATATCCGTTTAGAAATCTTAAGCACAAGTTGAAAAAACCTAAACTGAGATTTCAAAAACCTAAATATCCGAGGTTTAGCATTTAGCAACTATAAAAATTAGAGCTTTTAAATATGCCTTATGTAGATGACGTTATTTTTCAAAGTATAGATACTCTACCAAAGAACAACATTCAGCGATAACCATGAAATTTGGTATGCAAACTCCTCCACCGGATGTGCAAGTTATTAAAGTTAGGGCGCCAGTGAACGCTAAGGAAGTACGCATTTTGAGGCTTATTGCAGACGTTCCCGAGGCTGATTGAATATTCTGGTATTGACGTTGAATTGCCCTCAGTTGCGACCAAGAATGCTTGGACGACGTACTCAACAGAACGATTTAGAAAAGGGTGACGTTTTGGGCTTTGCGGAAAGCAGGTTGACCTTGTCGAAAAATCGCCCGTTGTTTTTAACGTGTGCACAGGAGAACAAGGTGCTGACAGCAGCATGTCCTTAAAGCTACGCATGCACAACAGGAAAGTTTTGGTCTAGCTAGAACAAGTGCTAGACCGCATAAGGGACAAGCTAAAAATGACAAGTGCTAGAGAGCATATGACAAGCTAAAAATTCTCCAACAGCTTCCTTATCGACGATCAAATGAATCATATAGTCCGATATAGTCTACTCTAGCATTTAAAACCACTTCCGGACATCTTTTGGACAGGCACGTAGCTCCTACAGCCACGTTCACATCGGGAGCTGCAAGCACACGTTGACGACATTTCGAGAAACGGCACTAATATTGTCGTCAACATCTCATGTCGTCGACAGATTTAACGTGTTTGCAACATATATTTTGTTTTCAACCATGAGTCGGTAAAGATTAAAGGACTGGACATTTTTCGTTGGCGCAAAAAATAGGGGTGGAAATGCACACCCATTTTCGATGTTGTAGACATTTACCCTCTGCCCTTCTGCGTTCCGTGGTCGCTCACGTCGTCGCTTGTTCGCTCTTTGAGCTTGCTTTTTTTATGCAGAGTGAGTGCTCAGCCCTTTTGTGTCGTCGACAAAAGTTGCAACCAAAAGTCATCAAAAAACGTCTTCGACACAAAAATTGCAGACAAATATCTGCAACACTCGGTGTAAACGCTGTTTACCTCCTTCGGGCCTAATGGGCATATACACGTCCCAGAGATTAGATTTCATTCCCTATTGGGTAAATAAATCCCACTTTTTAATGGGTCTTTACGTTTTCAGTGTTCTTAAGGATTCAGGGAATAAAAATATGTCTAAGAAAGCACTATTTTCATTCATGGTCCCCTTAACTGAGCAACTAATAAATGTTGGAAGGGTGAAAGCAAACACAAAAAGAACGCTAAAGTACGGTCGTCCGTCAAAAAGAGAAGAAACTTTATTGAATGTAGGAGACCATCTTCCTGTTCAACAAGCTCAGAGGAAACGATGTAGCTACTGTTCATCAAGAAAGATAAAAACAAGAACATTTACTATTTGTCAAATGTATCAACATATTGTAAAGATTGCTTTACGCCATATCATCCTTGACTTATGCTGTGAGAATACAATATTCGGTACTTTTAATTTCATTTTATTATTTATCCACATGCGCATTTTAAGCTGAACTCGAGTGCAACGCTTCCCTGAGACATGGAAGAGAAACGAGGAACGATGGTCGACACAAAAGAACGCTAAACGTCGACTATTCGACTAGAAACGAAGAATGTTTGTATGATTGTTCCTATCACCTTAGTTCTATCCTGCTGTACTTGAACTTTTCTGTGTGTGTGTGTCGTCATTAAATAAAGGTGTAATTCATCTAAACATAGTATATGTTATTGAAGAAGTATCCTTTACGATACGAAAGAACCCAAGCATGACCTACGAAATAAGACGATGTTCACACAGAGTAAGGTTATTATCACAATGTCCTAGGCGATTGGGACAAATAGTCCCAGTTGACAATACGATTGAGACATATTGTCCCAGAAGATTTCCAGGAAACGGAAAAAGTTAAAAACTTTAAAC
Organism: Metellina segmentata; assembly: GCA_947359465.1. Lineage (NCBI taxonomy): Eukaryota > Metazoa > Arthropoda > Arachnida > Araneae > Tetragnathidae > Metellina > Metellina segmentata. Next base: position 37,065,728 of record OX375878.1, on the reverse strand, counting down.
TCATAGTAGACTTCTTATAGCATGTCAACAATAAATTAAACTACTTTTCATAGCTTAATTTTAATCATGCAAAAAACGGGACGAAAGGGTTAAGAAGCCTCCCTTTGACTACCAAACGTTTTCAGTTACATCTGGAGAGGTGACCCGTGAGGAAACGACAGTGTATCATATTTAGCGATAAAACCCTCTTCTGCCTTGAGGCATATTCACGGGACGGAGACCCGACTAGTGCTACTATTCTTAGTTTATTGTGTAAGCCACCGTAACCCTTGTGGGGGAGCTATCACTTACTACAGCAGGTCCCTCTACTTGTGGTGCGAGGTAATTTGACAACACAGCAATACCTTCAGCAAATCCAATGACCTGTTTTGCATTTCATGTCGTGCCCAAGGTGTTATTTACGCAAGACTACGTTGATTCGGGGTTGTGGGTTCAGTCCTGGGCGGAGCAATTCTGATGATTGCGATATCGGCGCTTCGACCTGGGTAAAGACCGTCGTGTTCACTAATGGTGACTGGGGCATGGTAAATAGGTCGTGGTCACAAAGTCCCCCATGTTCCCATACCAAATCAATACCTCTGGGGGTACCTGATCAGGGGGTTATCGGCCTCTGATTAGGATCTAAATTACGATATGTGTGAATGAATGGATGTATGAAAGGGGCCTTCCTGTAAAACGGATGTACCATGTATGTCGAGCAAAGTCAGACTTCCTCCCAATGGGGCTCAATAACATGGAAGGCGCACCCCCTCGCCTCTTGCCGTCTTCGACGGGCCTGACACTCCTCTGGTCTGCCAGTGTAGGCATGAGAAACAACAACAACGTTGATTCGCTTTTCCCAAGAGTGACTCCGTGATGTTGAAATTTCCCTTGGCTCCAGATCTGATCGTGCCACGCTGCTATACGCATGTATCGCCTCCAAAGGGATTTTACAACTTTGCAATGTATGATTCTTCTGAGGTGTAGTAATCTACAAATAATAAAGAATCCTCTAGATTTAATATTGTCAACATTTGTTTTTCTCTTCGTATTCATCACACAAGCTAAATTTCATTCCGACCCAACCCTGGCTTTGGTTGGTTTCGCTTTTTTTGTTTTCAAAAATTTATATTTTTAAGCTCTCGAATGTCTTGAAAATTATATATGTATATATATGGAGCTCTTTATTATCTAGATTAATGAGGAAATGTAAATTTGAGTATCCCCGGTTATTTGTTTAGAAAAATCAAAGAACTTGCAGAACAACTTGCATTTTGTAAACACTCGGATCATCGTTTTAGAATTTCAAACGGCACGAAATATTTGTCATTCGTTTCGAAAGGAATACTTTCTCCGATTTTGAGTTCTCTTTATATGTTATTACAGATTACGAAATCAATCGTTTATTTGTTACTGTACTTAAAAACAAAAATGATATTTTGTTCATAAGAGGGATGCAAATTGGCAGAGGTATCAACAAATACTGATTTATTGCAAATTTTTACCTTTTATCAATGTAAATTTGTTAAATTATTACGAAAAATCACCCGGTCGCTCTTTAAGGGCCGTACAATAATCCTAAAATCTAATACGCATTTTACTGGCAGTGACATCCTTTTCGGCCCAATGTCATTTTTCAATGGCCAGGCGACAAGAAATGATTTCTGTGTTCGTGTTGCAATATTAACGTGAAAAATATTCATTCCACATTGTTAAGCAAATGAGTATTTTTCCAGGTACGGCGTTTCATTACGAAAGCCAATGTACTAAAAACAAAATATTGCCTTATTTATACTTCTAAATTTTAAAATGTCAGAATTTTCAGTTCTTTATATTTTTAATGACGGAGTAAATATTGCTTGGCGCATCTTGATCAAATTTAACCTTTGCGTCGCAAAAAGCAGTTTACCCATTTATATTTCTGAAGATTGAGTTTTGCTGTCAAAGAATCTAGTCTGGCAAATTTTTTCAGATTTTTTTTTGTATCATCATAAATGCAGACTTTTTAAGGGAAATGTATTTCTTACTAAACGTTTATTTAAATTCGAATGATATTGGTGTTATTGTTTGTATTTAGTTCGCTAAAGGAAACTAATGCTGCAAAGGAAAATAACAAACTAAAAATAGAACGTATATGTTTACTACTTTATACTTACCCTTTATACGTCATATTTATAAAATAAAGTTTAGTTATGCAATATTGCTGAAAACATTCTAACAAGTCACATTACGGATATCTTGAAACATCAGGTGGAATGTTAACATATCTGGCATTGTATGTTTTGTATATTGATTATGGTCCGGAGCAAGGTTGCTTCAATAAAACATGGATGAATGTGTATATGTCAAGGATAAATCCCATTTAACGAATACAAAACCTTTTTGCCATCCATTTCTCTACCACAATACCTGTTAATGCTATATTTCAATTAACTATGTTTAAACTTAATCATTAATGAAGTTCTGCACATCATTGCTGAAAATCGATAATTTTATTTCCAACAGAATCAACCATAGGTTGTCATCACTGTATAAACATTGAAATAAAGCTGTTCTTCAGTTTAGTTTCAACCCATCTAGATATATAAAGTACATTAACCATATAATAATTCCCATAGAACAAAGGAAAAAAAAAGCACACTCCAATATGCAAAAATGATTTTATTCAATCGGTACAAAACGTAGAGGTTATTCGTTTTTGTGGAATAGATACACATTGTTTTAGAATGCTCACATACAAAGTCAACTGATTTCGACGTTTAGATAAAAACGCAAGAAAGATTTAATGTTTTCTTGCAGTTGATTATGCGATTGCGCGCTAAAGTAAGATTACGTGATCATGATTAAAATCTTCACGAATTTGATGCTTTTTGTTGAAATGTTCCCAATTGAAATTCAATAATATTTTACTAAATTAACAATTTTAGTAACTGAAAATAGATAAAAACTTATCACAACCAAAACTAATTTACATAAAAACAGTACTTCCATGTCTAAACAAATTTCTTCCAGTTGGGAAGGATAAGTAGACATGATACGTTAAGGTTATAGATAAGTATCGTCCTATTTTGTTTTAAAAGCTTATAAGCATGTTTAATTATTAGTTTCTAAATCCTAAAAGTTTAATGAATACAAACACGCTTTTTTAATGTGATATCGTGTAGTACATTTTAGGACTGTGAAGTAATGTCCTGAGCATAGATTGATGTAAATACGTCTTACAACAACTAGCTCAATTCTCATTTCTGGAAGTTACTGTTTGAAAATTAGTTTTATAAGGAAACAGAAATATACTAGTATTAAGTAACTACTCATGTTAAAAAAGAAATGAGTACGATGTATTCCAAGAAAAATATATCCATATATGAAGTTGACTAGTTGTTCCGTAATGTTATTTATAGAACAACTAGTGGTGAGGGATAAATAATTTTTTAAGGTTTCAATTCCTTTCCTCACCTTTTGCATTTTGTTATCTTGTCTACAAGATGGAAATTTTATTGAAAACAAATTATCTTGTGGCTCTGAAAGCTCGAAATAAGACAAATAAACGCTTTTGTTCAAGAAAGAAAATGGCGTTTTAAAATTGCGGGCCTTTTTTTTTCAAAGAAACGTAAGAGAGTCCTAAGAGTTTAAAATTGTTTGATGTAAGCAAATGTTTTAAGATGACAAATCCATCTGTTTTGTTCATTTCCACCTCTGCATTATCAAAGCCTCTTTTTCAACTTCGTCAAAAAAAAAGGCGTTCAGTTGGATATGCTTTATTTAATTTTTGATTGTGACCACTTTAAAGCACTGTGTTCCTTGCATATATGTATACTACAGCAAGGCACTATGTGTTCTCTCTCTCTCTTCTTTTGATAAAAAAAATTCGATAAAAACTTTTCGACTGATGAAAGAGACGGGAAATTGGGCTGCTTGTGTTTGCACTGTTGAAAAATCGAATTTTATCCTTGAACGCGGGGAGCATAATATACATGTCCATTCTTTTCCTCGTTGAATGAGAATCCGGATCCGCTAGCTTGTAAATCGAGAACCGGACAATGATGGCCTTTGGTGGCGTCAAAACTATTCCTGTACGTCGTACTTCCAGAGAAACCACTCTCAGCATTCAATATGTTATGATTCTCGTGTCTTATCGCTCGCGATTTCTCACCGCGATCATGGTGGGCGGTAAAGGAAGAGGTCGAAGTTGTTTGACCTTCGAACGCCCCCTGCCCAACTTTCTGGCTAGTGGACGGCCGGTTGGCTCTAGTCCTCCTGCTTGTGGTGTGACCCACGTATGAAGCTTGAGACGTTGACGTCAGACCTTGATAGCTCTGAGAAGTTGTCTCCGGATTGGATCTGGTGCTGGATATAGAGTCGTTCGCTGCAGATTCGTCACCTCCAAATTTAAAAGACGATCTTGGTCTTATCATCTTGGATTTCGCACCAGTAACGTTGGCAGCGTACGATGAGTTGGAGGTCGTATGGAAATCCATGCTTCCGGACTGTCCCAAGCTTCCTCTTTGATCAGCTTTGGACCTGACGGATGGAAATAAAATATTAAATATATAAAAGTACACACGACCTTCACATTTGTAAATAACTGTCAGTCTCGAAGACACTGCATTTAAGCAGGATGCTTTCTGCACTATTGAACTAATATACATTATTTACTGGATTTCATTCACAACGATTTATTTTAAAATGGCGTGGACCAGTCTTTAAGTAAAGTAAGTACTCAACCAGACAGGCTTTAATTGTAAGTACCTGAGTAACTAGTATGAACGAAGAGATCTACTGTACATTATAAAATATTTTAGGAAAGAGAGTAATAGCTTTAGCAAGCGCGAATGAACCAGCGTAACTTAGTGTCTACCAAAAAGTACTTCATGGTAAAGTTGGGTTACACTGGTATTTATACTACCCATTTGTAAGTTAAGTTGTGGAGTGGTAGCTAAGCTCGCTACAGTACTCCCCCTCCAGAATTTTAGCAGTCGCCGAAATTCGATAGTTGACGTCACTTGTAGAATGATTGCCATTTTTGCTTTTGACTGTAAGAGCTGTATTAAGATTACAGTTGCCGTGCTGCCTTTTACATGTTATTTTATCCATGCGGCAATTGCACGAATGGAGGATGTGATATAACATTAGCAGTTTCTGCTATCACAGCGCCCCCTAGTGGTAGAAAGGTAATTAGTATCAACCATGGCGAATTCTACTGGACATTGTGTGCCATCCATCGAATTTTTTGTAAATTTTTAAGCATGTTCAAATCACGAACGTTGGTCACCAATTTAGCAAGCGCGAATGAACCAGCGTAACTTAGTGTCTACCAAAAAGTACTTCATGGTAAAGTTGGGTTACACTGGTATTTATACTACCCATTTGTAAGTTAAGTTGTGGAGTGGTAGCTAAGCTCGCTACAATAGCCATTAATCAATTTAAATTATTTCGTTTAAGAACTGGAAGTTGATCGTGCGTCCTACTTATTTTTATTCATTGTAAGGATCATGACCTGTAGTTGAGGAATGTGGATTGACACGATCACCGCATCCGCTGTTTACGAAAGTAGGCTCAGACCTAATAGTTGAATGCGTAGGTTGAATGTTGCGCTTTAAAAGCAAGTCTGGTAGACACTTAAGCTACCGTTTGTGTTTCCATTTCCTATACTATTTGCTCAGTAACATTATTGATTGTGACATAAATTTATCAATTTTTAATTTGACTCGTGACACTGAACGTGGATAAAGTTAAGTCTCTCAGGTTTGAGGTTAAAGAGTTACCAGTACCTCATAAAAAGATATCTAAGAGATGCTTGAATTACATGAATGAAATTAATTGTACATTCTAAATTAAAATAAAATCATACTTGAACATGGATTGCGTCTAGCAATATTTTGAATGATAGGTAATTGTGAAATATAATAATGAAGTGAAAGTCAAGTTGTCGACTATTTCAAAATTTTTAAATGAACTGGTACCACTTCTGCATTATTCAATATTGAAATCAACGTGTAAAAGCCTTGTGTTTAAGATCCTATTTCTAAAATAATATTCAAATGAGAAAATCCAATGTCAGCAATTTTTAAGAAGGTAAACTTACTTTGCTTTAGTGGATTCTCTGCTCGCCTGATATGCCACTGATAATGCGTAGTCATTCGCTGTGGTATCGAACTGCATATCTCCCTCTTGTTTCAGCGATTCACCTCGTTTCTTTGATGAAGAACGTCTAGTTTCCCATTTTTGAAACTCAGATTTGGTGGTGGATGAAGCTTCAAAAGGAACCGATTCTATTTTCAAATTATCTGCCGGCTTGAAGCGTTTCAATGGTTTTGAAACGGGTGTCTTCGGAGGCGAAGTCGGGCTGGCATACCCTGTTTTAGTACCTCTTGCTTGAGATTCATCATTCTGTAGTAATATTTGGCTTTCATTTCTTCCTGAGGTACCCGACTTTTTAATAATTTCGTTTTGTTGTAGCTTCCATGATCTATATTCGGAATCGGTTCTTCCGGGACTACCTTGGCCTCCTCCAATCTTCTCATCAGATCTTGAGCAACGGGATTTTTGTTTGTATTGAGAATTATCTTGTTGAGCGGAATCAATTCTTACGGGACTTAAAATTCCACCAATTGTCTCCTCAGATCTTGAGAAGCGTGACTTTTGTCTGTATTGAGAAGCTTTTTGTTGAGCTGAATCCGTTCTTACAGGACTTAAGGTTCCTCCAATCTTCTCATCAGATCTTGAGAAACGTGACTTTTGTTTGTGATGAGCATTATCTTGTGGGGAGGAAACAGTTTTTACGGGACTTAAAATTCCACCAATCGTCTCCTCAGATCTTGAGAAGCGTGACTTTTGTTTGTATTGGGAATTCTCTAACTGAGCGTAATCCGTTTTTGAAGTTGTGATAAATGTCATGTCTCCAGAATTTGTCAAATTTCCACTTGGTATTATGCTCTTCACTTTTATTACCTGTTTCGTTCCGTAATCAGTCATAACTGTCGATACATCTCTTGTTAACTTTTGGTTACTATCACTAACGTCAATTCCCAGGGAGGACTGTTTTCGCATTCCATTGCTTTGCATTATGGTTTGACCCGATTTGGACTCAGATGAGGTTTCCAGAGAATGCGCGGCATCGTTCGTTCGGATTGCATTCTGCAATGTACCATTTTGAATTGATGTATTATCTGTAACGACGATTTTAGAAACGTCATTTGACAACACAGTTTCTTTATTATTCGGATGTGGCACAGATTCCTTCTCCAGTTTCCAAGGCTCATGAACAACTCTCCCATTAGCTTCCACTGATTTCTCTATATCTTTTTGGGCTTCTTTCTTTTTCGGAGACATTGGCTTTAGTGAAGGAACTCCAGCAGCTTTTGTTTTTTGACTACTTTCGGTTTCTTTGCTGTCCATTTTGACCCACCGTCTAAATTCTCTGCTATTAGTCGTTTCATTTGAGAACTTTCCTTTCTCCAATTGCAAATTGTTCTGCTGTCGTATGGGTTTCGTCCGTTCTGCGTTTTCATGTCCATGAAACATAACTTGGTTCGTAGTGGTGGATTCGAAGTCTCCCTCAATTTTGTTTGTTGTTTTGGGTCGAATTGGTTGAACTCGATCAAATCCTTTGTGCTGGAACTCGGTAGTGTTAGTTGTTTCAAACTGCATTTCACCTTCTTGCTTCAATGATGATTCCAACTGAAATGCGGTAGGTTTTTGAACCTTCCACTGTTGATATTCATCTGAAGTAGTACTGTTATTTTGAAATTCTCCACTATCAACATGTAGGTTATCAGTTGGTTTTATTCCTCTAGTAGTAGTCATTGCTGGTGCTGGGAACGTCGCTTGATTGGTAGTTGTGGAGTAAAACTTTCCACCCTCTGATTTAGTTTGAGTTTTCGGTCTTATCTGACTTACCTTATTTATTGATTTTTCTTCAAATTGCATCTGATTCGATGTAATAAAATCAAATTCTCCTTCTTGAGTAAGACTGGATTTAGGCACTATGGGTACTGGTTTTGCTCCTGTTTTGCCTTCGAAAGCCCTTGAAGTTGTAGTTTCGCTATTGAATTGGCCAGAATCAACTCGTAAATTATCTTTTGGTCTTATGTCATGAACTTTTTCAGGAGTCTGTCCTAGAAACATAACGTTATTGGTGGTCGTTCCATCAAAATCTCCTGTTACAAGAGATGTGGCGTTCGGTCGCATTCTCTCCACCTTTGTAATGTGTTTCGCTTCGAAATCGGATTGATTTGAAGTTGTGAAATACATCTCACCCTCCTGGATAAGATTGCCTACTGGCTTTATGGGTACTGGTTTAGCTCCTGTTTTGCCTTCAAATGCCCTTGAAGTTGTAGTTTCGCTATTGAATTGGCCTGAATCAACTCGTAAATTATCTTTTGGTCTTATGTCATGAACTTTTTCTGGAGTCTGTCCTAGAAACATAACGTTATTGGTGGTCGTTCCATCGAAGTCTCCTGTTACAGGAGATGTGGTGTGTGGTCGTATTTTCTCCAACTTTGTAATGTGTTTCGCTTCGAAATCAGTTTGATTCGAAGTAGTGAAATCCATCTCACCCTCCTGGATAAGATTACCTACTGGCTTTATGGGTACTGGTTTAGTTCCTATTTTGCCTTCGAATGCCCTTGAAGTTGTAGTTTCGCTATTGAATTGGCCTGAATCAATTCGTAAATTATCTTTTGGTCTTATATCATGTACTTTTTCAGGAGTCTGTCCTAAAAACATAACGTTATTGGTGGTCGTTCCATCAAAATCTCCTGTTACAAGAGATGTGGCGTTCGTTCGTATTCTCTCCACCGCCTTTGTAATGTGTTTCGCTTCGAAATCGGTTTGATTTGAAGTTTTGAAATACATTTCACCCTCCTGGATAAGATTGCCTACTGGCTTTATCGGTACTGATTTAGCTCCTGTTTTGCCTTCGAATGCCCTTGAAGTTGTAGTTTCGCTATTGAATTGGCCTGAATCAATTCGTAAATTATCTTTTGGTCTTATATCATGTACTTTTTCAGGAGTCTGTCCTAAAAACATAACGTTATTGGTGGTCGTTCCATCAAAATCTCCTGTTACAAGAGATGTGGCGTTCGTTCGTATTCTCTCCACCGCCTTTGTAATGTGTTTCGCTTCGAAATCGGTTTGATTTGAAGTTTTGAAATACATTTCACCCTCCTGGATAAGATTGCCTACTGGCTTTATCGGTACTGATTTAGCTCCTGTTTTGCCTTCAAATGCCCTTGAAGTTGTAGTTTCGCTATTAAATTGGCCTGAATCAACTCGTAAATTATCTTTTGGTCTTATGTCATGGACTTTTTCTGGTGTCTGTCCTAGAAACATAACGTTATTGGTGGTCGTTCCATCGAAGTCTCCTGTTACAGGAGATGTGGTGTGCGGTCGTATTTTCTCCACCTTTGTGATGTGTTTCGCTTCGAAATCAGTTTGATTCGAAGTTGTGAAATCCATCTCACCCTCCTGGATAAGATTACCTACTGGCTTTATGGGTACTGGTTTAGCTCCTGTTTTACCTTCGAATGCCCTTGAAGTTGTAGTTTCGCTATTGAATTGGCCTGAATCAATTCGTAAATTATCTTTTGGTCTTATGTCATGTACCTTTTCAGGAGTCTGTCCTAAAAACATAACGTTATTGGTGGTCGTTCCATCAAAATCTCCTGTAACAAGAGATGTGGCGTTCGTTCGTATTCTCTCCACCGCCTTTGTAATGTGTTTCGCTTCGAAATCGGTTTGATTTGAAGTTTTGAAATACATCTCACCCTCCTGGATAAGATTGCCTACTGGCTTTATGGGTACTGGTTTAGCTCCTGTTTTACCTTCGAATGCCCTTGAAGTTGTAGTTTCGCTATTGAATTGGCCTGAATCAACTCGTAAATTATCTTTTGGTCTTATGTCATGTACTTTTTCAGGAGTCTGTCCTAGAAACATAACGTTATTGGTGGTCGTTCCATCAAAATCTCCTGTTACAAGAGATGTGGCGTTCGGTCGCATTCTCTCCACCTTTGTGATGTGTTTCGCTTCGAAATCGGATTGATTTGAAGTTGTGAAATACATCTCACCCTCCTGGATAAGATTGCCTACTGGCTTTATGGGTACTGGTTTAGCTCCTGTTTTACCTTCGAATGCCCTTGAAGTTGTAGTTTCGCTATTGAATTGGCCTGAATCAACTCGTAAATTATCTTTTGGTCTTATGTCATGTACTTTTTCAGGAGTCTGTCCTAGAAACATAACGTTATTGGTGGTCGTTCCATCAAAATCTCCTGTTACAGGAGATGTGGTGCTCGGTCTTATTCTCTCCACCTTTGTTATCTGTTTCCCTTCGAAATCGGTTTGATTCGAAGTTGTGAAATCCATCTCACCCTCCTGGATAAGATTGCCTACTGGCTTGATGGGTACTGATCTATTAATCTCCCATTGCTGGAACTCTCGACTTGCAGTCGTTTCGGTCTCAAATTTTCCTTTTTCTAGATGTACGTTAGTAGTTGGTCTTTTGCCTTTAACTTTTTCAATCTGTTTGTTTTGAAACATGGCTTGGTTTGTGGTGGTGCCTTCAAATTCTCCTGTTATTTTAGTGGTAGTTGTTGGTCGAATTGGAGAAACTTTTTCTGCTATTTTTCCTGTGAATTCTCGGTCGCTTGTAGTAGTAAAGTCCATGTCTCCTTCTTGCTTCATGCTGCCATGAGGTTTTATCAAAGATGGTTTTGAATATTGCCATTGCTTAAATTCTGTATTGTTTGTTGTTTCACTTGTGAAATTCCCTGTTTCTAATTGTAAATTATTATGAGGCCTTATAGCTTGTAATTTTTCTCTTGGGGAATCTTGAAACATCACTTGATTAGTTGTGGTTCCATCAAATTCACCCGTTATTTTAGAATTGGCTTTGGGTCTTATTTCCGACACCCTATCAATTTGTTTTGCTCCATATTGTACTTGACTTGTTGTTGTAAAGTCGATTGTGCCTTCCTGGGTCAAATTATTTCTCGGTGTGACTGCATCTGGTTTGGAGTGCTGCCATTGTTGAAATTCCGAGAGGTTCGTAGTATCAGTTGCAAACTTTCCTTTCTCGACTTGCAAATTGCCTTTTGGCCTAACCATCTGCGGCCTTTCTGATTGTTGGACCCCAAACATTACTTGATTCATCGTAACTCCATCAAAATCACCAGTTATTTTTGACGATGTTTGTGGGCGAAACTGTGATACTTTTTCTATTGGCTTTTCTTCAAATTGCATTTTGTTCATAGTTGTAAAATCCATGGAACCCTCCTGCGATAAATTTGGAATTGGCCTGATTGGTTTCGGTCGATCAATATCCCACTCTTGAAACTGGGATTTATTTGTAGTTTCGGCAACAAAAGCCCCAGAACTCATTCGAAGATTCGATTGAGGTACTATCTTCTTCACCCTCTCAATTGGAAATTCTGCGTGCATAACTTTGTTCGTTGTAGTTAGATCTATATCGCCAGAAATTTGGTTAGTTGCGGTTGGGCGGATAGGGAAAACTTTCTCAAGTCTCTTTTCTTCAAATTCCGTTTGATTAGTAGTAGTAAAATCCATGGTGCCTTCTTGCGCAAGGTTTGATTTAGGTATAATGGGTGAAGGTTTATTTATCTGCCATTGTTGAAACTCCCTTGTTGCTGTTGTTTCACCGTTGAAATCGCCCCCTTCTACGTGGAGATTGCTCTTGGGACGTATGGGATGCACTTTCTCCCCTTGATCATTAGAAAACATGACTTGATTCATGGTCTTTGCATCAAAAGCTCCATCAAAAAGTTTAGTTGATGTTTGGGGTCTTACGCCCTTGACTCTCTCCATAGATCGTGTAACGAATTCGCTTCTGTTTGTTGTACTGAACTCCATACCACCTTCTTGCCTAAGATTGCTATGAGGTCGAATAGGTTTGGGTCGTATCTCGTCCCACGACAAGTAATGTTCTTGCTCTTCATTTTGTGTCGTCACTACATGATCCTCATACTCCCCAAGCTCCATGCCAATTGACGCGTTCGATGTTCCTTGGGTTTGTGTTCCGTTATTACTTGCTACAACAACATCTTTTACGTCAGCTTCTTGAATGTGTGTTACTGTATCATTTATTTGAACGCTTCGAGAAGTGTCTTTTGCATGGCTTTCAGTTTGTTCAGTTTCAGCCAAAGTCACAACTCGTTCGTCTTGTGAAGACGGTCCGACCGATTCCGTTTCAGTGCGCTCAGTTAAGGGCTCCAATATAGAGGGTCTTTTGCTAATTGTTATTGTGTCCCGCCTGGAATTGTAATCACTATCATGCGTAGTATCGAAGTGGAAATCACCTTCTGGCTTAAGATTATTTTGCGGCTTCGATACTACAGGTCTAGTTACCTGCCAGTTTTTGTAGTCACTCATAGACGTTTCCATGTGAGAAGTTTCCACGCTGGAATGAGACTTGCCATCTGTACGCCTACTCACAGAATCATCCTCTTCAGGACCGCCTATCTGCAAGGTATCTGGTGGCTTATGTCTTGTTGGTTTTTCTACATTCCATCGCTTAAAATCGCTAACCAATGTTGTTTCATCCGAAAGAGGAACTGAAGGTATTTTGATTTCACTTTCCGGTCTAGCTATTTTAGGCTTCAAGATTGTGACGTCTCCTGCATTTTCAGATGCTCTACTAACATGAGAACTGACGATATTATAATCCATAGAGGTTTGATCGAACGTCATTTCGCCTTCAGATTTCAGGTGACTTGCCGTCGAAGTACCCTTTATCACCTTATAGCCATCTTCAGATTGTTTCGCTGTAAAGGCACTCTGATAAGAACTATCGGACTGAAATTCTCCGCCCACTTTAAGGGATGTTCTTGGTCTTTGATATGTTTCTTTTATAAGAGAACTCTCCTGAGAAGATGCATTGCTCTTATACGCCGACGTAGTTTCACTGAATTCAGCCTTGTGTGTTGTTTCCAGGTTTTGGGGCCCGGAAAGTATCAGCGTGTCGGGTTTTTTTATTATTTGAGTTTTCGGAATCTGCCTTTTATTCCATGATTCTTCCTTCACAGCTGCAGATGACGTAGTTGCAGAAACGATGGTTAGTGAATCTACACTTTTCTCTATGAAATCATGTTTGTGTGTTGTCGTAAAATCAGATTCTCCTTCAGATCTGAGGTTGTCGGGTCTTCTGATTGGAAGAGTCCTGGGGACCTGTTTACTTGAGTACTTCCCTCCATTTTGCACAGATGACTTTTGACTGTTTCCCTTACTATCGACGGTTATTGCAGAAGCAAGGTTTGTTGAATCCTCTATAATGAACGTGGTATTTAACTGATCACTTGACAAAGAAGCAGTCTGCTTCTCATTCCGAGTCGACCAATGCTTTCGTTGTTTCTTTCCATCTCCTGTTAGGAATAATTAAAAGTATGGTCAATAACGTAAGGATAGGTCTTTCAAACAATTTAATGACGGATAAATGTGTGAATAAGCTTTCTTGTTCATGAATTTACTAGCTAAGTACAGGTTGAAAGGTTTTCATGTTAAAAAATTAAGAGAGTGCAAATTTGCAATATAAATAAAACCTTGTCGAACGAATTGTTGACGTTTATAACATACTTGTTTCATTGAAACTAATTTCTAAAGAATCTGTTAGACTAAACGTAAGGAATTATTGAAAAGTGTACAAATTATATCCATATTTTTACTTAGATCAAATAAGTATTTGGTAAGAAAATTGTTTTTTTTTTTTAATACTTTTTAATATGCTTTGATTTTATTTTCGAAACAAAATTTTTTGTTTAAAGCAGCTGAAATTTTAACGAAAGTGGGCTACATTCAAATATTTTCTAAAGTTAAAAAAACCTCTGCCTAAGGGAACCGAAAATTAATATTTTATAAATCATTATCGAAAGCATTTAAACCTTCGGAAGAAAAATTAGAAACCTCTAATGACACATCGACATGAAATTCCATGCTCTAGATTTACTTGCGAACACTCATTTTTTACATTATTGAGTGGCCATACTAAAACTAAAGAATGTCGTATTGTTAATAGTAAAACTAAAGAATGGTCGTATTGTTAAAATTAAAACTAAAGAGAAATTTGTATTGTTAATATTAAAACTAAAGAATGGTCGTATTGTTAAAATTAAAACTAAAGAAATTTGTATTGTTAATATTAAAACTGAAGAATGGTCGTATTGTTAAAATTAAAACTAAAGAAATTTGTATTGTTAATATTAAAACTAAAGAATGTCTGGTTGTTAATATTAAAACTAAAGAATGTCGTATTGTTAATATTAAAACACACAACAACACTAAAGAATGTCGTATTGTTATAATTAATGCAAAATAAGAGTCGATGAAAAAATTATGACAGCTAAAGCAATGGAACAAATTCAAGGTAAATGCACGCCCACGCTTAAATTTATCAATATGGGTTTTTTGATGTAGATAATGTATTGTTTAGTTTAGAAAACATCTAATCACTCTATATATTAAAAAACGGTAATACCTACGCTGCATGATTGAAAACTCACATTTTTCGCTCGATTCTAAGACGTATTCCCGGGAAAGCACGCATCAGAAAATTACGAAATTAACATGGTTTGTTCAAAATTGGACAGGGAACAAGATGTAGTAGGTTTTTCAATGGGCTATTAGTTTAGGGTGCATTAAGTGTCAAAGTAAAAAAAAAGTGAAATTTCTTTTGCGAGTGAGCAAAACACGTACAAATTTTCAGTCAGTATTCTTTAGCCGTGAGGTTTTTTTAGCGTACCTCTAAACGTGCTTTTTTGCACCTCGCCATTTTTTTTACAAATTTCAATGTGGTTAATGGTAATATTCTTTTGAAATTCGGGAAAAATCGAAAGATTTCGTTACTTTTTGTTAAAACTGTCAAATCTATAGCTTATTACAATAAGTTTTTTAAATTTGAAAATACCACGTGAATGCTTGGAATGTACTCTTTCTTATGGTACAATTAGTTTTGAAATTGGTTAATAAATAAATTTGATGCGATTAAAAGTTAGTCATACAAATTTCGGAATTTTTAGATCGTAATTTCCGATACATAACTAAAACTGTCATATCTATAGCTTAATACTATACATTTTAAAATTTTAAAACACCACGTAAAAGCTTAGAATGTACACTTTCTCATAGTAAAATTATTTTTAAAATTGGTTTATAAATAAATTCGATGCGAAGAAAAGTATAATTTAAAAATTTCGCCAAAGCCTATAAGCTTTTCTTTGCGGAGATGAAAGATTAGATCTAAGCCATACAATTTTCAATTCATCAGTTCAATGCTTCATTCAGAGTTTATACTTACAAAAATTTTCATGTATAAATTTATTATATTTGTGTGTGTATGGGTGTTTTCATTGAGTATTTGTTTACTTTGGTCTGTGGTTTTTTCGTAAGTGCTAACACAAAGACCAAAACTTCTAAAAGAAGTTGGATACATTTTTATATTTTAAAGAATGTTAGATGTGGGGAAATTGATGCCTTAAGATCACATGTGGACTTCTAGGTTTTTGAGTGATGCTTCTTGACTGAATCCAAATTTTTGACATTTTAGCTTGTCAAGTCAAAGATGATCAAGACCGCTGAAGGAAGAAGATGTGTTAACGATGTATGGGAATTGAAAAAATTATGCAAGTCATGCCAAAGATAAGATGATCTGTTTGCTTTGTGATACTGCAATATCAATGTTAAGGAAATACAATGCTCATCAGCATTATAATACTCATAAGGACCACAAATAATGTTAATTAGAGGAAGAGGTACAAATGGTTGTAGAGCAAAAAATAAAGAAAGAAAATCAAAAGCATAGACAATTCTTTCAAGCAGCAATAAAACCTAGAAATAATAAGTGACTCGGCGCAGGTTTTGTACTTCATTCAGGGCCATAACAAAGCTTTTCTTTGCAACAAAAAGTTTTTCGCTTTTGACACTCTTTCGAGCAGAACACGGGAAACAGATATCTTCAACAAGATTCAAGTTAATGTTGCGAAGTAGTAGCTGAATTTGGTAAATTAGTAATTGTTATTATTAATCTACATTATCTTATCTAACCCAAACACCCATCTACAAAGAAATCCAAATCCTTTAAACTTATAGTCTATTGTGTGTGAATTGTTTAAAATTTTTACTCTAACCTCAAACAAAAGATTTTACATTAAAGAGGACATGTGCTGTCATTAACATGGCAGAGCATTTTGTAAGTGAACAAAGAAAACAACATTTGATTTTTTTTTCTGATTAAGTGTGCCATTAAAATTGTTAAAGTTAAAGTTTTACTACGACCATAATGTACAGTTCTGAAAATATATACTTACCACGAGATGCTACATTCACCGATTTTGAAGATTGTTGATCCGTTCCCAGAACCAACTGTTCTTTTGTTCTGTGAGGACACACATGTCTCCTGAAAAATAAAATACAAATCTGTTATAAAAATCACACACAATAACAAAATCACAGCTGAGTTAGGTTTTCCAAAATATTTGGAACTAGCAGAACTTGTCTTAATACCAACTTCATTTAAAATTAAAATATTATAAGCTAGTAGTAAATATGTTTAATAATTTTTTTCCACGTTTACAGGTGTGTTTATTCTTTTGTACAAATATTACTCACAATAGAACCTAATAAAATTTTTAAAATATTATAATCTAATAGTAAATGTGTTAACAATTTTTTCCACGTTTACAGGTGTGTTTATTCTTTGGTACAAATATTACTCACAATAGAACCTAATAAAAATTTTAAAACATTATAATCTAATAGTAAATACATTTAACAATTTTTTCCACGTTTACAGGTGTGTTTATTCTTTTGTACAAATCTTGCTCACAATAGAACCTAATAAAATTTTTAAAATATTATAATCTAATAATAAATGTGTTAACAATTTTTTCCACGATTACAGGTGTATTTATTCTTTTGTACAAATATTACTCACAATAGAACCTAATGAAATTTTCGGAACATGTAAGCAGAGTCGTCATAAGATAACAGAAGCGTAGGTCACATGAACTTGGGAATCGACTTAGCCTGATGGGCTATCGGAATTTAAACCAGTGTTTTTAATCACGACATTAATAGTTATATTTGCCAGTCAATAATTAGGATTCATGCTTTCTTACAATATCATGAAACAGATCTTTAAACCGAGCGACTGGGAGAAATAACATGAAGCTGCGAGCACAAGCTCCGTCTGTTTCATTACTAAGCCAATGCGTTATGAAGGTAATCATCACATAAGATAAATGACTACGAGAGGTATTACGGTACCATGGTACCAGAGTCCAAGAAATGAGGCACGTTTCTTAACCAGTAATATGCAGTCAGTTTTGTGTATTTAAAAAGCTACAAAACTTTTGGCTTTGTTTCTATAAAAATAATGTAATAGGCAAATACAGGAAAAGGGAAAATATACACCTGGCTTAACATAAATACTAGATATACATATTTGTACTAGGGGCCCTGCCCCTGCTCGCCAACTACAGTAGGATTGCTTTGCAATCCTCATTGCTTACAAAATAAGATATTCCAAAAAATATTTTTCAAATATAAATTTATTGTTCTTCAGAAAAGTTATACAGTTCCTCTGGAATCAGAACTCGAACAATTTCGAATTTAAATGAAAACTTCGATAACTAATTTTTTGACTTGAAATGTAAGCGCTGCTTTGGAAATCGAATACCCAACATGTTGTTTGCACGCTGCAACAGCTCAACTAATATTAATTTTTTTTTCAATAAAATTTCATTCGATAACGCTATAAGTTCAAATGAGACGCGAGGCTTCGTGGTAAACAAACAATCGCACAGGGTTGCCAAATAGCGATAAAAAATAACGTCTTTTTTTGTGTGCCACGTAAGAGAATTATATATAGAGAGATGTTTGAAGGGACCCTAAATTTACAAAAGCAAAGTTCATTAAAACGAGCGTCCACAATATTTGTACGTTAAGCAGTACTTGGATGAAATATTTGTATTTCATGACAAACGTATCATCTAGGGGCCTGTTCACACCAATAGAATCAGGGCCAATACAGGGCTTTTTTTGTGTGCCACGTAAGAGAATTATATATAGAGAGATGTTTGAAGGGACCCTAAATTTACAAAAGCAAAGTTCATTTAAACGAGCGTCCACAATATTTGTACGTTAAGCCAGGGCTCGAAATACCCGGGTGCACAGGTGCACATGAAAATAAAATTGTGCACCTAATTTTTTCCCGCTAGGCGCACCTATGCACCTAATTTAAAAACTTAGGTGCACAAGGTGCACCTGTATTAAAAATATATTTCGAGGCCTGCGTTAAGCAGTACTTGGATGAAATATTTGTATTTCATGACAAACGTATCATCTAGGGGCCTGTTCACACCAATAGAATCAGGGCCAATACAAATTAATGGGCATTCAATAGAATTGACTAACGAAGATTTGGGAAAGCCGCTTCCACAATAAATATTTTGTTCGTCTTAAATACTTTCACATTGCCTGGTCACTAGTTAAAAAAGCATAGTTACGTGATTAACCCCCAGGAGTCCTTTATTTGCACGGTGAGTACGAGTTCTATAAGATTGTAAAAATTAGATTACAATCCCTCTTGAACCAGGTTAGAATCTTCACATCAACTGAATTCGAATCAATCTAAATCAAGTACAAAGTGACTAAGGAAGATTTGAGAAAGCCACTTCCATAAGAAATAGCTTATTTCGTCCTAAAACCTTCACACTGCCTGAACGCGGAGAGTTCCTCTTCAGTGAACCCTAACCTGGTAATAAGAACCCTCAGCTAATGTGTACAATCGTGTACAATTAGAACGCAGAGTGCAGACGTGGTACACACTCCGGGGCAATCACCACGGTTTTTTTTAACTTCAATGTTGACTGTGTGTTTATTACTAAAAGAAAGAGAAAAAAATGAGACCCACTAGAAATTAAAAAAAAGTGAACATGTGCATTTCTGCAGCCACATACCACCTAACAATTGTGAAATTCCAGAGTTTTTAAAGAGGCTACCAGGAAAAATTACAATGACACGTGATGGTTTACAAAGACAAGTTTATTCTATAGAAAAATTATAATACCTGTTCAATTGAAAAGACAATAGACTTAAAACACAAAACGAAATAAGTTCTGTAATTCATGACCTGTCTGAACCGTGGAGGAAAAATACTGCCTTTAGATGTATTCAGATTATTCAGGAAATAATTGATGGTTATCCATCCCGGTCTTCTAGAAATCCTTTCCTGGTTGAACTGACAAAATTTTAAAGAATAATATTGATTGCTGATTATTATTAAACTGAATTTTAGACATGTCTACATTTTTGTTCTGGGTGCTTCAGGAAGCCTAGATTTACTTTGATTAAATAAACCAAAAACGTAGGCAATTTTGGCGATTTAAAAAAATGTTTCACCGTAGTCACGTATCTCATAACCTGACTGCATGCCTAGATGAATTTTAGATAAGAGAGTTCAAGAGAAAGGAATCCTGTTCATTAAATCTCTTTGGAGTTTTAACATTAGCACAGTCCACTCACATTGTTACTTTAAGAGCAGATACTGGGTATACTACTACGGCTTCTAACGAAATGCGAAAATCTATTCAAAATACACTATTTACCAATAAGTATTTGCACACCCATGCAAATATATATACGATATCTGCGGTCCTGATATACGTCACGCCCTCCGTCGTTAAATATCGCGTAGGAAAAAACATTGCAAGATGCCACGAAGTGCAGTTATCTGATTTCGAGAAAGGTGTAATCGTTGGGTATCACAAAATGGCCGATCTTTAAGGGACATATCTAGCGAGCTGGATTAACCAAAATCGACAGTGGCCTATGTGATTTAGAAGTGGAAGGTGAGCGGTGGTTTTTGGAATGTGCTCCGAGTCGGCAGACACACGAAACTGGGGGATAGAGACCGAAGGGTGCTGTCCAGAGAAATTCGTAAGAGCCGCACCAAACCGATGGCCGACATACTCCAGGTTTTTCAAAATGCATCTGGGAGTGTTTTTTAGATTAATACCATCCGTAAGGAAGCACATCTGCTTGTTTTTTCATGGTCGTGCTGCCGCCCATAAGCCTTTGATCACAAAGTCCAACCTCGCAGCTCGGTTAATGTGGTGCAAAGCACGTCGAAACTGGACCGTAGATCAGTGGAAACGGATTCTCTGGAGCCACGAATCAAGGTTCACCCTCTGCCGTTCGGATGACAGGATCATGGTCTTTGGCGTCTGCCTGGAGAACGCCTCCTGCCAGAATGAATTGTGCAAAATAGTAAAGTTCAGCGGAGTTGGAATTATGGTCTGGGGGTGTTTCTCCTAGTATGGGACTGGGACCCTTTGTCCAAATTCATGGTAAGCTAAACGCCGAGGCCAAATGCACTATTTTGGACGACAGTGTGCTTCCTACGTTGTGGCAGTTTTACGGGTTGGACCCATGTTACTTCCAGGACGACAACGCCAGCTGTCCTGTTGCGAGATCCACCATGGATTGGTATGGTGACAATGGGGTTAATCGAATGGACTGGCCACAGCCCAAACCTGAACCCTATTGAGAACCTCTGGGAGACGAGTTGGATCGCCGAATTAAGGGGTGCAAAAACCGTCCAAAATCGGTGAAGGAACTTACATGTCTTCTCCAAGCGGAGTGGAAGAAAATACCACTAGCCGTCATACAAGGACTTGTAGAAAGCATGCCCCGGAGGGTTGAGGCTGTAATTGCCTCTCGTGGAGGCTCTACTAACTATTGAATATGAATAAATGTTATTTTTCTTTTCTATCACAGGTGTCGAAATACTTATTGGTAGATAGATTATTCCTCTCATACATGAATATTTTCCTTTTTCAATCTTGTTGAACTTTACTCGTATAGCTAACTTACTTCTTATAAAAACAATCAATGAAATATAACAATTTTTCGACTCAGAAAACCGATTGCTCGTTGGAGTAAAAGTTTCCACTTTCCCTGTGCACCACAGAGAGTTCAGATGCTATTCTATTTATTCTATAAAACACAACTGAAGTGGAACGCATGAATTCTTGAAGAAAACAAGCACGAGATGTTTGGCAAAATGAGACAAATTTTTAAAGTGTGAGATTAATGATTTTAGCTTTCAGAAAAGTAGTTGAATGTACGTCGCACTGGAGCAACACAACGGGCTATTGGCAGAAGTTCGGAATGGATCCCGAAGGTATCAACACCTCGTAAATTTGAACCACATTTTTATTTTTATTTTACCAAGTATTAAAGCTTTCCCAATCAGTAAATTATTTACAAAATCATTAATTGTTGAAATATTACATGTGTCAGAAAACCATTACAATGTTACTCACTAAAAATTCATAACAAGTAAAATCGACAGAAATGTAGAGCTTCCACTGTGAAGATATATTGAGTTGAAGTGATCCTGAAGCGCTCAAGGATTGTTTGGTAAATGCGTAGGTGTCATTTGAAATAGATGAAGTGCTCACAGAGAAAGAAAAGGACATATCACTTATGGAGTTCCTGCTGCGTAAGAGCTAAACTCCCTCATCACAACTTTAACGGCATAAAAGGTTTTTAATACAGGGAATTGTGTAAGTGGGGGGAAGAACCACTAAGTGTTTGAGAAACACAAACGACGCTAGCGTTTAATGAGCTCTTTATCGTTAAACTAAATAGACTTAGATTCTATGAGGGTTATTGCGAGTCTTCCTTTTCCTACTTGGAATAGTCGTGAAGGTGGACTAAAATAAAAACTCTTGAAAGTGTATTAGTTTTGCTTTGCGCATTCTGTGAGCTTCAAGAAAACGCTAATTTTGTATAAAATGTAGATGTACAGTCACTGAAAAAACCAACCACCTCCTTTACATCCAGCATTATTCACACTAGAGCAAATTCAAAGGTATCATTCAATAGAGAGTAACGTCCTCTACAAATTCAAATCCAAAAATGCAGAAGGAAACGTCTTCATATCAAATTTGGCACAAAAAGACAAAATTTCTAATGAAAACACAATGTTTTGATGCCATAATCAGATTCTGCATTGTTAAATTAGTCTAAGTATGAAATTTCATGACTTTGCAATCCTTATATCCTACGATATTCAATCCTAAATTTGGTGTCAATTTCAGGGATCATCTTCATATAGAAAGTCACTAGTCGCAGATCGAGATTAATTGTAGTTATTATTAATTGAAATTATTATTAATTGTAGTTACCCGAATTTAAAATTTTCACACTGTTTCAAATGTGTTTTTCAGCATATTTATTATGTTTTTATATTTTTACTATGTTAGCATATTTATTTTATATTATTATGCAAGTGTAAACGATTTGAGAATTACATTATTATATCTCCTATGAAGTGAAAATGATCCCAGAATTATCAGAGGTTTTTCAGACTTTTTTTACACTTTTAGTTGCCCCTCTAAAATCATAATTAAGTGGAAAGTTTAATGTACCGCAAAAACTAATTATCGGAATGAGCTGAAATTTTGCACTGCAACAGTTCTAAATCGATTCCTATCAAAATTTAATAAGGATAATTCGTAATGTTTTCAAACATTAATTTAATAATTATTATTGCATACTAAAAACTATTTTTAAATTAAAATATTAGGTAGATTTCGTTTGGGTTGTTTAACAGTAAACATGGTACAAAATATCAGCGCTATAGAAATATTATTTAGGAAGATATTTATAAAAATCTAAAAAAATGATTTTATTTTAGGAGCTCCAATCTTTCTGTTCTTATAACTTCAAAACGGTAAGACCTAATCACATGAAATTTGGTTACGGAAGTTAAATTTTGCTATAAATTCGAAATTATGTCGAAATAGGTTTTCTTTATTGGAAATTATGAAGTTGGTGCTCAATATTATATGAAGACGGACCCTTATGTAAATTTCAATAATTTGAATTTATAAAGACTGTAGTTTCTGTCAAACGCCATCTTTGAATTTTCTCTACAATTGAAATCGCTCGAATGAAGAGAGGCGATTCATTTTTTTTCCACGACTGTACATTCAAATGAATGAACTTCAGTCAAAAGCCACAATATTTTTCCAATCCTTCAAAATGCAAAATTTTATTGGGATTGGTTATCTGAATAGATCGGACTTGCGGTCAACAAATAATTATACTATAAAGAATTGTTAAAGACAATAAATAAGTAAATGAAAGTTCATAGGGATGCACATACTGATTTTTTCAAATGGTTGTATTTATTGAAAAAAATTAAAATTATGTCAGGGATAAAATTTAATGTCAGTAATGATAACATTTAATGTAGATAAAATAATATCTAAGTATATTTATCTCAATTTTCATTTTAACTTTAGTAAACAAGAATTTTTTTTTTCAGTGATTCGCGAAATCTCAACTATTATAAAAGGAAGGTAAATTTGTTTGCGTGAGATGTCCGAATCTATAGAACTTCCAGCCATGAAATTCGGCACACAGGTAAGATGACTGAATGCACCTCGAATCCCGAATTTTAAAATTTAATCTAGAACCTTTTTTTAATTAATTTATTAGTTTTTTTCACACACTGGTTCTTCTTTTTCCCAGCCTTGCACTCTGCAGCGGAACTCGATGATTGTCCAATATTGTCACTGGTCCAATGGTAAGGGAATGAATTAATTTGAATTGGACCAAGATTGAACCATGGATGTTACAAATAGTGATTTCACATTAACAGTTCAAACTGGGTCTGCTTTTGGAGAATATATGTGAGATTCTAAACTGGTGCACTCACGAAGAGGGCTAATCATCGCTCCGATGAACTTCTGTGTAGTGGTTCCAGGCTCAACCCCTTCCGTTAAAACTAATTATTTTCCATTAAAGCTTCTTATATTGTTAAAAGCAATTACTTTGTTAAAACTAATTACTTTGTTAAAACTAATTACTTTGTTGAAACTAAGTACTTTGTTAAAATTAATTAAAAGTAATTACTGTGTTAAAATTAATTAAAAGTAATTGCTTTGTTAAAACTAATTATTTTACGTTGAAAAAAATTCGGTTTAAGCTTATTACATTTCGTTTTAATTTCGCTGACATTGTCATCCATTTACTTTGTAGAAATCAGTGAGGTTTAGCGTTAAGACTTAGTAAAAGTATAGCAAAGATTTAATCCAACTTTTGAATTTTTGTCATTTATGCTATTTTGTTTATTACTGTTTAATTTGGTTTTGATTTCGCTGACATTGTCATTCATTAAACACGCAGGATTAACACTTTTTAAAAGTATAACTTTCTTTTGAATTTGTAACATTTCTGCAATTTTGTGGATTAGTGAGGTGCAATGAATGAGGCGACATGCCCGTGTCATGTCGGGTGGTGGTGGGACTCATTCTTAAAATTATTGCCTTTTTTTTTAATGTTTTCAATATAAGTAAAGACATGCCAAGAATGCTTTCACGGGCACCACCTTGCAGGTGTTGCCAATATCCTTATAAAAGCAAGTTTTTAATGTTTGCGGACTCGTGTCATGGCTACACACAAATCATTCTTAAATATTATCTTTTATTCACCAATATACTTTTGAGTTTTAACCAGAAATACGGTTGTTGTCTCGACAAGGTATCTCATTATGAGCAAAACTCACCAGACCTTGATGGACGATATATCTCGTCCTTAGAATAAAAACCTGATCAGATCATGATCTCGTCATCATCGAACACTCGACAGTATCACAATGACGAGATATATCGCCATTATCAAAATTGATAGGATCGTTATAGACGAGATATCTCATAGAAACCCCTTGGAGTGTTAAACAACTCTTGATGCAGTAATTAGATGAATAAGCGTAGAAAAGAACAAAAAACTTTAGAAATAGATCTGTCTTGGATAAACATACTATTTAAATTGTGAGACAGTTATGAAGTTACAAACTTCTATGTTCTCAGAAATACAGTATAGTAATGTGAGATATTAAAGTGTAAATAAGCTTGACGGTACTAGGGTTAGCAACATAAGTCTTGGGTTATCAGACGTCACAAAAAGACCGGTCCATTCCGAAATTTGTATGTGTTTCGTGATTCCACCTCGAATTATAAACTGCTAGGGTTTTTCTTAGAAAACAGGAATTCAAATGTCGTATTGCTTGAATAGCTTTGTTTCAATAAAATGTATTTGTCGTTAAAGACAGTTGATGGAATTGTATGTGTCGAGTCCATTTATTTAAGTGGTATTCTTTATTTCTTGTTTTTAACTATGCTTATTTGAACGTTTCATTGCTTAAAGATGTTTTTTTTTATTAATAGTTCGTTTAATTAAGAATGGTATTCTTTACTTCTTATTTTTAACTATATAGGTATATGCTTATTTGATCGTTTCATAAAATTTGTTTTTGTTAATAGTCCGTTTATTTAAGTGGTATTCTTTATTTTGTGTTTTTAACTATGCTTAGTTAATTGTTTCATAGCTAAAAAAATTTTATTTACTAATAGTCCGTTTATTTAAGTGGTATTTTTTTATTTCTTGTTTTTAACTACGCTTATTTGATCGTTTCATTGCTCAAAAAAAGTTTTTTTTTAATAACCCATCAATTGGGTTTTGTCTTTTTGGATTTCCTCTAAAATGCCAGGAATTACAATTGAGTTTGTCTTAAAATTTAATTTCCCAGTCTTGTAAACTTATACGAATCCCTCAAGAGAACTGTCACTGGAGATTCTAATTTGAAGCAGTGACAGCTTAGTGGCCATATTAATTTCAATATCAAATCTTTATATTTAAAGTTATCAACAACAATAATTTTGTCAAATAGATGACTCTCATAATCGGCGATCCAAAATAATAGATTTTTATAGGATGTTTATAGTTAATTGAAAGGATTGACAATAATACAATAGGAAACTGAAAATGATTAAAGGTACTAATTTTAAATAGGTAATTATTTTTCGCTATTTGTGTCTTTCAATGGTGTTCATAAAGGAGCAAAACTGACTGTCCTACGTCACCTCTGTTCGAGTGTTCGGAGAATATGCAAAGTTTAGTGGTCGTCGGTTTTGTCTCAACAAACTTCACGAATTCGGACACCTCACTTTCTGCCACTTAAAATAACACCACTTTTGGCCGAACAATCGCTGAGGAAGTTCTGAAAAGAACAATGTACTTTTGACCTTGATCCTATTTGCTCAGTTGCTATGTTAATACACTAATGAAAATTCTCGATTATCTTAAGCAGCGGTGTTGACTTTATTAATAATAGGAAGCACTGAGTTGCGTGTGAATAATTAACTCCTTATAGCAGCGAATTTCCACCGATGTGCCAATAGAATGGCACTGGGCATGCCTTAACAAATGGCGGAACGGTATATATTTTCGTAAGATTTATTTCATTTCAACGGTTTATAGCTTTAAATATTTGACAAGTGTGTTCGCAAATGATTTCAAGAAACACTCGTATTTTAGATAAAGTTTAAAGAATTTTGTGTATTTTTTACTACAAACTATCAAAAATAAATTGTTCCAGAAATATTTTTTGCTTTGGAACAAAAGTGTAAAGTAATTACTATTATAGTTTTTCGTAAATCGTCAAACTTATGCTTTTTTTTATGGATCGGCCAAAAAATATACTATATTTTTCATATGCAGCAGATTTGTGTGATTAGTTTTTATGCGCCATGAGATGAAGAAAGTTGAAAATCAATATCTGAATGTATTTTGTACATAACAAAAATTTATAATTTTGAGATTCTAATGAAATTTGGGCTCCTTAAGTCTCTTTTCCTGAGCACTCCTTGAATATCAAATGAAAAAATATTAATATACTTTAGATTTAATACACTATACGTATAAATTTTTCCCTTAGCCTTTAATGGACTTTATTTATGTATCTAGGATATTTATATATCTTAGCCTTAATAAACTTGAAATATTTATATACCTTAGTCTTAATCAACTTAAAATATTTATATCCCATAGCCTTACTAGGTCTTAACCTTTTCAGAGACGGTGGTGTGCCAAACGCTTCTGAAAGTGTTCAACAGTCATTTTTCAATGATCAGATTCAGATTTTTCAATGAATGATATTCCATTGATGTACTATATCAATTCTAGATAATCTAATCACAGTTTATTTAATCTCTGGGTTGAAAAGTAAGTCACTTTTTTAAGATCAAATTTTGATAAATGGCTGATCCTTCGAAATATGATGCCATTGAATTTGTCTCGGCCTTCGGATGTTTTCGACCTTGGTTATGCAACATTTTTCAACCCAAAATCGTGTGAAAAGAACGATAACTCTTGACGTTTCACCCTCGCAGAAGTCGTATCTGTCTGTCAGCGTTTAGTGAGTGGGTAGGCAGTGCAAACAGGATCTCCGTAAGGCGAAACCTAAAGGTAAGTTTTCCTTTCCTTCATATTACAACGACATGCAAAGTGATATCTATCCCAAAAAGCATTTAAAGATAAGGGTTGGACTGAATACGCCGGTTTAGAACAGTTTCCAAACAATTATTTTCGTGTTACGCAACACGTTGCAGAATTATTTTAAATGCAGTTAACGTTCGTTTGAACGAATCCCACAGAACTGGGGGGAGTTGCTGAATCAACGTCGCTTTGGAGCAACACAATGGTCTATTGACAACGGTCCGGGATCTATCTCGAAGGGAAAAATCTGAGGGCTACACCTCGTATTTTTTACCCTTGGTTAGATGACGAGGTAAAAACCTGAGCTAGGGTTGCTAACCGTCCCGGAATTGAAGTTAATGTCCAGAATCCCTGCTGAATGTTAAACTGTCCCGGAATTTCAGAGAAAGCTATTGCCCAATATCACCTACACTTCAAAATAATTCTTACTATTGCACATTACTTCGTGTCCATCAAACGTCCGTTACCCCTACTATCCAAAACTAATACTATACATCTTCACTCTTAAGTGCAAAAGATCGTATGTTAAAAGTTCTATTTTTTCTTTTATTATATGTGGCATTTTATGATTTCCATCTGGTGACAAAATCTTATGTCATCAGCTGATTTAATAAACTAATAACAAAACCCAAAGTATTTCATAATAGAATCAAATCACAAGAAAAAATTCGTCATTTGTTGCTCTTCTGAAAAATACAGCTTTTAGACACACAACCTTTTGCATTCTGAGTAACAGTATCAATATTTCAGTTTTGCGCAATATGTGCCGCAATTGACTCAGGGAAAGTTGGCAACCCTAACCTGAGCACGGAACTGGGAGAAAAGCTATGTGATTTATCTAACGAAGAAAAGATTTCTAAAGTAGTTAAATTTTTCTATCAAAATTTCTAGAACATTGCATTGGATCCAGCTCCCTTTACACCATAAATCATTGACCGTGGGTTTGTCATAAAGCCCACACACGATTTGGTCTAGACAAAGCTTGAAAAACGCGTACTGTGTGAGTAGGCGACAACGAGTTTTGGATGACAAAAGCTACACCTTTTTTCTAAAATATTTATTTTCAAAGATAAAATTCTGATCTTCAGCTTTCTTCCCCCAAACAAATGTTCCAACGCCTGATTGTTCGGAAAATTGAATGGAAATGAACATTAGTGCAATAATACCTGGTCAGAACATAAAACAATTCCAAAAAATCAAGCTAGTTTGTAAACGAGAGCGTCGTTGAGAAAAACAATTTTTATGCCGATTGAATACCTCTGCTCTAGAACATTTGAATGAAATACATAAAATTAATATTTATTTCCGTTTTTGCTACCCCTCCCCCCAAAAAAGAAGTCAAATGTTATAACACCTGTTCGTTGGAAAATATATTTGGTCAGGACTCCATACAACTTCGTGAAACCGAACATGTTTGGAACAGAGAGCGCCGAAAATAAGGATTTCTTATAACAGTTAAAATAAAGCTGTTACAAAAACATTTGAATGAAATATATCACATACAGCTGCTAGGTGAAGGAAAACGAACCACTCCTCTTTATTTGTTCATTTTTTAGAGAAAATTCGAAAATAGAGTTAGGAAACAACACACTCCTTCAACAAAGCTTGCATAAACAGCTATCGCGTTGTGAGGACAACTTGTCGAGAAATAAACACAATAATGCCAAACACTACATATCTGGTAAAAAAAATTTCAAGATACAGAAATTAAACTTCTAAAGACTTGTTAATATTTTTTAAGCCCGATTTCTAAGGTAAGACTGAAATTTTATTAATCTTCCTAATTTTAATCATTGTGTTCAATAACAGGTAGGATAAAGTTCATATCTATAATATTTTTTGCCAATAAGACAAAAAAATAGGCATAATTTTGATTGATTTATAAAATAAAAATAATTATTATCTACCCTTTTTTACACCTAAGTAACTAAAAAAATTCTTCTTGAAACATTTATTTATGGTACTTCGTAACAAAAATAATACTGAACATTATTATTGGGTATTAAAAATACGGACACTGCTTGAAATTATTTGAGTGAACACGCTCCATTTAAAAGTTCGAAATTAAACCGTTAAAATGAAATAAATTTCACGGAATTTAAGATACCCTACCCTACAATAATGGACAGGACAGCAAGATGTGATGGTATAAGGGAAAGAATACATGCTTTAATAGGGGATGATCCCCATGTGCTACAATAACACTAGCAACTCTTCTGGGCATACTTTCAACAAGGTTTTGATACACAGCAATGGGTATTTGTGTCCATTTCTCCTGCAAGAATGTCGACAGTTCAGCTGTAGATTTCAGACGTGGTTCCCTGGTCCGTAAGCGTCGCCCACAAATGTTCTATAGGGTTTAGGACGGGTCTCTAAGCAGGCCAGGGAAGACGTTTTACATCCATATCTTGATACCACTTCTTGACAGAGGCTGCAATATGACATGGAGCGCTATCGTCCTGGAAGTAACATCCGTCCATTCTTAAAATTGCCAGAGCGTATTAAGAACCTGATTGTCCAAAATGCTCATGTAGGCGTCGGGGTTCAATTTACCAGGAAAAAAATGCAAAGGACCCAGGCCATACCACGAAAAACACCCCCAAACAAGTAGTAGGATTTTATGCAAATCCGCTGGCGTCCGGTCCATTATTGTAGGGTAGTGTATTTCGCCATCCGTAATACTACGTTCACACATGAAAAGTTAAACTAGTTTAAGTGCTAATCTAGCTTAAGTCGAGCATGTGTGAACGAACTGTCTTAGATTTAAACTAGCTTAGCGAAAAGAAACTCTCTTAACTTTAAACCAGTTTCCCAAACTCACTTAAGTGAGTTCTACAGTGACGCCACCTAGAGGTGTCACACGAACTTCATTCCGCGCGCTTTTGTTGACGATCTTTCATTCTGTTCGCCGTGTAATCGTTTGTGATGGAGCTTAATTATAACTCCTTTATGTAACCATTTATTATAATAAATTTACAAAGTAGGTTACTTTTATCATACCAGAACATAGAAATAAATGGATTTTAGTTTAGAACTTCCAAAAAAAAAAAAAAAAGAGTTAAAGAAGGAATAGAAACTGGTCCACTCAAGAAGTAGGTAAAATGTTTATTATCCATTTGGGCGGACAAGTATGCAGATCTGACAAGAATCAAAAGAAACAAAGAGATTTACGAAAATATGGTGCAACAATTAAAGGAAATGGGATTTTCCAGAACCCATGCCGAAGTTCAGACGAAAATTAAAAATTTGACTTCAGAATACAGGTAATTTTATTCTTATTGGAAATTTGTTAAGGATAAAAGAATTCTTTCTCCACATTATGTTCTATCCATTTAGAATGAGAAAATTTAAATGTCACCAACGGCATAACTTTGTTTAATTATAACTCCTTTATTTAACCATTTATTATAATAAATTTACAAAGTAGGTTACTTTTATCATACCAGAACATAGAAATAAATGGATTTTAGTAGAGGATATTAATATAATATTTCATTCAATTATCAAATAATTCATGAGCAATTGATACTGCAGCATGTCTGAAATTTTGTATGAATTCTTTATATCAGATGTATAAAAATACTTCCCAATTTTTCTTGCACAAATTAAAACTTTATCATTTGTTGATAAATGTTATTCTAATCTATCTATTAGGTCTGAGAAAACATTACATGGATGCACAGCAACTGGCACTAGTCCTTCGGAGTGGCTTCATTTCAGGGAAGTGCATAAAATCATTGGGAACTCCCACCACCATTCAGTCGATGTCATCATCGATAAACCGATTTAAGCTAGTTTAAAAGCTGCCGTAGTGTGAACGCATAAAAATAAGATAGCTTAAGTTAAGATAGCTTAAGTTCTCTCTTAAGTTAAACTAGTTTAACTTTTCATGTGTGAACGTAGTATAAGGAACCATGTCGCCATTTTTGTTGCACACTGGCTGAAAATAGTTGCTCCGTAGAATTAATTATCAAACTGTGGGACCAAAGGATAGGTAGACAGAATATACATCGCACTGGAAACACAATACGGTGCACAAGGGAATCATAACTTTCAGCCAAGAAACTTCTCTCGCACAACCTGTGTTGTTAGAAAAACTGTACTGTGTATTTTGTGATCAAATTAAGAACCATTGTTTATTTTTTTACCTTTTGGCGATAAATAAAACAAATGTGTGTTGGTTATGAAATTAATGTCGTAGATCGATATAAATATTAAGCTAATAACCACTCGGGTGTCAGTCCTTAAAAGATTAAAGGTGACTTGAATTGACAGAGAGGGATATTCCATTTTGATTTTTGAAAAAGAGACCCATTGTAAAAATAATTACAACTCTAGGAGAAAAATAAAACACGTTTATGTGATTACTATACTCCTGATGCAGTATGTCCAGACTACATGTCACCAAATACGGTAAATTATCCTATTTATACGTTTCTGAGGAAGAAATATTGCGATTTACACTATTTTCCTATCTTGTTTCATAAAGTTTGGTTCTAGTTTTTACGATGTTTAATAACTATATTTATATACATTTAAGTAATGTATTCAAATGCAAATTTTGTATAAGGTAGATGATATTTAAGTTTATTTAAAGGGAGCCGCGAACCAAAGTTTGAAAAAAGCTGCTTTACATTATCATTATCTCAAGATACTACAATACCCCAAGGCACAAGACACCACAAGTCGTGTGAAATGCAGAGAAATATTATGAATTTCTTCCATCATTACCGTAGACTCTCCAACCTGAGATAATGTGGACCAAGGTCACCTCGGATAATCAGAAACTCGGACAATATTGACGTAGCACGATAGCACTTAACAATTTACATGAAATACAGAAGAGATTAGCGTGACAAATGCTACAAGTTACTTCTACTGAAAGATTCGTAAGGCAAGGATTAAGAACAATCTTTACTAGAATTTGAGAGAGTATACCAGATTTATTGTGATAATTTTACGATAAATCTGGGAATGAGTTACGTGCCTTTGAACTCTTGAGAAAATACCTTTACGGTGTTTCATTTCAAAGCACGTTCCCACACGCAAACTGTATAACTTCATCTGATTGTACTACTGATGTTATAAAATTTTACTTTTTTCATAATTATTAAGGGTTTATTTTGTTTTTATATTTTCTTAAATGGTTTTATCATAATTTAATTTTAATCTAGTTTGGTCATTTTTCAGATATTGGGCCCCAAACCAACCATCTGCCCTCCAACCCAAATCAGTTGTAGACAAAGTACGTAGTACACTCATGCTCGAAACTTTAATGCTTAAAAAAAACCCGGTTACAAATTTTACTCAGATAACAAAGACACTCGTTTAATCGGAGGTCGTATAATCAAAGGGTTCTACTGTTTCCCTCTTTTTTTAAATACGTTCTTTTCTTCTTTTAAGTTTTTATTTAAATACTTAAGCGGAAAAACATTTTTAAAAATCGATTTGATATCAACTTGAAATTTTTGCGCAAGTAGTTATTTTAAATATTTCCTGAAGGATGCGTGATTCCCATAATCCTCTCTCTACCATGGAGGAATATCGCCTTCACTAAATTTCTATCTAGATTTGAAAACCAGTTTTTAATACTGATTTCGTAGATTGGTGCGCAAAATCATAACAGAAACATAAATGTCGTATTTTTTTTGTAACTTCAAAATTTCACACTTTTATCTCTATTAGCCACTGCGTGTCCAGCACGGCGTTGAACGTGACAGTTCTTTCCGTGGGGTCAGGTGTAACCACTGCTCGCTAACCCCCGGTGATTGCTACGAATTCCCATTTGGTTTGCGAATCAAACCAAGGAATATCATAACCGGAAGTATTTGGTATGTATAAGTTATTCCGCATTAAATATTCGCCTGACTTAAAAATTCTTCCACACGTTTAAATCTATTTTTTGTTTTAAATTAATAACATCCATACATTTCTGTTTCAGGAATTGCAGGCCATCTTCAGTGATAGCCATACGAAAGTATAGCATGCGTGCTTTATCTCATATTAAGCCTGTATTATAAACCTTTCACTTTGAAATAATCACGCGATTCATATTGTCAGCTAACATGTGAAACACACTAATTCAAAAATTTAAATAACAGTATTTTAATGTTTTGATACCAAAATGTAGTGATCTTGAGACTGGTGAAGAATAACTCCACCAAGTCATTTTTTCTTTACATAAAAGTTAGAGTTCTTGAAAATCTCAAACAAATAAATAAATATACATTGCAAATCCTTGTCCATCACCACCAGAACCGATTGGCTATGACCGTCCTATTGGTCTAGTGGTCAGGATGCTGGATTCTGAACAGACGGGTTCCTGGTTCAAATGAAACGTAAACCCGTGTTGTGCAACAAGGTAACGCAAAATGGTTCGCAAATCCGACTTTTTATCACCATGATGGTTAAGTTCAATTGACCGGACACTATATTATAATTTCAATCAAAGTTGCTATTATGCCCACTCACAATGAAAGTACTATTATCTGAATAATTGATGAACAGAGTATGATAAATAATACTAAAATGATAGAATAACGATTTTTACAGATTTTGAATTCATTCCCCTCGTTTTCTCACAACTGCTTTTGATGGAGATTTCCTTCGTAAGATGACGATAGATGATTCTTGTTTCAGAAATACAACATGGCCTATGTTATCACCAAGCCTTCAAACAGAGGGACGACACTGTCATATCTTCCAGAGGATATAGTGCTCCCCAAGACGCAGGACAATGTCATACTGGATTCCTACAAAGACAGCGACTACGAAGAAGTGTACTCGATGCTGAAAGAAGCCGTGGACGAAGGTCAAACCTACCCTCAAGAAACAATGGACAAAGAGCACTTTGAGCAATACTACCTATCCTTCGATACCTTCGTGGTTCGGGACTCGAGCAATGGCAAGGTGGCTGGGTCTTTCTACGTGAAACCGAACTTCCCGGGACGGTCCTCTCACATCTGCAACGCGGGTTTTCTGGTGAACCGCGAATACAGGAACCGTGGCATCGGCGAAATTATGTTCAGGAAGTACCTCCGTATAGCCAAGGATTTGGGATATGAAGGGAGCTTCTTCAATTTAGTGTACGCTTCGAACCGAGCATCGCTGAAACTGTGCAAAAAGTTGGGTTACAAAGAAGTCGGCGTGGTTCCCAAAGCGGGGAAGATGAAGGGTCTTGGCTACGTGGATGCAGTCCAGTTTTATTATGATCTGAGTACTTATAACCATGCTGATGATTCAACCTAAATCCTCAAGTCAAGTTGTACTATTTTTAACGCCCGACCATCGACCTCTTCGGTTTTTGGACAGGAGAGCACTGGAGTTTATCAATGAGGGACGACCCAGTGGGTTAGCTGCCGTTACATCCGACACACACCTGTGCTATCCTTGTGGCACATCGGTTGAACATAGCTGGTTCAAAAGAACGTCAGAAACTTTTATGTACGCTACGTTTTTAGTCTAACCGTGCCTTTGACCATATAATCACCATATTCTTACAAACCGAGATTCAAATTTAGGTTTCAAGTAAATTCGAACCCAGAACCTGCAGAGAAACGCTAAGACCACTATAACAAGTAGCCGGCAAAAAGTATAAATGACCAGCTACTTGGGTATACCCCCTACACAAACACACAACACACCACACAGTAGGTCTCGGGTTGGAATCCCGATTTATAACCACTTGGATGTTTATGATTGTACCTTTTAAAAGTAACGCCAGCTTGCTCTTAGAGTGCTCCCACACAAATAGCCACCAGTTTGCCCCTTGTAGGACCATATAATCACCATATTCTTACAAACCGAGATTCAAATTTAGGTTTCAAGTAAATTCGAACCCAGAACCTGCAGAGAAACGCTAAGACCACTATAACAAGTAGGCGGCAAAAAGTATAAATGACCAGCTACTTGGGTATACCCCCTACACAAACACACACCACACCACACAGTAGGTCTCGGGTTGGAATCCCGATTTATAACCACTTGGATGTTTATGATTGTACCTTTTAAAAGTAACGCCAGCTTGCTCTTAGGGTGCTCCCGCACAAATAGCCACCAGTTTGCCCCTTGTAGTGCCCAAGGCCGAAGAGGTCGGGCATTAAAAAAAGAAGCTATTATGTATTCTGAATTTAAGACAATGTTGCATTATTAGTATAAAATTATTTCTGTGTTATATATCTCTTACCGCATCTTCATTTTAAAATTTTAAGTACAAGCTTTTAAAATTTGAATTAAAAGAAGAATGTTGATATTTTGTTTTGAGTGGTTCAATATTTTAAACGATTCCAATATTTTCAAAACATTTATCTTTTTTCTTCAGACTGTTCTGGTTTAAATTTTGGGTCACATAATATCTAATTTATGGATACGCTGTTACTATTTACAAGAGAGGAACTGTGAGTCTGTTACTTCTTAGTTCTAAAATAGGAAATACATGGCTGTTGGTTATGCTTAGTTCCATTTATTAAAATTAGAAGCCTAAGTGGTTCTTTCCTACTTAGTTTTTAATGGAAACAAGGAATCAAAACGAAAATCAAGAAATAGTAGCTATAGCATTTTTGTTCAACATAAAAAGGGGTGTATGGTAAAAAATAGCTGTTTTAAGTGATCATAGACCATTCACTTCTCTTGTTAAAATGCGATGAATAAGGTAGATTTAAGAATGCAAAAGATGATATAAAAGTATGATTGAATTAAACTATATTTGAAATACCAAATGCGTGTAAATCTATCGCATGCATTTATGGTAATAGTTATGATAATGATGGATGGTCCTGGAATTCT
The DNA here is from genome assembly GCA_947359465.1 of Metellina segmentata. NCBI lineage: Eukaryota > Metazoa > Arthropoda > Arachnida > Araneae > Tetragnathidae > Metellina > Metellina segmentata. Next base: position 37,029,611 of record OX375878.1, on the reverse strand, counting down.
CAACATCATTGTGAGTCGAAAGTTGACCTAATGAAACGATTTTATATGAGACCTAACTGTTTAATTTATTTCTTACACAGAATGTACTAACACTTATGGTTTTTAGTGTTTGAGTTGTGCAAAGTCGGAATAAAGTAATAATACCTGACCAACTTTGGTTAGCCTAAAACAGTGATTTTCAATCTTTTTCATTTCATTTTCCTCATAATACTACTTACACTAAAACTCGGCATCACATAAAAAATGTATTTGCCTATCTAACAAAAGATATCATTTCGACAGATTTACAAATAAAAAATAAAATAACTAATCCAATAACTAAAAAAAGTATAACTACTCCACCCTTTTGTTTTTGCTCCAAAATAGCTCAAAAAATATTTGTGAAACAATTTGTTTTCGATACTTAGTGTTAAAAACAACACTCAAAATTATTTATATGAGTATAACTTAAAATAATTTTTAAATATGTATTTGTCAAAGGTTAACTTATATTTGTCAAGGCGACGATAATTAACTACCTAATCCAACCTACAGTTTGACACTCCGTAAGGCAAAGCATTGATTCAATTTTATCCAACCTCCGCCCAGCCACATCGATTTATGAGCAACCGGAATAGAATATTCGACGAAAACCAGTCTCCTAGTTCAAAATGTATAAACAGGTGGTATCGAACGATCCAAAGACATTGATTTAATTTAATCCAACCTCCGCCCACCCACCTAAATTTATGAGCAGTCGGAATGGAATAGTCGAAGAAAACATACAATTTGTTCTCGTCTTTTTGGAGCAATGTGGTTATTTAGTTCAAAAATAGTAATATGGAATGGATAAGTCCAACTATTTATATTCAATGGATATATTTAATTAAAGCATTTCACGAAACTGTGTTAAAATTTGTATGTAAAAATATTCTACAAAAGTTGATTTAGTACACATAATATATTTCAATGAACAATGTATTTTAAATTACATACTTCATAACTATTTTTGACACTTTAGGTAATTTAAATTAACATAATTATATTATAGTTGAAGCATTAACTAGTAAAAGGATAAATAACAGAAGCATGTAATTTGCATGGCACAATCAAGATAGTCTGTAATTTTCAAGAATAAAAAAAATTCCTTGAGTTTCCAAGAACTCAGCACCTGTTTTACTGATTCACATGAATGCGTGAAAGGATGAGGTAAATTATTTTACTCGAAGAGAAGTTTGTATAGAATTTAGGTATTTCATACAAATAGATAAGCTCAATTCTATAAGCATTTACAATCCAGTCATTTACTATCATTATACCCAACAATGGAGAGAAATAAATTATTTCTACTTCATAAGCAAGTTTTTCATTTTAAAGCTGTGCCCTAAATATTTTACGAAGAATGGCAAAAATTGAGTATGAAAATATGAAATTTTGGCGAATAAGTATTTAAAGTTAAGTATGATCCAGTAACTGACAGAAATTCTGACCGTTCAAAGCTTAAATAGATCGACTGCAGACAAGGATTTGGACAGTTGCATAACTAAGTAGTGCAGTTCTCGAGAACTATTGCTCAGGTAAAGATTGAACGAAGTCATTCAGAAAGCAGACATTTACTACACTAGTTAATAATTATACCACACCTTTTCTAAAAAAAAGTAACCTAACTCAAAACCAGAATCTTATTTTTCAATTAAACAATTCTATTAAATTTATAATATACCATGGAAATCAAAACATGAAAGAGACTACAGATTTTAATGTGATATGAAATAATTCTACACATTTCTAAGTGATGCAAAATATGCGAAAAGATTTTCAATCACTTGGCTTTCTTGTAAAGTTTGGAATTTTGAGTCCCTTATTGCTAGAATGTACCACATAACTGACATTTACTACACTAGTTAATAATTATAACACATATTTTCTAAAAAAAAAAGTGACCTAACTCAAAAACAAGATATTATTTTTCAATTAAACAATTCTATTAAATTTATAATATACCATGGAAATCAAAACATGAAAGAGACTACAGATTTTAATGTGATATGAAATAATTCTACACATTTCTAAGTGATACAAAATATGCGAAAAGATTTTAAATCATTTGGCCTTCTTGTAAAGTTTGGATTTTTGAGTCCCTTATCGCTAGAATCCGCGACATAACTGAATGGGGCAGCAACAGGCAGACTCGTCCTTCCTATGTCTACTGACACTCAAATACACCAAAACATTACCTCACAAAGTCATCTTAATGCTATTTGAAACTTACTCGTGCTCCAGACATTCTTCTGAATTCGGGCAAGACTTATCCAGGAAACACATCGCGCAGTCGAATCAGCAATTTCCCGGGACAGAACTAACTACCTTGTAAAGATGCTGTTCAGCCCCATCATCACCCCATAAAAAAAGATACCGAACTTGGCCTCGAATTCCGTCGAATGGGTATTACTCCGTTCATGTTGCCTTAGAAACAAATGTTTGTAAAGAGAGGCCATTGACTCTTTGGTCCCTATTGATCGTTCCAGACAATTTATCTAATACATTTATGAAGAGAGCACCCGAGTATCAAGAATCCTTTTAATATTCCGAACTGTCACGTGTTGCGTTGATCGCCCTCTTAACGAATTAATTTTGAGAAGCGAGCTCACAGTCTGCTGGTTTTGGAGGAATTACCGGGAAACTGAAAATCGTTTCCAAGAAAAAACCTAAAACAGGGGGCTATGAATGGGAAATGAGCTGAGTGCGTTGCCTTTCTTCTGAATTAGCAGCCTTGAGCAGATAAATTCTAAACACGCCACAAACTTGACACGAGGTGTGGTTCGTGTCGGTTTCCGGGGGTGCTTACGTGCTTTTATTTTCGGCATGTTCTTATTGATTTGTTAAGAAGTCGGAAGGTCATTTACCATGAAGTTGTGTGAAGCAAGAAAAACGTGGAAGTAAATTTACGTCTTAAATTACTTTTATGTGTGTGGTGAGTACTGCTTGTCCCCATTAAAACCACACAGTTGAGTTCATTGTATGTGTTTGCAGAATTTGACTTTTGCAATCGAATTTGGGAGAGTTCCAAAACGCTTTATAACTAGCAGACCTTCGTTTAATATAATCTTCATACGCTTCCTTAATAGCTCATATCGTAGGCTTAAAGCAGACACTCATTAACCGACAAAAAAGAATATTCTGCTGTTTAATGACTACGTGGAAACAAGCATTTAGTGCCTCAAAAAATTGCCATCGATAGATATCATCAGGTTTCAGCAGAAACTCATTAACTGATAAAGTGTCGTTACTCATATTTCTTAGCTTATTTCTCTTTATTTAGAATGATACATCATCATATTTACATGTCATACCTCTAAATGAAATAAAACTTCAAAAATTCAGAGCAATACTTCGTGTTCTAACTGGAGTTAATTCTTATTTCCAATGAAATGCATGGCAAAAGTTCACACCACAATCATGTTTCCTCAGCTTCAGAACGTCAACTTCAGTTTTATCTCATTCCCACATTCAAAAGTGATTCGGCATTTTTAAGTCCGCGATCATTTTCTTGATATTTTACTCGTATCTTTTCAGTGCTTGTTTCAATCTTTTAGACTTACCGTTCCTTTGCGTTATCAGGATGCTGAAAAATATTATTAGTGTCTAGATCTTCTATGTAGTTTTATATTCCAATTGATTTTATATTGTTTATATCCAGTGTTGTTGCCATTCGACCGTTTAAAAATGTCGAATTCCGTGCCAGGTTTGCAGTAAAACAAACAGAAGACGTAAGAAAAATCCATACTTCGAATTTCAAGTATGCTTGTATATTGATAATATAAAGTAAAACCTTTCTAAAACGAAACTCTTTGTATTGGGTAAAATGGTAAATCGAAAAGGAATCTCTTAATTGCAGATTTACAGAAATTAGACAAAGCAGAAAACATTTAAAACCATATGTTTTACAAAATATGTTTGAAGTTAATTTAGAAATGCAGTTTGAAAGCTATGAATTTAACTACAAAAATAGATTTAAAGAAAATAAATATTTGGTTTGGTTTGTATCTTGGCAGTTTTCTCTCTTTCTTGGTGTTTTTTGCTACACGAGGGTTGATTAGAATTTTATGAACAAAAGGAATGGATAGGAAATTATGAAGAAATTTATTTTTGTATAGGATAGGGTTTTGAGTGTAGGAATAGAATAGGCATTGAGTTTTTACGAATAAGAGTTGATTATGGAGAAATAGAACTAATGGATAGGAATTCGGTTATTGTTTAGATGGTATATTTTTCTCTTACATTTTTTTTTTGTGTGTGTGTGTGTGTGTGTGTGTGTGTGTGTGTGTGTTTCAAAACCCTTAATACTGCAGATAAATACAGTCTCTTTGGAAGGTAAAGTGTTTTTTATGGTCTCGGAAAATGGAGGTAAATTTTACATTGGGTTTATGAACAGAAAATCTGTTCTAAGAAAATGGGGTTTTATCGGGAATTGGTGTTCAGAGATATTACTGAAAAATTAAAACAATATTAGAATCGCTATGTTTATTTTAGTCATGCATAAAGTTTTGACCTTATAATTTTACAACAAGAAAATATAGAAATCTATTATAGCGACACCATAATCGGTATCAAGATTTGGCTAGAATTTATGTTCCTCTGTTACAATAAATATAATAATTTTTTTAATTATTAACACAGAAACATCAAAAGCAGTATAAAATATCCATTATTGGTTACGGAATAATGAATTTGAATATTAAGAAATGGAAATCACTTTTGATCGTTTTGTTTTCCTCAATCAAATGGAGAATTGCCTTTCTGTATTTAGTACTTTGATTAAGGCCACGGCTTTCTCTTTTATTACTAGAAACAAATGAGTCCTTTAAGGCCTGAATAGACGACGAGTTACTTCTGATGCATACAAATGAGGATAGCAATACAGCTGAATAGGAAAGGGTCATAACCTAATTTTTCTAACAAAACAACATGGGAGTTACGCAGCACCAAACGTCATCAATCACAACTTTCTCAAGAATAGTTAAGCTACCCAGGATCATCATGGGGTATATTATACTGCACTGACTTCCAAAAAACAGTTACGCACGATACAGTAAATCTGTTGTCATTCTTAAAATTCTTCCTCGGTTGACTCCAATTTCACAACAAAGTGAGACAGTTGAATTATTTAGGCGTTCAAAACATATTAAAATTTAAAAACAATACATTTAAAATTTATTTCACTTCTTAGATGGTCACTTCACAACTACGAAAAAAAATAATAAATTATATTATTCACAAATGAATCAAATAAGGTTTACTATGGAATGTGGTCATCCGACTTTGATGCCGAGATTCAACGATTCAGTCCTTCAATCAGTCGCAGTACCGTAAGTGAACAAATGAAGATAGGTATCCATCCCAATGAAAATATCCAGCCCATATAATTATATTAACACGACTAAAGGCTTGCTGGTCAACGATGTAGGTGTACTGACTCCTTGTTCTCTTTCCCTATACCTCACCAGTTTATAATCCGAATTTTAGGTAAAATCTTGATACTCGTGTGAACAGAAATTGAACTAATGCATGATTCCAAATCACATGCTCACGACTCCTCTTTAATCGCGTTTATTTGATATAGAAGTTCAAAGGGTTGGTTTTTTGGTTACGTTTTTACTGCGCAAGAGATATATCTCGCCAAACTGGCCAAACACAAGGCATATAACGTCATGGACATGCACACACATTGGGTATCAAAGGGACTCCTGCTACCAGCGCTTCGAGATCTTTTGAACGTAGCCCTTCTCGTCCCACACAACTAGAGGTAGACACAAGAGGTAGAATTTATATCTGACCATTGTGTTTGGCAGTATTGCGTTTGGATGTTGTAGCCAGGTGCAGAATTATATTCAGCGTTCTGCAACACAACTCCAAGCAATTGCAATTGTTTCGCTGGCATTTTGTCCGAATTTTGAAAACTGCAGTAAAATCAAAAACAGACGTGAAACACAATTATCGGCTAAATATGTACTACATATTTATAATAAAACATCAAAATTAATTAACTTACTTTATTTAAAACCAAGGTGTACTTTCAGAATTTGCAATTCTGTCGAGATAACCTTTGAAGTTAAATATTTTGTCATTGACATAGAAGATGTGTTATTTAATAAGTGTTTGTACTGTAGAACATCGTAACTTACGATTGCAAAACAAAATCGGCTACAATTTGATAAAATTAAGGAAAAATTGTTCTGTAATGACTTTGTTCTGCGACGTAAGTCGCAGTTTCAAACACTTTCTGCTCCCGGGTGGCCTGAGGTTTCCCGTATAGTCTGCATGTGAATGTTCTATTTCTTTGGAATTGTTTCCACAAGCTAGTAATCCACATAAAAGAAATTGAACTGTCTTCCTCAAGATTTCCAACAACACGTCATAGTTCGAAATCTACCAAAGCAATAATAACAGAGCTATAATAAAGAAAATCTAATTCGAATAAAAATCCTGTGGTTTAGCAACAAAATTTCCAAATATCACAAAATTTGGATACGCGAAAACGAACGCGTCATTTATATCGCATTCCTAATTTACAGATTACTAATTGCTATTTGGTACATGACTTTGTTTTTGCAAATCGGATTTAAAGATCATAGTAAGTTTAACCCAAGTATGAGCTTAATAGTTTAGAATTTGCATTCCTTGGAACTCTTGGAAAGCAGTGTACGTTTTGCGAATAAGTAGTTCGTACTTACGATTTGCCCATTAATATTACGAATAAGAGGAATGTTGGTTTTGAATGCCTGGAAGCAATAAAAAGCCAAAGCGACGAATATCGAACACTTGCAAATGGCTTCCTCGCAGCGACTGAAGGGCTTTACTATCTAGAAAATTATCACTTGTATAGAAGGGTCGCCAAGTCCCTGTCTCCGGGTATTCAGCTAGTAAACTTAATAAAAAATAAGGTGGGATCCTTTTTGATCAGACCTACTACACCATGAAGTGACAGTTCCAAATAGTGACAATTGCGTGGCCTCGACGTGAAGACTTGTTAATTATCCCCAAGATTTCGAAAGAGATAATTCTGATATTTGCACGATATAGACGTATAGAAAAAAAGTTCTACGATTTTAAAGAGTAGCAAGGTTTTCGAATTGTGATGCTTATGGGAATACGTCAAATGCAGTCAATGTGTGGATATAGTTGAAATGTGCTAGTTTGGACAAAGTTCTATTTCCTGAAGACGACCATTTATTTCCAGTCATATTTCATTCACTCAATACCCAGCGAAGAGATATTGCATATATATTGATGCCCAGTATTGAGAGTAAAGAGGTTACAGTTTATTGTAAAAGGATTTTTAACTAAAAACCTTTTCGTTACCATAGAAACAGAAAACCGAAAAAACTATATTTTCATGACTAAGGTTAATCGTTGGTATCACAGAAAAGTTCTTGTTGAAGAAAAACACTTGTCTGCACGCTATGACCTAACCACCGTTTCTTTTAGCCAATGACTCCCAAGACAGTTTAATAAATAAAATACACTAAAATCGTTCTCTTTATGGCGTCATAGCCAAATATTAAATCGGCCTCATAGCCTAATAAAAATATCATATAACAAATACAAAAATATATACATATAAAAAAATATAAATCGTATATCATAATAAAAAAAATAACGGCCTGATAACCAAATATTTGGCTATCCCTTTCTTAATTAGAAAGCAAAAACAGCAAAAGTTACATAACATTTAAGGCAGATATTTCTTACTTAAAATAAGTTTCAACAATTTAATTTACCAACTACCACTCAATAGAAAATATAGTATTTCCAGATTTTTAATACAGTACAAATCCCAAATCCGAACGTCCGAAATCCGGCATTTTCCCAAATCCGGAATTGTTCAAAATCCGGACGGTTTGCTAACCTGCGATTTTTGTTTTTCTCATTTTTTTATAACTTTCCGACAATTCTTAAGGAACAAGGAGTTAAACCTGGACCTAATGGATGAAACAACGCAAAATAAAGGACATGTTCAGATTAAATTACCACACAGAAAAATTAGAAGATTTGCAAGTAAAATTTGTTGCATTGCATCAAAAAGGTTTTTTTCCTATCAAAAAGGTTTTTTTACTATAAAGGGGGGGGGGGGGTTAGATTAAGGTTTATTTTGACAAAAAAAATGGCAAATAATCCGATATCCGGAATGGTCGAGGTCCGGAGGATTCCGGATTCGGGACTTTGTACTGTAGTTCCTAAGGATTCTGGTTCTCTAAGGTGAAACTCTTATATCTTAAAAATAAATCCCTTTGCTCTTCCTAATTAAAAAGACTCGACACAATTTCCGATACTTTAAATTTAAAAAAAAAATTGAGGTTTTCAAAATTGGACAAAAATCATATCACTCAGGTTTTTCAAAGTACACATTTGTATAAAATTTCTGATGTGACGTAACTTTATTTTCATGGAATGTATTTCAACAACAAAAAGTTGACACTTTTATTTCTTCAATCATGAAAATACTTTGGAATTAAGTAGATGTTTCTCTCAATAGTTAGACTGTGAAAATCTCTATCTTAGACACCAGTTAAGGCATTTAAGATTGAAGGGAAGTGTTTACTACAGAAGTTAATTACGTTATTTTTAACTTAATATGTAATAGAATTTTAATTGAACTACGTGAGCAAAATATAGAATTGCGTTTATGTGCATTCTTACATCTAAACTTGCTTTGTCATCACAGGCTCTAATTATTCGTATTAATATTGGTATTTAAGACCTTGTAGACAGTTGTGTGCATAATATTGTCATAGCGCATTATGAATTTTATCTATTAAGCGTAGCAATAACAAAAACCTCTTTGTATTTAATAAATATGACCCTTTCGTATTTTTTCTGCCCCACAAACTTGATCCGTAAAGCACAAAATTTTAATAGTACGACAAACCAACACCACTTGTCAAGCAGATATTTATAACAATACTCGAATAAGTCGAAATGTGACGTATTCGAGTGCAAAGACGTATAAACCATAATTCATATGCTTTTGTTTTGTTTGCAAATTTATTAATTTTTAAAATAAGAATTTTATTGATGAAGAAAGATTTATTTTGATTACCGATTCAACAAAGAGGAAGTCACATTATTTATCAAGTCAGAGTTACTATTTAAATAACATCATAAACTTTAAAATATTTTTGCATATTTGCTCCTAGATGGCACCAGAATACAGAACACTATACGCAATTTTTACGTATTTGATTCGAATATAGCGTGCGAGCTCCAGAAAAACCATCAGGCACACACGGTATTGATCAACAGGTTTCAATAACACGAAATGCCTATTTATGTGTTTCGTAAACAAGCCAAAAAAACTTTCAGAATGGTGCTGTATAAGAACTTTACAAAATTTTCTAAAGGTTTTTAATAGTTGGTACGTGATAATATACGAATCTTACTCAGACTACTTTAATTTCTATGTCAATAAAAAGACCCAATTTTCTTTCTCCAAGAATATATGTTTTCAGTTTAATATAATTCCAAATTGAGCTGTTGTAAACCACAAGTTTTTTCCCTCAAAATCAGATTTAATCGACGTTGTTTGGTGTAGCTTGGCCAAATATGGCCCTTGCGCTTCTAACCCAAATAACCTCAAAATCAGACTGGAAAACCAGTTCAGTTACTTCATCAGTGGTTAGTGCTATTTTTCATGCGGTTTTACATTACTCACAAATGGGTCAATACTTCGGCAAACACATTTTATCTACTTTTTAAATTCAACAATTTAACAAAATAAAACATACCATGTTGCACACCGTGAAACATTTTATTTAGTAATTTTCTTCAGAAATACTCCTTATACTTACAACTTACTAAATTAATCAAAGAATATCTGAGGACAAAACAAGACATAAACATGTACCTTGATTGAATAATAATGAGTTGTAAGCATAAGGAGTCTATTTTATACGCATTACTGAATAGAATACGTTACGATGAACAAGATGGTTAGATTTTAAAAATATGTCGTTGAATTTAAAGTATGAATGTGATTCATAAAATGTCAAATTTATGTCAAAATAGCTATAAAACAGAAGTTCATAACCACAAGAGTTTTAATTTTATTCTTCTCGATTGGACAATTTTTGGACAACAACCTGGACAGTTTTTAGGTGTTTCGTTTAGAGATATAAAAAAATCTAAATTAAAAAAAAAATTTAATCAAGAAATCCTTGTTTTATTGTTGAAATTTAAATTTTACCATCGAATTTTGAAAGCAAATGGGAGAAGATATCATCATGCTATAAGCATTGCTTTCAAGCAAGCCCAAGCAAAATTGGAACCAGTTTTTTTAACGTTAAAGGTGACCTTTTGTAATTATACACAGGAACCCCAAAGAGTTATGGCTTGTGTGTTTCAAAGTATTCTTTTCATTTTCACACTCGCCTCTCCAAATGTCATGGTCGAATCAAGTAGAATAGGGAGAGGTGGAATAGTAAGAACTTCATTAAAATCTTTATGCTTTGTGCGATGAAACATTTTCTTACAGGCGGGTGTACACACTGCGTCGCATCAGAATAAATAAAAGGGTTTTAGTATTAAGACAGTTTTTTTTATTTATTACCCAATTTTAGTGGCCATTATAGCCTTATTCTCCGAAACCGAAGGTCACCTAGGTAGTACACATGCTGTATCCGGTTTCCTGAGTTTCGTCGATGTTCCATTGATTTCAGAATCCATCGAGAGTGGCCTTGGAAGGTGCTTCAAGGACACACGAGGAACACCAGAGTGTAGCGAAATTGAGACAGACATAATACCTGCCCTTTATTTCAGAGCAGAATCTGGGTTGGGCTTTCAAGATCAAATGGACAAACAAAATTGGTTCAAGAGAGATTTGTTTCTCATGAAACTTTGGATCACCCTGCTGAACTCCAAGATGTATTGCCCATTTCTTGTGCGAATAAAGACTTCAAACAAGTGATAAGTTCTTGATTGTAAAAAGTACATAGTGATGCTCCAGTCAAAAATATTTACAATCAAAACAATTTCAGAGCAATATTTATCTGGTATTTTCTAATGTTTGGGCGTCATCTTAGTTTGTCCTCAGTCCCCCGTAGTTCCCGTTTTCCAAAAAATAAACATTTCTGTGATGACTAGGGCAACTTTTTTGTTGCAGTAAAAATGGTAAAAGTTGCATTTATCATTCCTTGAAGTTGCATTTATGGAAATAAAGTTGTATTTATTTTTGATGCACTAAAATATAAATATTTTTTTTCCTAATAGCGGGCACATTTGACCTAAGTCATTGGCCACTACAAGGCCGGAAGTGATAGCCACTTGTGAAGGAGCACCCAGTGGGAGGACCATCATTGCTCCTAACAATTTATACTTCGTAATTTTGAACCATGTTCAGGCGACGAAGCAACACCTGAGCTGGTATACGCTTACAAACATCCATGCCCGAACCCGGATTCTAAACGGGGACCTTCCGATCTAGAGGCTAACACCTTAACCACTATACCGGTTGGTCGGCAAATCTAAAATAAATTATTCGAAAAAAAATGAAAAAATTCAATACATATTGACAATTTTTTGTGGTGTACAACAGTATTATAATTCATCATTAAATGCAGAACGTTGAATGGCCGATCTTTAGCCAGTAATTTCTTTAACATTGAAAAACAGCGCCAGCTGCAGTCATCAAATCTTTTCGCTTAATATTCAGAGATTTTAAATGTCTCATCCCACAAACTCTGCAGTCGATTATGCAAGTTTCCTCAGGATTATCAAGAGTGCCAACCAATGTGTTAAGGTACTTCTTGCGATTTATTTCACTTTCGTTTGTTAGGACGAACACCTTCTTTCCATGAACTTGTTTGATCCGCAATACTTCGGCGAAAGGTTAAAGGGTTGATTGAGAGGACATAAAATGAAATAGTAATTTCATATGAATTAATTTTAAGCTAAAATTTAAAAAGTTGCATTTGGTTGCATTTATGCAAAAAGTTGCATTTATGCAGAAAGTTGTATTAATATTGCGGTTATAACTCACTTATAATACACCCCATGTAGGAGGAATTTTGGTTTTAGTACTTTACATGCAGCGTAGAACGAGTGAAAAAAAAAAGTTGCATTTGTTGCAAAAAGTTGCCCTAGTGATGACTAGGGCAACTATTTTTTCATACTTTTCTACGCTGCATGTAAAGTAGTAAAATCTATATTCCTACGACATGAGGTGCATTGTAAGTGAGTTATAACCGCAACATGAATACATTCACCTGCATCTTTTTAAAATTTAGATTAAAATTAAATAATATAAAATTACTATTTCATGGTTAAAATTTAAATATTTTAAAATGCTAGCAGGATAAAATTACTGGCAGGATTGCACGAAGGCTGTCCAAACTTTCACGCCGAAGTACATTTGAGGCCACGACAGATTTAACCTGCTCCAGCCCCAGTGTACATGGCGGTCTTCGGTTGGCCCGAGTTTTCAGTATTTTATGAAAGCTATGTGAACATGGTAGACATCTACTCTCTATAGCGATCTGTTAGTGGGACATTGTGAGTTTTCTTATCAGCATCAGTTGTAGTTTTTTAGCGCCAAACCTTCGATTAATACGAATCTATTATTATCGAAATATAGATTTGAGTCATGTCATAGTTAATTTTTTCTGAAAAAGGAAGATAATTTGTACAGATTGTATTCTAACAACAAACAGGAAGTATTTTCCTTGACTTTTCAAAACATGATGATGTGACGCATAATTACACATAGCAGACAAATCTATTTTGTAAATAGGTTATCCAATTTGCATGAGCACGCGTCGTTTGATGATTTATTGATATCCACAACAACGTCAAGGTCGTTATAACACAGACACTCAAGGTCTATTGATCTAAGTTCTGGGAACAATTACCAGAAACAACAAAATACTTAGAATATATTTTCAGAGGGTACATTATTAAATATAATTTTTAAAGCTCAAAGCTAAATGTTAGAAATTTGTACATCATTCAGTGGGTACTCCCGTTCGTTAACTAATAACACATTCATTTAAAGTTTTCTTTTAAAATATTAACAAACTCCTGAGAAAGAGAATATAGTTATTGTTATTATATAATTATTGTGGCAAAAAATCTCATTAGATTTTGGCTTTTATTCTTGTAGAAACATTTAAACTTTTCAAAATCATCCATTTTTTTTTTAATAGAACAAAGGTAAGTGTGAAAATAAGAATGAAGAAAAACGTTTCATACTCATTGCCTGCCATACGATTGGAGACATGAAAATTTTGTTACCCCAATGATGCTAATTTTATTGTTCCTCTTGTTACTGGTATGAACCACGGTGTCAGATGGAAGAATCAAATATGACCAAATGAGAAGGCCAAACTCAATTAAGCGAATCGTGGAATTGCACTGGTGTATCTTTTTTCTTTTTCAACAGAACCAAATGATGTTGCTCAGAAAAAATCCCACCTTTGCAAGTAGAGATAACTGTTTTAAAGAAATTTTGACTGATCTATGTGACTTACAGTTCATTGTTACTGTTTGCTGAATCCTATTTGTATGTATATTGCATTTCATATTTATAGAAGACATCGAAATGCCGACTTGTGTTTCAAGATGTACGAGATTAAGATTTCACGTCCACTGCTGATCAAGATACGATACTGAATCCTGAAATATTACGATGATCACTCTTAAAAGTTTGTTTAAACTTAAATATATAAGGAAACGCCTATCCCATAATTATACCTCAGTCAATTCACATATTTCTTTTATCTTCAAAATTGTGGCAAGCAGGGGGCGGAGGTTTCGCCGTCGCAGGAGGTTGACGGCGATTGGAGTGTTGGTTTGCGAGCAGAAGGCAGAGCCCCCTAGTATTATATAAAGATCTATCTCTGATTTAAACACTTAAGAGGTAATTTTATAGGTAAGAGTTCAACTGAATTGGTTTTCAGTGTTTCAACTACCAGAAATAGCTCCCATAAGTTAGAAATAAAACGAACTAAGCAACCATTACAATAAAAAAGACGTATGAAAGGCATTTTCAGTCAAACTAAATTAATGCGTGGGTTGTGCTTCTGAGGCGAAATCAGAACGTGACGTTACTTGGAAAGTTTTTAGAATACGATTTCAGCTCATCGACATGAGAAATTCAAAAGAATGAATTTTAAATTGATATACACTCTATAACAAACTCGACGCACCAAGAAGGAGTTGTGCCGGGCTCTATCAACTTGGAAAGACGCTGACTGGGAACGTATAGTCTTTAGACGAGTCCCGTTTCCAATTGTGTTCTTACGACAGCCGCAGATGTGTCGGGAGACGTCCATGGCAGCGTGGGGATCCTTCCCTTACTATCGCACTCCACACATGCCCACAACAAGGCGCTATGGTCAGGGGTGCCATATCCTTTGATAGCCGGACCCCTTTGGGAGACATTTATGGCTATGGCTCACTTACAGCACAGCGGTACGTAGACGACATTCTACGACCGGTTGAATTACCGTTTCTTTTTTGCGACATCCCGACATACTTTTGGAACAAGATTATGCCCGGTCGCACACGGCAGATGTTGCTCTGAATTGTCTCCAAGCTTTCCCAACACTTCCTTGGTCAATTAGGTCTCCCGATCTCTCCCCCATAGAGCATATTTGGGACGTTATTGGAAGACGGTGCAAGTATCCCAGAATGTTGACCATTTAGCCCGACATTGGAGACAATTTGGCAAGAAATTCCGCTGGAAACCATGCGGGATATTTTTCAGTCTATGCCACGCCGGGTGACAGCTTGTATCCAAGCCAGACGTGGACCAACGCTTTATTGACTCCCTCTCCTCGTAACGGTCAAACTCTGAAATAAATCATCAAATCGTTCTGAAATTTTAATCGGTTGTTTGTCAATGTATTATGTATGTTCTTCACATCCACTTTTTTTTTTCATCGCAATCGAACAACTCGTTCTTGATGCGTTTATTGTTTTGTTATAGAGTGTATTATAGTTAATTGGTCAACTCTAATTAGATAAAACGCCAAACAAAACGACGATAAATAATATTTTAAGGTAACGCTCATCCATATGTGTCGTGCGAGAGCATTTGTGTTGAGGAAATAAAATCATCCATTCCGTCTGGTTCGTTTATTTTCACTGAAAATCCTTCTCATTGAATGATAGATCAATTGAGGCGACAGAGCAAGGAATGGCCAAATCCACAAAATTCCAATATTACCTTTTATTACGACCTTTTACTTTTTTTTTAAATGCGCGGTTTCAAGTCTTATAAAATTACAAAATAACTTATTTATACCTGATAAATAAATTTTCAGAATCTCAAATCATATTGTAGATAAGTCAAAATATATACAAAATGGGAGCTAGAAAATAGCGTTTTTCTCCATGGCGTTTGTTAGGCCACTCTTGCTCTCATAGCCTCAATTTCATTAAACCGAAGAGATGCTATTGTACTGATGACAGATCTTTCGATGCAGCGTGTAGAAACATCACATTTATTAAACGTTAGGAATGCGCGATCGTATATTGTTGAGATCTCTAAATGAAAACAAAATGTATATTAGCATATATATTTATTTCTCAACATTTATTTTTCATGCAATGTGCCAGGTAAAATATTTTACGAGCTATTTAGAACACACATACATTTGTGTATTCTTAACTTTCCTCGTGACATGAAATATTCCGCGTTCTTCGGATAATTTACAAGGAAGTTGATTTAAAATATATTCGCACGCGTGTAAATACCAGGGAAATATTTTAGAATTCTTTATATGAACCACGGAGTATGATTTAATACTATAGGAAGTGTTAGGGGAATAACTAACCTATTGTAAAATGTTGGTATTTTCAACACTTCAGCTATTTTTCGAAAACTTTATAGTTTCGATGACACAGTGGTCAGTCTGGAATTAAATTACTAGAATTCCATTTGTTTTATAAAAAGATCAGAAGCATATTTTAAAAGCAAAGTATTTTATTTTCACCAAATATAAAGAAAATTAACATCTACACAGCTTGAGTGTAAATTCAGTGTTAGTCTGAAAATAAATATTCCGATATGCTAGCTACTAACAATATCATAGTCCTATGCGTAGTTCTTATTTTAAATACGAAATTGTTGTAGACGTAACACTTCTCTTTAATTCATATGTGACTGAGATTTGCATAACACATTTTGATTACAGAAAAATAGAAATTTAAATACGCTCTAAGACAAAAAGAAGTTGCACAAAAAAGGGATTGTCAGAATGCAATGAAATTTACAAGGTTGGTAAAGTGCTTATGAACGAGTAAATGATTTAAATTTGAGACTGATATATGCAAACTTTATTGAGAAAAATTCAAAAAATTGGTATCATTCAGTATGGAGTATGACCGCAATTATTCCTGTTGTAGCATGCCAAGCACCTTGGTAGTGAGTCATACAGGCTCTTTATGAAGTCCTGCGACAGTACATCCCATACTTCCTGAATCATGTCACGCAGTTCCAGCAGATTACGCGGTACTGGTGGAGTGGTGACAGCTCGTACAATGGCATCCCATACATTCTTGATCGGGGACAGGTCCGGTGAGTATGCCGGACATGGTAAGATATCGTTGTGTCATAGACAATCTTTTAAGACGGCAGCAATATGGGGTCCAACAATGTCTTGTTGAAAAAGCGGGTGAACCTGGGAGTCATTTACATCTCCAACGCAGATGTACAACTTCTCCAAATTTCATTTATACCGGTCTACTCCTTCAAGGTGAAACTTTGTCTTGGAGTATAAATGGAAAATGAAAGGTTCATAACACTCATTCTGAAGTCCAACTAACAAAAAAATCATTCTGTTATGAGAAGAATAGCATTTTTCATTCATTCGACCATATTCGATACTAATATTATAACTAAAATTGGTTTTTATTTCATTCATGCAAAGTTAGAAATAGATTGTAAACTTGTAAAGTACTTCACGGATTTTCCTTTCATCCGCCTTTAATTGAAATACTTTTTTTTCCACGGTGAGGAAAAGTAACGCGTAAAAAAAATATTTAACTCTAGCTTGACAAATAAAAATCCCATTTCTAAATGAAATTTTGTGTGAAAACCCACACAAAAAGAGAAAGCTTTTGTGTCACGATTTCCGGAAACGATTGTGACTAAGAAAAATCGATATCTGTTCAACGATTAAGAGAAAGAACGTATCAAAATGTAGGTCTAACGATACGGCATACTGACCCCCGACCAAGGAAAGTATCTATTTCTACTCCCAGATGTGGGTCAAAAGTATTTATTTCGTTTTTGTGTCATTTTTTTGTCTGTGTGTTTTAATTGATTACTTTCGGAAGTAATTACGGTACAGAGAGGGAAATTATTTATTGATAGCAACAGAAAACATCAGTCGTTTGATTGAATATAACGATTTTTGTCAATGAAAGATATTATCAGAGATATATGTGTGATACCATATCATACGTTCAACATGCAATGAGTTCGAAACCTTGTCTTGGCATGAATATCCCTAATGGATCCATTTTATAAGCTGTGAGTCCCGGCCTAATTGGACCTTGTGTAGCAAAACGTAATTATAGAGCAAAGAACTAAACCGATATCATTCACATAACAATGCTAACAGTAAAAAAAAATCAATATTTTAGTATTTCGTTTTTATTTGATAACATAAAACAGGGGTTCTCAACCTTTTAGTAACTGCGTACCACTTGAAATTTTTAGAAAATTTTGGCGTACCACCAGTCTTATATTTTTTTAGGAACATATATCTATGTATATAATGTATCTATCATATATAATGTCAGAAAAGTGTCCAATAGCTTGTTTTATTTTAATTAAAATATTAAGAAAGCTTCATATTTTATGATTAATGCACTTGTATTTCTTATTAATGATATTTTAATAAAGGTAAAAATAAAACGATTGTTGAAAATTATAGTTTTAATTTTTACTCACAGGTCTAAAAACAAATAATATTAAATAATCAGTACAAACTAAGCAAACAAAGATTAACATAATCAAAATCAATTTTTTGTGCGAAACTTTAAAAAAAATATTAAAATATCAATATCAGGAGCAATGGAGCTTAACTTCATTCAAAAGTCCTCTTCAACACCTACTCTGTTTCAATGTTTATTTTTTATATACTAGTTCAGAAAAACTACTCTCACACAAGTAACTAGTAACAAATGGCATAAGACAGGGAGAGTTATCAACTTAATTTCTCCGAGATAGCCATAGAATAGAAATAGATAATCAGCAACAAAGTTTCTCTTTAAATAATGTGCTACTGTTAGCGTTATTTATTACAATGTAATAAAAACGTTAATCCCAAATTGATTTCATATATCGCATTTATCCTATAACGTGGCTGTACATATTAAAAAATCGAACAAGCTTCGTAGAATATTTGGGTAGCTCGTTTCATCCTTGCGTACCACCTGAAACGTTGCCGCGTACCACCTGAAACGTTGCCGCGTACCACCTGAAACGTTGCCGCGTACCACCGGTTGGGAATCCCTGACATAAAGAGTTGAATATAATCATGAATAATTTAAGAAAGGTCTCTAAACATGAGCTGTTCTTTCTGAAGCAAAACATCCATTAACGATAAGCAATTTACTTCAGCTTAATGTATTTCATAGATCTAAATTATATGAATAAATTTTATTCCTAGGAGTTATTAGAATTATAAATTTTTTGAAATGCAAGTATGGCAGTTGACAGATTGATTTTCTAAAGATGGTATTTAACAAAATGACGTTTATAATTTGAATTTGTTTACTAATATTTTAACTTTACCTACAAAGTTTCCATTATTTATTTTAAATTGCTATTCGTTCGATTTAACTTAAATTATGTGTTAGTAGAAATTTTGTTTTTACTGTGTTTGAGGTATAGACTTTGTGATTCGTTTTCTAACAGAGGGCAATCCTAGTCAAAAATTAGAGAAAGCATCGATTTATAGTAGAATTTATCTTTAAAGTGTTAGTAGTTTTATAATTATTCCATGGTGTGGTGCATAACGCAATTCAAAATGAAACGATTTGTTGATGTGTGTCTGAGCTTCTATTCTTTTTCGAATCAATGATATTTGAGTTTCTGTTTTCTTGAAAAGGAAATAAATTAAAAGCAAATAAATTATAATCCTTGTTTGTCTCGTTTCCGTAGCAAAAATGCTTCCCCTTTGAGCAACGGAATCATTGCGTGCACCTCTTGTATAGTTACGCGGTATCAAACAATACTCTTTGTTTTCTGATTCCGTCAATAAAATTTACTAAAGTTGTTTAGAAAGTTTCCATACCATAGAAACCCATGATAAAGAAACAATACAGTATAAATCCCAAATTTAAAAGGGTAAAAGAACGTAGAAGCATTAAATGGACACTAAAATTTCGGAAACATAAACATTATTTATTACTGCTGGTAAATCTCTTTAATGTTCTAAAATCTTTTAAAAAGTACAATTCCGGAAAACGAATTGAAAAAAACTGTTTGTGGAAGTTTATTATCGATTTTTGTGAAATATTTTACTGTAAATAAAAACTTATTATTATTATTATTTTTTTGATAAGGGCATTCCAGTTGATGCAGATCAATCACTCCGAATCAATTAAATTTATGTGTGAGGCTGCGAAAATGCTCGATATACTGATATTTCTTAGGTGATTCACTGTGACAAATTGATATAAAAGTTAGTTTGAATAATATTCGCCTCGATACCGATTTAATCAACACATGGTGGAGGGAATATGTTACTGGATTTCGTTTCGACGTAGAACACGTCTTATCTTTCGAAACCGCGGTACCACGCCTAATTTTTAAGTGTCACAAAAACCGTAAGTGCGAAATACTTAAAAACTTGAAAAATATAAATGATATATAAATGAACAGTATCGCGTTCAAAAGAGTATTAAATAAAAAATGTTATAAATGCTTATTCATACTAGCCAACTTTGAAAATTTTACATCAGTAAACCATTTGCGCTAGGACGATCCTTGCCATAAAACACAGCATAAATAAATATATTAATGTGTATTAGAAATATCCGTATAAATCACAATAACTAGTATTATTTGTAGTATTTAAAAATGCATAATTAAAAATTCACATTTTTATCAACTGCAGAAACCTTGCATAGCAGTGGTGTATTAATACCAAACTGAACACATCCACTGTAAAAAAAACCTATTCACTTGTGCGTACTTACATATTGCATCCTAAACTGTATGTTACACATCATTTAAACTTGTGCCATGATTACACATCATTAGTGTCCATAAAGCTTATTTAAAAGTAGATGAAATAAAAAAATAATCAATGTTCTTTTTACAAGTTGTTTCATTTTGTGTTTTATCCAAAAGAGGGGGTTGCAGAAAAATTCAATGAAGCTGTAGTTGCTTTTTTGGTCTAATAATTCTGCACCGAATTTCAGCTCAAAACAAGGTTTGTGGTTTGTGTCTTCACCACCAACAAACTTTCCAACGTTTTGTTAGAAATGAGAGAACGGTATTCAGTTCCGTTCTTTCTATGTGTGTGTGTGACGATGATAAAGATTATCTCACACTTTTCATTGGAATGGGGGATGAGCAGAATAGAAAGCATAATTTTGGCCAATCTAGCGAATTTTAGAAGCACATCAGCTCCTGTTATTTTACCTACTTCAACCCACTGCGCATCAATACGATCATGTCCTTCCATTATCATGGACAAATCTTCCAGCTGAAGACAACAAAACTCCTTTTCCAACTCATCCATTGCTTCGTCTTTGCACTCATCAAGGCCGATAGAAAATGTTATGAATTTTTGCAGAGAATGAAATATTTTGATTGCTTGATCAAAATATTAAAAATCTGTAAAAAAAGGCAGACACAAACGTAAATCAGTAAAATTAAGCGAAAATCCGTAAAAATTATGGATAACCCGTAAAAGTTGGCAAGTATGCTTATTGATCTTGCGCTTGACGTCATCGGATAATGCAACCGCAGCGCAAAGTTGAGTCACGAAAATGCGCACTGCCGCTCACATTAATTTAGTCTAGCTACGGCCTCCTTTGCGTGAACACGACACTTGTCGTTTGTTTCATCGCTTTGTGTTTATAAATAATAATAGAAATAAAAATCTAAATATTTAATACTAGACCTCAAAATGTGGGAATTTAGACAAAATTTCAAAATGTCCGAATATATGCATAATATATGCACTAGACAAATTATAGAAACGTCAACAGGAAGGAAGATCGAGGATTGGTAATCCTATAGAAGACCCGAATATATGATGATGAGTGCCAACGGCTTCGGAGGGTGTTCTCGAAAGTATAGGCATCGCATCTTCAAGAAGAACAAATGGATGATATGAGTGTGCCAAGTACCTCCAGTCCTCAGTTGAACACAAATAGCATATATGATGACATAAACATTTAATACCGAATTTAGAGTTCAACCCATAGAGATCGGTATTGAGCCACAACCTTCAACATCAACTACGAGTGCACCAATTGTGACATCTGTGCGGAGCGATTTGATGTGTGAAATGAAAACAGTCTAGAACTAATTTCTTTCACTCTCAAAAACTCACCATATGGCCACACAGACGTATTCTACGCCTTAAACCTAGCTTTTAAACAAGTGTATTTCAAACTGTCAGAAACCTGCTTTAGCAGTATACGAATTTTTAGTAATTCCAGCGAAATGTTCAAAGATAATTTTTCACCAATCAGATGATTTTTGATATCCATTGAAATTACTTTTCCAAAAATTAAAAAACAAAATTCTTTATATAAAGTAGACTTGTGATTTTTGTAGTGTGTAATGAATAACGATTATATTACTTGATTTTTCTAAAACCATATCCACCGTCTACTACCTTTTGTAGAAGTTATTTTGTAAAGAACCCATAATTCTTGGACTTCGTATTCCTTTCGTCTGAAGTTTTAATATCCTTGGAAATTCTGGTTACTTTTAGCAAACGTATAAAAGTAATAGTGTTTAAATTTAATAAACACCTATATGAATATTGTGCCATACGATGTTCGATTTAGTCTTCGATTAGAAAAGAAAAGTTCATGCCTACGTCTTCAATGCCAGTTTTTATTTTTTTAAATAAGACCCGAGAAAGAAATATTAAACTAAAATAGATTTAATCAACGTTACAAAACAATCTAGTATAATTAGCCATGTGTGTTAGAACATGGTCAAATATGGTCTCTAACGCCATAAAACCTAATTTAACCAACCATGTATATCAACTTCAATATTAAGAATACTTCTTCACAACAATTATTGCTTAAAAGTATGTATTATCTCATGTTAACCACAATTCTACTATTTAAAATATCTGTTGATGGCAGGGATTCTATTATTACTTTCACAAAATAGAACAACTCTAAACATACGTAGATGAACATTTTAATTTGTTTCTAGACCGTGATCTTTAATAAAAAAGGACAAGAAAAGGTATAATCGCACCAAAACACTATAAGATCATTGGATGTCGAAAACGTAAAACAAGGTATGATATTTCTTCTAGTTTGTGAAAAATGATTGAACTGAGAATTGAATATAGGGAGCTTGCGTGCTGGATTATCAATGGTTTAAAAAAACAATTGAAAAAAAGATAATTTCTCACTCATGACCCAGAAAATTCTAAAAAATCACCGCAAAAAGTAAAAAATTCATACGATAATGAAGAACACGTAAATTGATGACCGTGGCATCAAGATATACTTTCGAATAATCTCTTCCCTACTATTATAATAGGAAGTGCGTCTGTTTTCTGTGATCAAAGTCCTTACGAATCTAGGGCACTCACAATAATGAGATTTGGCACACAGGTAGTCCGAATTTTCCTAGAATGGCAACACCATAAAGATATGACAGATTCTAAATTTTTTCCCCTCTGTTTCCGTTTTATTTTGCGAGGAACGACTTTTCAGTCAACGAGAAAAAACAAATAAAGTTTTAACTGGAGTTATGTAGTTCTTTCTTATATCTCCTAGATCGTTAAAGATAGAGTGAATTTGATAAGCTGAAAAATTGATACCTAAAAATATGATTTTCTTTAAATAAATATTTTTTAAATTGTAACTTTTATATTTTTTCCCATGGAAATTTGACCTTGATCGTTTCCTGTACTCAAAAGGAAAGCAAAACAAATAAAAGAAATATTTAACTGTCATTGTTTAGATCCTTTTGTGTAAATTCGCGATTGTTAAAGATAGATTAAAAATTTCAAAGGATTTGAAATCTGCGGAAATTTTTACACCAAATACGTTTGATTTTCTTTTAATAAATAATTTTTCAATGAAATATTTATATTTTCGCAAGAGATTGTGACGTCACGACGATTGGTTTTCTTCTCAGTTCTAATTTGGTCGCAATTGACAATGACGAGGGCATCACGGCGTTGTCCGTGATGTCTGTAATCGAATAGACTACGAATTCCCATTTGGTTTGCTAAGGAAATCAACGCCACAGGCAACGCTGTGATGGCTATAATCCAATCAACCTGGGTTTAGCGAGCAGTGGTCACACCTAACCCCACGAAAAGAACTGTTGGCTAACGCTTGGATCCCTTCAAATATCTTAAAAGTTGTTTTATTTAGAACACATGATAGTTTTTCTATAAAACTTAAATACAGAGGGCGCAAGTGTTTAGGTTTTCTCTTTCTTTACTTGTGGCCTTCTATGGCATTTGACTCAACTGCAATTTCAACATGTCGCTTGTGACAGGAATTTTGAATGTTAACAGACAAAGCAGACAAAGAAAACCGTTTCCCAAATGTTCCAGCTTGATACGTGTTAGCGTTAACTTAACTTGTAGTTTATCATTGGTTTGGCGTTGACGAATCAACTATCAGAAAACAATTTAGAATTCATTCTTTGAAATTTTTATTGTCAACGTGTTAGAAACGCGTTGTAAAAGTATTCCAAGCAACGTCATATTCGGAATTCGCACAGGACACACCTTCCTCATCAGAAGCAGTGCCGCCAACTGTATTCATTTAGTTTGATCAGGAAATGACTCGCACAAAAAATTTAACGCCAAATATCATCAAAATGGCGATAAGTCATTAGTTCTGAAATGGAAGTATATCTTCTCGTCGAAAGTTTGTCTATGTTTACACTAAAAACACTCATTGAGTTCTGGGTGAGATCTTTCAGAAAAAAAGCGCGATTAACTGTTTTTATTTGAATTTGAAGATGGATTTTTCTCTTTAAAATACATTAAGAGCCTCTCAGTTTTTTTATTTTTTCATGACACACCTGTAAGATAAACACAGACTAACAATTAATAAGGCGTTGATAGTGTTCCACTAACAACTATTCACACATAATTACGTGATTTTCCAAAAACTTCCATAGATAGTGGCAAATGTCCCATAGTATATTTCTTAAAAGGTAACCGGAAAATGTATTCATGAATTTTTGTTTATATTTTTCTGTAAATGATCAGAGTTTTGGATGCTTGTCAATGAAAATGGTCAGTAGATAAAATCTATTTTTTCAATAAAACGAGCCTTTTCCTATAAGAAAAATATTTGTTTTGTTAGAAAGAAAAGTTTTTAAATTATATGAAATTCTGTATATTATTGATTTAATAGGTCGCCTGCGCATACCAATAAAAACTATTAAATCTGGTTTGCTTCACTAACCAACAACACGGCACGGGCAACACTAGCCACGCAGTCGCTAGTGTTGATATAAATATGTAATAAGTTTTATCACCCACATGTAATGGAGAAACAAAGTGCTCAGTGTTATGTGGAGTAAAAATAAATTTCAAAGATTCAAAAAGTTAAAAACATGTTTAAATTAAAAAGTTGTAAAATTATTTACAGAAAAGAAACAAAAATTGATAAACAAGGGTTGCATCTCTTACAAAAGTATAACAAAAATTGTAATCTGAAAGAAAGGAACTTTCATTTTTATACTTGTTGTACATCTAAAAAAATTAGTATAAATCCCTTAATAAAATGTGTGTGATGGCCCAAAATAATAATACTCAAAACAAGATGATTGGCCATAACATTATGACAACACCCGTTTATAGGTAGTTGTGATGTCATATTGTATCCAATCACAACTCAACTTGTTCGTTTGTTACCTAATCAAGAAGTAGGTAGAATAACCATTCAAGAAGTAGGTGCATACATGTGAAGACGGATTCTAATAAACATAGGTTATCTTTAACAGTTTTTTTTTACGTTGAACAGAATGGATTATTTTTACAAAGGTTGTATTTTGAAAATGTGGCACTTTTCTTAGAACACACATCCAGGGTAACGTAAGGAAATCGAACCTAAAACACACAGGTTTAAAGTACTGGGCTTGAGATTCAGAAATATTCTTTAACTGTATTAATGGTTAATAATAACTTTCAAGTCATTCAAATAATATTAATATTGTTCTTTATAAGAGAGGTGAATAGAAATAAAAATTGGTTTAAAGAAGAGAAGAAATTAAAATTTGATAATTTCATTTATATCGAACTGATTACACCGGAGCAGTTTCGCAGAGGGGGTAAGTTGTGGGGTACATAATATCTAGGGCACTCCCAGACGTCAGAATATCAAACAGGTGAACATTTATATAGACTCAACACTTTCAAAAGGGTGGAACACCAGACGACCTTGGAAGATTAAAAGTCAATTCTGAGTTTCTTTCCGACAAACATATCAATCAAACAAGACGATCACATGCGATTTTAAATGCAAAAGTTAATTGCCGTAAGTGAGATGGAATATGAATAGCATTTCAAGATATAGGAATCCTAAGAATAAAAAATGAATTTTTAGAAACAAGACGACAGTTAAAAGTTTTTTTCTTGATGAAAAAGAGAATAAGTTCTATATGTCCTGTGACTCAATCATTTTTCACCTGCAGCCCTCTCGTTCGTTTTTATGATAATCACGTTTACATCCTTATTAGGATCGTTTCTTTCAGCTTACTGAAAAGGAAATAAAAGATATGTGGTAATTATGGGTTGTTACTCAATTGATTTGATTTAAAAATAGTGCGTCTCTCTCTTACTTTTAATCCAATTCATCTGGTTAATTAAAAATTCTACACTTGTTATTAATAAATCGATAATGGCAACATACACATTCACTTCCTTTTATGTATTTCCATGCGATTACATTTTCGAAAACGGTCTTCTTTTATAACATTTGCGGCTACATAATTAATTTAATCAGTGCAGATTATTTGAGCACTTCTTTAGTAACTAAACACTTAAACACATCGAATTTTTTCAATTACTAATGAAAAATTTGCTCCTTATATACTTGCGGCATACATTTAATCCTCAGTAGAGTCAACTTTTCAAATTCTAAGTAGGGGCCATTTCAATATCTAGTCACGTTCATACTAAGGCCATAGATTAGTCACGGGCATGTCTCCCATTTTACGAACAAATCATTATTATAACAAGATAAAGTTTCAATTTATAGAAAGTCATCTTTATATATAAAACATAGAGCGTTTGTGTGTTCTATATTTTCGACCCATTTCAAGTTTTCTATCCTTCTAATGCAAATCTGTTTCTGTCTAACTTTTCTATGTGTGTGCCCATATTACCTAAAACGGATGAATATATTTTCATGGCATTTGTGTGCGTGAAATTTTGCATACTTTGAGTACTTACATTCATTTAGTGACTGAACTTAGTTTCGTTAGTATGTCTGTCCGTTTTCACATTATATGTCTAACTATGTGTCTGTTTGCTGGTACAACTTCACATAAGTTTTATTTCATACTAGGGGGCCCGCCCCCTGCTCGCTAAAGCTCGCCAACCCCCGGAGGATTGCTTTGCAATTCTCACTGGTTCGCTGCGCGAACCTAATCTCGCTTCGCTCGCATCAATGAAGACATGTGTCCTAGCAGAAAGAATTGTTTTCAAAATATGATATTCCAAAAAAAATATTTTTCAAACATAAATTTGCTGTATTACAGAAAATATATATACAGTACCCTGAAATCAGAATTAAAATTAAATCTTTGAGCAAATTATGTGTCGAAATGTGAGCGCTGCTTTGGAAATTGAATACCCAGCATGTTGTTTGTGTGTACATTTCCAGCACTCTCGAGTCACACACATTTTTTCATTGAGTTTGTTGTCGAAAGTTATAAGCGTCTTGTGAACAATAATTGTTGGCCCGGAAAAGGACCGTTTTTTAAATGGCCCGGAAATTACCCTCCTCTTTCTTTGATTTCCAATTATAAACTGCAACAGCTGAACTAAAATTAATTTTTTATTCAATAAATTTTCATCCGATAACGCTTTAAATTCAATTGAGGCGCGAGGCCTCGTGGTAAACAAACAATCGCGTGCCACGTAAGAGAATTATATATATATATATATATTTGAATACTAGCCACTGCGTGGCCAGCACGGCGTTGCCCGTGACAGTTCTTTTCGTGGGGTCAGGTGTGACAGCTGCTCGTGATTGCTACGATTTCCCATTTGGTTTGGGAATTCGTAGTCTCGTGGATAACAGCCATCACGGCTAAATGCGGCTAAATTCGAATTGCGAAACTATCCAATCGGCATGACGTCACAATGTCTTGCGAAACTATAAATATTTAAATGAAAAATTATTTATTAACAGAAAATCAAACGTATAAGGTATAACTATCTGGTGTAAAATTTTTCGCAGATTACAAATTTGTTGAAATTATCAATCTATCTTTAACGATTCTGATTTTACAAAAAAAGAACTAAACAATGGCAGTCAATTTATTTTTTTAACTTAGGAAATGGAATTTGTGATTTTTTGAAACCGATCGAAAGTACAATTAAAAAATTATTTACTTAAAGAAAATCATATTTTTAGGTATCGATCTTATGTGAAATTTTTCGTAGATTTCAAATCCGTTGAAATTGTTACTCTATCTTAAACGATCAACGCGATAGAAAAAAGAAAAACATGACTCCAGTTAAAACTTTTTATTTGTTTTGTTCTTCGGCTGAAAGCGTTGCTCGGATTATCAAACGGAATCACGGAAAAAATAATTTTAGAATTGTCATATCTTTATGGTGTTGCCATTCAGATGAAAACAATAATAATTAAATTCCATTAAATTCATTTTAAAATGTTCTAGATTAAATTTTTAAATTAGGGCTGGACTCTTATATCGCAAAAAAAAATTGGACTACCTGTGAGCCAAAGCGCATTATTGTAAGAGCCATAGATTCGTCAGGGCACTGGATAGTGGCACACACACAAACACTTCCTTTTATAATAGTAAAGATAATGTTCCTCATTTTATACATCATATTCTAGTTTAGTGAATACATTATTCAATTTTTTTAAATTTACATATTAAATCAGTTTTTTGCCAAAGGATATGAATAACTGTATTTAAATCAAATGAAATTGGGTAGTTTTGGAGAATTCGGAATGTATATTAAGCATTGCAATTACGTGGATTGTTTAGCCAGTGTTACTGAAAATCAATTTGTTTCCCAAAACTATCTTGTCGGAATTTAACTGATTCTTCATTTATATTTTGAGTCTTATTCTTTTCTTTGCGAAATATAAACGACTAACTAAACACCCGTGCTTCGCTAAGGAGTAATCTGTAAGATCATTACAGGAAATTGCTTTCATATACTAAGAAATATAATGTACTAGTTCGATATTCATAAGAGAAAGGAAAATAAGTAGCAACATATATTTTAAGTAAACATTGTAAATTTGGCTAAAGACTTTTTATAAGACTTGCTTTTAAGCTACATTTTTCGTTCGCCGCTCTGGCTGCAGAATAACGAAGCTGTCAGGAGAGCTTACACGTGAACAGGCTAAGATGCTTCGTATAACTGGACATGGGAGAAACAGTCATTCCTTAAATCCACGCCGCCAACTGTCATTGCAGAGAATACATCGACGGGAAATTGTAGTCTTTTGAATTGTAAGTGGTAGTCGGAGGGAAGCAAAAGAATGCAGGGTATGAAAACTGTATCTCTCCCGCACCACATCCTGTAAACATGGTTGTTTAAATCATGTTACTGTGTGAAGACTTTATCTGCAGCCTGGAGCCATTAAAAAGCTTAGGATGTATCAGATTCCGTAGCAGCTTAATCCCCCCCCCCCATTTCTTAAAACTGGTTTAGTAACCTAAACATTAATGTTCGTGGGGGAGAGATTTAATTTGTCATTTGCTAAGTTTATTCATATATAACTAAGATTTTTTTAATTGCCTAAACAAAGTAAAATAATTAATAAGAACAATTAACGAATATTTTATTTTCAAATTTAATAATATAAATGAAAATAATATTTACAACAATTTGACATAGATACTACTAACTATAAGTATAATTAGGTGGGTACATAACAATATTTATTGTTAGTTCTTATTAATTATTTATCAACTTATAGGGGAAACATAACAAACTTATATTTTACTTACGGTAACTAAAACATATTGGGACCTATAATTATTATGTGCCCCAATATTTTATATTTGCAGTTTGTAAAAAAAAAAAAAATTGTTAACTTTCTCCACCTTAAGCCGACTTATTTTTTTATTAACTATCCCACTAGTTAGGAAAAACTTCTTCTGATGGGACTTATATCGCCATCACTTAATACTTAGTTTCACGGTTTTTTTTCTTAATTTTTACTATGGACTTTTTTCATTCAAAAATAAAACCTCGATAATTTTAAAACATCGATAATGTTAAAACATTGATAATGTAAAAACATCGATAATGGGTACACATCGATTATGGGTAAACATCGATTATGGGTAAACATCGATTATGGGTAAACATCGATGCTAAGCAAACATCGGCTCCAATAAATCGATGGTAACTACATCGATGTTTTGAAACATCGATATTGATGTTGCATCCGTACTCTCGAAGAGAAAGATCAGAGGACAACACCTTGTAATTTTGAATCATGAGCAGATGATAAGGTCAACAACCTGAATTATGAGAGTGATTTAAGTTTAAACAAACAAACCACACGGAATGGGAAGATTTTGCTTTTGCTATTGCATATTGGTTATCCCGATATGCTCTCTCGTGATACATATCAGGATAACCTTAAACTGTAGTTTATCACCGTTTTGGCTATGTCTGGCATTTAATCTAATTGGAGTTTCCTAATCCACCATCATACTCTTCAAATCGGAATTCATTCTTTAGGAATTGTAAAATCCTACATTAAGCTTGACAGAAAATACTCATCATGGGGTTGAAACATATTTTGCTCAATAAAAATCTTTCACATCCGTACACCGAATTGTTGCCTTTTTACTTAAATTTAAAGTACTAACGTTTGAAAATAAATTAATTTATCATTTAACACCACAATTTAGAGAATTCAAAGCGGAAAACGGATCAGTTTTTCATAATTTTCACGTTTTATAATTTCCACCAAATCCAGAAACATGCTAAATCGATTATAGGTCAAATTGAACTCCTTTATCACAGTTCGGGAACTAGAATAGCATGAACATCTGAAACAGAGGACCAGGGGTAACAACTAAACAACACGAAAAAAAAGCAAATCGAAATGATACACACTTAAAAATATTTATAATATTATCTTAATTAATGTTTCTCACTTACCCACAAGTGCATATTTGACATATGCATTTCTTTCTTCCTGAAGGCATGGCTCAGCTATGTCGTAAACGAAAAGTGAAAATTGGCTGTTACTTTCTTCACGTGTATAAACAAATCATTACTACTTATTCCAATCAAGAAATCTTTATATGGAACTTCGCATCAATGTATCTCACTTTCAGTCTGTAATAAAAAACAGCATTATTAGATTTTTGCTCCAATAAATATTAAAATAGAATAAAGGAGTAAAATCTAAGAAGACAAGAAGTTGGTTCCCATGTTCCTTAACATATATATACACTACCCAACAATAATGGACCGGACGCCAGCGGAATTGCATAAAATCCGACTACGTGTTTGGAGGTGTTTGTCGTGGTATGGCCTGGGACCTTTACATGTTGTTCCTGGTAAATTGAACGCCGACGCCTACAAGAACATTTTGGACAATCAGGTTCTTCCTACGCTCTTGCAATTTTATGCAATGGACGAATGTTACTTCCAGGACGACAACGCATGTCATGTTGCAGCCTCTGTAAAACAATGGTATCAAGATGTGGATGTAAAACGTCTTCCTTGGCCTGCTCATAGCCCTGACCTAAACCCCTATAGAACATTTGCGGGACGAGTTAGCGCGACACTTACAGACCAGGGAACCACGTCTGAAGTCTACAGCTGAGCTGGCGACATTCTTGCAGCAGGAATGGACATAAATGTCCATAGCTGTGTATCAAATCCTTGTCGAAAGTATACCCAGAAAGGTTGCTAGTGCAATTGCAGCATGTGGGTGACCAATCTCAATTAATTATCTCAACTTAATCATCAAGAACTGAGAGCATAGCATTTGGCTTGAGAAGTCACCGTTTTTGGCTTTGTAAAGGTATGGTGTACAGAAAATGGTGTCTGTCTTGCAGGTTGCATACGTAGACAAGATTGATAAACTATTATGAGATTGATAGACTAAGATGAGGGGGAGCATTAATTTTAGGAGAATTTGTATTGACCTCGAAAAAAGGTCGCTTAATGAAGACTAACGGCACTGGATCAAGCTATGCAAAAAAATTTGCCGAGTTGTTAAAGCAGGAGAATAAAATTGTTATTTTAAACAGATATATGTGTTGTATTTTTCTTCTCTTTTAGTACAATTTTTAAAAAGTGGAGTGGTATTTTTATCGAACAGTATGCTACAAACATTTGTAATTTCGATGAAAATTAATCGATAGTTAAGAAAGAGAAGAATTGAAGAATTTGAAAACGTATGCTCTAAACAATAGTTTCTAACTTCATTGCGAACTCCAAAAATTAAACTCGTTCAGTAGTGAAAATTACCAGTGTGTTCTGCGTAGCCATTTGCTTATGACATTAAATTGAGATACTTGGATATTGAAAGGTTTCAGAGGAATTTGTTATTCTCAAACCTTTTCAATTTCCAAGTATCTCAATTTAATGTTATATAATAGTTATGTTTGCTTAGGGGGGATCTGCTGAAAGAAGTCGAGCTTAATGTTGAGTTCACAGTTCCTCTCAAACCTTTTCAATTTCCAAGTATCTCAATTTCATGTCATAAGCAAAGTCTGAAAAAATAACATTTTCCCCCCAATGGCTGGCACATATGAACTTAATCATTGGCCACTACAAGGTCGGAAGTGATGGCTACTTGTGAAGGAGCAACCAGCGGGAGGATCATCATTGCCACTAACAAAAGGCAGCACAATTTACATCCATGCCCTGACACCGGATTCGAACCAGGAACCTTCCGATCCAGAGGCCAACACCTTAACCACTAGACCGGTTGGTCGGCAAAAAAAAAGAGAAAAAATAACATAAATGCATAAAAAATTGAATTGATAAAATCTGGATATCACATGTGATATCCAGATTTCATCATTTCAAATTTTTATGCACACAATATACACTTTTACTATGAATTGCAGGCAGCTTCTGTTCAATGATACGTTATATTATATAGGAAACTTTTTTTAAACAATGTACTCTGAAGTGATGGAAATCTTCTATCAAACTTAAACAGAATACGTCCAAAAGATTTCTTTTGTTGGGCTGTTATCTTGTCTATCATCGTAAATCTTAAAAATAAAATTTGAGCCGACGCAATTTGTACCCATCGTTTTTTCCATAATCAGCGGGGCAACTCTCGTAACAGCTGCTAGGAATGAAACTGACCCAATTGCCTTAAACACAGAAACCGCTAGAGAAAGTAATAGTAAAAAAAGAAAGAAGAAACGAACTCTCTAAAACTTGCGTTCTAAGTTTCTAACACACACACAGCCAGGAAGTCAACATTTACTTTAATTGGGGCAGAAGATTGGTGAAAGTTGAACTGTCTACAGGCAACAAAAACCTGTATGCAGACCTGCTTTTTATGTTGTGTGTTGTCAAATTTGAGAACAACAGCGATTTATTTTATAAGTAAACCACTTACTAAATTATGTATAGGTTATGAAGTGGACAGTTAATTATGAAGTGCTATTGACTTTTAGGCAGTAACAAATCATTTTTATGGAGACAAAATTATCCTGAGGGATTTTTGCACTATTAGTTCCTAAAGAGTAAATTTCGTTTACCCATCGAAAATATTCTGAAAAACTGATCAAATTAAGCCAATATAAAAGTAGAGGATAATTAATGGAATTGTCTTTTTTCTGAATTTCATTAATGGCATTTTGTTTAGTGATAAAATTAAAATTATAAACAATGATTTTTTTTCTTCAACATGGAAAGTATTCCCTATTCAAAGCAAAACACTTTCGTTTTTTGAGTTTTTGCGTAGTAGAAATTTTGTACAACTATGATTTGAGGAAATTTATATAATGATTCTTGAGAAAAAGAAGTCTGTTAAATTCTTCTAAAAGAATTAGTTACGGGAAGTACTTCAAATTAAATTTCTTAACGAACATTAAAGTCTACATTTTTCGAAGTTATCCTATGTACTCTCATGTTATATTTCAGTACTCTTCATAAAGTTCATGAAACTATCACGAAAGAATGTGAGAAATTTATGCTTATACAGAGTTACGATTCTTAAGTGTTCTATTCTAATTTCTGATGAACTTCGAAATTTTAAACCGCAAGGCAAAGATATTTCCAAATTAATGGTTTAAACTTCTTTGGACCCATTCTTTTGGAAAATGTTTTAATAAACATGCATTTTCTATTAAAAAACCATTCTAAGAAAAAAAAAATTCTAGGTTTCTTTCTTATCGAAGTTTTTGTGGGACGGAATTTTTATCGCTTTTTAAAACAATATATATTGCAGAATGGTGTCCTATAAGGAATATTGCAATTAGACATTATGTAAGCCAATCGGTAATGTAAATGTGATTTGCCAATGCGTTTGAGTACAATGTTTAGCTTTAAAAGATTACAATTTTTTTTTTCAAGAATAAAGCAATTTGGAGAAATTCTCTTTTTCAATAATCGTAAAAAAAGTATTAAATACAAAACATAATCTAAACGTAATTCTGCTATAAGAAAGGCAATTTGTAATGTTATTTTTGCTAAAATTGCAGATTAACCTGAAAAACGTTTAAAATTACACGCAAAACAGTCATTTCAAACAACTAACAACAAAATATCTTGATTTAAAAAATTTTAACTCTAGGAAAGATTTAATCCGATGTGCAATCTAACACGAACCATCGAACACATACGGGAGAAGCATCGAAGGAAGCCTATTCTTAACGAAACCAAAACTGAGGACACTGAAACGAAGCAATCCCAACACGCGTGTGTGACGCAAATTTTGTGTTCCTGTACATTTCATAGATTAGTTTTAAAAACCACTAAATTTCAAAATTTCTTGTAAAAAAATTCGTATTTAAAGATTGTTTCTGTTGACGGAAACAAGTATTTAGAGCGAAATTTGTTTCGAAACAATCGCACGCTTTTAAGAGTAAGAATCATGTATCTTCACAAATTTTCTAACATTAAAAATCTACTTTTTTGTAATGTCTGGAAATGGAGTCAACTGAAATTTAGCGCTAAGTGTCCATCCCTTGAGTTATTGAACATAATTTCTGCGGGAAACTCCTCGGCGATAAGTATCATTAACTTTGAAAACCATAGGTTTTGCAATTGGTAAAAGGAATAACATTTGGCAGTACGAATAACTGTTGAGGATCCCCCCCTCCCCGAACATAATAGTCTGTTTCAACTTTTAGTTTATTCCAGCGATTTACCAATACAAAGCCACAAGCGAATACCATTACAAATTTACTCCAGCGATATCAATTTTACCCAACCTTTTCCAACTCATGGCACCCATAAATTGATCAGTAAAATTCTGACGCACTCAGAAAAATTATACTAAATTTTGTTGCCGATCTGTATGACTTTTTTGCTGATAGTTATAGCTTTGATTCACAAAAAATAGCAATATATCCCTTTTTCTCTGAATCCACCCTTTTTGCTCTGAAGTGGCTTTTCAAAAAAATCTCTTTGAAACAAGAACAAAATTTATGCATTTGTAGTATATATAAAAAATAATGTTTACAATTATTTAAAATGATATTAAAAATTCAGGTACTGTGTGAAGCTATTTTTGAGCACACTTGTTAGAAGTTAAAAACCGCACAGGTGAAATTAAACCGTTTTATATTAAAACCGTTTCATGAAATCAAACCGTTACCAGTGTCATGATTGAGGCGCGATGGTTTAAAATCACTGGTCGATTCTGATGCAAAATAATCCCTTAATGATGCAACTTTTTAAAGCATAGAATTAATTTTAAATTTAATAAATATTTATACTTTAAGCAATTGAAATTTTGTACAATTACCATGTTTTAAGACAATTACATTCACTTTTAGTGAATTGTGAGTAACTGAGACCATACGAAGCAAGAAAGGTTTTTAAACTTTACTTTTTTTTTAACTAAGTAAAATCCTATTATTTTATCAAACTTAACTTTCACGCAGGGTCTTTTTCGGCTGTTTTGTGCGAGAGACACACTTGTTTTTACTTTTTGAAAAAACTTTAAAATTAAAGCACGTTTGTAACCTAAGAATTAAAATACAACTACCGTGCCGAAAAAATTGAATTAGTAGTCCACTTACCCCAATCTGTTACTAAATTCCAACCAGAATATGAAAATGTTCTTTATTCTTGTATGTTTCCCAGCCGGTATCTGATGTTTAATAATTCTTCACAAGAGCCGGTCGCTCTCAGTTGCCAAATAAAAGAAACGAAACGCCCGAAAAGCAAAAACCGAGAAAGCTCTTTCGTTTGTTTACACACGAATTCGCTGTCTCCCTGAAATTAAAAAACACCTCGCTGTCCCGAGACAGCAGCATGTATTGTGACATAATGCTGGAGTACTTGTTTTACGCTCGTCCCGCGTTCGGAAAACAGGCATGGGGATCACGACGACGGCGCATGCGCAACTTTCGCAGCCGAAGCGGGCGAGTTTCGTTTCCGAAAACCTGTACGACCAGGAATTTTAACGCCGAAGAGGCGAATCATAAATTTCGCCATACAAGGGATGTAATTGAAATTGAAGAGCGTGGAATTCGTGTAGCCGTTTTTTTGCTTTCAATCTCACTTTTAACTTCATGAAGTTTTAAAAACTTTTCATCAGTTTGGTTTTGATCGTATGGTTTATAAGACTTGGAAACTTTCCGCACGTTTGTGTTTCTAGAATCTGTTAATTAAAAATGTAGGTCTTTCCAGAAGTTAGTGATCTCTGTTTAATAAGTTTTCTGGTTTCGAATCCCAGTCTAGGCAGGGAAGTTCATAGTTATTCGAAGTTCCTTTAGTGATTACAGTCTATAATTAGCCCTCGTGTTGCACAAAACGACTGTAGAGCATATTGTATTAGATCAACGAATGTTAGTATATCGATGAGGATTATTTTGATGATTCTCGCTCAATAGCAGCGATTTTCAACCTTTTACATTTAAGGAGTACATAAATTAATTACTAAAATTCTGTGACACACCACAAAAATGAATACTCATATTTTGTCAATCTGACAAAAAAAAACAGTAACAATTTTGATGAATTTACAAAAATAGTAGTTCTAATTACCTGCCATTTTTGCTCCAGTGTGGTTTCGTGGCCTCAAAAAAATATTTCTGAAATAATTTATTTATATTGCTTAATTTTTAAAATTGTTGCTCAAAATTATTTAGAATGGTATACCTTGAAATTATTTGTGAGTATACTTATCAAAGGTTCACAACTAAACCGTTGAAATGAAATAAATCCTGTACTGTTTAATTTTTTTCCGTACGTCAAGCACACCAGTTCATTTTTGATGCACATTTGAAAATTGTTGCTCTATTTATAGTCATTCTCTGCTACACAAAGGCTAGTAGTACCATAACCTACGAGGAACACCACAGGGTTTTAAACCCATCGTTATTGTTTTGTTTTCAGTGCAACGGAGTTAAATTAAATTTTTTATACAAATATCTTTTTCCGTCTCAACGAATTCATCAGTCTTAACTTATAAAACTATTTGCTGCTTACTTATTATTATATTTTCAACAAATATATTTATTTCTAATGATGCTGGAAGTGGTGTGCTTGTTCTAGAATATTTTACGAATGACAATTGTGTGTGAATCACACACAATATGTTCTTCGTTTCATTCTTATTTCTTCAAACTCAGAAACTGAGCTTTAGATAAATAAGTTTTTTAATAACTCCCAATTTGAATAAATGTTGGTTTATTTTATTGAAGTGGCTGAATAGCTGACCATCTAATGCGATATATTATAAGAAACAGATTTGAGTTTATAGAAACAGTTACTTCAAAGAAAATATGTGCTAAATTCTTAAAGATATTGAAATGTCTCATCTAAACATTAATATTAACTGATAAATTTAATTATAAATGAGGTGGGAACTTATAGCTGGACATTATTTCAAATGACTTCAAAATTCAAGTTTCTATAAGATTTTAAGAAATTTTGTATACTTAGAGAGAGAGAGAGAGTATTGCAGCAATCGAATTCATAGAAATTATCCATTTATATTTTTAGAATTCAGGATTGTGAAGACTTGCAGTGGGTGGCAGCATAAAATTGACAAGGTGAACTTGAGCTGCCCACCTGCCTGACAGCTACAGCTGCCGTTTCTTTTTTTCAATGCATATCAAAACAAAATTATTTATCTTCACCACGGATTGCTTGTTCGATGACTCGGCTGCGGGGCATGCGCAGTGGGCGCCGGTCTCAGCCGCGGGCGGGAAGTTTGTGGAGTGGTCACCAAGGGAACAGAGTCGCGCAATGGCGAAGCTGAAAAACTGGGCCAAACAATTCAATCGAATTTTTAGGTCTCGGTGGGCGCTATGGGGCACGAAGAGCATTCACGTATGCCCTTTTGAGGGA
Organism: Metellina segmentata; assembly: GCA_947359465.1. Taxonomy (NCBI): domain Eukaryota; kingdom Metazoa; phylum Arthropoda; class Arachnida; order Araneae; family Tetragnathidae; genus Metellina; species Metellina segmentata. The sequence continues at coordinate 36,991,710 of OX375878.1, read as the reverse complement.
GAGGTATTACTCGGAAAGCGTTACGTGTGGTTTCTCGTCATAAAATAATTCTTATAATCCTTCTATTTCGCTTGCAGTTAGGCGAGTGTGAATCACGCCAACTCGTTTTGCTTTCCGTATTGCAGCTGGTATGTGGAAGTTTGCTGAGGTTGAAGTAATTTCAGTCGTCGAGTGAAGTAACGAAATCATGAGTTTCTTGTTCTTGTATGAAAGTGGTTGGATGTCACGTTATCCTAAGAAAAAGTTGCTCTAGCCGTTTACAGCTGCCCTTGTGACGAATTAGGGGGTACCTCGAAACTATATCATTTTAATTTTTTTAAATTTTTATTAAGCTTTACGGTATTACAAATAATTTTTAACTGCAAATCGAGTTTTATCCGAGAAAATTATGATTTTATTTTTGTGTTAATTACTGAAAAGTATTTTGTGCTAATTACTGAACAGAATTCTTCAAATAATTGAAGTTGACGAAGTATTTTTATTTGAAGAATGGTGATATGTTCCCATAGTTTTTTTGTTGGATTCGGATTTTTCGTGAATTCGTTGGAAATTTGTAACAGTGCCCATCTTTCTGGATGAGAGAAAAGATGTCAAGAATCCAAAATAAGAAACCTTGCACAAATATTTATTTATCTTGTGTTTTATTTAATATTTATGTATTAATTGATTATATCACGTTATAGAGTCAATTAATCTCAGCTGCAAATTTTGTATTGCTGAAAGTGGCAGACTTGGTCTCCTTGCTTAATTCCAGTCATTAAACAGGGTATTTAACAAAACAGTGTTCAAAACGGAAATTTTTTTAATTTTTTATTTTGCTCTTTGCTCAATTATAATTCCATCCCTCACAAAGATATTTCATGCAATTTTATTTACAATTCTTTACTTGAAATTATTCCGTTTTAGCACTATATATTTTCTTTCGATTTAAAGAGGTTCGCTGAACGCTTGGTTGAAAAATGTAGCATACAATCAAACTGGTCTCAAACTAGTTACCACAGAATACCATCTAAACTCTAAAAGTTGCGATCATTTTTTATTAATTTTTCGTCTCCATACTTTTAAGATAAAAATGAACATTAAAAGACAACTCACTTTTTTTTTTAAATATCCCATTCAGTCTTTTATAGTAAAAGAAGATTGAGGAATAATGAAACTACTTTAGTTATTTCATGATTAGAGATGCAACTTGCAACTACAAGATGCATCAAATTACTTACAAATTTATTTTGAATAGAATTTTAGCAAGCCGCAATGAAACAGCACAACTTTGTCTACCAAAAAGAACTTCATGGTAGAGTTGGGATACACTGTTATATATACTACTGCATTGTAAGTTAATTTTTGAAGTGGTGGCTAAGCTTGCTACAATACTCCCCCTATGGAATTTAGCAGTTGCCGAAATTCGATAAATAACGCCACACGTAGAATGATTTCCATTTTATGGGAGGCTGTGAGAGCTGTATTAAGATTACAACAGTTGTAATTGTCCTTTGCTTCCTTTAGCAGCCGAGTATGAGTACCCTTGTGAGTGAAGGATGAGTAGCAATGGGTGGAGTGAAGCCGTGATAGTAAATGAGTAGTGTCTGCTATCATAGAGCCTCGGGTGGTTGTTAAAAGTGATTAGTATCGCATTGGCGATTGAACCATTCAATCACGTCAGTCAGTCACCAATTTAGCAAGCCGAAATGAAACAGAACAACTTTGTCCACCAAAATACTTCCTGGTAGAGTTGGGTTACACTGTTATATATATACAACTGAATCGTCAGTTAATTTTCGTAGTGGTGGCTAAGCTCGCCACATAACTATTTCAAATTGTTGTAAATAATATATGAGCAAGACTTCATTCACAATTTTATTTTCAAAAATTTGCGTTCAACTCCAATATTAAACAGATATGCCGCAATTTAAAGAACTCAATTTGATCGAATCACAAATGTGGAGTAGTAAAATACAGTTCCGAGATAATTTCTGAAACAATTAAATAAGACTAAATCGTTTCATAATAATTATTTCACGAACAGTAACTTCTTCGTTGGACTTGGAAAGTGTGATCATGACCACGTACGAGAAATTTACGTTTCACTCGTCCTTCTAAGAGGTTAGACAATGGCCTTCTAAGATAAAAGACAATGTCCTAAGAGATAGATCTGTAAAACACCGCACATGTGAATGGTGCACCACTCTCTGGAGCACTATTAACTTGTTACTCAAAATTGTTCGTCAAAACTGGTTCGCACTTTCCATATTCGTCAGACCTCGCCCCCACGCATTTTAAAAGAGAAACGTTTCCTCCATGAACGAGTCGTAAAGGGATTCTAGAAGGTTTTCTGAACAAATGTATACGAATTGGCAGAAATGTGTTCTACGGAAGTGGGACACACTACAGCTTACTTCAAAACCTTTTCAAATCAACAATATTTGGGAATGCAACACTATTCCCGGAAATGTGTGAACGTACCTTTTAGAACGTAAATAAACCTTTAATGTGAGGTTGACGAAGTGAAATGAGAGTAAAAGTGATATCAAAATTGCACTGTAATTAAATAACTATTGTTGAACAATTTTTTCTCCAATTATGAAACTCATCCCTTATTAAGTCTCATTCCATAAATATGATTCATTTGAATTGCATACATAATTTGAGTCTGAAATGGATCATACAGAATGCGCAATGACAGCGAGACAAATAAGCTGTTGTAAACTACATATTGACCCAAATCTATTCGCTTGCACATTGGTTCAACTTTGTGCTGATAAAGGGGAAATGTTAATTAGGTTTAAACACAATGAAGTACAATATTTACCGTGTGGATAAGTAATATTTGTACTAAAATCTATTCTGATGTCTGCAGGCTTCATCGAGAGACTACACTAACAAATATTTTCAGAGAAATAGATATGATCCTTAATATATTCCTTTTATGAAACAAAAATGTAGAACAAAAAAATAGTCTGCTTTTACAGTATTCTACATTCTAAAATCGTTTCTGTCTACGCGTGACTCAACTTTCGTTCACTAGTTTTAGGGTTCATTCCATGCTGAAAGGGAAAAACTTGAAAAAATAAAGTAATAATTATAGATATATTTTACTTAATTTTGGGTTTTAAAAATTCTGAAGTTCTTTGCAAGGTGTTACTATTTTTTTTTAGAATTTAGATGAATTTAGTTAGATTTTAGATTAGTTAGAATTTTGAATCAGAATTGGAAAAATGACGTGTTACGTAAGTTACTGTAACGTAAATTACTTTAAAAAAATTGTATTAAATTTAATTGATGAATGACGGTTTTAAAATTGCATGAATACAATTATGAAAGGATCTAGAAAGAAATGTATATACTTTTCAAACTATATCGTGTTGAACAAAACATAATTTTATTCAAATGTTCATGAACCTTTTCTGTTATTACTCTTTACTGTAACGTAAGTTACTACATTAAATTTAATTCTGTGAATTTAAAAATATCAGTACATCAATACCATTCCCATCACAGTTTAGCTTTTTATTAGTTTGTTGAACAATTCAAGTGAATATTTTGTTTCTATTATTCTTTGCTAATATACTATTTACACTTCAAGATCAGTATATTTGTCTAAATGTAACGTAAGTCACCGTGGAATTGCTCTAAGTCGTTTTTACTCCTACCAGACTTGACCGTATTTTTTCATAATTCATTCCACTCGCGGAAGGGACGGCATTGAACAAAAAAATATTTTTTTCAATAACCCACAGCAGAATCGTTTTTTATATAGCAGCTTATATACACCTATTTGGAAATGTAACTTAGCTATATCTCCAATCAAATGGTAAAACTCAGACGTAAGAAACTATTGGCTACATTTCATAGAAGGTCGACCTAAATTTCGGAATCGATTCATCCGTTTCTTAAAATGCTAAAATAATATCGACGACTTCCACGAATCAGTATCTTTACCCAATACCGACTCGTCATATAAATTGTATTCTTCCTATCTATTCTTATTTCTATAAGGCAGAACATTGACAATTGTTTGCATCCATTGGTAGTCAGTCCAAGGTCGTACGTTTCCATGGTGTAAGGTCAGTTTTCGAGGATGTGTTATGCTAATGTATGGGGCTTAGTACAACACAGTGAAATGAGGTCACATTCGTGAGAACGTTTTAGCTTAGAAAAGTAAACGATAAATGAATGTAGTCAAATTCTAACATTAACTTGATTGTTAGCCGTCATAATTAAACGATACGTTTTCGAATATGTTCTTTAAAGATAACGAGTAGTTATCATATAAATAACAATATGGTAAATAAAATTGGCTGATATTGAGTTTCTGATCTAAGTAGATGAAGTGATTCACATGTCTTTTTACCTTGAAAGTAATATAGGTTATTTTCCTTCATCTTAATTTAATTTGTAGCTCTTCTACTTTCATCACCATTCAACGTTATTAATGTTTTACCATATGTTTGTCTTAATGGAACAATATTTTTACTGAACATAAAAATAGGTAGTAAGTATGTTTCGAAATAGTGATAAAAAAAATGGAAAATCTAATTTTTGAAATTTTATAAACCATGCCATTTTTTTACGGTCGCTGACACTGAATTGTTCTAAATTCTGAAACTTCTAAACAGAAATCTGTTAGATTTTCTGGACTGATAATATTTTTACCCTTTGAAAATAATAGCTTTAAGACGTCACTTTTCTTTCACCATTCGACAAAATTCTACAAATAATAATTCTGTTGCAAAAAAAATTATGAAATACCCCAGTTGTGGAGTGGATATAATGAAGAACATTTTGTATACATTATGTAAATATCAAATAGAATCGTTCCTTTTTTTAAATAAAACAAAAGGAATGAGAGAAATGAATAAATTCCAATTGAATCTGTTCGTCCCTGTTTTATAAAAATTATACTATATTCCAGGGACGGCGAACCTTTTTAAGAAGTTGGTCATATTATGTTCATTATTTCTTTAGTACTACCTCGTGGATCACTTGGAAAGAGGAGGAGGGAGTATGGTAAAAAACTACTTTTTTTGGTTCTCAATTTCTTTGATCCTTTAAAAATATAACGATTCCTTTTTGTTTGACAACTTTTAATTTTGCAAGTTAAGAGCAGTAAATCGATATAAAAGGGGAGAAATCAAGCTATCAAATGTATTTTTCCAAACTACGGTGCTTTGAAATTCAACTAATTCCATTTCTAAATCATGGATACCTAGCCGTAATTCGTTTAACTCCATTGCTTCGAATTTCATTTTGTATGGATATAAAATAAAGTGAAAGGTATTTTCCATACTTTCAAATTGATTAAATCTCATCTCAAAGGCTATTTTACTTCTTGTATAATCATTAAATATTTTTTATTGCATTTTCTTGTACGTCAAGCGTATTTTCCATTGTTATTGTGTTTTGAAAATGTTTTTGTAACTGAGGAAAGTATATTTCATTTCCGAATCCCTAGTAAAGATGTTAAGTTTCGTCATAAATATCCTAATATTCTCATATAAATCTTAAAACAGCATTATTATAATCAATAAATTTAAAACATTTTACAAATATCATTTATGCATATTTTTTTTTTTTCATTTTAAAGTTCTTTTTAACATTTGTATTTTCTTCATATTTTTTTAAGAGGGATTCGAAAAATAATGCCGACCGACTGGTATAGTGGTTAAGGTGTTAGGCTCTAGATCGGAAGGTTCCTGGTTCGAATCCGGGTCCGGGCATGGATATTCGTAACCGTATGGTGTAGAGGCCGGCTGGTGCACCTTAAATCGGTCGTGAACTAAAGTCTTCACGCTGGGTTGATGTGGAAGTTTGGAGAGTGGGGTTCCAGATCAGATGTTGCTTCGTCATCTGACTGTGGTTCGAAACTACGAGGTGTCCTCGGATCTTTCCCTTAAGTGATTGATCCCGGACCGTCGTCAATAGCCCGTTGTGTTGCTCTAGTACGACATTAATTAAAAATTACCATTACCATCGAAAAATAATTAAAATTATTTATGTATATGATGAAATATGATGATAAGTTTATAAAAATAAACGCGTGGGTCATTTAAAAAGCCTGCGTGGGTAGAGGCCGGCTGACCCGCGGGTCATAGGTTCGCCATCCCTGCTGTATTCCATTTTTATAAGAGCATACTCGCCAAACTTAAAGCAAATTATGAAAATATGAATTTATTTATACATTTAAAAATCTTCTTTGTGTGTGAGCATTGACAAAATATAACTATTCCATTCTATAAAAAGATATTGTTGTAAACTGTTCCATAAATTTTAATCCTTTGCAATATTTTTAGTCCGCATTGATTGTAAAGATCGGGACAGTACAAATATTTGAGGAAATTCTGACTATGATAAGTTGCATCCACAATTAGGAATGCCTAATATCATTTTTTTATCCTCACGTTTACTCCTATCAGGGACACTTTTTTCCTTGGCGAACTTTCAGGAAACAGATTAAAGTGCCGTAAATTATTTAAAATGTGCTATTGTGATGTCAGTAGAAGTTGGAAGGATCATTTCAATGTTTGAAACTTTGTTGGCAGTAGTTTATAGAAAATCATTCTCTAAAACATCTGCTCATGGTTTTTCACCGAATACCTTTAGTTTTCCATGGCAACTAAAAGTATTCGTTGAAATGCTTTTGTTACAAACTTTAGATTTGACACAGGAACTGCTTGAAAATGTAAGTTGCATTTGCATATTTTCTTGTTTTCTTTCAGGAGAGTCTTACTCTAGCGATAAATACAGGGACAAAAAGCTTTGATAATTTCTATCTTAACTTATGGTGTAACTTGGAATGTTACTCGAATACGATTTCAGCACTTGTCGCGAGTATCAAAAAGAAAAAATAAATAAAATTGGTTATTCACATACACACCAGAAGTCTTTTTTCTCGGGAAATTTGCTATTTACTCTGATAAACCCTTTCATCGAGTCTATTTTAACTGACAAAATAAAATCATTCAGTCAAGCAAAAACTAAACTGAATTTTAATAGTATTTTTCACAAGTTTGCATTGTGAGGAATATCTTGATTATTTTATCGTTTTAGGTTTCATGCACCTTTTTTTTTACAAAAAAAATATCTTTAGAGTTTTTTTTTGCAAAAAAGTGCATTTTATATGGTTTTTGAATCAATATTTTGGTCATAAAAGTCCTTCTAATAACCTTTGCGTTGACTGTAGCATATTCCTACACTCCTTCAAAACCCCGTTGCGTTCAATCTCGCTCGTCTGACAAAGGCCTCAAGGTGAAATGAGTCAGAGACCCTGAAAAGTATAAAACAGAAAAATCATGTGGGAAGCTGAGAAATTATGAATTCAGAAGTGTCCAAACACCTACGAGGCACCTACATAATAGTAGCATACTCGTTACAGCGATGTCATAAACTACACAGTGAGATCTTTTTCTTAAATAAATGCTAAGTTCGATTTTTGAAGTGGGAGGTTTATCAATAAAAAGCCTCCAGGAACAGGCCCACACGTGTCGTATAATTTATGTGAAATCTGTCCTGATTTGCAAGTTGCAAAAAAATGCAAATGATTCAAAGAAAAATTAAGCGTTCAATGACTTCTAAATGCTGTCAATGAAATGGGCGTAGTATGCTAATGCTTGGCCTTTATCACCAGAAGATAGCACTCTAAAGTAGTCACCAAGTTCACCACAGAAAATGCAATGTTATTTATGTTTCATGATTTCATCATCAATCAAATTCACGACCGCCAACTCAAACAGAAACCCATTTTGCCCACATTTGTGTCTTTTTGTCTGCCTTGTAAATCAGAAAAATAATACAAGAGCTTTGTCAACATGAATTATAATCTATTGTTTATTGTGAGTTACGTAGAAAGAATACGAGACACAGTTGTAACAACCGTGCTTTAAAATTGTGAAAATACTAATGACTTCTTTGTGCATACATATCCACTATTGCTCACTGTTACTGGAGACGGTCTCATCATTTTGATTCTGGTCAATATAAAATATTACATTTTTCAAAATCGTTCGAGAGTCAAATGTCAGAGGAACCATTTCAATTTTCATTTGACACACTATTGTATATAGTATACTCTTATTTATGCACACATCTGTTTTAAATTATCCCAAATAGTTATTTCACTCTATTCATTTACTGTATATTTTGCTTCATCTAATACACCAATCGAATGTGTAAATATACTTTACTCTCTACAGCCCGTTGTTATTATTATTCGTAAAATACAGTATACATCCATGAACTACAAAATATTTTGAAACATACCTGTCTTAAGTGTGCTTAAGAGTCCTATCGAACAAAAGCTATTTTTATTCTATTAATTTATTGTACACTGGCAATGAAGAATACCCGATTGTTAAGCGATCGTCATAGAGAAAGGTATAAAAAAATTTTAAGTAATTAATGAAACACACCAATGATTTAAGACAATTTTGACTCAGTTTTAAATTGTATCTTTTTAGATTTGTTTGTTGGGTGTATAGGTTTAAAATTTCTATAAAGTGGTTTTAATAATTTTATACAAGGTATAGGCATCAAAAATTATTGTTTGACGATCACAAATTCTAATTCTTTTAACTTTTTAGGTAGTGTTAATGAAGTGTAGTAAAAAATATACGTCATATATTTGTTTAAGATCCAAGAAGTAGATGGCTGGGTTTCTATGGCAAAATGGCCATATTTGACCAGGCTGCCGTTAAATACAATATACACAACGTCAAGGACTGGGCATGCACATACAAGGAAAATTTTACTGACGTGCATCAAGGGAGGAATTAAACCAACTCTACCTACAACTCGCAGGTTGCTAGTGTTGTCGGTACATCTCTTGAGCCACGGCCGCCTTCTACAAACAAGAATGTCCCAAGGTTTTACCCATAGCATTAATACTAATTGTGTTCAGTATTTTAATTACAAAATTATTTTAACGTGGTGTTTAGGAAATAAATCCTAGAAAGCCATGCAAAGTTTAAAAATTACTCACCACTCTCGTTCAAAACGTATGCCTCACTTCTGTATGCAACCATAAGCTCCAAAGCTCCATAGCTAGTTCCATCCACATATCGAATGCCATAAGGTAACCTTATACATGCTTTCCTTCATTGCCACACAGGCAATGACAAAGCTCAGTGGAAGCTGACAGCTAATTTTCTTTTCTCAGCGTAACCGAAATCTCAAAACTTCTGGATTCCATGACTACGGTGAAGCATCGGCACGCAAATCAAAGGCGTGTTGCTAAACTCGAACCGCGAGCATGTGGATAGATAGGAACTTCACGTGAAAGTGATTCAAGTACAATCCCGTAATTACTGGGAGAAGTTCGTTATTCACCAGATGAAACTAAGGGTCTTATTGAATTTTTGCAAGCGTACCTTTTTCATTGAACAAATTCTTCACTGAGAATATAAAAGGAAAAATTTAAAGCGCCCCGAGGTAAATTTTAACAAACCTTTTTTTCTTCATTAAATAATAAATGAAATGTGGAAGCAAATGAGATTTACCCTGGCTGTCACAACTGTTAGGGTAACGGTACGTATAATCCTGACAACATACTGCAGTGCTTCGGTGTCATAGAAGGACATACATGATGATCAGCGACTTCTTTCAGACATTTTTTTCAGGAGAGTCATCATGGAACTGATCTAATTTTGATCCTGGGATAATAATATTTTATTGATCAAATAAGTGTTAATTGGTGTAAGTATTATTCTAAGTCGCTATTCCAAACACCAATTTTAGGATACTAATAAAAATACAATCCTGCTACGTTCGCACACTTATTGCAAACAACTAGATATTGTTATTTTTTAAATTTCCACAAGTGTAAATTGTGGAAATAGTTATTTGCTACTTATATTTAGTGAGAAAAAAATAAAATTTCTATTAAATCTTCCAATTGTTTCAATTAAAAATATAAACTGATCGTTTTATAAATTTAGAGTCCCAATCTAAAATATTATAAATCAAAAACAGAGATACGTTCTTGAATAAATAAATAAAAGCCGAAGTGGTTAATGTTCCTGTTCAGATCTCAAGATACTCGTTTTCTCTCCTTAAAACATCGATTTTTTTTCCTGTACTTACTACTTTGAAATTTCGATTTGCATATTAAAATGATTTTGTAGTTCCCGTTTTTTATAACACTAGGGGGCTCCGCCCCCTGCTCGCCTACGCTCGCCAACACCGGTAATACGATATAGATATAATATAGATAGTAATAGATATAGATATAGTAATACGATATAGATATGATATGACACGATATAGATATGAATACGATATAGATATATAATACGATATAGATATGACAGTTTTAGTTTTGTATCGGAAATTACGATCTGAAAGTTCCGAAAATTGTATGACCCACTTTTAATTGCATCGATTTTATTTATTAACCAATTTAAAAAATAATTGTACCATAAGAAAGATTGTAATGTAATGTATTCAGTGATGTTCTCAAATTTAAAAAATAATGGTTTTTTCTGTAGATATAACTGTTGTGACAAAAAGTAGCGAAAATATCCAAAGATTCCGAATTTTGTATCACCAACTTTTGATCGCATCCAATTTAATTATTAACCGATTTAAAAAATAATAGTACCGTAAGAAAGAGTACATTCTGAGGTATACTGTAAGATATAGATACGGCAGTTTAAAAAAAATAACAAAAATGTCCCGATTTTTCCCGAATTTCAAAAAAATATCAAGAACCAAATTGAAATTTAAAAAAAAACTCGACGAGCTGCAAAAATTTACGTTGAGAGGTACTCTTAAAAAAAACCTCACGACTGAAGACTGAAAATTTGAATGTGTTTTGCTCACTCGCGGAAGAAATTTCACTTCTTCAACTTTAACACTTAATAAAACCTAAACTAATAGCCGCATCGGAAAAAAATGTTAATAATTATCTAGGGAATACAATGAAGAACAAAGCATGTTAATTTCATTTTTTTCCGATCAGTACTTTCTCGGGAAACCGTCTAAGAATCGAGCTTAACAACACATTTTTCAATCCTGCGGCGTCGGCGGCGTTGGCGGCGGCGGTAACTTTTTTTTAATATAGAGAGATATCTCCGAACCTATAAATTTTGAATATATATATATATATATATATACACCATAGGAATTTCAAAAGTGGCATAAAAACATATTTTGTAAAATATGAAATTCTTTAATGCTCCATTTTCTTGTAATCACACGTCACATTAATTAAAAACTGTCCATAGCACAAATGGGATACCGACTTATACCACTTTTTAATGTGGGAGTCATTTTGTTTCATTCGTCGAGTCAAAGAAAAAGTATGTTCCTCTGACACTAAGGATACTTACGATGGCGTGACATAGAATATTACACAGGACGGAACAGTTTGATTTGAATCAGATATGCTCAACCTTCAGTGAACCCCATGCCCTATGTATTGTTTTAATATTTCCACACTCACAGACTGAATGTTAGTCTTCCAAATAATGCTGAAACATCATTTAGCTATTAATAATCCAAGTGAATTTATCAACGAAAATGTCGTCTTTTAACGAAAAGTAGGTCTAAGAAATAGAAAAGTAGGCATTAAATTAACGTCGCACTGAAGCAACACAACGGGCTATTGGCGACGGTCCTGGGTCAATCCCGAAGTGAAAGATACAAGGACAATACCTCGTAATTTTGAACTGCGGTCAGATGACGAGGTCAGCAACTGAAGTGAAGCCCAACTCTCCAGACTTCCACGCTGTGCCCACGTGAGGACGTTTGAGGTCACGACAGATTTGACGCGCGCACCAGCCCCCCGAATACGACCGTCATTGGTTGGACCTTGTTTAGAACTCGTAGCTCCCCGGTTGCTAATTCGTTGCTGTCTTGACCTTTACGCTGCGGCAAGTAGACAATTGTCACCACTACAATTTCGTTTACACCAGGGGCATGGTATAGACCTGTGTGCGGTGAATGTTATCCTCTTTTAAATGACCGCTGGCATCGATCAACATTTACGAGCTGTCGGCGACTGACCTTTTAAAGGATCCCTCCTTTCATTCGGATACACATCCCTACCCTATCGACCGTGAGGTGTGAACGCTTTGGGGGAAAGGCAGTAGGTCGCTCGCCACACAATACTATGAAAGGAAAGCGTCAGTCGTAAATACCACTCAAGGCTATATCGCTCAAGTTGGGTAATTAGTTGAGACCGGATTCCTATGCAATTGCATATTTGGTTTCACACCACATACGAGTCAGGACACAAATTTTCTATCCAAATCAGGCTTCAAGGATACTGTAGGTGAAAATTTATTTTGCATATTTGAGGGGTTACTGCATAAAATTGCATAAATGAAGGGTTATTCCATACTTCACCCAAAATATCAATATTTCAAATGTTATAGCACTTTTTTTGCAATGAAATATATACATATATATATATATATATATATATATAGATGTATAAAAAAAAGAATATAAAATAGAATAAATCTGAAATGTAGACACTGCATTTACTTTTAGCAGAATAGAATTTGAAAATGGCACCGTACACACACAAAAATGAATTAAAGGAATAAACCAAACTATCACATCGCCGGCTGAGCAATTATAATTACGTAACAGGGTGTAAAAAAAATCATTTAACTGGATTATTTTTAGTTAAATCGGATTTTTAAAAAATTTAAATCACATTTTTTTATTTACACTTCTGTAGGCCCTATACACTGTTTTTACAATAATTATATATAAATTTGTTAAGTAGAAAATTGAGTTTGTGACATGGTAAATCAATATTTACTTAACATTTGTTCAACTTTAAAACACTAGTTAACATCCTACATAGTTTATCTTGAGTAAATTACATCATCATGTAAACAAATTTATCAGTAAGTGTAAGTGACAGACCTAAACTATAGTGTGAGAAGTAGAATAGAGGACAGAGAAATAATCAAGACAAAATTAATTATAATAATAAAACAACCGAGCAGCAATAATAAATTAATTTTCACTTACTTTTAATTTATATTGTGTCTTTCTTTCTTCCTGCTGACATTTTAATGGCTGCGTGTGTGAAAATGTATATTCTAGTCTTTAATCTCTATTGCATACCACAAGAATAAGCTAACTGACAAATGCCTCAAAAAACTGTACTTCCTACTCTTGTGTGTTTTTTTAGCTAATGAAATCAGTCACCCCTTTAGTTTATAACTTTGAATCAAACTGTTGCATACTTCCTTTAACCCTTCTTTGCATAATGGTGGAAATTTCCATCATAACATTGAATGCCCAAAAATTATATAAAAGAACAAGTTCACTTTAAGTTGATCGTGTCTGGATACCTTTTTAATGCCCATTGCATAAAAAAAACCATAGCTGTCAAAAATAAGCAAGTGTCACTATCAGTAAAACGAGCTTGAAGTTGTCATTCCGCTGTTTGTTGTAGTTGCAATAAACGTATGATTTCGTTTTTAATTTTGTTTTATTGTATTTGAGTTTCTATTGCTAAAAAAGTAAAAATGAGTGGAAGAAAGGTTTGTAACATGTGTTTCTGTTATTTTTAGAGCAATTTCTGAAAATGTTTGTGTTTAATTTAAAAAATACCACATGATACCATCATATTGTTTTTTGCTAAATTTATACTATAAATATATACTAAGATTTTTTTAACCATTTTTCCTTTAATTTTGAACATGAATTATATCACCTTGATTTATTTCACCAATAAAGAAAAAATCATGCAAAGAAGGGTTAAGTGTTTATATAATGAGTGCTGTTAATCAGGAATGTTTATACATTACTCATCGTGGCATTTAGATTTATGTCATGTGTGTTTACATTACTGTTTCCAGTATCTCTTCTCTTCTCTACTATTATCAAATGAAGTTTCTGTGTGTGCGTGTTCGCCGTGTCCTGATGAATCTATGGCACTTACAATAATGAAATTTGGCACACAAGAAGTCCGATTTTTTTGCAATTTTATAGTCCAACCTTAATTTTAAAAATTAATCTAAAACATTTTAAAATGAATTTATAATTTTTTTTCTCCTTTGGATCTTCTTTTCGTCCCGCTACGGCAATTAGGGGAAAATAATCAGAATTTAGCTCTTTCTTCCATGGCGTCACGTCACTATTGACGTCAGCCTTTGAAACCATGCCAATTTTTCACCTTCCGCTCTCAATTAAATGGGAATGCGAATTGCGCAGTGTCCGCTCAAACGATTCCACAGTGAACATTTTGACTGGCATTTCGTTATGTTTTTTGAAATCGGGATAGTTAAAGATAGGTTGAAAATTTCAACGGATTTGAAATCTGCAGAAAATTTTCTTTTATATAGATACCTTGATTTTCTTTTAATAAATAATTATTCATTTAAATATTTATATATTTTCGCAAGAGATCTTTGTCGTCACGCCGATTGGATCACTTCGACGTTTTATTTTTTTTAATAAATAATTTTTCAATTAAATATTTATATTTTTTGGTTTGTGAAGCAAACCATCACACGGGTAATGTGACCTCCACGAAAAGAACTGTCACGGGCAATGTGACTCCCACGAAATCTATAAGTAGTTTATTAATAAAATTGTAATAAGAATTTTGTGCAATATATATAAAAGCAATAAACGTGCATCTATATTTGAAACTTGATGTCTATAGTTGACTTTATCATTTTGTTTTTTTCCTATACTGCTCCTTCAAATGTAGTCTTTTTCATTTTCAAATTTATTTTGTAGTGCATAAAAATGCATATTTTGATGTGTTTTACTGCATTTTTCGTCATTTTTTACTGCATATTAATTGCCTATTTTAGCATTGTTAACTGCATATTTTATGGCATATTTTGGCAGTTTTTACTGCATATAAAACCGGTCTCTAGTAATTGGTAAGGCGAAAGAGCCGTTCCTGGAGACGATTGAAAAAAAATCTAAGCGCCGCAGCGTAAAGGTTAACCGGCCTACCGGGACCCCCCCCCCTTCCCCACCCACAGATATACAAGGATGAGGGACGGTGTTAGTTAATGTAATATCTCACCATTTAAAAGATATTAGATTCGTTTTGTTTTGTTAATTTCGCAATCCATAGAAATAATTCATCACAATACAACGTTGTGACGTCTGTAAAAAAAAAAAGATGATTTCAACACCTGGATCATCTTGTGCCTTCCACAAGAAGGTTACAGACGGACACCCAAAACGAACAGGTGTATTATAGGTCGGTGATAACTAGGGCAACTTTTTGCATCAACAAATGCAACTTTTTTTTCACACGTTCTAGGCTGTATGTAAAGTACTAAAACCAAAATTCCTCCTACATGGGGTGAAATGTAAATGAGTTATAACTGCAACATAAATGCAACTTTCTGCATAAATGCAACTTTTTGCATAAATGCAACCACCTGCAACTTTTTAAAATGTAGCTTAAAATTAATTAATATGAAATTACTATTTCATATTTTGCCCTCTGAACCAACCCTTCGATCGCGTGTGTCTGTTCTTGCGAACGCCGAAATATTGCGGATCAAACAAGAAGTTCATGGAAAGAAAGTGTTCGTCCTAACAGACGAAAGTGAAATAAATGGCAAGGAGTAACTTTTAAGACATTGGTTGGCACTCTTGATAGTCCAGAGGAAACTTGCGTAATCGACAGCAGAATTTGCGAGGTGAGTGTCGATCATCAATATGTTGTTTGCCCTGTAAATGACGTTTTAAAATCTCAATGTTGAGCGAAAGGATTTTGCGCTTCTGCTATCCGATACAGCACATCATATGACTGCGTCTGGAGCAGTTTTATATGTTATAGAAATTACTAGCCAAGGATCGACCATACAACGTTCTTCTGAATTAAAAATGTATTATAATACTGTTATACACGACTAAAATTGTGAATATATTTTGAATATTTCCTTTTTTTACGAAAAATTTATTTATTTTAGAATTTAGTGTATCAAAAATAAATGCAACTTTATTTCCATAAATGCAACTTTAGGGAATGATAAATGCAACTTTTCCCTTTTTTAATGCAACAAAAAAGTTGCCCGAATTATAATTCAAGCCAGAAAGTCATTAAATCTGTCGTAGAATCGGCAAATAATCCGACTTCTTGCCCCTTTCTGTCACACACGTCATTTTCTGACGATTTCGAGCACAGCTGTGGAGTCTTGGCACCCCTTAGGAGCAAGGAATCATGGAAAAAATTGCCGGTGTCATGAAAAAACACCAGAATTAACATTGCAAGAAGGAGGTGTACTTCCCCGGATAAAACGAAAACGGGGAGACGAAAGAAAGAGGGGGAAATGGTGGAAAGAAGAGCTCTCGGTTAGACAGCTATACAGTGAAGTTAAACACTTATGACAAAAAAAAAACGAACAATAGTTCAAAACTTGTGGTTTCTTTATGAGCATTAGTTCATTGATTGTTTAATGCACATATTGTAGATAATCTTTCTACAGTAAAACGAGACTTTTCAAGTGGTAATAGAAAACTTGTAAATGCATCTAGCTGAATCCGACTCCAGTGTAATTCCGTGGTGCCAAAAATTCCGCAATGTAGTACTTCTGTTTTATAGGATTACTGTTTACTAAAATTAATTGAAATGTATTTACAACCAAACTAGGGACATAATTTGTCATGGAAACTATTTTAGTATTAATATTTAGGGAATAGAAATCTGTTATATATGTAAAATCTTAAATTGGGAAAATTGTATACAGACGGTAATTCATGTCCATAGGTCATTCGAATGTGTTCTCTCCCCGGAGATAAAAAATTTGGCATGATTCCAAAGGCTGACGTCAAGGTGACACGTGAGGGCGAAAAGTCTAAAATTTGATGTTTCTTCTTTGCTCGGAATTACCGCGGTAGAATGAAGAATGGTGAAAAAAAACTTTTGAATTCATTTCAAAATGTTCTAGAATTGAATTTTAAAATTCGCCTCGACCCTAAAATTGCAAAAAATTTGTACTACCTGTGTGCCAAATCCCATTACTGTAAGTGCCATAGATTCGTCAGGACTTCGCGGGCAATAAACAAACAAACAGACAAACACTTAATTTTATAATAGTAGAGAAGAATGGAGAGAGAGTGCATGTGAAGAGTTTCTACGCGTTCCTTATAATTGTATAGTCCTTAGATTATTAATATTTGTCTAACAATTGTTCGTTTCTATGTATGCACTTAAAAATTGGGGAAATCCAGCCAAGAAAAGATTGAAAAATAGAGGCATGTGAGACTTACCTAGCTTTCTTGTTAAAAGTTGCTGATTCTCTTAACATTAGACGTGGGAAATTGCCTTTGTCGACTGGTGTTGTGAAGCAAGTCGACAAAGTATCGAATGCGATTTTGGTGACTGTTTTCCATGTTTAAAGTCTTTAGAATGAATCAACACTTAAAACTATTAGTTTGCACTTTTTAGCAATACTTTTCATCGAAAAATCATAACAAATGGTGAGGATTGTTGCACAACAAAACAATGTTTTTGTTATTGCAGAAAAATACCTCATTCCTCAACAGCAATTATCTTTCTGAATAGTTAAATACGCGATGTTCTATTACTAGTCCCAGTTTGGATCGAACATACAAGAAGGAATTGTATGCATTCGTGATTATATTACATACATTACACAATTGATCCAAGTTAGATTTTAAGACTAGGTAGATTTTAAGCGATAGTTGAATTTACGTCACATTGTCGTACTGGAATAACATAGCTGGTTATTGGTGATTAATCCCAAAGAACTGAGAACACCTCGTAATTTTGAGCCAAGGTCAGATAGAAAGACCAATAACTGAACTGGCACCGCACTCTCCAAACTTTCACACCATGTCAACATTAAAAGACATTTGAGGCCACGACCGATTTAACATGCTCCAGCTTCAACGGACACTACGGTCTTAGATTGGATCCAGTTTTTAATACGCGACTTTACCAACTGGATTTCCTAGGTGGTGAGAATTATGAAGAAATAGCACTATCATGATCATACTTTTGAGCTTGAGGTGTGGCATATATCAACATCCTTACTCATCAATAAGCTAGCCGACCAACCGGTATAGTGGTTAAGGTGTTAGCCTCTAGATCGGAAGGTTCCTGGTTCGAATCCGGGTCCGGGCATGGATGTTTGTCAGCGTATGGTGTAGAGGCGGCTGGTGGACCTTAAATCTGTCGTGGCCGAAAGTCCTCACGTTGGGTCGGTGTGGAAGTTTGGAGAGTGGGGTGCCAGCTCAGGTGTTACTTCGTCATCTGACCGTGGTTCAAAATTACGAGGTGTTGTCCTCGGATCTTTCCCTTAAGGGACTGATCCCGGACCGTCGTCAATAGCCCGTTGTGTTGCTCTAGTACGACGTTAACTAATAATTACCATTACCATTACCGGGTCGGTGCATGGATGTTTGTAATGTATGATGCACCTTAAATATGTCGCGACCGAAAGTCGTTAGGTTGGTGTGGAAGTTTAGAGAGTGGGGTGCAAGCTCAGATGTTGCCTCGTCATCTGACCGTGGTTCAAAATTGCATGGTGTTGTCCTCGGATCTTTCCCTTACGAGGATAGATCCCGGACCGTCGTCAATAGCCCGTTGTGTCACTGTAGTACGACGTTCACTAAAAATTACCAAATCATCAATAAGGTAGGGATTTCTCACACTACCGTCTTTTTCTGAATCGAAGTCTCCAGTATCGTTCGACATTTAATTAAATCAACCACGGTCAGCTTTGCTTTCAAGTACATCAGAAAACTAATCATATACTCGTTCTGTGATAGTTGATTTCATTATTTATATTCAACAGTTTAGTGTCTTTCTAGTTAGATAGAGATTTAAATTACTACGAAATGAATTATTATTGTTGTTCAATGCACATCATCAATGTCATGAATGATTTATGTCATCAATGCCCTACCAACTTCCTAGAAGCACCAGGGCCTATAGAGAAATTCACGATATCCCTGTAGGTCTATCCATCTCTTCAAACGACTCTATTATCTCTTGTGAGTGTCAGAAGTGCATTGCTCTGAATTCCTTTCCTCAGTACACTCCATGATAAATTCAAATTTTCGGTCTTTTACAAGTCCTGCGTCACTATTACGTACACGCGAATTTTTAAACTTTCGAAATACCATGAATGGAAATGTTTCGATTCCCGAACTTGGCACGATGTCAAAGGTAGGCAATTTTGTCTCCGTATAAAAATGACGTAAGAATTGTGTCAGCATCGAACAAATGCGGTATTCTCTCGTTTGCACGGTCGGCCTTCATCGGAAGAATAACTCTCAAAGTACACAATGGAACGTTCACTTACTATAACGCCGGTGATGGCTAACATGTTTGAAAAATATGCACAAGGTCAAAGCAACAGTGAAATAATTCCTGCAAGTAAATATTCAGCACTATATATCTCAACCTTTCATTTAAGCTTTGCTGCGATTTGTAAACGCGCCCACAATTGCTGATGTTAAATGAAATAGGATAACTACCTCGACAGTTGGGTCATTGATATAAATAACCAGGCACTCCTTCCAAGGAAAGATAAATGTTGCATAAACGTGGGTTAACCTGTTACATGTAGATTAGACCCGATATTTAAATTATTTCCTTGGAAAACTTTTGTAATATTTTTATTAGTGGCAGTGAATAATCTCTTAGGTCGCGTTGCACAGTTTAATTTGCATTTTGTGCGCATGGAATAATAAGGCGTTTATTACTTTATACTAGCCACTAATGATATCTTTTTATTGATTTATGTCACATTCATCTGCCCAAAAAAGGCTGTATTTTTTCATTTTTCTCATATTAATATTTGAATAAAACGTAGGTTGGAAAAATTATTCTGTTAACTATTGATTATTTTTTAGACAAAATCCACTCACGTCTTTCATTATTTCCAATACATCTTACTATTATTGAATCGACCTTAACCTGTTAATGTTGGGGAAGCTCAGAAGAAAATAACTGCCAGACAATGTTTGCAAGTCAAAAGTTCATAAACGTTTATAATGCTCAATGATCCAGAATTCTTAGAATGTCACAAGTAATATTGGTTAGTAAAAAGAAACGTGTAAAATGTGACTCTAATACAAAGAAGTTAAGGACACATTTTTGCAGATTTTTATTAATGCTTCTATTTTTAAATAGGAAATTCTATTGTTGTCATTTTGATAAAGAAAACCTCTTCGAACATTAATTGAAAATTGTAGCAGTATTTGTTATAAGTCAAGTAAAATTGGGATAAATTTATTTAAAGTGCAATTACTTTAATTATTAAAACAGATTAAGTCTTGCATTGAGAGAATAATGTAAACAAATCATGTAAATGATTTCTTTGAGCTGAATTTTAAAATGAATCACGTATAATAATAATTTGGACACGCAACTGTGAAATGTTCGAAAATGATCATTTTGATTTCAACTTTCAAAGTATAAAAAAATACAAGTTGCTCCGTTCGAAAATCTCTGAAGGGAAAATGAGTGTTGAAAAGTTACAATATGAAATCGCTCGTCACTTATAGTAAAACACACACACGCTCGCGCAGAAGATTGTACAAGTTTACCTAATGCAGTATTTCAAAAAAAATATTTATGTTCGCAAAAATATTTTGGAAAACTGAAATTTTAAAACCTTTTTCTATTTGAAACTTTATTTCTATTGTGTTCTTTATTTCATTTATCAAACACAGAAGTTTATACTAATTTTAGTTAAAAATTTTCGTTTAAATTCATTACTAAAACGTTAAAATTCTTCATAAATAACGTGTTTCTCTACAATGAGAACATTTAAAATATACGAGTAATTCATTAATTTACGAACATTAAAATACTTGCAATTCGAAATAAATGTCTCAGTGAGCTCCTGGTCTTAGCTAAACATCTTAAAGCAAATAAAGAGAATTAAACCAAATCTCAGCACCAGATAATCCTCGGACCATTGAATTTTCAGAAATTCTTGAGCAGATAATTTATGAAAAGTATTGTTTCAATTTCAGACAAGGCTTTTATGCCACACTATGTACAAAAATTTTCTTCTAATTTCTGTTTACTTTCAATTTTACAAGTTTCGTTACGATTTTTCCATTCATCAAATTTAGAAATTAAAACACAACTAAACGTTTTGTAAGTTCGATAGAATATAACGGTTATTCCTGTCTAATTAGTTTATCCTAGCCGTTCCTTTGTAATGTTCTAAAATGTTAAAGCACATAATTTATAGCTGTGTATAATTTGTATTCAATTTCTCCCCTGCCTATTCATTACCAAAGTGCTCGTGTAGCCCAGATTCGAAGACCAGTACCTTTTTTTACCAAAGCTGCTCATAAGTAAAATATATTCAATCCATAGAGATACACAAATACATAAATGTTGAATTAGGTGGCCACATTCGTATTCATGTGTAGTATGCATAATTAGGGTTTAGTTTGTACATTATGAAGGGTTAAAATGAAAGCCTGCAGCATATTCATAAAATATTATTTATTTAATAGCTTCAGTGAAGCAGAGTGTGAGCACTGAAATCATAGAGGCAGAAAAAACTATCCATCACCTCAAAACAGATTACAATAATTTCGATGTTACCTTAACGAAGCTATGAATTTTAAAGAGATAATTTGCTTAAGAATAGTATCCTTGACAAAATGTAGATGGCACTGCTAGCTTTATCAAAGTTAGGCTGAGAAAATATGTCAAATTTCTGACTGCCGCTTTTAATCTTGATAATTTTCTGAATACTGGAATGACATTATTTTCAGAACAGATGAAACGTATTTTTTTTGGTCAAAATTTAACCCATTTGGATTTATTTTTATGTTTTTTGAAACATTGATTAGGATTTTCCAAACATTTAGTCATAGCAGAAGGATAATAGAAGTATCACTAAATAAACACATACAAAGAACAAAATCACCATTTCTTGTACAGCATTTTATTTGCCATTGTTTTTGTCAAACAAGGTTATTGAAAGATGAGGTTTTTTTTAGCACATCGTCGCAGATAATAATCTATAATCTATATTCAAAATTACAGTTGATCAAACTAGTATATCATTCGTAAAATACGTTCACAGATTTTAAAATTAGATTTAAATACCATGGTCATTCAATTTTTCTAAGTAATATACGCTATGACAACGGTAATATTTATAAATTGGAATTAGGCCTTAAAATTTATTAAATTTTAAAGTTCTTGGGGAATGTGTTCACAGAAAAGTTATAAAATTTCGCTATATTCAGAAATTATTAGGAGGTAAAATAATATTTCAGGTTTTTAATAGAAAATTTCAACTGTTCATAGAAATTACAAACAATAAAAAATGTAGAATTTTTGAAATTTTACAGCTGAAGTTAAATAAAATAAGAAACTGTATGAGTTATTATTTCTTAATTCTATTATTATTTCTTTTTTTTTTCAACTTCACAATTTTAAATATTTTAATAATTTTCTTTGAAAATTTTAATTGCAGATCTGAAAGCAATCCCTGAACTTTTGCAAGTGATTGCTGTCAACAAAAAAAGCTAGCACAAAGCCTTCTAATTGTGCAATTGTTCTTTATTCTCTAATTTCTGGCCATTAAATTCAAGGACTAAATTTAAACAACAAATCCTTGAGATCGCATATCAAGACTGGGTTTTGTAACATTGTGCTCAATTTTATTGACTTGTAAACATTCATACTTTATTCTATGTTGACTCGTTACATTAGTTGGCCAATTATTCTAACGTTTTTTATCAGAGATGAGGACAAAACCTAAACAACTCCTCTGTTATTGGTCTTGTATTCCACCATTAATTGAACTGTCATAAAATTACACAATTAGATTCTTAATATTATTACAGTTTGATTAAATTTCTTTTGGTAATTATGCTTTGAAATAGTCGTTAATTTTGATAATCATTTTGTTTTATTAGCATTCAGTAACGTTTAATCATGATTTTGTGCCATTCAAAAGTTGTATAAAAATTAAATAATGAAATAATTGAAAATATGAGAAAGAAAAGAACATTTCATCACATACTCATCAGTTCAACTCTCAATGAAATTTGCAGTTTATTTATAACTTTTTAATGAATGAATTAAAATTTCTTTGCTATTAATTGCCACCCACAATTATACCTAAAATTCACACAAACAAATTTTATGGAAAAAAATACTTTTTTTTAGAAAAGATCCTTCAATGAAACTCCTTCAGCTAAGGTGTTTAAAAATATTTTTTTTCCTGAAAATTAGTTTTTTATTAAAATGCCGGATTCGTTGTTCTGTGGATTTCCCACTTTGGTTGCAACCTGTGAGTTGTGGGTGGCTGTTCATGCAATTAGATGGCATGCATAAACGTCATAAAATAATTTTCTTGTTCGTGATAACAACCCTACTTTATACGTGGCTACATTTCTTTTGTACTCATAACTGACACTTAAGTCTACCTTTCTCAATGATAGCAGTAAAAAGCTTTAAAATCTTCATGAATGGAGGTCTAGACCTGAATAAAGAGACAAAAATATTGTAGATTTAGAAAAATCTATTAAGAGTCGAATAAGTTAAAAGTTAAGCATTGAAACTAGGGTACTTCAAGAAGGTTTAAACTAAGTCGCATAAACATTTGTAAAAATGGATAGTTTTGATGAAAAAACAGAAGATTACACAGAAAGGATAAAAAATAACATTAATTTGAAAAATAGCAATAACAGCCGTATCTCAAAAGCCTATTATGACTTAAAATGGAGTTTCGCCGAGGGTTTGGTATTGGGTTTCCACATTTTTACTTTGGTTTATCTCATGATCGCCTATTATTTTAACACCTTTTTGAGCACCTCAGTCTGAACAGATTCCCACACTTTTGTTGTCCCCAATCCTGGTTGTTATGGCCTCCATTGTCTCTTTCATTATTTTTCTATAAATAATAGGTGCAGTTAAATTAAAATTGCTTTGGCTGTTTGCCCTATAATCCAAAAGGGGCACCGACCTTTTGGGCAATTAAAATGGAGACTAAGGCTTTTTCGATGCACTTGTGACGATAAAAGGTGATTTATATTCATGAAATGCTCATATTTCCGGGAAGTAATAACAATATTATCAAAAATTCAATACTATAATAAAGAAATGTCATGCACGCAAATTGCAGTTTTAAAGATATTTCCCCCTTTTACTTAAGTTAAAGCACCATTATTTTAAATGCATTTAATCAGTCCTGTTTAGTATACAGATATGCCTATAGGATTCCTGAAAGCCAAAATCGCAATTTTTTTTTATTTATCGTTTTACTTGCGTCCGAAAAGTAAAACAATAAATCCAAAAATCCAAAATATCAAGTCATCAGTTTGTATTCTGTTCAACTTCAAACACTATCAAGAAAGTTATTTACTTAGATTTCTGGAGACGCAGGGATAACTTTATTATGTAAAAATCTGGAGCAGTTAGACTTACTAGAGTCTCATTTCAATTTTATTGTTGTGATAACCGCTTATAAAATCGAACATTTAATGTATTAAGGGAGACCCATAAGGAAAAAAACAAAATTCTTATTATTCATTTTACATAACCGATTTTGTTAGTGATAATTAAGCACATATTTTAAATCAATAATCAATAAAAAAATTAGTTTTTATTTACAATTATATTTTGTATTACAATTTTAATATGTTTTTAAAGCCGAAATACCCACTTTTTATAAACCCTACTCCTCTGTCATTTTTTAATATTTTTGTATGAAATAAATTTCTACAATATTATTATAGTATATGCAAAAGACCTAGGCAGAGATTTTCTAAAATTGGTTTAGGAATTTTCATAAAAAAAATATTTTTCTCATTATACGTTAAATTTCTATGTTTATTAATTGCAATTTTTTATGTTTATTAATTTTCATAAATTTTTCTGAACTATTTATAAAAAAAACTCTCCCTGTGTCTTTTAAACAGTTATTCAAGACCTAAAAAATGTAAACAGTTTAACTCTAAGTGCATACATCAAAAGGCCTTAGTACTTTGAACTGTGGCAAAATTGCAAAAAAACTGATTTTGAGATAATCGCATTTTAAGTACAAAATACAACAGAAGTTAACGGAAACAACTTATTTTTTGCAAGTACTATTATTTTTAGTAATTTCTATTACATTGAGACTCTTATCAAAACAAGAGTTTTTACCGTAAACTCGCATATATTTTTTAAAAGCCAGTTTTATCTCTGATAACAAATAAGTGATTTGTGATAATTCACTGAAAAATTATACATTTCTTGTTTAATGAACTAAAAATAAAATATTTTATCGTATCAGGACTATTTTAAAATAAACCACCACTGTATAAACAACACATTCTTTTTTTTCTACAGCTATTTTTTTCCTGTAAACGAGCCTTTTTGCAGTGATATGCATGCGACGAAATTTAGCGCTATTTTTTCAATGTGTTTCCTTCAATGGCGTCACCACATGTTTTACATGAGGACCTGGATTTTGTCATTTAGTTTTTCCCGATTGATAGAAAAACCAGGAGTCTACATCTTAAGGGTATTTAAAATGTTTGGAATAATCATTGGTAGATGCACTGATATAATGTTGCATAAATGGAAGTTTTCATGGAAAACAAAGCCAATGATTGGCAGTCGATAATGTAGTTGGAAGGTCAAATAAAAGTTAAAAAGCAGCTAGAAGTAATTTTCTTCGACTCTTAACATTTTGTCCATTTGTTCTTGAATATCTGATGCATGGTTTTATCCAATGAACCAAAAAACACTTTTTGAAATTTTTTTTTTCAAAATTTAGGGTTTTGGTCTCTTTTAAAACATTTTAAAATGAACTACAGTCATAAAGAAAACATAATAGGAACTCAAAGATTGAAGAAACGATTAATTCTGATAGGAAAGTAGCATCCTTTACTTACAAATTGTCTCCCAAATTTGAGTACATCTATGAAGAGATATCTTAAAATATCCAAAACTGTATTACATGATAATCTAAACTTAATTTTTACAGTAATGCTTAAGTTCACAGTAAAGACATATTGGGCTAAAAAAAATTCCGTTTTTGCTATATTTTCAAATATAGGTATTAAATATCAAATTTCCATATTTCTTCAATGCAAAATTGAGTATACATCTGGCTAATGTAGTCTATAAATTCAAAAATGTGAAATAAAATTTTGATGTGCATATTTATGCATGTAGAACAGCTTCTAAGCCTATGGTGTTGAGTTGTCAAGAATTTGTATCGTTACTGAATATTTTTGCTCATCCCGTCTCAGAATTATTCTTACATTCTGTGCTTTGAATACTGTGATTTTAGCCACTTTTTGCTTCTAAGATCACAAATTTTCCATCCCCTCGAGGCCCTGGAGTCATGGTGGGGGTGTATAGTTACTGTTAAAGTTTAACCCTTAACGTAATTCTCTGAAGGGATAACACTTATATATCCGTTCTTCATCATGCAGTGCTCTGCCCCATTACTTGTACCCAGTTTTGATACATTCCATTATTCGTTTAACTAATATATGTGATTATTTAGACATTATGTGTGTTATGGGTAGGTAGGTATTTCATTAACGTAACACTGGAGCAAAACAACGGGCTATTGGCAACACAAAAGGATCAAACCCAAAATTAAAGATCCGAGGACAGCGCTACTTAATTTTGAGCCACGGTCAGATGAGGAGGTCACGTCTAAGCTGGCATCCCACTGTCTAAACTTCCACACCATGCCAACATGAGGACATTTGAGGCCACGGATTTAAAGTGAACAAGCCCCCATTTCTATTACGGATACGACATCGATGTCGATGTTTTCAAAACATCGATGTTTTTTTATAAAACACAAAGGTTTTTTTTAAAACATCGATGTATTGGAGCCGATGTTTTTGTAACATCGATGTTTATACTTATCGATGTTTTTACGTTGTCGATGTTTTATTTTTAAATTAAAAAAGTACCTTAATAAAAATTTTAAAAATTGCCAAGTAGCATAATTTTTATAATCAGCAAGTTGAACATAATTTTAGACCAAAGTGGCCAAGGGTGAAGGGTCTGAAAAGTAAGGATGCGACACAGATGTCGATGTTTTCAAAACATCGATGTATTGGAGCCGATGTCGCATCACTAGTTACTGAGATATTTTGGGGCTATGTATTATCAACATGGATGTTTTAATTTTGAACTTCGATGTTTTGCTGTCGCTGTCGCATCACTAGTTGCTCAACCAGTTTTAAGAAATGGGGGAAAAAGTTTGAATATACTGAATTTTAAAAGCATCGATGGTTTGGGGGCGATGTATTATCAACATCGATGCTTTAATTTTGAACATCGATGTTTCGCTGTCGATGTTGCATCCCTAATTTCTATACGACGGCAACGTTGTCAATTTTTGCTTTGTTCCTCTTCTCTCACAGTGGGTACTTTATTTATAGACATAAAAATTTGACTCTGAATCAGAATATTGAGCATGTTAGTTATTAATTGCTTTTCAATGGAGTTAAATAATATTTCACCTTTCTATGATTTCGGAGATTTTCGGGGGCCGTAGTAGCCCGGTTGTAAGAGTAGCGGATTAACAACCAGAAGGTTGCGAGTTCGGAACTGTATACAATTTAAAGCTGTCTTGTACGTGGGGGCTGGTGCAAGCTATATCTGTTCTGACCTCAAATTTTTCTCACGATGGCACGTGGTGTGGAATTTTAGAGATAGTGGAGCCAGCCCAGACGGTCCACTCAAAATTCCCCTAAAAGAGTTCTCTCCAGTACCGAACCGTAATATGTGTTCGAATCTTATCAGGCAAGCTAGTCACAGATTCGAATCACCAAAGTAGGCTGTGCAAGTGAGCCTGAATATACGTATATGGACCATTCTAGCATTTCCAGCAAATGTGACAACGAATCTGTAGATCTTTCTGAGACATATAAATTGATTCGATTTCAGTTGTAAAAGTAAAAGGCAGAAAAAGAGGCATCGAATTGCATAAACGTAATTCCAAGATTAGAATCCTGGGGCTTGGGCTTTTCTTTTGGTCATACAAGCATTTTGAGAGTGATCATAGAGAAAGGAACAGGTCTCATTTATGATCAAAATTATAAGGTGTTCTCGGTTCTTCTCCTTCGAGAATGATCCTCAAACGTCACCAATAGACCATTGGTTGCTCCAGTGCAATGCTAATTATCTACAAACTCACACCACACTTCCCTGAATAGAATAATGAGAATGAGTAAATAATTAAAATTTGTGACTGAAATATGAAAATAGAGAAAAATTCAAAAAAGTGGAATCATTCAGTATGGCGTTTGACCTCTATATCTTCTCTAATGTTATAAAAGGAAGTGTTTGTTTGTTTGTTTGTTTCTTACACGCAAAGTCCTGACGAATCTATGGCAGTTACAGTAATGGGATGTAATTTAATGAAATTTAATTATTATTGTTTTCCTTTGAATGACAACACCATAAAGATATGACGTTTCTAAATTTATTTTTTCCGTGTTTCCGTTTGATTTTCCGAGTAATACTTTCAGCCGAAGAACAAAACAAATAAAAAGATTTAACTTGAGTTATGTATTCTTTTTCTATCTCCTAGACCAGGGGTTCCCAACCTTTTAGTAACTGCGTACCACCTGAAATTTTTAGAAATTTTTGGCGTACCACCAGTCTTATATTTTTTTTTAGAAACATATATCTAATGTCAGAAAACTGGCAATGGCTTGTTTTATTTTAATTAAAATACTAAGAAAGCATCATATTTTATGATTAATGCAGTTGTATTTCGAATAAATGATGTTTTAATAAAGGAAAAAATAAAACGGTTATTGAAAATTACTGTTTTATTTTTACTCACAGGTTTAAAAACAAATAATTTTTAATAATTAGTACAAACTAAGCAAACGAAGATTATAACATAATCAAAAATCAATTTTTAGTGCGAAACTTGTTGTTTTTTGTCTTTTGTCAAAATATCAATATCAAGAGCAATGGAGTTTAACTTCACTCTTAAGTCCTCTTCAAACTTACTCTGTTTCTATTATTATTTTTTACATGCAAAAGTTCAGAAAAACGACTCTCACACAAGTAACTAGTAAAAATAGCATAAGAAATAGCATAACGTGGTTGTACATACTAAAAAATCGAACAAACTTCGTAGAACATTTGGGTCGCTCATATCATCCTTGCTTACCACCTAAAACGTTGCCGCGTACCACCGGTTGGTAATCCCTGTCCTAGACCGTTAAAGATAGAGTAAAAATTTCAACGCATTTGTAACTTGCGCAAAATTTCACATTAGATCTATGCCTAAAAATATGATATTCTTTAAATAAATAATTTTTAAAATGTGACTTTTATATTTTTTCCCTTAGGAATTTTGCCTTGATCGGGATCGAGAAATCACAGATAACATTTCCTGCGCTGGAACGATTCCAGCCATAAACAAATTTTTGATTGGAATTGTTTAGTACTTTTTTTGTAAAATCGTGATTGCTAGAGATAGATTGAAAATTAGATCGATATCTAAAAATAAGATTTTCTTTAAATAAATAAATTATTTAATTTGAATACCTTTTATATTTTCGCAAGAGATTGCGACGTCACGTTAATCTTCAGTTGAAATAATAAACAGATTACATTTCCTGTCCTCTTACAATTTCGGCGATAGAAAGCAAAAAAAAAAAAAAAAAACATTGGCAGGCATTATTTAGTTCTTTTTTGTGAAATCGGAATCGTTAAAGAAGATTGAAAATTTCAACGGATTTGAAATCTGCGGAAAATTTGATACCAGACAGATACCTTATATTTTTGATTTTATTTTAATAAATAATTTTTCAATTAAATATATATATTTTCGCAAGAAATTGTGACTTCACACGCCGAATTCCTATTTGCTTAAGGAAGCAAACCAACACCATGGGCAACTCCGTTATGGCTGTTATCCAATTTGCGCAGCAGACCTTGGTTCATGATATTCATAATTTGGTTTGCGAAGCAAACCAAATTAAAATTAGCAGGGAATTCATTCCAATAGGCTACGAATTTCCATTTGGTTTCCGAAGCAAAGCGACAGTCCATCCCATGATACTTGAACCCCTGTCACGTAGTTCTATCAGATTACGCCGTACGGGTGTACTGGTGACATCTCGTCCAATGGCATTCCATTCATTGTCGATCGGGGACAGGTCAGATGAGTATGCCGGCCATAGTAAGATATCTTGGCGCTGACCAAATTGCCTCCACACACTGATTTGATTGTCATCTTCACTCAGACAGAAGTGGGATTCGTTAGTTAAGACCACTCGATGCCATTCGACGCTCCATGTCCGTCTGGCACTTTTCTTTCCAGTCTTTGACGAGAAAGCAATGCTGTTAAAGGCAGTCGCCGTAACGGACTACGTGAGTTTTGTCCCACGTTGTGAAGCCCTCGACAAATGGTGCGATCGCTTATTGGATGATCAAGATAGATTCCCACTACCCGTTGAATGTCTACAAAAGTGGCTGTTGGATCAGTACGCTGTACCATATGGTACTTGCCGACCCTTTTCCCTAACACGTGGACGCTGGAATGTTTCGGAATGCGAAAACAACTTTAGTCTTTGCACGTGCGGCTCCTCGACGGCCCATTTGATCCATTCACAGCTGGAGTTTCCGTCGGTTCCCCAATCTCGTATCTGGGATCAAGTTTTTGCGGTGGGGGACTCAAGTCGGCATGACAGACGGTTTTCGCAGCTGTGTGGGGGTGTTTCTGTTCGGCAGAGAACATAAACATCTCTAGAGGGCTCGGAATTCACCCCCCTCTGGTTGGCAGCTGCGGTTCTGTTTGAGCGAAGCGAACGTGGATTTTTAGGAGGATTCGGACTCGAGATTCAACGAGAGACAGGTCTTTGTTTTGCCAATTTTGTTACTTTGGCTTCAGGCAGGTTTCGGTTGTCGATGGCTGTGCCCATAATTATCTTGTAAATATTTATGTAAATAAATAGTTTAATTTTAAACCAGCTGTCCGTCAAATTCTTACATGACGGTACAACGCGCATGTCTTACAACACGTCGATCCTCTTTTGGTCCGGTTTCTCTAGGTCTTCCTGAGCCTGGATGACGCTGACATGTGCTTTGTTGTATGCACCGGTGCCAACAACGTGCAACAAGTAAAATCACTACAACGAATATGCTGCGCAATCCGTCGATTAGACCATCCACCTTCTCGGAGGCCAATGACTCGACCTCTGTCAAACTCTTCCAGTTGCTTAAATTGCTTGCGAACACTTTTCCGAGGCATAACTCAATGAGAAACAATGTAACCAACACAACAGCATGAGTCGAAATGAATTTGCTCCGCTACTGGATGTCCTTTTATGCCCTGGTATGCAGCGTGTTTGAGAGCTGCCCTGCGCGTGACGCATGCTCAAACGATTCTGAAAATTTGATCATTTGCCTCTCCAACGCAGATGTACCACTCCTCCAAATTTCATTTATACCGATCTACTTCTTCCAGGTGTAACTTTTTTTTGTCTTAGAGTGTAGCTATAAAAAAGAAATTTCCTATATGTTTGTACACATTTTCACAAAATTTTGAACAAAAAACGGTATCATTATGTAAAAATGCTGAAAAATTCTAAAATTATTTACTTCCAGGAAAAATGAAACTCGACTGCCTTTCTAAAACAAGTCCTTAACTTGTGTTTACTTGACGATGTTTGGCAAGTTGAATTGTTTATTTATCGCGCAGGGACATATTTGATCAAGCTGACGATGTTTGAATTTTTATGATTACACATATACTAGTACATTACGTAGGTTTATAGACTTTCCGTAACAGAATAAACAAAAGGCGGAAAAGTAAAATATGCTCGCTGCAGATCTCTTTTCGCGTCAATAAAACGAAAAGATATATTTCTGCGAAGTACTCAATCGGTTTCTCCATCCCATTACTCCGTTGCCTTAAGTCAGTTCTTTACAGCAATAGCTCTGTTTTCGAGAACATACCTCTTGAAATCAGAAGTTTCCGGATTCTGCTACAATTGTGATTCCAACAAACACATTTCTCAGTATCGGAAGTTTCCTATTTCACAGGTAAAAAGCACACTTTCAAAAAGCTGTTGAAATGAAAATCAAACTGCTTGGTATACAGATACAACTGAACCAGCAAAAACTCTTGGGAGAAGGCTAATGACTCATAATCATTGTAATATCTCATCGTAAGATTGTGCGAACGAGTGATTTTAGCGCAAACGGCTGCGTATATAAAAGCAATCTAAACAGCCGAGCCAAAAGAAAGTATTCTAAGGCTGGGTAAATAAAAACATTCAGTTCGTGATCAGAGGGATTTTATATCCTGTAACAGACGGAAAATAAGGAAAGGATAAAATAAAAAGAAAGGTAATATGAGACATAATTTGTGAGCTGCACATTTTCTACCGCGTACATATTTACAGTACATGATTCAGCATTTGAGTCTACGAATCGAATAAGGAGTGTAAGAAAATTAATAAAGCTCTCTTTGCCATGTCATCTTGTAATGAGATGTGTGAAAGTGTAGATCTACTCGTTCAAGCATCTCACTACGTGATGACGTGATAAACAGAACTTCATACTAATTTTCTTTCACCCCTTATTTGATTCGTAGACTCAAATGCTGAATCATATTCTGTAAATATGTAAGCGTAAGCAGTAGAAAATCTACAGACTAGATGTTTGTCTGAAGTAATGGTGACGGATGAGATCACCCACTGGTAGATTTTCGATTGACATGATTACCTTTTCATCTTCTAAGTAAAGAGAGTTCCTTAAATACCGAAACATTTTAGACTAACTCCTATGGTTCTAAGTTGCAATGTAATGGTGTGTAGATCTTGCAACTTAGAACCATCGGAGTTAGTCTAAAATGTTACTGCATTTAAGGAACTCTCTTTACTTAGAAGATGAAAAGGCGATTATGTCAATCGAAAATCTACAAGTAAATGATCTCATACGCCACCATTCATTAGTCTCCATTGCTACAGACAAAACTTCTAGTCTGCAGCATAGAACATAATGTTTATTTGCATACGATTCTAACCTAATACAATGGCAACTATCCAAAATTTTGAAAATTACGTATTTCTTCATTGTTTTTTAAAACGCTATTCACTTGACTGGTTTCTTTTTACTCCTTGTATCCACTCAAGCAAGTTTTTGTATGAACCTTATTTTCCGTAATAGATTAGTAAATTCTATTTACAATTGAATATTAAAACTGTCTGCATTTTGAGGGTTGGCTTGGCTTAGTGGGTTCATCCCCTGCGCTACCAACCTATGAGCTGTATGTGACGCAGGATCTATTCATTCTGGTGTGCATTTGTCCTCATCTCCTGTTAGTAAAACTATCTTGTGTATGTCCATTTTCTTGAAATAGCTTGGGGAAATATGGCCCTTGCGCCATAAAGCCCTAACGGACTCTATAATTGGTAATGGTATTTGTCCATTTGCTTATACCAGTGGTTCTCAAATTTCGTGAAGTCGTAGCACACTTGGAGTCCAACAAAGCAATATCGTAGGGCGCACCACACACAAAATGATAAGAAAAAAGATGCAAAAGGCTAAAATATAAAATAACTGGAAAACGACCTTGAGCATATGCGCTTGTGCATTTGCTTAAGCCCTGTGAGAACAAGTTTAAACAAGGATAAAACCTCCTTACTATTGATATTTGCTGCACTTCACATTTTTTCCGCTCTTCTTAACAAAATAAGGATCTGCCGCAAAGAACATTTTAATGCTGAAATGAAGATATAATGTACTATATATTTAATATATGACTATAAATTCCTTTTTATATCCCCACACATATCTAGCTGGTATTTCATAGTGCGCACCTGCGTATATCCCAGGGCGCACCTGTGTGTCAGGGAACAATCTGTGAAAAACACTGGTTTATACACTGTTATTAGTAGAGCTCGGATCGATATGCAAAAATGTGACCTGAAATATGCATTACAAAATCCCAAAACACCCAAAGTATGCGAAATTGCAAAAAAAAAAATTCATTCTGACAAAATTGGGTACTGAGGAGGATAAAGTGAAATTGAGCCACACTTTCATTCAATTAATTCACAATTTTATTTTTATAGCACAGATAAAAAATATACAAAGCCCGTCTGTTGTGAACGCCGGGTCACTCCATATCCACTTTTTGAACAATTTAGAAGACATTTTTGCCACAGTACTAACTGCAGTACCACTAGTACTAGCTGCACAAACGAACAACAATGTCCTGGCGCCCGAGTGGTTGGAATGAAGGGCGACGATCCTGTCTCTTGGGTGAGCTTGATGCATCGTTCGGCAACCAAAAATGTGCTAAGATAGCTTGCGGACTCCGTCTGACTGAGATGTCTCCGTAGCAATTCGATTATTATAGAACCAAACAATATGTTTTGCTTCACGCGCTTTCGCTTTCATTATTATTTTTCTGTTCCTCTGTCTTACCTTATTTCTGTACATTTTTGGCTAAACAAGAAAAGGTCAGGCCAACCTTTTCCTTCTGAAAATATTCCTTCTAAACGCACATAAGCTAAGTTCTTTAAAAAAATATTTGAATTTTTTTTTTTATAAAAATGTTTGAAAATAGTCTAAATATGCACAAAACATGAAAAACTCCCCAAATATGCATAATGGTCCCAAATATGCAAAATGAATTCGGGTTTTTTTTTTGTTGCAAATTGCTAAAAAAACATTCAATACGGATTTCTATCAACATTAGGGTCTAAAGAAAAGATATACAAAATATGCAAAATCCGAGCTCTAGTTATGAGTCATCATAATACATTTGTGTGAAAAAACTAGCCAAGCTAATGGACATCGTTATATGTAACGCCGTGCTAAGGTTTGCTCTGCCACGGTTTTTGTTTTTTAATGAACAGCACTGTCCTCACCAAAAATTTATCGGTTCATCAATACAGATGTTTTTTATTATCTAGTCTGAGATTTCCACTCGTAATATCGATAAGTGACGATATTTTATGTAGCTTATCTTTTTTACTTTTGAAGGGAATTTCCGAGGAGGATAGAAGAAATGTTCACTGGAAAGATAACTGAAAGAACACTATGAAACCGATAAATTCCCAAGAAACTGATAGGTCTACCAGAAAAAAACTACGCGTAATGATGTCAAAGTAATGCATATTATTCAAAAATAACATGGCGGTCTATTTGTTACAAAATTCCACTTACGCAAATGCTTTAAAAACATATAGCATAATTTAGGTTTCTTATAGCGTAGGTGGATAGTCTTTTTTGTAAATATCACTCACAGGAGCGATGTATTTTCACTATCGAAGTTCTTAAAAAGAAGTATGCCCTCTTGTAGCAAACAGTTACAGTCTAACGTCAAGCAAAACCTTAAAAAGTATAATCTTCACTTCAAAATGGTTTGGTAATCACTTATACAAGAACAGAAAGATATTTATGTAGCGCCGAACAACCGGTATAGTGGTTAAGGTGTTAGCGGAAGGTTTCTGTTCAAAGGTTATAGATCGGAAGGTTTCTGGTTCAAATCCGGGTCCAGGCATGGATGTTTGTAAGCGTATGGTATAGAGGCGGCTGGTGCACCTTACATCTGTCGTGGCCGAAACATTACCAGAAAGATCTTCATGTAGCTGGTAATTTGGTAATTTTAGTTAACGTCGTATTAGAGCAACACAACGGGCTATTGACGACGGTCCGGGATCAGTCCCTTAAAGGGAAAGGTCCGAGGACAACACCTCGTAATTTTGAACCACGGTCAGACAACGAGGCTACACCTGAGCTGGCACCCCACTCTCCAAACTTCCAACGTGAGGATTTTCGGCCACGACAGATTTCAGGTGCACCAGCCGCCTCTATACCATACGCTTACAAACATCCATGCCCGGACCCGGATTCGGACCAGAAACCTTCCTATCTATAGGCTAACACCTTAACCACTATACCGGTTGATCGGCCATCTTCATGTAGCAAAAGATTTAGAAACTTAAAAACTCGGAAAACAATTTGGTTTTTAAACTGTTCGTGTGTAGGGAAAATATTGGATGTAAGTATTTTAATTTACGTCGTCACTGGAACAACACAATAAGTTATTTACGACGGTCCAGGATCAATCTCCAAAGGAAAGATCCGTAAGCAACAAGTAATTTTCGAACAACGGTGAGATGACGAGGAAAATGTTGCAATCATGGTTGTGAAACATTCCAAGAAA
Source organism: Metellina segmentata (assembly GCA_947359465.1). Lineage (NCBI taxonomy): Eukaryota > Metazoa > Arthropoda > Arachnida > Araneae > Tetragnathidae > Metellina > Metellina segmentata. The sequence goes on along the minus strand of OX375878.1, from coordinate 36,955,606 downwards.
AAGGTAAATGTTTGAACATTCAGCTTTTCGAATGAAACTTTATCCATCCTCCCAAATCATTTACACGAAACATGAAACAGTGCTACTGAATTCCTTCTAATCCCCAGTTGGAAATAGCTGGAAACATTGATTGTCACCATGAATAAAAAATAATGTAGAGGAGCAATCTCTTGTTTTCTTTCTCATATCAAACAAATCATCAATATCATGAGTTAAGAACGGCAGTCCAAAAGAAAATCAAGTTTCCCTCGTTGTTCTCGGGGCCTCGGTACGTGGGGCTGATGCACATTAAATCTGTCGTTGCCTCACATGCCCTCACCTTGGCGTGGTGTGGGAAGCTTTGAGAACGGAATGCCAGCTCAGGTGTTCAACTCTACATTTGACCCTGGTTCAAAATTATGAGATGTTGTCCTCGAATCTTCCGCTATGGGATTGATCCCGAACTGTCACCAATAGCCGTTGGAGTACAGTGTAAAATAAACTACTTTCTTACCCACTTCGTCTTCAAGCAGAGTTAAGAACTAGGGGCTGTTTCTCGTAGTATCAAAACTTATTCTGAAGTAATCACTATTTGTAGAGTCTAATTACGAAAGAAAAAAAAAATTTAATTCTATGGTAGAAATGTTGTGTGTGGGGGTTAACTTTTTTTTCTCACTGTTCTTTCTAACCAGTTAAACTATTACAAACTATTAACTACAGAATATTATATCGAATTTTTCACAAACTAAATCTTTAAGAGTTTTCGCATAAGTTTATACACATCTACCAATAAGTATTTTGGACACCCATGCAAATGATGATATATGCGGTCCTGATATACGTCACGCCCTCCGCCGTTAAATATCGTGTAGGAAACAACATTGGCATGAGTCGCCCGATCTGCACTTTACCCTCTCATCGCACGTAGCTCTACACTCTCCATACAAACAAACTTCTGATCTACATTTATTATTTACGCCCAGTTCTAACATATGCCGCTCCATCTGGGGTGCCGCCGCCAAGACAAACATCAATAAAATTATTGTCCTCCAAAATACCACCCTCAGAACCATTGTCCAGTCCAGATGGTTTTACAGAAATATTGACATCCTAACTGCCACTAATATACCTCATCTTGGTCAGTTCATCGGCACAACCTTGCTCAAACATTTTTTCAAAACATCGCCAATAACTCCAATTCCTCCATCCAAGAAATCGAAATTTACGACCCAACTCTTCCAAAAAACAAAGCCCCGCCAAGAGCATCAATGTTAATTGGCAATAGATTGTCACCCCAAAGCATCAACATTCGCAATTAATCCCTCATTGGCCGTACGATTTCGGCAAGCCAAGAGCTTTTTAAACCACGCTCCTCGATGTAGGTGGGGCACTTGTATTTCAAACAAGGCTGCAAAACGTTGAACGAGCTCCTGACATCTTCCTAACACCCACCCCATTCTTTCCCTAACCTGAAAGCACCATCTGTCATGCCACTTATCCATCAATACTGGAGATGAAGGCCCCTACGGGGCCATGGGCTCCGAGAAATTTAGCTACTTGACTTGACATTGGCATGAGTCGCATGCAAGATGCCACGAAGAGCAGAGTTATCTGATTTCGAGAAAGGTGTAATCGTCGGGTATCACAGAAATGGCCGATCCTTAAGGGACTTATCTAGCGAGCTGAATTACGCAAAATCGGAAATGGCCTATGTGATTCAGAAGTGGAAGGTGAACGGTGACTGTTGGAATGTGCCCCTAGTCGGCAGACCCACGAAACTGGTGCTTTCTAGAGAAATTCGGAAGAACCGCGCCCAACCAATGGTTCACATACTCAAGGAGTTTTAACAGACATCCGGGAGTGTTGTTTCGATTAATACCATCCTTAATGAAGCACATCTGCTTGGTTTTCATGATCGTGCTACCGCCCATAAGCCTTTGATCACAATGTCCAACCGCGCTGCTCGGTTAATGTGGTGCAAAGCACGTCGAAAGTGGACCGTAGATTAGTATAAACGGGTTCTCTGTAGCGACGAATCAAGCTTCACCCTCGTCCGTTCGAATGGCAGGGTCGCGATCTGGCGTCCGCCTGGAGAACGCCTCCTGCCAGAATGCATTGTGCCCACAGTAAAGTTCGGCGGAGGTGGAATAATGGTCTGGGGGTGTTTCACTTCGTATGGACTGGTACCCTTTATCCAAATTCATGGTAAGCTCAACGCCGTGGCATACTGTACTTTTTGGGATAGCAGCGTCACGGGTTGGACCCATGTGATTTCCAGGACGACAACGCCAGCTGTCATGTTGCGAGATCCATCATGTATTGATATGGTGATAAGGGGGTTGACCGAATGGACAGGCCTGCCCAGAGCTCAGGCCTGAACCCTATCGAAAAACTACGGATGAGTTGGATCGCCGAATTAAGGGGTGCAACAACCGTCCAAAATCAGTGGTGAAGGAACTAATGTCTTCTCCAAGTCGAGTGGAAGAAAATACCACTAGCCGTCATACAAGGACTTGTGGAAAGCATGTCCCGAAGGGTTGAGGCTGTAATTGCCTCTCGTGGAGGCTCTACAAACTATTGAATATGAATAAATTGTAATTTTCTTTTCTATCACAGGTGTCCAAATACTTATTGGTAGCTAGTGTATTCTTCTAAGGGGCCCACTGGTAGCCCGGTTGGAAGAGGAACATATTAGCAACCGGAGAGTTGTGAGTTCGAATCCAACCAAAGACCATCTTATACAAAGAGGGCTGGTGCACGTTAAATCTGCCTTGGCTTCTAATGTCCTCATGTTGGCGTGATGTGGCAGTTTGGAGAATGGGTTGCTAGCTCGGGTGTTATTTCGTCATATGGCCGCGATTCAACATACCGTGGTGTTGTCCTCGAACCTTTCCCTTCGGGATTTATACCGAACCGTCATCAATGACCCGTTGTGTTGCTCCAGTGTGTGTAGTAGGTGGTGCATATTCGATTCCTGTAAGTACCATGGGTGTATTTCTGTCTTTTGTGCCATCAATATTTCCTTGTGTGTACCCAGGATAGCAGTCGTTCAGTGGGTTTTTTCACTGCTCTAGCCAATTGCGAGTTGTAAGAGGCGCAGATTCGATTCCTCCATGGATGTAACAGCGCGTTGTGTTGTTCCAGCAGGACGTCATTTAAAAATATCATACCTATCCCTGGGTGATAGTAAACATCTTGTGTTAGTAAAACCTTCCTTGCGTTTATGCATTCATTCCTTAAAGTTCTATGGCTTTTACATGGCTCAGTTTGGCCTAATATGGCGCTTAAGACATAAAACAAACCCTAAACAACTTTGTGTGTCCATTCACTAGAAGGGGAAAAAATCATTGCCTGTTCATATTTGGTTATTTGGTAATTTTTAATTAGCGTCGCACTAGAGCAACACAACGGGCTATTGATGACGGTCCGGGATTAATCCCCCAAGGGAAAGATCCGAGGACGACACCACGTAATTTTGAACTATGGTCATATGACTGTCCATATTTGACCTTTGCTTCATGATAAATTTAACAATATGATAATTTCACATCACGCTTGTACGACAGGTTGTCTATTTTCTGTTTTTTAGCTGTCAAATTGTTCGATACGTTTCACAGAATGATGGCGTCCTCAATTTCTCAAATTTGACGTTTGATTGAAAATATAATGTTTGTTTTGTATCCGTAGCATTCTATTTCTGAAATGTGAAGCAGCTGGCTTAGGTGAGCAAATAGGATGAAAGTGCAAAAACCAATCTCTCGACGTAATGTTTGCTGAGCATATATTGCTAAAGCATTACAAACGCATAGATAAGATTAAACAAATTCTGGAAGTGAAAGGTAATTTTTGGTGTTCATATATCGGAATATTTAAAAAAAATGGGGCTAGATCGGTAGGTATTTTAACTGACCTCGTACAGCCACAGAACGGGCTTTTAAAGACGACTCCTCCCTCCGATTTTCTAGATAGGAAGGTTCCTGGTTCGTATCCGGGTCCAGGCATGGATGCTTGTGAGCGTATGGTGCAGAGGCGGCTGGTGCACCTGAAATCTGTCTTGGCCGAAAGTCCTCACGTTGGGTTGGTGTGGAAGTTTGGAGAGTGGGGTGCCAGCTCAGGTGTTGCTTCGTCATCTGACCGTGGTTCAAAATTACGAGGTGTTGTCCTCGGGTCTTTCCCTTTAGGGACTGATCCCGGACCGTCGTTAATAGCCCGTTGTGTTGCTCTAGTTCGACGTTAACTAAAATTACCAATTACCGATTTTCATAGCCCGTTGTTTTGCTATAGCACGACGTTAATTACAAAATTACCAAATTACCCTCCGATTTTCTTCCGGGTTTAAGCCCGGAGGGATAGATACGACGATACCACGTACCGTTATAGTGGTTAAGGTGTTAGCCTTTAGATCAGAAGGTTCCTGGTTCAATTCCGGAGTGGGGTGCCAGTTCAGATGTTCCCTCGTCAGCTGACCGTGTTCAAAATAAAGAAGTGTTGTCCTCGATTCTTTCCCTTAAGGGATTGATCCAGGACCGTCGTCAATAGCCCGTTGTGTTGCTCAAGTATGACGTTAATTAAAACTACCAAATTACCGTCGACACCACGTAATTTTCAATAACCCGTTGTGTTCCTCCAGAGCGATGTTAATTAAAGTACCTACCACGTCATTTTGCACCACTGTCAGACGACCAACCGGTCTGGTGGTTAAGGTGTTAGCCGCTAAATCGGAAAGTTCTTGGTTCGAATCCGGGTCAGTGCATGGATGTTTGTAAGTGTATGGTGTAGAGGCGGCTGGTGTGCCTTAAATGTTTCGTGGCTCCAAGTTCTCGCGTTGTGTTTTTTGTGGGAGCTTGTAGAGTGTTGTGCCAGAGCTCAAGTGTTGCCTCGTCATCTGAGCGTGGTACAGAACTACGTGGTGTTGTCATTGGAACTTTTCCTTAAGGAACTGATCCCGGACCGTCGTCAAAAGCCCGTTGTGTGGCTTTAGTACAGTGGTCGGCAAACTCAATAGTTCCCCCAAAAGAGCCAAAGATCAGCAGTACAACTATTAAGAGATTTCTTTTGAGATCCAAATTTTTTTTCAAGAACCATGTTTTTAGGAGTTGGTTTAAACAAGCTACTAACATTAAATAACATCAGATATTATTATAATAATCTTATTTACTGACAAAATAAATATTTTTTATATTAAAATGAAAATATGACAAAACACGCATTTAATGTGAAAAATAACCTTGCATTTCCTTCGAATGTTTGGGTTAAGTCGGGTTTGTATGTCGTGGTTTTTAATTTCAAGCAGGATTCCAGGTTTTCATCAATAAGACGATTTCTCGATTTACTTTTAATACTGTTCATGCTTAAAAAAGATTGTTTTTATGAATCTGTAGAGCCAAAGAGTGAAAAAACAGCAAATGCTAGCTTTTTTTAAATGATCACAGGAGTCAGGAATACTATTTCAGGTGTTGAAACTTATCATGTCTTCCTTCTACAAGTCTTTCAAAGCAGACCACTTTTTCTGCAAACTAAGATGAAATTTATGTTTCTCCAATTTTTTTTCCATATCAGCATTAGGCGTTCATATTTGGAGCTCCATTATTCTTTGAATTTTAACTCCAGTAATTGCATTTCAAAAGCGCCAATGTCAATTTTAAAGGGAGAAAAATTCCATTCTGTTACATTAGTACTGAGATTTTTTAACGAAGGCTAACGTCGCTATGCTATTTCTGAATACCTGATACCACCTTAGAAAAGCTTGTCTCACATTTAAAATTGTTTTGAAATAGAAAATGCCAATTACCGAGGTATTTTCTTGGCGGTGTTTCAGCATGCTTGTAAAATTAATTAATGTTTCTTTGAAAACCTTCAGCAAAAGGGATCATTTGTTTTCGAATGAAATGACTTCTTCTAACATCGAAAAAAATTGTGTTTCCTTTCCCCTGTAGTTTGCGATTAAGATTATTTAGATAAGACGTAACGCCTACCATGAAATACAATTTCTGGATCCACTGATCGTTCGTTAGTTCAAGATAGTCAACACCCTTATCAAGGGAACATACTTTACTTTCAAATAATAAGGAAGCGAGACATTTTAAAACGTTTCCTATTGAAAGCCAACGTACCTTATTATGCTGCAGATCTGTGTATTCACTTTCCATTTCAACTAAAAATTCTTTAAATTGGCGATGATAAAGAGCTTTAGCTACAATTCTGTTGACAATCTTGATCACCAATTCCATAACATTGCAAATTTCTTCTGGAAATGTCTGTGCACAAAGCGCTTCTTGATGAATGACGCAATGGTAAACAAGTATCTTGTGATAAATTTTTTCCTTCAAAATAGAAACAAAACCTTTCCTCACTCCGGTCATACTTTTGCCCCATCTGTTGAAATTGAAGCAATTTTATCGAGTGGAATGTTTCTCCATGCATTCATTCAATAACAGCATTTGTAATATCCTCGCCACGCGTTTCATCTTTCAGTGGCAATAATCCTGAAAGTTCTTAAAGACCCGAAGACGAAATACATCGAACAAAAAGTAAAACTTGAGCTCTGTCTTTTATGTCATAAGATTCGTCAACAGCTAGTGATAAAGCAATTTGGCAATTTGTAATTAACGTCGTACTAGAGCAACACAACGGGCTATTGACGACGGTCCGGGATCAATCTCTTAAAGGAGAGATTCGAGGACATCACCTCGTAATTTTTAAACACGGTCAGATGACGAGGCAGCATCTGAGATGGCATCCCGCTCTCCAAACTTCCACACCAACCAAACGTGAGGACTTGATTGATAAAGCTTAAACCAATTTCAGATCTTCGATTTGCTGATTGGTTATATTCGAAGACATTTTGACTCTTCTGCAGTTTACTGTTTTAGCACACAGTGGTAACTGTTTAATTTTTTAAAGAATTCCTGCCTTGTTCTTAAAATACCGGAATATAGCGGTCTCCAGATTCCTTTATAAAACAACTTTTAATATATTCACCGTCTGTGTATGTTTTGCCTCTCTTAGCAATCTCTTGACTGACAATAAAGCTTTCAATATTAACATTGTTGAAAGTTGACGCTTCTGATGATCCTGAACTGCTTTCTTCTTCGCATCTCCGGTGGGATATTTACTAGGGTGGGCCGAAAAATAGGTTTTTTTATTTTTTATTTTTGATATCACGTTCTAATAGTGCGGAAAAGTTGTCTCATGCAGTTCAACTGTGTAAAAAATTTCATCCCGATTTATTGATATATTTGGCCTTTCCAAGGGGTTCAAATCCTCCAAAAAGATCAAAATTAGGGCGATTTTTATAAAAAATAAAAATGTTTACAATTACGTTCTAACTGTGCGAAAAAGCAAGCTAATACATTCAAAACGGTAAATAATTTGTTTAGATCAGTACATATCTTCTGCCTCCACTACGGAGGCCAAATAGCAGAAAAATCTGAAAAAATGACATTTTTGCAAAATATCGACTTTTGCAACTACGGTAAAAACTGGTGATCAGTTTTTTCTGCTATATGGCCCCCGTTGGGGAGACAGAAGATATGTACTGATCTAAACAACTTTTTTACTGTTAATATTGAACGCATTAGCTTACTTTAGCGCACTATTTGAACATAATTGTAAATATTTTTACTTTTTATAAAAAAACGCCCTAATTTTGATCTTTTTGGAGGGTTTGAATCCCTTGGGCAGGCAAAAGATATCAATAAATCGGGATGAATTTTTTACACATTAGTTTTACTGCATGAGCCAACTTTTCCGCACTGTTATAGTGATAGCAAAATAAACCTTTTTGCGGCCCGCCCTAAAATTTAGTGCTAGCATTTAATCGAAATCGGTTCGTGGCAATAGTAATGGTAATTTTTAGTTAACGTCGTACTAGAGCAACACAACGGGCTATTGACGACGGTCCGGGATCAGTCCCTTAAGGGAAAGATCCGAGGACAAACCTCGTAATTTTGAACCACGGTCAGATGACGAAATCGGTTCGTGGCAGAACCGCACTCAAGTGGCTAAAGAGCCAAGGTTTGCCGACCACTGCTCTAGTACGACGTTAATTAAAATTACCTTACCATTTCAATTAACTTTTAAACGAATCTTGTAGACAAAGAATTTGCTTTTGAACAAACTTATATGATCCGAAAATTTGTTCCGCCTCGGTATTTGTCTAGGTATTAACGTCACACTGGAGCAACACAACGGGCTAGTGGCGACGGTCCGGGATCAAACCTTGGATGGTAAGACCCGACGCTAACACCGTAATTCTGAACCACGGTCAGATGACGAGGTCACATCTGAGCAGACACCTCACCACTCGAAACTTCCACACCACGCTAACGTGACTTTTTATTGAAGAAAAAATGATAACTAAATGTGAAAGAGGTAATGGTTATGGTAATTTTAGTTAACGTCGTACTAGAGCAACACAACGGGCTATTGACGACGGTCCGGAATCAGACCCTTAAGGGAAAGATTCGAGGACAACACCTCGTAATTTTGAACCACGGTCAGATGACGAAGCAACACCTGAGCTGGCACCCCACTCTCCAAACTTCCACGCCAACCCAACGTGAGGACTTTCGGTCCCGACAGATTTAAGGTGCACCAGCCGCCTCTACACCATACTATTACAAACATCCATGCCCGGACCCGAATTCGAACCAGGAACCTTCCGATCTAGAGGCTAACACCTTAACCACTATACCGGTTGGTCGGCATATATATATATATATATATATATATATATATATATAGTTTATTTCCCATCTTCTTTTGGCTTCTGTAAAATGTATAGGGGTTCAAAATTACGTGATGTTGTCCTCGGATCTTTACTGATACCGGACCGTCGTCAATAGCCCGTTGTGTTGCTCTAGTACGACGTTAACTAAAAATTACCATTACCATTACCTCGGTAATGGTAATTTTAGTTAACGTCGTACTAGAGCAACACAATAGGCTATTGACGACGGTTCGGGTAATTTGGTAATTTTAATTAACGTCGTACTAGAGCAACACAACGGGCTATTGACGACGGTCCGGAATCAGTCCCTTAAGGGAAAGATCCGAGGACAACACCTCGTAATTTTGAACCACGGTCAGATGACGAAGCAACACCTGAGCTGGCACCCCACTCTCTAAACTTCCACACCAACCCAACGTGAAGACTTTCGGCCGCGACAGATTTAAGGTGCACCAGCCGCCTGTACACCATACGCTTACAAACAGCCATTGCCCGGACCCGAATTCGAACCAGGAACCTTCCGATCTAGAGGCTAACACCTTAACCACTATACCAGTTGGTCGGCGATGTTGTCCTCTGACCATTCCCCTTAGGTTTTATCCCGGGTTGTGTTGTTCCAGAGCGACGTTAATTAAAATACTTATATACCTATAAAATGTACTTTTATGAGTTGACTAGTTTTCATATACAAATTGGCAAACTTATTGTTATAACAAAGTCTGAAGATCTGAACCTTTGAATCAAGTGACAAAGCACTTCTTTAGCGAAAAATAAATAACTATTTATTTTTCGCTAAAGAAGTGCTTATACAATCCCGTCGTTCATCGCTCAATTATTTCATCAAAAATGTCGACATAGTATGTTGCTTTCCAAAACAGGTAGAGCGAGATTGGAAATCTTTTTTTTTTTTACCAACGGATGTGACGTAGAGGGGGGGAATCCGCAGTGCTTTTCTGTGATCTCACTTCCTCTTACGAAGGTAACCGTTGCTTGGCAACTGCGTCTGCCACTGATCGATTCGATCGTCTGCACAAAATTATGTGAGATCGTCGCTTCGCTAGTCATATGTGTTCGTTGTGATCTGTCAACAAAAATGAAGTCAACTCTAAACAAATGCTTAGTTCTAATTCTTTTCAATATTATTGCCGCTGTGTTCGGGCGAACAGAAACGGGGAAAGATGAAAAGCTATATCCCCTCTTGATGCCAGATGTTCAACCTTTAATGGTGAGTTCTGTTTTTAGGCTTAGGTAAATGTCAAGTATTGACACTCCAATATATACTATTCTCGTTTTAGTTTTATAGATATTATTATTGCTTTGTTGTACCGATTTATGTTTCTTTGCGATATAATAGGATATGTACGTCTAAGTTAAAGAAATGTCATTCATTTTTGAAGTATTTTCTATTAACATATGCCGTATTTTCTTTGAACATATGGTGGTGTTTCACTTTGAGTTTTTGATTTCAGTGTTGTCTTTTCTGAGAAATTAAGTTTCCGAATTTTCCATAATTAAAGTTTAATATTTAAAAAAATTATATAAGGCTATGTTAAGCTGATCTCAAGAATTCGTTTGATTTCACTGTTTTTTATTTCATTCCAATTGACAACAAGAAGTCAGAAAAATTCTAATTTCTGATTATATACCTTAAATCTGTTTTAAATGGGGCTTTCTGTTTGCAAATATAAAATATTTGCGTCGCTTTGTCTTCACATTTAGACACAATTTAAAACAAAAGCGCATATGCGTAGAGTAGAATATTGATTGGATTACAACGGGGAATTAGATGTGAACTGTCAAGGAAGCCATAATTACTTCTAAGACCATTCAGCCGAAGCTTGTAAACTCAGATGTGATAAGCTCATCTCAGATGCTTGTAAGCTCATAGCTCGTGTTACTTTTGATCTGTAAAGTATGTAGTACGAAGCTAAACAAACTCTTATTTTTAAATATTCTTCTCAACTCGGGCTTTTCCACTTAGCTGATTACATTCATATAATTTGTTTCATATTAATCTGCCTTGTATGCATGTCAGATGAAACTACAACTATTTTAGCGTACTTAAATACTAGCGACGATAAGCCTGTACTTTGGTGCTATACAAGAGCCATCTACTTACATTTCAGTGCCTTGTTTATAATATTGTTTTAACTTGCCAAATGCTGAACAACTGCAAGATCACAAACACAACACATTCCTTGATAAATATTTAAAGGAAATTTCCTCTATGCAATGTTATTGAATGTTATAAGTATTTCTTAAGTATTTATTAAAGAATGTGTTTTTTTAAGATCGTTTTATGAATTTTTTTTTCAAGAGAACATCTAGTAAAATTAAAAAAATAATAAACAAGAAAATTTTTGAAGGCAATTGTATTGTAATTTATTTACTGTGATTAGACATATATAGTTGGATAAGAATTTAGATATCACCAACAATCACCGAAATGTATATTATAATTCCAGCTTATGGCGAAATAATTTTTTAAACTATTTTTAAACATGAGGTTAAAAAGTAGCCCAAAAATAAACAGAAAGTTCAACTCTTGAAAAAACGTTTTATATCATTTGATTCGTTCAAAATTTTTTATTCACTAATAAATATACTTCACGCAATATTTTACCGTTTCGGTAAAATATAATTCAGACATATTCTTTCTCACGGTTCAGTTTTAATTATAAGTAAACTACAGTAAACTCAATTATCCGCGGATTTGAGCGGCGCGGCAACCACGGATAATCCGCAAAATAGCTAAGAAGACACAAATCAACACTAACATGTTTTTAAACAATTTTTATTTACAGTAGTGTGTATATGCGTACAATTATTAATTAACAAACATTAGTTTTCTGAACCTAAACGTATGTTTACTTATTCACATAAAAAATAAATTAATTGCTTTTTGTATTAAAACACCTATTATTTGAGATTGAAGTTTTTGCAACAACATTTTGTCACTAAGTGACCGCGGATAAGACGCAAAGTGGATAATCCGCCCGCGGATAATCGGGAGTTTACTGCATATGAAAGCTTTGAAAACAGGTAATAGCAGTGTCATGCCGAGTTGGTTAAAATTATTTCAGGGACACACTCTACACGTACAATCAACTGTAGCTCATGAAAAATAATCGGAAATTTGATACAATTTTCAAGTAAAACACTGAAACTGTTACTAAGGAAATGCTAAACGCTGCTTACAAAAGGATAAATGCATACATATACATTAGATTGAGTTTTAGGACGCAAAGGCCATATTTGAACTAACTGCTCCAATGACAAGTAAAGGTTATGTACCCATAAGGAAAGTTTTACTGACACAGAAGAAGAGATAAATTCACCCAGGGAGGAATCGAACCCCTCGCAGGTTTCATCCGCAGTAAGGAAACTCATTGAGCAACGGCGATTCCACCAGGACATTCGCCCTAATTGGTGAAGCTGTGGCAAACAGAAGACACAATGTCAAGTATTTCTGTGACTAAAAGATGGAAATGAGAAAGTACGGAAAGACCCCCCCCCCCTATTTGTCAGAGGCGGTAAACCTCATGGGAAAAGAATAAATCACTAGGGTTTCTGAAGCCCGTACACACCTAAAGATGGGTCCCAGGATCAGGATATTAGGAGATACACCGTTTAACGTCAGATTTCCTTTTCGACATCGAAAGAATTTAAACTTGATCAAGGCTACGAGCGTAGAAAAAGTATACTGCGGATATCTAAGAGTCTGAAACAAAACACTAGATACCTTATAAATATACCTAGATACCTTAAAATCTGTAATTTTACATCCCATTTCATTTCGAGCTTGTCACATGAGTTTTAGCACCAACATTACTGCCTTTTGTAAAGGAGAAACGCAAATTGTAAAAATAGGATTAAAAACAGAAACAATAGATGTGAAGTTATATATATATATATATATATATATATATATATATATATAGTCTACCCAAAATTCTTCTAAAACAGTGTATCACGCGATGACGCGGGGTTTCTGGTTCGAATCCGGGTCCGGGCATGGATGTTTGTAAACGTATGGTGTAGAGGCGGCCGGTGCACCTTAAATCCGTCGTGGCCGAAAGTCATCACGTTGGGTTGGTGTGGAAGTTTGGAGAGCGGGGTGCCAGCTCAGGTGTTGCTTCGTCATCTGACCGTGGTTCTAAATTACGAGGTATTGTCCTCGGATCATTTCCCGTAAGGGACTGATCCCGGACCGTCGTCAATAGCCCGTTGTTTTGCTCCAGTACGACGTTAACAAAAAATTACCAATTACCACGCGATGATGCGGTTTCAAAAGTAACGTATTAGCGTAATAGCTACCGGACGGTTGCGAGTTCGAATCCAGCCTAACACCGTAGTGTACAAAGGGGCTGGTTCACGTTAAATCTGTCGTGGCCTCAAATGTCTTCATGTTTGTGTGGTGTGGAAGTTGTGAGAATGGGATGCCAGCTCAGGTGTTGATCTCGACATCTGACCGTGGTTCAAAATTAAGTGGTCTCTGATATTTCCCGTTGGGATTGATCCCGGACCGTCGTCAATAGCCCGGTATGTTGTACCAGTACGACGTTAATTATTATAATTATCTACATACCCCTAAAAGAGTTCTCTCCTGTACCGAAGAACAAGTTGTGCTCTAGTCTTATCATTCAAGCTAGTCACATATTCGAATCAACACGGTAGGCTGTGCAAGTGAGCCTGAGTATATGTATATGGCACATTCTAGCATTTCCAGCAAATGGGACAACATATCTGTAGACCTGTCTGAGATATACAAATACATTTGATTTCCCTTATAAAAGAAAAAGGCACCGAATTGCACAAGCGTAATTCCAAAATTCGCATCTTTGGAATTGAGCTTCTCTTTTGGTCATATAAGCATTTTGAGAGTGATCCTAGAGAAAGGAACTGGTCTCATTTTTGATAATTTAATCAAAACTTCTGCCACTCCATTTATTATTAACTTCCATTTTAAAGTGTCCTTGTTTTATCCTTCAATTTAATGATAAAATGTCATGATTAAGACGCGTTTTGAAACAAAAAGGGGGTCCCTAGCTCCTGTAGTCTCAACACTCGTCATCTGACCGTGGTTTAAGATGACAAGGTGTCCTCGGTTCTTTCCCTTCGGGATTGATCTTGAAACGTCACCAATAGCCCGGTGATTTGCTCCAGTGTGACGTTAATTTTCTATCTACCTCACACCAAACTTCCCAAAACAGAATACATTTTTTGTTCCGAATCTTCACACGTACTGAGTTTTTTTTTTTTAAGAAATGAAGTTTTCTTTGTGATATAAAATTTACTAGGGGGCCCGCCCCCTGCTCGCTAAAGCTCGCCAACCCCCGGAGGATTGCAAGGCAATCCTCATTGGTTCGCTACGCGAACCTATGCTTGCTTCGCTCGCATCAATGAAGACATGCGTCCTAGCAGAAAGTATTGTTTACAAAATATGATATACAAAAAATATTTTTTTTTTCAAATCTAAATTTGCTGTATTACAGAAATATGTATACAATACCCTGAAATCAGAATTCAAATGAAAACTTTGTGTCGGAATGTGAGCGCTGCTTTGGAAATGGAATACCCAGCATGTTGTTTGTGTGTACATTTCCATAAAGCACTCTTGAGTCACCCACGCTTTTTCATTGAGTTTGTTGCCGAAAGTTGTAGTGCAAGCGTCTTGTTGAACTATAATTGTTGGCCCTGAAAAGGACCGTTTTTTAAATGGCCCTGAAAAGATCCTCCGCTTTCTTTGATTTGTAATTTTGAACTGCAACAGCTCGACTAAAATTCTTTTTTTTTTTTCAATAAAATTTCATCCGATAACGGTATACATTCAATTGAGGCGACTTCGTGGTAAACAAACAATCGCACAATGTTGCCAAAACGCGATAACAAATAACGTCTTTTTTGCGTGCCACGTAAGAGAATTATATATATAGATAGGTTAATAAATGAGTAATCAAATTAATAAATCGCAGCTCTGATATATATTGATATATACAGCTGAAATATATTGCCAAAACTAAAAATAAAATTCTAGTTTTTTGAGTTGGAAAACTGGATAAATGCTGCAAAACTGCCACAACTGTAGATTTTAGTAGAGACAGCTGTGCATGTACACAAATTTGTGAAGTCTTTTTACACAAAACGATTAAATTAATTTTTTGAGTTATGGCAATAATGCAATCAGGGTGCATATTAAATTGTACAAAGCACATTAACATACAAATACTATACATCGATCGACTGCCTTAATTGGATGAAGTTGAATCTTTCAAATGGTACAATCCAGGACTGATTACAGAGACATTATTAATTGTTTAGATCTGTCTTTGAATATTGGTGATCCGTCAAGTAGCAGTGTTGACATTATTTTTAAATTACTTCATTCGATATCAAATCTTCATATGCACTTAACGAAATAACGAAACTTTTCATTATTTCATATTCATTCTTTGTTCGAGTTCCCAAGCGCAGGTTGATTGCATTCAACTTATAAGCCTGAGAAGCGACCTTAAAATTTTCTGACTATCTTTCATGGGGCGCTCTGCTAGCCGTTTCGCACAAGCGCATACTTTTCTCTTTTTTGACTAACTTCCGTGCCTCTCGGACTTCTAACCCCTGGGTTCTCTATTCGTAATATCCTTTTATGTAATCTTAATTATATAATTTTTTATCTCAAGGCTCACGAGTAAATTTCAACACGACATATATTTACTATGGATATCCCTACATTTGTAACCTTGAACTTGTCAAAGTTAAAATAACAAAATTTATTTACTAGTGTTTGTGAAAATTGCGACATCATGAAGGAATCATGCAAATTAAACGAAACTTTCTGGATATGCAAAACAGATTAGGATATGCAAACGATTAGAATTATAAAGCGACCACGCGTGTGGGCCGAGAAACACCCTCTGAACTTCCAAATGAGCCGTGTATAAAAAGCACTGTACAGATGCGTTGAAACGTGTGTATCGTCGTTTGACTGATGTAAATGATTGATTATAAGTCAATATGCCTCGCCAAAAACTCAGAGTGCCATATGAGCAACTAACGGAGTTCGAACGGGGACTAGTGATTGGCCTCCGTGATGGTGAACTTTCGTATCCTCAAATCGCCACTCGCACGTTGTGTAATGCCACAACAGAGATGCGTGTGTGGAAGAGACGGATCATGTGCAACCGGACATGTCGAAACCTCGGCGGTGGGCCACGCAATATGACGCCACCACGAGACGACAGACATCTCATCCGCATGGTGGTGACGGACCATACAACGTCCGCTTGTGCATTGGCACAACATTTGAGCATGTCCACATGTGTGTCATTGTTTGCACTCAAGGTTTGTCGACGTCTGCTGCGCCATGGGCTGTGTTCAAAGATTCTTCTTCACAGGATTCCCTTAACGTTGAACCACCGATGCCTGCGGCTACAATGGGCTCAACAACAACACAACCAATGGCGTGCCGATTGGCAACAAATCGTTTTCTCAGATGCGTCCCGCTACAATCTGGACTAAAAGAACGATGGTCAGACGCTACAGAGGTGAACGTCTTCTCCCGGAGTGTCTTATTCAGCGTCATACTGGACGAACACCTGGCGTTATGGTCTAGGGCGCTATTGGATATCATAGGCGATCCCACGTACTCTAAATTGTGGGGACCCTTAAATGCGACTCTACATCAGGGAAGTTGTGGTGCCATAGGTCCAACCCCTTCTGCAACGCATTCCAGGAGCTGTATTTCAGCAAGACAATGCCCGTCCACATGTTGCTCAGAATGTACAAGCCGTTTTCAGTGCACGACATATTCCGATTCTTCCATCGTCTGAACGTTCCCCGGATATCTCGCCCATTGAGCATGTCTGGGATTACATCGGTTGACGACTCGTTCATACCGCTCGTCGGGAAAAAAGTACGGCTGAACTTTAGCATCAGATAGATGCCATCTTGAATGCCATTCCTCAGCATGACGTTCAAAATCTGTATGATTTGATGCCACGACGTGTACATGCTCTCATTCGCTGCGTGTGGCGTCTGCACAACATATTGATTTTCGGCATTATTTTTGTTTTATTGTTTTTCTTCTGTAAATTTAATCGTTTATTTAAACCACTATAAGTAATTCGTGGAATAAATTTCATTTATCTCTGGTGACTATTTCATAGTGTTGCAATTTTCACAAACAGTAGTGTGGAATATTCTTGAGGTAATACCTTTTCAACGAAAAAGAAATTCGAAATCAGACAATCCGATCACGTATACAATCGGATGAAATGATTTTAGCGTTTCGTTTTTGCAACTGACAAATGTATAATATAATAACCGGTGTGACGATAAAGATGCGAGTCCTAGAATTCTAGAACTGTGTTCTGAGAAATTCTCGAAATGTGGTATTATCTTTACATACACCACTCTATCTAATTCTTGGGAAATCACAGCTTGGACAGGCGTGTCTAGAAATGCATACCTAGGTTTGATCAAAACTCGCAGGGACAAAGCTACGAACTTGTAATCCTCTCGCATGGTCCCACTCACTAGTCCTGTTCAATTCCTAGTAGTTATCGTTTTTTACTTAGAGTATTTGTATGAATAAAAATACTTTAAATACATGAATTCTACTTAAATACTTTTAAAATTATGTCATTGAAAATACCTGTTATAAAATTTTGTAACTGAAATGATTATTTTCTTAATGACCCAAATTTCAATAAAATGTTCTCAGCTCAATAGCTGTATTAGAAAGACGCGTAAAGTTGAGTAGTTTAACAGAACATTCTCTTAAAATCTAAACTATCGTTTGTCGCTTAAAATCTTGTTTTAACTGCGAACCAAATAGATTAAAAAATGAATCCATTTGTTTTTAACGTTTACATTAAGCACAAATATTCTGTTTCAAGACATTTTAACTTTAAAAAAATAGATTTATATATATATCAAAGCACAACTACTATTAAAATCTACCGTGTCAGTAACTTTTGGCGTTAGAAATAAAAATAGTCAGCCCTTTGATATTTATTCAAACATTAACACGCAACTTTTGCTGAGTCAACAAAATACCACATACATTTGTCGTCTAGAGATAACTGCCAATACAAATCAAAAATTGCAATAAGACTGCAAAGGGGCATATCAATTTTCATATTATCATTCATTGTTCAGATCGGTATAGAGGAATTGTGAAACTAATTGCGAAAATCATGACGTGCACTCAATGTAGTTGAGCTTCAAGGCTGGCAATCTTTGAGCAATGAAATCCTGCATCTCAGTAAATTATTTAAAATATAAGTTTATTCGTAAGGATGATAACACAGGTATAGACATGGAAATTATCCTGATGTAACAATACAATTGAAGCAATCGGTAGATAAACCTCAAATGCTGAGCTTGATGGGGGTTGTACCTTTTTTCTTCTTATGACGCAAGGGCCATGTTTGGCCAAGCTATTTTTTTCCGTCAAGTGGCCGAAGCTGTGAGAAACAAGAGACAACGCCAAGTGACACAAAAGTTTTACTGACGCAGAAGATAGAAATAACCCAGGGTAGTTAGGGGTTGCTGTGGGAACAGCTTATTTCTTCTACAGAATTTGGGATGCATCCCATTTTGGGGGAAGGGCCTCAATTTTCACGATTTGAGATGTTCCCCAAGCAACGATTAAAGAAATGAAGAAATTTTCTTCTTGTGGTTAATTTTTTCAGTTTACAGTTGAATTATAACAATTCTATTTTTCCTACATTCAACAGTATTTAAAAATATTTCTATAGAAATTATTGCACAATAACACAGAGGCGAGTAAGAAGTCTCCCGTATTCTTATGTGTAGCCATTTGTTCAACAGGTCTTGGGCTCATATCCCGAGCCAGGGATAAAGTTCGTAGTTTGGAGTCCATTTGAATCCGTAGTTCCCGGTCTAATTAGCCCTCTTATTACAGTACAAACCATAAAGAAATCCGTCTTCTTTTGCTTATAAATTATATAGTTCGTCGAAATTAATTTTACACACGTCTGAAATCCCCCGAGACCTTTGATTCTATAACATTGTCCCCCAGTCATGTTGCGATGTAGTTTTTAAATTTTAATAGGGTCCAATTTACTTGACAAAACCCAGATGAATAAGTTGTAACTTACAAAAATTGTACAAATCATTAGCACTTTAGGTAGCTTCATTGTACTTTACTAGACTAAATTTGCTTATTCTGTTCAACTGTACTGTTAACGACTAGCGCGATTTGTTCTAGTCGGTTGCTCAACAGATCAAATGCATCATCCCGATTGTATTTTTAAGGACTTGCCAACCTCCACAGTTAAAAGCAATATCGATCAAAACCCAGTGTTTATACTTTCGAACACACATACGTTTTTACTATCATTTTTATCTCAATATTTACACTTAAGACTCACTCTTAAAAACATGTCCAATCTCTGGAAATGAAACCTATGATAAATTAATGATGGTATAATATATGAAATATGAAACATGGAGGCAGAGTGTTCATTGAACAGATCTTGACTTTTCACCTTAGCTTTGCCATTTCCATTGCGTAACATTAGCCATGTAGGTAGGTGTTTTGGATTTTATGACGTGAAGTCCAACAGCAGACTTGCTGTGCCATGGCGTCCGTTTGGATATGACTAGGAAAGTCCGTCTTGATTTAGAATCGCATGTCCTCCCTATTCTTTTTCAGAAACTTGTAATATGATGATGGGGTTACTATAGCTCAGTGAGTTTTCCCACTGCTCTACCGATCCTGCGAGAAGCAGGTGGTGTACGTTCACTAATTGTCTGTTTCGATCTATCTCAGCCTGGGTGTATTTATCAACTTGTCTTGTTTGTATGTCCACTTGCTTGATGTTGTTTGGCGCTTATTTCGGATGAATATCTATTGTTGTTACCTGTATTTGTGGCATGGAACCAGACCCTATCCACTATGTTACCACACATGCCCTATAACATCTCATCTACACATCAAGGAACAAGCAACTCAATACTACGACGCCTGGCTCTGTTCACCCCTTACTACAAAGAAAAATAATACAAATTGTGCGATTTGTGGCCAGGGAGTTTGAACTCAAGCAAGCTGTTTAAATTCACTTTTTGATTACGACACTTTAATTACCTCTTTAACCTCATGGAAATATTTTTGAGCAGCACCTTGCTTTGTGCATTTTATAGCTCAAAATTTCTGCTTTGCATCACATATTTTTTTCCCATTTGCTCTCATTTGGTCATGTTTTACGTTATGGGAAATTTTATTTGCATTTAAACCCTTCGTAGGGTCGGTTATGGTCCCATGATGGAGTTAAGTTGTTTGGCACAGCTTGACCAAATATGACCCTAACATAAAAAAAACTGAACCCAACCAGCCCAGGTGCAGAGTTAAATTCTGTGTTTTACAACATAACTAAAAGCAGTTGCAATTGTTCTGCTTGCATTTTGTCCGAATTTTGAAAACTTCAGTCAAATCAAAAACAGACGTAAAAACACAATTATTGGCTAAATATGTATTACATATTTATAATAAAACATCAAAATTAATTAATTAACTTACTTTATTTAAAACCAAGGCATACTTTCAGAATCTGCAATTATGTCGATAACTTTTGAAGTTAAATTTTTTGTCATTGACCTAGAAGTTATTTATAAAGTGTTTGTGGTAATTTGGGGCGGTGTAGGGGGGTTATTCCATAGCTAGAGAAGAAAAAAGGGTGTGGCAAGGAGCGCGCTTTGCACTGCAGAACATCAAAACTTATGATTTAAAAAATACAGCCAAAATTTTGATATGATTAAGGAAAAATTGTTCTGCAAAGACTTTGTTCTGCGACGTACGTTGCAGTTTTAAGCATTTTCTGCTCCCGGGCTAACCATCCTGCAATATGATTGCGTCGCCAGGGCTAAATGCGCATGTACATTGTGTTAATCTGAAAGTTGTAGTCTCGCAGGTTCAATTCCTGTGTGTGTGTGCAACTTAGTCTCTCTTCTTCTGTGTTCGTATGACCTTGTGTATGTGTTACTTATCGTTGTATTTGCCGCAGCTGTGTGTGGTCAAATATGGCGCCGTGCGTCATAAAAACCCAACCCAATGGCGATGTAGTTTTGGAGATAACTGCTTTCAAATCACAAATATCAAACCCTATTGTACGACTGAAATATTCTGGTGTCTGGCGACAGAAATGGGTTCATGTAAATGTGATGAAGTCATTGACTCAACCGCATTGTGGCCGCTATTTGTTTCCCTGCACTAGCGTGAAATGGCATTGTCACATCTGGTTATTGTCCAGACTCAAAACTAAAACAAGTCTGAGCTCAAAAATGGTTTCCTGATCTTTTACCCCGATACGCAAAATAAAATGCTTTTGAATAAAAAAAATGGTTTCAAAAGAAATCAAACCTCACATAAATTTATTTCAACTAAGCAGTTTCACAGTATTCCAGTCTAATTAATCCTCAAGTGCAAAGGATGATCGTAGAGCGACGAAGTCAACCCGAAGCCACTCTGTCTATCCCGTATTCAAACGCAGTTGAGGAATTATTTTTTGTTTAACGACCAGTTTGGCATTCTGTGGAAATTTGAAGAGTCGGGTGTCAGCTCAGGTGTCGATCCCGTTGTCTGACAGTGGTTCTAAATTACGAGTTGTCCTATCTTTCCCTTCGGGAATCATCCCTGACAGTCGCTAATAGTCTTTTGTGTTGCTCCTGTGCGACGTTAATTCAACTAGCTATCTAATTAACGACCAGTTATTAAGCAGAGAGTGTTAAATATGTGCTAAGCAGTGTTAAAGGGGCACGAACAGCATATTTAGGGATTCGGTGAGAGGCGTATGGGATAGGAAAGCAATGATGTTTAATTAATTTCGAGTTTTCCTGTAAACGCGATGAAGAAAGGAAT
This sequence comes from Metellina segmentata, assembly GCA_947359465.1. Classification (NCBI taxonomy): domain Eukaryota; kingdom Metazoa; phylum Arthropoda; class Arachnida; order Araneae; family Tetragnathidae; genus Metellina; species Metellina segmentata. The sequence goes on along the minus strand of OX375878.1, from coordinate 36,934,013 downwards.
AGCGAATATACTCTTTTACTATGGACCTGTCACGGAAATTTACTCTGTATAAATAAAAAATCCACAAAACATGGTCTGACCCTCCCCAGTCTTTGTATAACTCCGAGTGACCTGGACTGTCATTGCATTTTAAGGGTACAAGACGGTTTTGCCAAGACTCAACAAACAGACCCAAGATGCGTAACATAAGAGGAGTTGGGAACTATCCAACTTGTCCATGCTCGACAATCCCAGCAATTCCTAGCCTTATTTTACTATGTATTGCTATCTCTGGGGCCACTTTCCGGAGGATCAGCAGTTGGTCGCTCTGTAATTTGCACAATATGATCTTTTAGACCTGGTTTAGACTACATTGGCAAAAGGGATTAATAACAGTACTATGGGGAAACCCCCTGATCGCTAACGTTCGCCAACCTCCGGAGGATTGCTTTGCAATCCTCATTGGTTCACTGCGCGAACCTTACTCGCTTCGCTCGCATCAATCAGAAGGGATTGTTTATTAAATATGATATTCCAATAAAAAAATACTTTTCAAATATAAATTTGTTGTGCTACAGAAAAGTTATACAGTACCTTTGAAATCTGAAGGTTGTCCTAGGTTCAACTCCCCAACTTTGGAAATCGAATACCTAGCATGTTTGTAAGCTGCAACAGCTCGACTAATATTCATTTGTTTTCAATAAAATTTCATCCGATAACGCTATAAATTTAATTGAGGCGCGAGGCTTCGTGCTAAACAAACAATCGTACAGTGTTGCCAAAAGACGATAAGAAATAAAGTATTTTTTGTGTGCTACGTTAGAGAATTATACATATAGATAGGTAATAGGTAATTTTATTTAACTTCATACTAGAGCAACACAACGGGCTATTGACGACGGTCCGGGATCAATCCCTTAAAGGAAAGATCCGAGGACAACACCTCGTAATTTTGAACTACGGTCAGATGCAACGAAGCAACAACTGAGCTGTCACCCCACTCTCCAAACTTCCACACCAACCCAACGTGAGGACTTTCGGCCCCGACAGATTTAAGGTGCACCAGCCGCCACTATACCATACGCTTACAACATCCATGCCCGGACCCGGATTCGAACCAGGAACCTTCCGATCTTGAGGCTAAGCAGTGTTAAGTATGAACTAAGCAGTGTTAAAGGTGCACGAACAGCAAATTTAGGGATTCGGTGAGAGGCGTATGGGATAGGAAAGCAATGATGATTAATTAATGTCGAGTTTTTCCTGTAAACGCGATGAAGAAAGGAATAGAGAATAGACTCTTATATTATGGACCTTTCACGGAAATTTACTCTCTTTGTATAAATAAAAAATCTGTACCTTAACAACTATACCGGTTGGTCGGCCGTATTTATATATATATTGGTAGAGATTATTCGCAAGTTTAAAGTAACGGTAAAATTTTCTATCAATTCGAATTTTGATATTATATGTAATGCTTTTAAATCAAAGTTTGTATGTGTGATATATTTTTACACAACCACTCAATCCTACATAAGATTTAAAACAATGAAAGCAAATTCCTTGATCTCTTCTCATTCTGTTTATCCTTCAATGTAACTTCTGCCCCTGGCCAATTCAAATGTCCCTAGTTTCGTTTTCAGAAACATGGCTATCCCGTTTCGCTATTGTAAATGTGAGTCGATAGGATGTATTTCTAGACAGTAGTGATGGCTGACATTCTTACACGGGGAGTACTGTCAACTATAGAGACAATGAGGACACCAAAGGTACATGCCAACTGAGCGAAGCGATGACAATAAAAGCGAGACCAGGGAAACCTGCTGCTTAAGAGGTGCCCGCCTATTTAAGTGCAGCGAAGCTTCTTGGTGCATGAAGTTAATCCACTCGTGTTTCCAAGTGAATAAATAAACTACCATGAAAAATAATTTTTAATGTTTGTTAATCAAAAACTACATATTAAATCAGAAGAGTTTTAAACTGCTGACAGTCCATTTTTATGTTAGGGTTTTCCACGGGCCTTAATGGGCGCGGGAGCCTATTTCGAAGAGCAACTTATAAGTAGGGCAACTTTTTTGTTGCAGTAAAAATGGTAAAAGTTGCATTTATGGAAATAAAGTTGCATTTATTTTTAATACACAAATTCTAAAATAAATTTTTCGTAAAAAAATGAAAAACTTAAAAAATATACTGACAATTTTAGTCGGTGTACAACAGTATAAAAAAACTTTCTTAAAAAAAGAAGAACTTTGAATGGCCGATCCTTGGCCAGTAATTTCTTTAACATTGAAAAACTGCGTCAGCCGCAGTCATATAATGTGCTGTATCGGATAGCAGAAGCGCAAAATCCTTTCGCTCAACATTCAGATATTTTAAAACGTCATCTACAAGGCGAACAACATATTGATGATCGACACTCACCTCGCAAACTCTGCAGTCGATTACGCAAGTTTCCTCTGGATTATCAAGAGTGCCCACCAATGTGTTAAAAGTACTTTCCATTTCACTTTCGTCTGTTAGGACGAACAGCTTCTTTCCATTAACTTGTTTGATCAGCAATACTTCGGCGTTCGCAAGATCAGACACACGTGATCGAAGGGTTGGTTCAGAGGGCAAAAAAAGGAAATAGTAATTTCATATTAATTAATTTTAAGCTAAATTTTAAAAAGTTGCAGGTGGTTCCATTTATGCAGAAAGTTGCATTTATGTTTCGGTTATAACTCACTTCCAATACACCCCATGTAGGAGGAATTTTGGTTTTAGTACTTCACATGTACCTTAGAAAGTGTGTAAAAAAGTTTCATTTTTTTCAAAATGTTGCCTTACTTATAAGCAACCGGAGTGTTGCAAATTCGGAACTCGGTACGGCCAAAGACCGTCGTGTACACGGGAGCTGGAGCACGTTAAATATATTGTGGTCTCAAATGTCCCCAAATTGGAGTGGTGTGGAAGTTTGGAGAGTGGGGTGCCAGCTCATGTGTTTTCTCCGTCTCTTTTGACCGTGGTTCAAAATTACGAGGCGTTGTCCTTGGTTCCAAATTGAAATTTAAAAAAAAAACTCGACGAGCTGCAAAAATTTACGTTGAGAGGTACTCTTAAAAAAAAACTCACGACTGAAGACTGAAAATTTGAATGTGTTTTACTCACTCGCGGAAGAAATTTCACTTCTTCAACTTTAACACTCAATAAAACCTAAACTAATAGCCGCATCGTAAAAAAATCTTAATAATTATCCAGGGAATACGATGAAGAACAAAGCATGTTAATTTCATTTTTTTCCGATCAGTACTTTCTTGGGAAACCGTCTAAGAATCGAGCTTAACAACACATTTTTCAATCCTGCGGCGGCGGCGACGGCGGTAACTTTTTTTTAATATAGAGAGATATAAATATAAATATTAATTGTAGATATTGATCTTGGTTCATTGTAGGAAATCTGATTTTCACAAAGTGAAAAAAAATCTAACACGTTTATCTTCTCGTCTGTATAATATTTTGTGTTATTGAATTCAAAATCATCAAGCTTCGAATTCATGAAGAATGTATTTTATATCACCTTTAGTTTCATTATAATGTTGTTCATGGCATTTTACATGTTTCTAATTATTTTTTAACATTGAAACCAATAATAGATTATGATGTTCATTATTTTCTCTTCACAGAAAGAGACATATCTTTGTACAGCTTTCAGAATGCCTAAGTCGGATTTCGAATACGTAGGTAAGACACATTTTTAATTTTTTTATTCCTAAAGATACTTTCTTTTTAAAATAAAATAATTTTTTTTCATTGAAACACTTGATTTAATCAAAATTCCAATTCAGCTTGAAACTGCTATTGGATTATTTTAGATGCCAAACGGTTTATAGTACAGTTTGTGCTCTGTGGTAGGTTCAGATTTATTATCTGTAATATCTTGTATTGGTAATCGTGGCTGCACACTTAAAACTGCAAACACTCGAAGTCGGAATTTAATTCCCCTTTCACTCACATTTCAAACTAGCATGTTTATGTAACCAATGAAGTATCGCTGAAACGTGGAGGGATGGTGAAATGAAGCATCGTACTGATTTGATTAGCCGTCTGGAATATACATATTAATCCCTTAATCTCTTAGAACTGGATATCATGTAATTATTAAAATGATTCCCCAGCGAGTGGTAGCGAACGCAAGTTCTGTTCTTTAAACTTACCATAGGCATATCTCTATCTTTCGTGTCTATAAAACTTTTACTTTTATGCAAGTTCATTGCTTGGCATTTTCTTGTGTTTGGAACAGCTTGACTATAAAACTTAAAAACCAGTTACTGCATCAATGGCAATCATCAACATCCATGCGCTTTCTAACCGAGATTCGAATCCACGATCTACTGGATGTCTTAAAAGCTCTGACAACTATACCAGGTAAGCGGAAAACTTAAAAACATGGGTTACTTGTTGATATTTCCAAAGCGGCCCGGCATCTCAACCTAGTACCGTGTCTGTTATCTAACTTTGTACATGGAGAGCCTGGTATAAATGGCATTTTAATAGAAATAACTTAAATATTAAAGCAATTACTAAAGAAGAAACCTTAAGTTAAATTAATATCGCACATTGGCATTCCAGTAGAGCAAAATGTCCTACACCAGGACAGAAGCCATAAGAGGAAAACTTGAGGATACCCTTTTCAGTAGTTTGCACGTATATAATCATTCTGAAACCTTTCCTGCATGACTTAACTAATTTTGACCTTGCCCTATAGAACATTCTCTAGAATTCCTTACCAATTGATGTGGTTATCTAGTCATTAAGTGTGTTGTGGAGAACAAGCAACATTACAATACTCGAAAATATACTGACGCTCAGTGGTTTAAGTATGTTATTCTAGAGCAGGGATACCAAAACCCACTTTCTTAACCCTCCTGATAGCTAATCTTCGCGTCGCAAACTGCTCTGTAGTGACCAGCCTCTTTTGCCAAAACTTATTCCAAACTGTCACCATTCTGTTTTTCTTCCTGGAACTCCATTCCCTTGGGGTAAAAGGACAGTTTTATCTCTATGCGGTATCTCATCATCAACTAAGGTTCAGATCAGGACGAGTATCTTGTAATCAACAAACGTTCGTATTTTAATGAACGAGGTATCTCGTCATCAACTAACGTTCATATCTTAATGAACTAGTTAGCTCTCCATCAACAAGAGTTCGGATCTTAATGAACGAGGAGTCTCGTAATCAACAAGCGTTCGGATCTTAATGAACGAGGTATCTCGTCATCAACAATCGTTCAGACCTTAATGAACGAGGTATCTCTCGATCAACAAGAGTTCGGATCTTAATGAACGAGGTGTCTCTCCATCAACAAGAGTTCGGATCTTAATGAACGAGGTATCTCTCCATAAACAAGAGTTCGGATCTTAATGAACGAGGTGTCTCGTAATCAACAAGCGTTCGGATCTTAATGAACGAGGTATCTCGTCATCAACAAACGTTCAGATCTTAATGAACGAGGTATCTCTCCATCAACAAGAGTTCGGATCTTAATGAACGAGGTATCTCTCCATCAACAAGAGTTCGGATCTTAATGAACGAGGTGTCTCGTAATCAACAAGCGTTCGGATCTTAATGAACGAGGTATCTCGTCATCAACAAACGTTCAGATCTTAATGAACGAGGTATCTCTCCATCAACAAGAGTTCGGATCTTAATGAACGAGGTATCTCTCCATCAACAAGAGTTCGGATCTTAATGAACGAGGTATCTCTCCATCAACAAGAGTTCGGATCTTAATAAACGAGGTGTCTCGTAATCAACAAGCGTTCGGATCTTAATGAACGAGTTTTCTCGTCATCAACAAACGTTCAGATCTTAATGAACGAGGAAACTCGTCATCAACTAACTTTCAGATATGGATAGATGAATTGTCTTGTTTTACAAACGTAATATCATGAGTGAAGAAGCAACTCATTGACAGAACGTCAAATCTCGATGGACGAGATATCTCGTCGAAACCACATGGAGGGTGAATTAAGAATTTCCCGTTCGCGTTTGAAGACGGAGAAGCACCAGCGTCATTCATTAGTGTGTTCGTGTGATACGTTACGAAAATGTTTTGCATGTGCCCTTGTAATGTTGTATTCAACTGTACAATTTAGATGTATTCCTATTTCCCCCAGTTGAGTTTACGCCCAACGCGACGATGCACGTGGCCCACCACATCCTGATCTACGGCTGCGACATCCCCGGCCGGTGGGAAAGGGACAGCCCTAGAATCGTCTGGGACTGTGGCGAAATGAGTGGGCAGAAGTCAGGGTACCCACGTGGTCCCACCTGTACGGCCGGCTCGCAAGTCATCTACGCGTGGGCCAAGGACGCCCCTCCTCTCAAGCTTCCTGAGGGTGAGTGAAAATTCCTCATCAACAGTGAATTTTGTACAATTATCTTTCATGTATTTAGCTTAGAATCGGTGAAGTATTTCTAAATAGGTTATGTAGACTGCCACGTACTGTCAAATATTTAAGGGGATCTGGGACTGAAAATTCTAAAATCTTCAATTTTAAAGTTTTTGTTCTCAAATTTTTGATGTGGGTAAATGTTGTATTTTGCAATTGTAATAACTTTTTTTACATTTTCAAAAAATGTTTTTATTAAAATTAAAAAATGTCGAAATTTGACGTGATAAAGGTATCTTAAAATATTTTATCACAAATCACTTCATTTTTGCATAAATTAATTTATAAAAGTTCATACTATAAACTTTCTTTATTATTTTTGGTAAAAACAATTAGAATTTTTTTTTAAATATTTTGTTAAAAAACTACATAAAACACATAGTATAACAAAGTTCGAAAAATTTTACAAAAAAAATAACACATATATATATATATATATATATATATATATATATATATAATATGCAATTGCTGAAAACAAATAAAGAAATATATTTAAAAAGTAAATTTAGAAAATTTCATTCATTTATGACAAGTAGTTTTTAAGTTATATTCATTTTCACTATTGAAATCCCATTTAACACGAAAGGAGAAAAAGAGCGTTTAAAATTATTTAGGCTCGTTGCAGCTGTCATGTTTATAAAAAGTTGAATATTTCCGGTTCTACTGATGGTAGAAACAAAATTTAATTTTTTTCAGAAATATCTGTATTTTTTAAGGTAATAATAGAAAATCTGACCTTTTTTTTTTCATATTTTGAGTCTCTTATGTGTGAGTATTAAGTTACTTAACGCTTAACTTACCCTGAGTGATTCCTTAGGATCAGCATAGGGATCAGCATAGCATTAATTGTTTGATATAAACAATTAATATTCGTAAAATTGACTATATACCAGTGTGGTTTTGAGAGCGCACCAACAACAGTGTTTTTCGTTGGCTATTTTCTTTTGAGGAGGGAAGGAACAAACAAAACAACTTTCGAAATCAAATTTGCCTTTCTCTTTTACACTCGTATAGATTCAAGCACAAGATATTACAAAACAACAATTACTTAAATTTGTGAGCTTTGTTACGTGCAACTTACGTGTCAAGCCAACGCTCAGTTGGCAAAGCGATATTGTCATATTTTTTCACACATTTCTTTTGCTGAATCTTTTGCTTTGAATCAAAATTGTCTCAGCTAAGAAAGAAACGCAGTTGTTTTAGCTATGAATCAGGCTAGCCGGGAAAGGGGGGGATCTGTGAGTAAACTTTAAAAAAAATTGGACTAATTTTCAGTTTTACATTGTTTTGTTATTAAATATTAATAAATGGCTCTTTCAAGTATTTTTTCCTGAAATGAGGCTTCCAAATGTAGTATAGCTGGCCACCCCTGGTGTATACAAAACAAGAAATGAGTTTTACCCAAACAACAAACTTTGGTACAGCTACACTCTACGTTTATGAGTGATGGCAACGGCTTTGGCGATTTTTTTGGCGCACTTCTAAAGTTGCCAAGTAAAGAATTATTTCCTAACTCTAATGTCACAATTTGTTTTTCTTTTTACAACACACTTTTTAAACATATTTCAGAACGTTTTAAAAAGTATATTTTAAAAAAACTTTCACAAAAAGTAGTAAGCTTAAGCACATATCAAAACACATTTGTGAACCAGCAGAGAAACTAAGCTACGAATGGTAAGAATAACCTGAAACTTATCAATTACACTAAATACAGTGAGCATGTTGAAAATGGAAAAAGATTTACAAAAGAAAAAAAGCAAGAAATAATACGTGATAAAGTCAGAATTCTCTCGTAAAAAAATAATGAAAACGAAAATGGTCCAAAAAACAAAACTCTTAATCCTGTCATGAAAACTATTATAACAAAATAAAAATTCCACAACTGTCAAAATACAAATAAAAGGACCAATGGTATCACAGAAAACGATTTAAAAGGACCAATGGAATCAAAGGATATTTTAAAAACAAAATAACCAATGGGAGGAAAGAAAAAATTTCAAACAAATCAATGAAATCAAACGACTTTAACAGATTTTGGAAGAACTTTCTAGAATATTCAAAATGAAAATTAAAAGTTTCCGTTTGCCGAGGTTGCCATGAAAACCACAACAACAGCAACGAAAGATGGGTTGCCTTAATTTATCGTAACTCGTTACTAGAAGTGCGCCAAAATAAATCGCCAAGCCGTTGCCATCACTCATAAACGTAGAGTGTAGCTGTACCCAAACTTTGTTAACAACCCATTTTCGTTACTAAAATAATCGAACTAGTTCTCTCTGCATCGACCTTGTAATGAAATAGACAGAGCATGTAGGCGGAGTCACTATCGTAAGTTCTCAGATGAGTAAGTCACGTGGGCTTACGATTGGACTTGCGTCGATTCATCACATTAGGAAGCAGACTTGTGATTTTGAATCACGCTGCATAATCACTTTAACCAATAAATAATTTGTCCCACATTAGAATTCATGCTTTTTCCCACAACCACGTAACAGATCTTCAAACCGAACGACCAGAAGAAATTCGGTGTCCACAAATTAAGAGTCAGTTATATTTTTAGAGAAAAACAAATTCTGAAAGAAGAATGATAGTAAAAAATACACATACAGATAGAATTCTCACAGATTTACTGCATAAAGAAACAAACTCACATGAAAGTTGTTTCAGCTTCGCCTTTCTTCAAGCTTGTTAATTAAGCATATATTACACGTAGTATATGCTAAATTAACAAAAATTTCCATATTTGGACTTCAGCGAACCTGAAGCAAAATGTCCGTAACGTTTTTAAATACTGTTCCCTCTCAAAATTTAATAGGGTATATGTCCACCCCTCAATGCAATGGACGAATGGCATTGATTACATATACTCTTTACAAGATTGTTCAGTAAATCTTGAGGTAAGTTCCGCCATTTCTGTTTCAGCGTAATAATCAGGCGTGTTTTGGTATTCTGTAAGGCATTTTGAACTGCCGTGCGCTTCCCAAGAGCACCCTAGATATGCTCTTTGGGATTGAGGTCAGGGGAATACCCAGGTCACTCCAATCGGCCACTTCGTCCTTTTAATTTTACTACAATTCTTCCATGGATAAAATCATCGAGATATGTTGGTGATGCTGTGACACCAGCCACACTAACTAATAACTAACACAGACACTTAAACACATCAAAAAATCCTTCATTTGCTTGACACCCGCTTAAGTATTATCATCTTTCAGCAATCTTCTGCTGTCACATCACTCCCAAAATGTTAATTATGACCATCGAATCGGTCTCGTTTCTATTTCTTACGTCTTTTCCTACCGTCAATGATTTTTTGCCACGAAAGATCAACTTCCGATCTTCTTTAAAGTTGCAATTGCATTTGATGCTTATTTTATGGACATCATTGTAGCATGAAACTGCACTCACACTTCTTAAGTCAGGTCAAGGAAAATGTCTGGATAAGTCGAAATTTGACAAAATTGAGACGAGTGCGTCTGTTGGAGGATTTGTCTTGGGGCCTTATGCGTTGTGGAGAAGTAATGTGGATGAAAAAAGAGTAACAAAGAAAGGAATCAAAACAAATTACTACAAAAACTCGATTTACAAGAAAAGGGCAAATCTTAACCACACATATTCTGTAGGTACATTGGAAGGTCGATGGTTCACTTCATCCGGCACGTTGAAAACCGTTTCGTAGTCTTCTAACCAAAACATTTGAAATTCAAAAGTTTTGATCGTTGGCTCCAAAATCAATGCCAGCTCTTTTATTCAACTACATAGAGCTGGCTATAAACAGCGACGAATAGAAATTGAGCGTGAAGAGTCGTAAATTTTCGGTTTTTAGAGGAAATATAAGCACATGTGAATATTTAAAAATTCTTTCAAATGGTCATTGATTACAAAATGCCAAATGTACAAAATCTGTGATTAGTAGAAAAAACTATATAAATAATTTTAATTTACTCTTTGAGCTGGAGGCCTTGGTCTAATTAGCATCAGGCAAGGAGCGGAAATAACGATAAATCAATTTAATATATAATAAAACCTCTCTCTCTATATATTTATATGAGACATCCTTCATTAAACAATCGGATCTTAACCTTCGGGGTTTGATCCCGGACCGTCTCCCTATTGCGACGTTAATTAAATACCTACTTACCATTAAACAATCAATCTTCTCATAGATCACATTTTCTTTGAATAAATATTTTGTCAACAGACAAGATTGAATTTGTCTCTTTTGAACCCCCACCCCCTCTCCATTGCCCTTGTATAAAAATCAATTATAATGGTTTTATCTCTATTAAAAAACCGCCGTCGCAGGATTAAAAACTCGTTATTTTTTTTCTCGATTCTTAGACGGTTTTCCGAGAAAGTGCGGATCAGAAAATTACGAAATTAACAAGGTTTGTTCTTCATTGTGTTCCCTGGACAATTTTGAAGATATTTTTTTTCCACATGCGGCTATTAGTTTAGGGTTTATTAAGTGTCAAAATTGAAAAAGCGAAATTTCTAACGCGATTGAGCAAAAGACGTAGAAAATTTCAATCTCCAGTCGTGATTTCTCTTAGAGTACATCTAATCGTTAATTTTTGCAGACCGTCAAGGTTTCTTTTTAAATTTCAATTTGGTTCCTGGTAATATTTTTTGAAATTCGGGAACGATCGGGGCATTTTCGTTACCTTTTTGTTAAAACTGTCATATCTATATCTTTTTACTATTAGTATTTTATATTTGAAAACATCGCAGTATACCTTAGAATGTATTCTTTTTTATGGTACAATTATTTTGAAAATGGTTAATAAATAAATTAGATGCGATCAAAAGTTGGTCATACAAATTTCGTACTTTTTAGATCGCGGAGCGATAGCGTTCATTCCTTCGTTCGTTCATTTTCACGGAAATTAAGGTTACATTTTCTGATAAACGGGTTTGCCAGATGCCCTTGAAACTCGCTGTGACGTCATGCTCGTTTTTTCGCTCGATTCAGACGGTTTGCCGATGAAGTTCAGATCAGAATATTTCGAAATTAACATGGTTTATTCAAAATTGTACGGGTAACAATAACGAGATGGTGTTTTACGGATGCGGCTATTAGTTAAGGGTGCATTAAGCGTTAAAGTAAAAAAAAAAGCGAAATCACTTTGCGAAGCAAACCAAATGGGATTGCGTAGCAATCACCGTGTGTTGGCAAGCATTAGCGAGCAGGGGGTGGTGCCCTCGCTAGGACGCCATGGACCGGAAAGTCAAATCAGGATTATACGAATTATTAAGATGGTTTCGCCGTTACAGGAGATTGAATCTGCAAAAGGAGTGTTGGTTTGCGAAGCAAATCAAATGCGATTTTGTAGCAATACCCAGGGGTTGACGAACGTAGGCGAGCAGGGGGTGGAGCCCCCTAGTATTTTAAATTAGCGCTGCAGTCGAAGTATTGGTTGCTCAGGTGTGCGGGACCTCAACAATATGTCCCCTTCCAGAAACATTCGATTGTCCATTAAATTATTTTTTAATGCTTTCTCAATGGAATTTCTTATTACTGAAATCCAGCCACAAAGTTCCAACTTAAAACTCTATTAACAAGAGTTTTTCATATTTTAAAAATCAACCAATCATCATATTTTTTATATACTAGGGGACTCCGCTCCCTGCTCGCTATCGCTCCCCAAACCCCGATGATTGCTACGCAATCATATTTAGTTCTCTCCGCGAAGTATACTTTTCAACAATGAGGGGGAGGGATTGCTTCACAGTCCATCCCCATTTGGATAGCTGCTGGATTGATCCCGGACCTCTAGTACGACGTTAATTGAAGGTTCTATTCCCATTGCGTTATTTATCGCGTAAAGTAAAATTGCCTACTTTTTTTGCGAGATTAGCGGATCCGTATATGCTTTAGAAAACGTTCCAAAACTTTTCGACTTATACACGGAAATATACGGTAAATAAAAACAAAGTGTTTTAAAAAATGTCAAGAACAAAACATCTCATTTCCACATAAAAAATGAAATTGATAAATAAATAACATATGGTTAAAATTCGGAGAAAATCTCATCAGAATTTTAAATATTTCAGCTGATCCTTGTTGTAATAGTACTTTTATGGATTTTCATAATCGAATATTGCTATGGAAAGGGCGACCGAATTTGCCGGTTCTTTTGAAAACGTAGCACATTTTCTAGCGCGTGCTCTCAAATTTTATGAATTAATAAAGGATTTTTAAAATATAACTGGGTTTATCGTCTGCGCGTGCTCCAAATTCATTACCTCGTTGAACCATAAGACTCGCTATGACGTGACTCGGTATCTACCAATCCCAAAGCGAATAAACCTGAAAAAGACTGAAAAATTTTCTTTTATAGCAGAAAAAAATATGAAAACACGCTCTTCCGCTCATTTATTGTTAATAATGCGGTGATTCTTAGTTTTTCACTCTGTATTTTTAAAACGTATGGCCACATCTTGAGTACATATTAATTTTTATTTCCAAACGTTTTGATCTAAATTTACTAGATTGTATGCAGGTGTACGCATAGCACATCACCCAGGAAAAACGCTGGTCAAGTGGAATTATACCCCTTATCTACAGCTCGGTGAAAAAAATGATGAAACTAATACTGGGCGTTTGATATTACATTGTAGTGTCTGTTAGTGCAATTAAGACTCCAAGAATTGCAACGTAATCATTTATTTGACAAGACGAATAACCGAAAAGAAAAGTGAAGCAGAAAGAAAATTTTCACGTGTTCTGTGCGTTATGCTTCCGCATTCCATCCCAGTATATGCGAATTCTAGCATTATTAACCTTCCTAGTGGTTTCGACAAAAGATCTAATCGAGCAAGATCTGATCAGTTTTGCTAATTAGTAGGGCAACTTTTTGTAACAAATGCAACTTTTTTTTCACACGTTTTACGCTGCATGTGTCATGTACTAAAAACAAAATTCCTCCTACATGGGATGTATTATAAGTGAGTTATAACCGCAACATGAATGCAACTTTCTGCATAAATGCAACTTTTTGCATAAATGCAACCACCTGCAACTTTTTAAAATTTAGCTTAAAATTAATTAATATGAAATTATTATTTCATTTTTTGCCCTCTCAATCAACCCTTCGATCACGTGTGTCTGATCTTGCGAACGACGAAGTATTGCCGATCGAACAAGTTCATGAAAAGAAGGTGTTCGTCCTAACAGACGAAAGTGAAATAAATCGCAAGAAGTAACTTAATACATTGGTTGGCACTCTTGATAATCCTGAGGAAACTTGCATAATCGACTGTAGAGTTTGTGAGGTGAGTGTCGATCATCAATATGTTGTTCGCCTTGTAAATGACGTTTTAAAATCGAAAAGATTTTGCGCGTCTGCTACCCAATGTAGCACATTATATGAATGCGGCTGGCGCAGTTTTTCAATGTTAAAGAAATTACGGCCAAGGATCGGCCATTCAACGTTCTTCTGTATTTAAGAATGTATTATAATACTGTTATGCACGACTAAAATTGTCAATATATTTTTTCATTTTTTACGAATAATTTATTTTAGAATTTAGTGTATCAAAAATAAATGCAACTTTAGGGAATGATAAATGCAACTTTTCCCATTTTTACTGCAACAAAAAAAATTGCCCTACTAATTAGGAAGTATATCGCTATCGAAATATTGCCGATATTTTTTAGTATGACGCGATCAAGATCTGCTCATTTTTTTCTAACGACGTGATATTTCGTCCATCAGTCAATCTGGCCAGTTTTGCCGATGACATGATACCTCTTAGAGACAGCCACCAGGAAGGTTAAAAGCATTTATTCCACAACACATGTCAAGATGAGGAGCCGTCACCTGTTGTTCACTGTCACATAAAACACAAATACGTGAAATCACAATGGTGCATCTAAATAAGTGGGAACGGAGACAATCATGTCCATTCAGGAAACGGAACTCTGCTACATCAATTTTCCTTGAGAGTCCGAAATGGAATTACAGCATGGTGAGAAGACATACTGAGTTTCGTCTCTGGAAACGTTTAAAATAAATTTCCGTCAGACATGAAAAAGAAGCTTTATCCACAGTTTGACGGATATTAAATCCCTCATTTTTAGTCTTTTCTTATTCCCTTTATGTAGTCCACCTTTTCATTTCCGGGCCTTTCCTTGAGTGTTTCTCTCTCAAGTTTGAATAAAACTTTCCTTGCGTGTGTATGTTATCTGCCTCGTGATTGGCCTAGTTTGACTATATCTGACCCTTGCGCCATATAAACCAAACAACTTTCATTTACGAGCATACAACAGGCTGGAACCATCCTTAAAACAAGAACGAAAAACCAACAATAGTGGAATATGTTCGTGCTTATGAACTAAAAAAATACGCGTAAATTGAAGGGCGTTTTCCCTGTTGTAATGTCATGATGAGTCTTGTATCTAATTATATTGGCGTATGACAATCTCACCCCAAAATCTACATCGTAAGAGACCACCTTTCTTATCGACGTTTTATCATGGATCCTGGTCTCCTTAGAGAGGTTTTACTATGACCCAATTTCTCACACTGTCAAATATTTAAACCAATGTATTGCATATATCAGATTTTTAGATCACTAGGGATGGAACTTTCCTCGTGTGTATATGTCCATTTATTTGACGTTATGTCTCGTGTTTGACTATATGGCCTTTGCGCCATATAATCCAACTAACTTTCACTGACGAGGACACAACGGGCTGGAACCCACCGTAAAACTAGAAGGAAAAAAAGCAACAATAGTGGCAAATTTTCGTGCTTGAAGAGTTGAAGAGCATTTTCCCAGTTATGATTTCGTAACTAGTCTTATATCTAATTTTGAGAGATTTGTGTATATTCATTCTCACCCCAAAATCTTTATCATGAGAAAACCTTTCTGACTGACTGTTTTATCATGCATCCTGGTCTCCTTAGAGAGGTTTTATTATGACGCCATTTCGTCTACGGTTAAATATTTAAACGAAATCTCTCGTATCGCTCACTCCTTTCAATAACGTTATACCTCAAAAATCGGCAATGTTTAGTTATGCCTGTTTTCAGAATGCCCTGAAAGAGTAGTATATCCTTACAAGATCGTCATATCTCACCGCTCAATGTTTAGCCGCTAGAGAGCAGAAGTAGTATTTATTTTTAATGCATTTTATTCTACTTTTAAACTTTAAAATCACTCCTGAAAAATCACGTTCTTTGAGATGACGTTGTTGAAAGGAGTGAGCGGTATATCAGATTTTAGATCAATAGAGGGTTCGCTCAGTGCTCACGATGTCTTCTATGTTATGCTTCCCTAATCATTTTATTTACTCTTCTATGTATAGCTTTCCGTTCTTATCGCTTCTGCTTTCATGGCAAAACGTCTACAAACACTTCGAAGGATGAGGTCTGTTGACGTTGATCTTTAAAAAACATACAAATCGAATTACGAAAGATTTCGATAGAGATCGTTGGTGATAAGATGGGTGGTATTGGTAGTCAACTTAGTCACCTACTAGGAAAGTTGTGGAATCCAACGATTTCATATCAGTAGATTCAAATTAGATTGAATAGTGCGTTATTAATTTATATACGAAGGTTCGTGTAGAGGGAGAGGTTACACGGCTCAAATTTTTGCACCTTTTTATCTCTGAGGAGTAAATATCCTTTTTTGCTAGAGTTTGGAGAAGCATGTTAAAGAACCATAACAACTCGATGTGTTATGTGTAAAATATAACGTGTTTATGCATTCGGTTATCTATTGTACCTCGTGGTCATTGCCTTCTAATTATGAACATCCTTTGACACTAGTCAATATGCCATTTTACTTCGAAAGAACTGTCCACAGATAATTTTAGCCAGTCCCATTCATCTCCAGGTCTTGTCCGTTTTTCAGGTCTTCTTAAAGTATAGTGAACTAACTATTAGAATAACTAACTGAAACTAAATGCATAAATCTTATGTCCAAAGAGGTGCCTTTTAAGTCATTAGATGCTTTTAAATTGAAGGATATATATTATTAGTATTAGATGGTTTAAAATTTTGAGTTAAAAACTAGGTTTATATTTTGGTTGCGAACTGAATTGTAAGTTGAATTGCATTGATATACTCCAGAACGAAAATTCCGTATTCTACTATTATAAAAGGAAGTGTTTGTCTGTGTCTCTGTGATCAGTGTCCTGACGAATCTATGGCACTTACAATAATGAAATTTGGCACACTGGTATTCCGAATTATTTGCGATTGTTGTGTACAGCCCGAATATTAAAATTTAATCTAGAACATTTTAAAATTAATTTATTAGTTTTTTTCCCCATTCTTTCTTTTCTCCGGAATGGGACATCACCCGAACCTAGAATGAAGAAGGAACGAATTTTGCGATTTTCTACCGTTGACGTCAGCCTTTGGAACCATGCCAATTTTTCCGATTGTAGCTTGTTTTGATTTACTTTGATGATAATAGAGCACTTCAAGGCCATCACGGCGTTGCATGTGGAGTTCGTTGGCGATGCAAACGAAATGGGAATACGTAGCAATCACCGGTGAAATTATTGAAAAAATATAAAGCAAAATATTCAAGATGAAAAAAATTTCTGATTATTTGAATGAGTCCTTAATACTTGAAAGTTTAAGGTAACAAGGCCTCTTGAACAATGGATAAACTATTATAATTATAATCAAGACTAAAAATAACCATTACAATTTTTTTTAACTGGATAATTGCTCTCCCAATTTTTAGGAGTGATTTATGGTGACAGGTTTCTTAACTGATTGTTAATTTTATTGTTAAAACATGCTCTAAATAACTTTTAAGATTAAAAAAAAATTAAAAATGAGAGTAAATCTAATTTTTATTTAAGTTATAACAACTACCATCTTATAAATTTTACTAAACGGTTAAATTTTGAAGATTTTTTATCCTGGGCCCACTTGGTTAGTGATTTAAATTTTGCACCAAGCTGATTATTTTTAATAAATTTTGCATTTGTGGATTGTTAATACCATATGAGATTGGGAAATGGTTATAAAATAAAATATTTGTATAAAATAAATAAATGTTAATAATTTAAAAGATGTTTTCTCTTTTAGGAGTTGCTTTTAAAGTTGGTAAAGATACTGGAATTAATTTCTTAGTTTTACAAGTACATTATGCCCATGTGGATAAATTTTTAAGTAAGTATCACATTTTTAACAGCATTTTAGTTTTTAAAGATTTCGCTTACCTTATTTAAAATTTTTCACCAAAAAAATTTCTATTAATTTAATATTTTAATGAATATTTTTATTTACTTAAAAATTACTTAAGCGTGTGGTAAAAACGTGTGTTACTGTCTACACATGTACCAACTTATAGGAATAATATTTTCATTAATTATGTTCTAAATAAGTTTTAGTGCAACGAGCAAATTTTATCGTTCACGTAATAAAATACTTGAAAAATTTGCTATTTGACGTAAAAAATAGTTATTACAACATTACGTATTTTTGGATTCTATATTAATACTAGCAGACCCGGCAAACGTTGTTTTGCCTTATAAATTATTTCTAGTTTCTAGATAAATTCTAGTGTAGACAAAAAGTAACTTACTTATTATAAGTGTGTAAGTATGTGGTATATGCGTGAAATGGGCATGGAGCGCTATGAACGATTAGGGAATATAAAAATAACAAACATCAGCATTTTGTTGCTGGACTTGTTCTTCGGTTCTTTGGGATCTTTTATCTCTCATACTTCTGGACCTACTTGTATTACGGCTCAAATCAGCCCCTTTGCGTTTTCTTGGCATTGCTCACTGTACAAAACACATATAAATAGAATTAATGAAATAACTTCATTGCGCTCAGCTCGTGTATCTTCTGATTGTTCTTGACGCAATTGCTGCATGCTCACACGTGCATCAGCATCGGCCAGGATTATAGCGAAAATATTAGTTTTGTGAAAAAGAGTTTGAAACAATAGTTGTAAAAAATTCAATCAATTATATAAAAAAAGTATACTTACAACACAAAAGCCGTTGTTGGTTGGAGCTCGTGACACGTGTTGAGTACTTTTAAGGTTATGTAAATCACTTGTTTAACTAAAACTTGATTAACTGAACTAATCGTGCCAAATACACGCGCGGCAAATTTTAAGAATCTAAGATTGGTAACACTAAGCATATATCAGGATTAAACTTTAATAATAAAAATAAATGTTTCTTTTCTTAAAAAACATTTTAGATTTTTAATCGAAGTACAGTTAAAAACACTATAATTGATCAGTTATCGAGCGGGATGAAAAATGATTAAATTACTAAAATGGCCATAAAAAAATAGGGGTTGGTGATAAAAAAGTAAAAATTAAGGGTTGTATGTATTTTTTAATGCCACATTATAAAAAAATAAAAACAAAAAATTTCGTTAAAAAATTAAAAAAATAAATTTTAAGGGTGAACAACCCTTATCACTTAGGGGTATGGAAAATAGATAGTAGCCGATTCTCAGACCTACTGAATACGCATATAAAATTTGGTAAAAATCGGTAAAGCCGTTTCGGAGGAGTACGGTAACTAACATTGTGACATGGAAATTTTATATATTAGATAATCATAGTTTAACGTTGTATTTCGTCACTGTTTTTAGGAGGTGGAACAGACAACTCAGGAATTGTTCTCACTATGTTGCCAAGCAAAACTAAAAGGTAGGTAGCGTTCATACTGATATTGGTATGCTACTTGAGGGGCATGGGTGCTAAAACGTTCGAAATATTAAAAATATTTAATACCATACAGTTTAAATTTGCAATATTATTCAGAAAATTGTAAAAATATCTAATAGATTTTAACCGTCATATTTATTTTTTATAGATTAATTTGTCTAGATTTTTTCTTTCCATTCACCCCCCCCCTTCCTACTCAATCGATAATACATTTATTTCCGTATCTAATTTGTTAGCTCATGCCGACCAACGGTATAGTGGTTAAGGTGTTAGCCTCTAGATCGGAAGGTCCCCGGTTCGAATCCGGGTTCGGGCATGGATGTTTGTAAGCGTATACCAGCTCAGGTGTTGCTTCGTCATCTGAACTTGGTTCAAAATTACGAAGTAATTGTTAGGGGCAATGATGGCCCTCCCACTGGGTGCTCCTTCACAAGTGGCCATCACTTACGGCCTTGTAGTGGCCAATGACTTCGGTCAAATGTGCCCGCCATTAGAAAAAAAAAAAAAAAAAAAAAAAATTTGTTAGCTCATTTATGCAGATGCACTGATGTAATTGAAATTTTAAAGTGAAAAGTATAAAGTAGTTGGGTTTGAGGTTAAATATAAATGCTTCTGATCATGGTTATTGCCGTTGCTGTTTCGCATTGGATTGCATCGAGGTTTTGTTTTTATCCTCTTGTTTAAATAACCCTGCTATCACTTATGCCTCCGTTATCATTTTCATCAATTTAATTTTTTATATGATACTAACTACCACCGACACACTCCCGAGCCTTGCATACGATTGTTTTATGTTTCGATTTCATTTATTACCAGCAATATCCTTGGGTTCCAATTAACTTTTAAATAGAACAACTAATGTGTTGGCCAATGAAACAATTTTATAAACAACGATATATTTGTTGGTTAGCTGTTGGGTATGGAATCGCTCTTTCATCGGCCATTTGTTGAAATAGACGAAGTGTGTGGGCGCAGTATCATTCTATTCCTCCTGATCGCTCGGTTTGACGATCTGTCACGTGGTTGTGTGAAAAAGCACGAATCCTAATGTGGGACAAGTTGTTGATTGGTTAGAGTGCTTATCGAGCGTGATTAAAAGAACACTAGCCTTTGCTTTGACAGCCAATCGGCCCGCCCAATCGTAGGCCCACGTGACTTGCTCTTCTGAGGTCTTACGACATCGACTCCTCCCACATGTTCTGTCTATTTCAATAGAAAGTCAACGTCTACTGTGCAGTACACTGTAAATTTGAATTGAATCTATTACAAAACGATGACACATGCACAATTATAGTAAACGAGTCAATCAGGCTTAGAGAATCTGCGCTGAAAGCTATATTGATCGAATATATTAATGACAGTTAAACACATTTCGTCTATCTTACATTAGTTAATTTTAGATTTTGTTAAAATAACAATGGAAATCGATCATTTGCGACTATCGCTGATTTTGTTTTTATCATGTGTTTTAAAGTCTTTAAAAATAATTTTTTATGAGAAATATATAATTTTTTTTAAATTGTATAACAAGACTTCACAATTTCGAAACAGACATTGAAATGACTACGTACAGTTGAATTCACAGTTCAAAATAATTTGAGAGCTAAAAAAACATGCACCAATCTAAAATGGTAGGTGAAATAACCATTAGAGGAAAAATTTTAAACCGGTATATGTAGAAGTCGATTACAATCTATATTCTAATCAGTTAACAATTTGTGATGATTTCAAGTATGTTTTTATTTCGCATATTTTCTAATTAAACAAAGTTAATCAAAAATAGAAAAAAGCATTTTATAAATTTTTAACCTGGTTTAAATAATTTTTTTTATCAAGTATAACAAAATATGCTCAACTCACGTCAGGTTAGACGATCATGCGATCGACTGCCCACACCCGTTCGAAGACGATTCAATGGATTTCAACTTCGGACGGGCAGAAGCATTTCTCGATCGTTAAAACTTTCTAGTCTGAGCCGGTCTCTATCTCTTATCATTGCTCTTTCATCAGGTTGCTGAAGAGTTTCATTAAAATGTTGAGTAATCTGCCTTTTTAATATTTGTTCCATATTAAAACATTTTTATCCCGTAATCAGACCATAACACCGAAAGCTCGAAGCAAAACACTGCCTTGTTGCGTTTTATTTTAGTAGCTTCAAAATGTTTGTTGCTAAGCGTTATGTATAGTATATGTGTGTTTTATATGCAATATTAGCATCGCAAAAATTACATATCGGTCATTATTAAAGTTAAACTCTAAACGTCTTCACCTCTTTCTTCTGTGCTGATTTCTATCATTATTAAAGTGGCAAACACTTCCGTGTAGGTATAGCAGTAGTATGTGGCTTCGAAGACCGAATCAAGCTTACTTAAAGTAAATGGGCGAAATTGGCAGGGAAATAAAAAAAAGGTGGAAAATTAACAATTACTTCAATAAAAATTAAGTAGTAAATATTTAATTCATTGTTATTTTCCAATTTAAAAAAATAGAAACCAACCGTTTCGTTCAGAATATTTTATTAATACTTATCAAGTGTTAGCACCCTCTAAAATGAGTTATCAGCTTGCGTTAATGAAAGAAAAATAGTAATGTATTTGTTATTTTCATCATTAATCAACCTCCTCACTTTTAA
Organism: Metellina segmentata; assembly: GCA_947359465.1. NCBI lineage: Eukaryota > Metazoa > Arthropoda > Arachnida > Araneae > Tetragnathidae > Metellina > Metellina segmentata. Next base: position 36,912,304 of record OX375878.1, on the reverse strand, counting down.
AGTTCTCTTTGAAAGCGTGACTTTTTATTATTGCGACATAGTACGTCCTTAAAAGGTATCCATTTTTTAGGGTGACAAAAACCGCTGGAGTGTACCTTCTTGGAACTAGCGGCATGATCCAAGCTGGAAATGAAGGTAATAATGAATAGGCTCAAGCTTTTTATATCTATAGACTGAGTTAAAACTAAACGAGTGACGTAGTTTGTAGTTGTAAATATGTGTTTATAAAAGTAAATTATAGCATTGTGTGTTTCAGTTTGCAGAGAAGTCAGATTTACCAACTTTCTTAAATATAATTAAGTTAATGATTAAGTGACCCGAATGTGTATCTAATAATATATGTAACGCTCTACTAAAGTAAACCGTTGGCACTTATTCATAGACGGACTGCCTCTTAAGATTGGACACGGAAATCTAGACATCTACTAGTCTAAGGAATTTTGAAAATTCTAAAAGAAAAGATACATTTAAAGCAGTTTGATGCATTATATATTAACTGACTCAGGAACCATTTATTTACTCAATGAAGTGGTAACTTTTATTTTCTTCTGGTGCTTTTTTCACTTTATGATACGTATATTTTATTTGTTAGCAAAACAAAAAATGATAAGCTTAAAAGTATTTATAAGGAACAAAAGATAACTAAACTTTTAAACATTTCAATCCAATCATCAGTGTTTAGTAAATGAAATTAGTAATTATAATCGATCTGCTTTAAGAGTGCAATTAATATGAAAATAAGATTAATCAGTATTATAAAGCAAACCATTTTCTATAATCAATATTAAAATACGAAGATTATTGTTTACTTATTCCCAAAGGGACTGTTTGTCACTGCACTTGTTTGTGAAAATCGAAATAAAAAATTTATGTAGATAAATACATTGTTAAAACTTTTTTTAAACACTATACACTTTAAAAAAATATTTTTATTATATTTTCAGAGCATTTCGAATCTGCTTGTCGAATTGACGAACCCGTGAGAATCCACCCATTTGCTTTCAGAACTCATACTCATGCATTAGGTAAGAAAAATTGAAATTTTTCTGGAAACTGTATATTTGTTCATTACAAAGGAAAAGCCCAATAACCGATTTTAGAAATTCTTCCAATGTACAAATATTTGATCTTTTAAATTTTAAATGACTCAAAAGGTAATATTTATAATGAATTTTGTTAATTACTTGGAACTATTAGGATTTGTAAGATCATTGGCTGCATTAAAATTAAAGGTACAGAAATAATTAATTTTTTTCCAAAACAAATTGTTCTACTTTTTAGCGGAATTTAACTATTTATATCATTAACCATTACAGAGGAATGTAGTCAAGAGCACAATCTAGCTGTTTGGTTTCATGCTGTATTATTGATCCAAAAAAAGGATAAGCAAAAAATTTGGATTCTCAGAAATAGTGGTAAAATTAAATGCAAATCCCTCAAAGTTTAGTGAAAAATAGTAGGCTGCATTTTAATATAGACTGGTTTTGTTTTAATTATATACTGTTACTAATCCTGATATTCGCAAGCGCGTGCATAGCATCTGTGCTAAATTCAATCTTATTTTCAATCCGATTTGTAACGAAATATAAAATCTTAATTCACCTGAATGGATTTCATACTTCCAAATGTAATAATTTATTAAATTAATATACTAATTTAAATAATAGGTAGCAGCATTTCATTCACTTGTATTGGTGACAATTTTTATTTATGATAAAATAAATGACAAAAAAAAAATCAAATCTCAGTCTTATGTTATCACAAATAAATTCTGAACATTTTCTTCAGTTTTATTCCATTCCATTAATGTTGTTGTTGTCGTGCGGGCCATATATGGCCCAATTGGGGGTGCCATTGCCCCGGAGGGTTTGGACTTCTTCATACATGACACATCCGTTTTACAGGAAGGCCCCTTTCATACATCCATTCATTCACACATATATCGTAATTTAGATCCCAATCAGAGGCCGATAACCCCCTGATCAGGTACCCCCAAAGGTATTGATTTGGTATGGGAACATGGGGGACTTTGTGACCACGACCTATTTAACGTGCCCCAGCGACCATTAGCGAACACGACGGTCTTTATCCAGGTCCAAGCGCCGATCTCGCAACCATCAGAATTGCAGGCTCCGCTGAGGACAGAACCCACAGCCCTTCCGATGCGAGCCCGACGCTCTACTGACTGAGCTACATCGGCTCCTCATTCCATTAATAAAAGATCAATTCGACATTTTTAAAGATAAACTTATTTTCGCCAATCCACAATAATTTTGTCACACTTATACTTTGGAACCCTGCGTAGGCTACATATTCACCCCGTTCTTTCTAACCTAGGTGTGCAGGCGGGGCTAAAAATAATTAGAAATTGACATAGGAATAACATTGAGCATAAAACGATTGTGCTGTAGGCGACTCAGTTTATTTTACCAGTATTGATCGAAAATAAAATTTTCCAATAAAACTAATTTAGCAGCATTTCTCGTGAAAACAATTTTTCCAAAGCATTATGTTTAAACAATTTTAAATTATATTTATTTCTATTTGTATTCATGTGCTCCGGTATTTTACATATTGCAGATTAATTATTTAGAAGTTAAATTTTAGTTAATTGTTTTTATTTTTTTTCAAAATATCACTAGGCGAAGAGCGATTTTTTGGTGGAATATGTTTATTTCGATCAACTTTTCTTTGGTTGAATACGAATAATTGTTTTTATAGAATTTTAGAAGTTTGTAGAATTCTGCTTTATGAAATAAATAAAATATACAATACAAAACCTTTTGAAGTAAGATGTGAAGCTTATTTTGAAGTAACCGGTAAAGTTAAAATAAATGAGGTTACGTTAAATTAAAACACAGGTAACCATACGTAGTAGATCAAAGATATTTCTAAATCAACTTCTGAAGTAGTTAACCCTAAAAAAACTTTTATAGCAGCAGAATTGCGATGAATATAAAATGGATTATATATGGATGGTTATATGTGTTTCTTCGTTTCAAAAGTAGTGCAGAAGTATATACACACTCTTTCCGACACAGATGACGCTTACCATTTAGCTTTGCCAACCAACCGGTATAGTGGTTAAAGTGTTAGCCACTAGATCGGAAGGTTCCTGATCCGAATCCGGGTCAGGGAATGGATTTTTGTAAGCGTATGGTGTAGTGGCGGCTGGTGCACATTAAATCTGTCGTGGTAGAAAGTCCTCACGTTGTGTTGGTGTGGAAGTTTGAAGAGTGGGGTGCCAGCTCAGGTGTTGCTTCGTCATCTGACCGTGGTTCAAAATTACAAGGTGTTGTCCTCCGATCTTTCCCCTTAAGAAATGATCACCGACCGTATTCAATAGCCCGTTGTGTTGCTCTAGTACGACGTTAACTAATAATTACTAATTACCACTTGGCTTTGTTCATAAAATTTTTCTCCGTGAACTTGAATAAACGAATTAATACTTTCCTAATGATTACTCCGTGACGGAAAACTTCTGTGAAAACAGTGAAATTTTAACGCATGTGACGTTTCAGTGAAGAGATTGTCATAAAATCAGTAAATGAGCTTTATGGCTGACAGGTGAAAAAGCTTCAGAACTAATAAGATTAGGTGGTCATATTCACGAGTAGAAGCTAAAACTGTTACAAGGATGTGAGTACAATATGAAAAGGTAGATAGATGTATTTATGAAACACAGTAACTACAACGTAACGAGGAATATAACGAATTAGAAAAGGAGCGTGAATAAAATGCATTCTATAACACATTTTTTAATTCAAATTATATAAAACGTCAATACAATAGAATATTTTTACACATAAGTAGATCATTTGCAATATTTCAGGGCTGGATACAAGCGACCAAAAAGCGACCTTTTGCTATTTTTCAACCTTGACAACTAGATTATATTTTTTGAGAATACCGTCACAAAAGTTCCTATTTTTTAAATTTTGGCGACTCAAAATTTGTCCGACTTTTCTTGAAAATTCAGGAAAGATCAATGAAAATTTAATCCTTCTATTCTCCTTAACCTTTAGACTGCGGCCGGTGCAGCAGTTGAATCTTGAAAGTTATAGAATATCACCAAGAAAGCATTGCGCCAGTTATATCTATAGCCGCATACAAAAGGTTAAATCGGATGGGAAATATATATATATATATCGTATCTTCGGAGGAAATTTTTCAATGAGCGCCACTTTGAAGTTTTGGCCATGTCAAACATGAAGTGTAAACATCGAAATCTGGCTGCTAGATTGTCATGAAAACCTTATTAACCTTTTAACTAAGGCTATAGATATAACATGCGCGATTCTTATAACTTTCAAGGTACAACTGCTGTACTGACCATAGTCTTAATTCCTTCTTGGCGCGATCAAGGTACAACTGCTGAACAGACTGTAGTCAAAAGGATATAGGAAATATACTGCTGGCCACCGTAAATGCAGCACCCTGAAGGAAGCATGCAAATAATATGGTTTACAACATGCATTAGCGGAGGTGAGATATGCAAATGATTATAATTTCAGTGCAGACGCACATCACGCGCGCCTGTGGCGCCACTTCAAAGCGCTATTTAAGGCTTGGAGATTTCGACGATTTCAAGTACTGCAATTGTGTTTTTCTTATGGTTTTTTCAAAAAAGCGATCAATTATGCCTCGTAGAAAACAGCGATCATCTTTTGATCAAGTATCCGAGTTCGACAGAGGAAGGATAGTGGCCTACCGAGATTGTGGATTATCTTTCAGAGAAATCGGTAGTCGTGTTGGACGAAACCAAGCAACTGTAATGCGGATATGTGATCGTTGGATACAGGAGGGTACGACGGACCGACGTGTTCGATCGCATCCACCTCAGTGCACCACTTCACGTGATGACAAGCATATTGTGCGTGTGACAGTGCCGGATCGCTCAGCCACATCACGAACCATAGCACAGCACATTCGGTCTGTAACGCATCAACCAGTGTCTGCGCGTACCATTCGACGCCGTTTACAGCAGAGTGGTCTGTCAGAAAGACGTCCATTGCTTCGTCTACCCTTGACGAAGAACCACAGACGTCTCCGCCGCCAATGGTGCGATGAAAGAAGGATATGGACGGCAGAATGGAATGAAATTGTCTTCACTGACGAGTCACGCTTCTGTCTGCAACACCGCGATGTTCGGATTCAAGTCTGGACACACCGTGCAGAGAGGATGCTGAACAGCTGCGTTATGCACCGCCACACTGGTCCTGCACCGGGTATTATGGTATGGGGCGGTATTGGATATCACTCTCGCACTCCTCTAGTACGCATTGTCGGTACTTTAAACAGCCAGCGCTACATCTCCGAGGTGTTGGAGTCAGTTGTCCTTCCTTACCTTCAGGGCTTGCCCACAGCCATATTTCAACAGGTTAATGCGCGACCACACGTGGCACGCATTGTCCAAGGGTTCTTCGTCAATCGCCAGATTGAATTGCTTACCTGGCCAGCTCGCTCTCCGGATCTTTCGCCGATAGAAAACGTGTGGTCCATGGTTGCTCAACGATTGACCCAGATTACATCCCCAGCTGCCACACCAGATCAACTTTGGCAACGTGTGGAAGCTGCTTGGTCTGCTGTACACCAAGAACACATCCAAAGTCTGTTTGAATCAATGCCGAGGCGTGTGGCAGCGGTGATCTCCAACAATGGCGGCTACTCTGGCTACTGATTTTAGCAGGAACCACACTTTACAGAAGTCTATAAATTTAATCATTTGATACTTGGTCAACATGTTATCCACAAAATAAATTTTGTTGCGATATCTCTTGTCTTTCTTTGTGTTGCAATTTGGGTGGCCAGCAGTGTATTTAGTCTTTTAATTTAAATTTCTTGGCATGATCTTCAGTGCCTGTTTCATCAGAAATAAAACGCATTTTCCGTTTTAGTCGATTCACGTTGTATCTGAGCAACTATAGGCTGGGTGGTTAAGGTGTTAGCCTTTAGATAAGAAGGTTCCTGGTTCGAATCCTGGTCAGTGCATGGATGTTTGTAAGCGTATGGTGTAGAAGTGGCTGGTGCACCTTAAATCTGTCATGGCTGAAAGTCCTCACGTTGGGTTGGTGTGGAAGTTTGGAGAGTGGGGTGCCAGCTCAGGTGTTGCTTCGTCATCTGACCGTGGTTCAAAATTACGAGGTGTTGTCCTCGGATCTTTCCCTTAAGGAACTGATTCCGGACCATCGTCAATAGCCCGTTGTGTTGCTCTAGTATGACGTTAACTAAAATTACCATTACCATCATTCTTGTTGTTATTGCGAAACTGCAGCCGGGATGAGGCATTGAGATTTCGTCTGTTTGCACTAGCTTAAAATTCATGGGAGTGTAAGTAAATATGAGCGATGTATCGAGGAGCGATGTAACGAAGGGTTACTGTAGACCAGGGGTCTTCAACCCTTCTAGAACCCTTCTAGTTTATAATATTCTTCAAGGAATCCGAAATTTAGATAACAATTTAATACAGTGTTTTTCAAACTTGTTATCTACTCAAGTTCTACCTTAGCATGCTTTTACATAGCACAAAAAATAGTGGGATAGACTACCCCTGGAAAAAAATGTAGTCGCAGACCTTTGTTTGAGAAACACTGGTTTAGAAAGAGAAAAAAATACGAAATAAAACTTTATTTTCTATGAAACCCATAAATACCAAACAAATTATTTCACACAAACACAAGGACAAAAATATAGAAAGTAACACTAATAAAATTTAATACAAAAATATCATTAATGACTATGCTGAGAATTTTTTTATCTCAAAACGAGTTTACATCCGGAGGAACCCTTCAACTCACGGAACACAGGTTGAAGAACCCTGCGGTAGAAAACCGATTTTATGTTTTATGCACTGGGTAAATGTCACTACAATGTGTTACAAAAGGTCCATCTCAATGAATTGTTTCTTTTCAGGAAAAGCAGTTTCAGGTTTCATGATCGACAAGGATGGAAAATGGCATTTGATTGGAAAACATAATCCTCAAGAACCACAAGTAAGAACGCACACCTTATTAAACACATATTAAAGTTATGATAATGTATGGTCCTTCCTGAGTGACGTGTCGGGTGTGCTCTAGCACTTGGTCAGAAGTGGTGCAGTCAAAGCACTGGTGTAGAATACCCCCAACTTCAATTAACCTAGACCAGCAATGAATTTTCCGATATTGCGAATTTTATACTGATTTTGGCTTTATTAGTTACTAGCTGAATTACCCGGCGTTGCTCGGGTTTCAGATATGACCGTGACAGTTAGATATTTTTGTGGTGATAAAAGATACTTTTTTTGGATCTGTATAATTCGTTCTTAATTTATATTGTTGTTGTTTCTTATGCCTACACTGGCAGACCAAAGGAGTGCCAGGCCCGTCGAAGAAAGGGTGCGCCTTTTCATGCAAGTGAGCCCCATTAGGAGGAAGTCCGACTTAGCTCGAATTTTTTTTAGCCAACAGATGGCAGCACATCGACACGTCTCATTTTTACGGAGAGGTCACATTTTCACGACATTCAATCATACTCAGGCACACGGTTGTAATTTTGATCCAAACCAGAGACCAACTAATTCCTGGTTCGGCACCCCCAGAGGTATTGATTTATTATGGGAACATGGAGGACTTTGTGACCACGACAGATTTTTCGAGCACCAGTCACCTTTAGCGTACACGGGAGTTTTCGGTCAGCTGGGCTCGAACTCATGATCAGTCTTAATTTATATTATAAAAGGAAGTGTTTGTGTCTCTGTGATCAGTATCCTGACGAATCTATGGCACTTACAATTAGGACATTTGGCACACAGGTAGTCCTAATTTTTTGCAATTTTATTGTCCATGCGAATTTTCAAATTTAATCTAGAACATTTTAAAATTAGTTTATTGGCATTTAATTATTATTGTTTTCCTTAGAATGGCAACAGTATCAAGAAATCAAGATTCTAAATTTATTGTTTTCTTCCTTTTTAATGATAGCGAAATTTGGCACACAGGTAGTCCTAATTTTTTGTGAATTTTGTGTCCAGTCCGAATTTTCAAATTTAATCTAGAACATTTTGAAATGAATTTATTAGTTTTTTTTCTCCCTTGAACCAACTGTTGTGAAACATGAGTAACCAATCAAAACGCACAGATAGCGCTGCTTGTTGTCTCCTCTTATCTGAAATCTTCAGAACGATTTTAGTTTTTGAAATTGTATGATTGATTCGATAACGATCAGCTTCGTGCTGAATTTAGAGGATGTCCCCTCACTTTTACCTATTTGTTTCGGTTGTAAATATGTAATTATAGTACTCATTAAAATACTAGAATATTAAACCTGCTCCTGCTCAAATTATTTATTGCACATGCATTTTAAAATCACTGAACCACCTCAATGAAGAATAATCCAAAACCAACGTTTCCGACCTCTTTATAGTAGTCACTGGCAACGCCATCCTGGCCTCGCAGTGTCTAGTAATTTTTTTTTTAGCACATTCAAAAATCATTTATACGTTGAGACTGGTAAGGGAAGAGAGAATATACAATACTTCCTTGTCTCGAAATTACTTAGATAAAGCTATCAAAGCACATGAAGACATAAAACATATGTTGAATAAGAAGAAATTAAAGTTCCGTACGCTGTTGGTAAAATACACCTCTGAATTCATCAATAGTCTGTCAACAGTCGAAACCATCATTATACACAACGCTTATGTAACATCGGCATTAAGGAAACATTGAAGAAGATGGGTGTTCGAAATTAATTTCTGAATATGTGCTTGTTGAAGGGCGTTTTAGAAAATGAAATTCTTTTCAGAGAGGCGGTTAGCTGAGGCTTGCGCGTGGGCAGCTCATGCCTCATGACTGACTAAAAACAAGTGAGAAAAAAAAATTAAAAAACTATGAGAGGTTATTTGCGGTTAATTGAGGGTCGGGACTAAGACAGTTTACCCACATCCATTCACTGGTTTGTTTCTCGCCGTTTTAACGCAACTCGTATGGAGTTGTTTTTTAATGACTAATTGGAGTGGGTGTTGTAATTTGGAAAACTCTTTTTAACTTTAATCGAGATAGCAGAGTTACTCTTTGCTTTTATTTACCTGTATTCTTTTGATTAATAAGTAATCGTTTTGTGTTTCAGATGTTTTATCCAGTGGAAAATAGTAATTTAGTAATTGAATACGGAGATGTTGTTGTAAGTAATTTATTCCATAACCTTTTACAAAAACACAAACTTTACTCATTTTATAGTTATTCACACATTCCGATATAAGTAGTTTTATAATTGATAATTCAAATGCAAAATCATTGTTTTTTTTTTGTTCCAGGCTGCTCGTTGCACGATGTATAACTTCCGTGATGTAGATACGTATATTGGGTAAGTATTGTTACAAGCATCGACCTTTAAATGAAATAGACGGAGCATGCGACCGCAGTTTCAAGTTATTTCTTCCAGTTGCTTGGTTTGAAGATGTGTCACGTGGTTGTGGGTAAAAGCATGAATCCTAAAGTATTAATTGGTTAACGTGTCTATCCACCGTTATTAAAAACACTAGTCTGCGCTTCCATAGCCAATCGGATAAGTCCGTTTGTGATTTACCCTTCAGAGATCTTACGACAGCGACTCCGCCCACATGATCCGTATATTTCATTTTAAGGTCGATGGTTACAAGCGAATCCTTTCCATTTATTTACTCTACAAATGATTCCCAGTTGATAAAATGTATTTAATTGTATCTGGTCAAGGGTAATAACGGGATAAGTCGAAATTTGGCAAAAAATGAGATAAGTGCGTCTGCTGGAGGATTTGTCTTGTGGCCTTACCCATTGGAGAGAAGTATTATAAGTACTGTGTATGGAAAAAGAGTAACAAAGAATCCAATCAAAATAAAATACTACAAAAACTCGATTTACATGAAAAGGGCAAATCTTAAAAACGCGCTCCTGTAAACTAGGTTTTAAGACTTATAACAGTTCTCTCTTGACCATAGATATATGCCAATAGTTTGGCACTGCTTCGTCAAACCTGACACTTGTACTATAAAAATTCAATCAATGAATTTCCCACGACCGTTCATGAGTCACTTACGTACAGAGGCGGATTAAGCGGTACGCGGACTAAGCAGCCGCGTAGGGCCCCGGAATAAGAAAGGGCCCCCGAGATCTAAAAATGTCTTTTCATTAGAGTTCGAGGAAAGATGTAACAGCGTCTTTGCAATGTGCTTCTTTAGGTGCAGTGAAAAGAGTTTCTAATACAAGATGATCAGCAAGAGTAAATGCTGAATAAACTATAAAACTTGGTTTCACCCATAGAAAAGAGGCTTCAACTCGAAATTGGATAAAAAATTATAAAAAATATATATAATTTACAAAAATGACATTGATGTTTGTACTTTTGAAGATGAATGTGACAATTTTTTAATATTTCTTAAAGTGGGAAACGGGGACACCATAAAAACCACACCAGACATTTCTCAAGCCTTCAAAGAAATGTTTTGCACATTTACGAATGTTGAAACATTATTCAAATTTTTTTCACAATTTCCTCAACTGACGCGTCAGGAAAAAGATCGTTTTTTGTTTAAAAGCATGTAAAAAATTAACAAAAGAGTAATATGGGAAAAGAAAGATTAAATAATATGGCCTTCTGTATATAGAGCAAAAAATTTAAAACCAAATTTATAATGCCAAAATAATTGACGAATTTGCAAAAAATAAAACAAAGACAGAAATTCATGTAAAAAAAATATGTTTGAAGCCCCCGAAAATGTTACCGCTTGGGGCCCCCACTTGACTTGATCCGCCACTTCTTATGTACAAAACTCACTAAGCTGCCTATCCATCGCAAAAACGCCTAATTTTTCCAAAAACATCATCCATTGCAGTATCTCTTTGAATACCGCAATGTAAAGTAAATATAAAATACGTGAAACCCCGATTTAAAAAAAGATAACCCGCATTTAACGATTTCCCGCCTATAACGTCATTTTTAATTGGTCACGAATGATTTCCTATACTTTCAATGTTAAAAAATCCCGTATTTAACGTTATCACTTCGAAATATTTCCCGCATTTAACGTTTTTTCAGCGAGCGATTTTCAAAAATAGGTTTTTAAAATAGTCAAATACTATTAACCGGAACGGCGTTCCCGTGACAGTTTATTTTCGTGTCCTTACTGATACTAAATATTAAAAAGAAAAAAAAAACAATTTTAGAATTATCCCCTCCTCCATCCGACATGACACAGGCACGTCGCAAATTCACATAAAATTCAGACTACCTGAGATATCCATCTGGTAAAATTTTCCTCAGATTTCATCTGTTAATTTTTGCTCTACCTTTAACGATAGCTCTATATTTAAGCTAGAAAACCTCAAATTGTCCTTTTTGTGTTCGTAATGAATATCTTCGTCAAATGTGTCCATTGCAAATAAGATATACTAAAACACTTACAAAAACTAATATCTGGGGAAAATGATGTTAAGGATTTAGCTAGTAAATGCAAAAAACCAAACCAAAATAACAGATTTCGTTAAACAGTAAACTATTGTAAAGGAAGAAATAAAAGGTAAGTTACTTAAATTAGTCTTTATTTCATGCTCTGCTTTGTTTTTCTCCGTCCCCGATTTAACGTTTTCCCGCATATGTTATTTCTTTCCGGTCCCTTAAAATACGTTAAATCGTGGTTTCACTTATAGATTTTTCAAATCAATCGATTTTATCAAAACATAGAAAGAATCTAAAAATATGAATGAATAAATGAAATGTGGAAGCTAAAAATGTCAGAAAATGTATAACTGGATTACACCGTATTTTGGCCACCCCTATTTTTGTGACAACATGCAAGGGGTGGCATTTATGCCCACCATACAACTAAGGAACCGCCTTGGCTGTTTCCAACTGAAAGAAATTTTCATTTATAAATTGCTGTTAATTTCAATTTTCAGTCTATTGGAATACAATTAAAACTAAGTTATGTTATTGAAAGAGGTACCGATAGTATTTAATTACAACCAAAGCACTCGAACACAAAATGTATCGTATTGTAAAAATTTCAAGAAGGCTACAGAATGAATTTTATATTTTTGAATATTTTCCAGACCAACTGGCAATGATGAAATGTGTAATTTCTACATGATGTATTACGTGGAAGGAGACAAGCCGATGAGCGAGAAGTATTGCTACTCCAGAGGTCCACCGTCTTATTACTGGAAAGCGGATTCCTTGATTGATGAAATTCCACAAAGCGTTGACAACTCTGCCAGTTCTCTGGATGCCTGAAATTACTATAAAGGCAGCGATAGACCATGAATCTTAATTTTACATTATTTTAGGAACTCTTGCACTGAAAGATTTTCTAAACCAACCTTTGGAGTTCCTACTTTCTGAAGATAATGCGGTAGAGCATGTACTGTAAAACTGAAAGTTCGAATGGTATCGATTTGAAGTATTTGTTTCAAGATCATGAATTAGCTATTTATTATGCCTTCTACCTCAATTTTTATTCCTATAAAGGTGATTTTGTGTCTGTTTATTGCATTCGTATCTTTAGAATTTGAAACATTAAGGCTGGAGCATTTATGACAAATCCCGTTTGTTCACTAATAGAACGTTTATCATTGGAATTAAATATAGGTAGATAAATAAAGAAGGATCTGCATAATAGCTCAACGTATTTGTTCCAAAGAAACGAGCGGTAAAACCCAAGAACAGGTGCAGATCTCTCGCCAAATTGGTGGCTTAAATTTCGTCGAAGAATTTATTTGAATAAGCCTAAGCGGGTTACCAATTCAATAATAATCAGCGATGTTAATCAATCGCCAATTGGCAATGGTGGCGTGTTCTTGAGCTTTTGGATTTGCAATTTATATAGTAGTTATAACAAAGGAATACTTTCTGTGATTGAGATTCAAATAGAATCTTAAGAGCTCAACGTTGTGTTTAGGTTTGTTGCTCTAACAAAATCGTATCAAAACTATTTTCCGATTTATTTTCTTTAAGTCTCTTTCCCAGTTTTCTCAGTCTCTTTGCCCATAATTTTTTTTTCTGCTTAAGCACAAAAGAAACCTTTTGATAAAAAATATAGTATTTTAACGTCCTCAAAATATTTTTTTTAAGTATATGCTCTAAGGCTTTCTCTACAGAAGTTTGAAACTCATGTAGATTTGATGATTGTTTATAAATATGAGTTTTCAAGTTACTAATTATTGTCTGTTTCGAATTAAAAATTTCTTAAGCTATATATATTTATATAGTATCTGTGTTCACATAAAGTCAACGTGCCAAAGATTTTTTTACCTTTAAGAGATTTGGAGATAATGTTCACATTGTAAGAACATGGCATTTGATTGTTTGATTGGGAAAAAATCTGTGAAATAACATTTTGTTGAAATATTTTAAACATAATATATCAATGAATATCCAATTCCGATTTACAATTATTCTAATTTTTTAGTCAAACATAAAACTTTCTTAATAATTAGACAGTAAATTCCTTATGTGTGCTGTGTGTGCAAAATTTATTTAAAAAGTTATAATCGACTATTCCGTATTCCCAACTTAATTTTTTTATACAAGACTACAAAATCATATTCTCAATTGCAGAACTCTTTCCTTTATTAACAAAAATATTGGAATTTAGTAAAACCAAATATTTAATAAAACGTTTTGCAAATTGTACACATTTTCTGCTTAAAGGTTGTGTCTAATACTTCTGCTGTTACTTGGATTTAGAATGTATCACGAATTAAGCAATATGTTCTTTAGGAATTGTCAGTTATCTAGTTACATTAAAATAAAATATCTACCGCAAATGATTTAATAAATAAATTGCATCATAACATGACAGTCCCGCTCATTCAGATTGAAGTTAAAAATTTCTTTACGTAACGGTGGTTGTAATGATCAGTCAAAACTCATATTTAAGTATATCTGTTTGAATCAGTTACAGGAAAAATAACCAAAACTTTTTACTAGACGAATCCTGAAAAACTTAACACTCCGATGATTTTCTTATACAAAATATATAGAACTGTTTATAAGTTTTTCTAAAGTAAAGCATGTACTGTATGTGCAAGATCAGTATACAATGCACATAAGTTCCAGATGATTTCTGTGTGTACAAAAATGGGTGACATCAAATGTACGCAACATCGCAGTTTAAACTACAAACACATTCGCTAACTGGGTCGAAAAGATATGTACATTTCATTACGTAAAGTATTAAGTAATATTCATAATTAATATACTAGTATCCATATCCATATAATAACACGGAAATCGGGACATACAACCCAAACCATATATTAAAAACATTATCATATTCTATGATGTTGCTCCTGAATATTTCGATACATATTTTGAAGATTGTTTTAAAACATTTCATTCTATGGTTAATATTTCGCTCGATTGAAGCGATCCTTAGATTAGAAAGTGATGACTACGTAACTGCAGTATCTTGTGTTTAATCGTATCTAGGCAGCACATTTGAAATAGAAACTTTTGAACTTTTAATGTTTCAGCACAAATGCAATAGCAGGAAAATAGCGTCATTCAAATTATTTTGCTTAAAAAGTTATTGTGATAGTGTTTGGCGCACTTCTAATGTCGCCAAGGAAATGATTATTTCAAAAATCTTTCTATTTTTACATAGAAAAGTAACAAGCTTCAGAAACACATTTGTAAACGTTTTAAAATATATATTGCATTTGTAAATAATATATAAATACACGTAAATAAAATATATAAAATACAACCTGAGACGACGGCAGTGTACCGTGACATAAAATAAAATGAAAGAAAATTCCACGACCTGCTAAAAACCATTAAAAAGGAACCGATACAATCAAATAAAGGAATTTTAAAGGACCAATGAAATCAAAGGATAGTTTATAATTAAAATAACCAATGGAATCAAAGAAAAAAAATTTAAAACGAACCGATGAGATCAAACGACAGTTAAGAGATCTTGAAAGAATTTTCTGGAATATTCAAAGTAAAAATACAATCTTCGAGGTTGCCTTAAAAAACGAAATACACGTAATACAGCTAGGTTGACTTAAAATGCCATAACTCGCTACTAAAAGTGCGCCAAAAAAAGCACCAAGGCCGTTGCCACCGCGATAAAAGTAGACTGAAGCTGTACCAAAGAATTATTGACGGTATCGAAGAAGTAGAAAATTTAACGAACTTACATTAGAGTATTATTTTTGTGACACTAGTGTTCCTGTTATAAAAAATTTTGCAGCCTGTACATATGCGTAGTGAATGTTCAGTCTGCTCAATGAAACCAAACTTAGTTTAACAAAGGGATAACTGAACGCCACTCAATTCCAATCTCATTTTTTTAGAACTATAGTTTTTATACATATATCTGACGGCAACCTGAACATTTGTTCAATGCATGTATATATAAATAGATAGAAATAAAAGATACTTGTATATATAATAGATTAATACATAAACAATATTTATATTAGGAAAGAATATGTGTGTAAATAAGATAGAAATGTTTTCTAATTAGAAAATCTGCTCGCAGTTTGTTACATAGCAATGGCATATAATACCAGTACTTGCCCATCTTGTAATCAATTAATCCTTCAGTCTCGAATATCAGCCAGCACCACTTGTAAGAATGAAAAAAATAACATTTTTTTTACAATATATTTATTTTGCATATACTAGAGCTGACTTAAAATTCTTGCTCTTTGGTGATCTGATTTGACATAATCGATTTGACAAGTTGCAATACGATCAAAAACATATCTTCGCCCTGTAAAAAAGTGCATCTTTATTGTTGGATTCATACTTACTGCAGTATGGAGTATTTTTTAGAAAAACAAGTGATTAAATACTTACATCAAAATCGGCCATAAGGTACCGAAACGTAAAAATGGCATCCAAGTTCTGACGGACCTTAAAGAGGTACTAATTTAGTTTGTAAGGAGTCCTAAAAAAACCTTATTATTTTAGTCTTAGTTTTTACATGTTTCATTTCACCTGCATTCAAAATCACCAATATTTGTTTAAGGTCGTGTCATCAAAAATCGAGGGTATAATACTAACAGGTAGTGGTTAATATATCCGTCCTTACAGGGCCATAATGAATAATATTCGATTGACCGGTTATAAGAAGAAAAATTCTAATAGGCTTGCTAAAAATTTTATGCTTGTAAAACAGTCTTAGAGACCCAAACCTAGCGCTTGTGAGTTTCTTCACCAAAGATTAATCTAAAGCGATCTGAGAAACGCATCATTAAAAATAGCCTACACCCGATTTTTCTTATGCTTGAAGAGTAAATCCTATATATGCACGAAAATGTTAGCAAATTTCAATTTATGGAAGCAATCAATATTTGGAGTTAGGAATCCACTTCAAGAGGTAGATAATATGTCGTCAAACAAAAAGTATGCATAGTGTGGATCAAATCTACCATATACCGATAAGCATTAGTAAGAATTTAAGGAATGTCAAAATTTATATCCTCTTTTTTCGATCTGTCAAATTGTTCATATGTCGTAACTGTTCATGTCTTTCACTGCGATCTGAGAGCATCGCTCGCAAGTTAACCTAAATTCATTTGCCTGAAATAAGTAGTGAAAGTCGTTAAAATAAAGTGTGAAAATCTGATTTGCGTTGTCATAGAATTCGCTCATATCCCACTGTGGAGTATTAGACACAGCTAAAAAACTGAATCACAATTTTTAATTTAAAAAAATACTCTTTATAGGTACTATAAAAATTTCAATAAAAATGCATTCATGCTATAGTTTTCTTAATAGAACAATTTTAAAAGCTTCGTATAAAAAAAGTTTTCAAACTGTCAAATGTTTTGAATACTGTTTATGAATAATGAAGACAATGGGATATTCAAATTTAATTAGAAATGAATTTTCTATTGAATATTTGTAAAACTACTTTTGTCTTTATCATGATTATACAGTAACTATCCTACAGGAAAGTCAAGATTTTTTTATCCAATATTTTACCCCACCAGACGTTTTTTATAACTAATTTCCATACACTAAAATTTTTGAAAATGGAACAAAAAATTTTTTGTTTTGAATTTCAAGTACTTATTCTTATCACGTTTAAAATTTTTAAGCCTCATTTGAGAAGACACTAATTAGAATTTGGACCGTTTGTTCATAATTAATTTCATTTTGGGGTTCAGTACAAGCAGATCAAATATTTGAAAATATATCAGTTAAATTTCATTGTTAAGAAATATATTCTTGCTGATATAGGAGATTCAATAATATGTATACTATACTGAGTATGAAAAGTGCAAACAAAATATAAGTTAAGTAAGGTATAAGTTTTCTGATTTTATATAAATCATAATTACGATAAATTTTGTGTGCAATACTATCACTGATAATAGTAAGTATAGAGAATTAAATTGAAGAAAGTTCGATTTTACTTGGTATTTAACAAAATGACGGAATAAAAATGTATGGAGAAATATTAATTTATTTTAACTGCACATAAATACACCCAAATCTACACTGAGTATTATTTTTGTGTAAAAATACGGAAAATCTGTTATTTTATCATTTAATATTAAGATATTTTGTATGGACATAAATGTATTCCTTTACTTGTACAATTGTAGATTTCCAATTTGTTGACATTACTATATCCTCTATATGATGTCCAATTTTAAATACATGCATTATGTATAACTTTCTAAGGCAACTATATTTTGTCATATTTTATTTTATTTTTAGTTTACACATGCAAGTATTTTAATGTTGGAAATTAGTATTTTAATTTTTAAATACAAAATTATCTAAAATGGCATTTTATTTTTTTAAATATATACAAATACATAAATAAATTGCTAAATTTTTGAATTAGTATTTATGTATTCAAGAATTTATTGCTTTGGGTTTAACATTTTTTGAAAAAGTAAAAGGCTGAATTAAAAACTTTTTTCACATGCAGTTCATTGGCATGGTGTGGAAGTTTGGAGAGGGTGATGTCAGTTCAGGCATTGACCTTGTCATCTATCGTGGTTCAAAATTACCAGGTGTTATGCTCGAATCTTTCCCTTCGGGATTGATCCCAGCGATCAACAATAGGCCATTGTTTCTCTTCACCTGAATTCAAACTACTATCACAGTTCAGTGAATGTTTGCAATTACAAAAATTAGGGTTTGTTGATGCAATTATCTTTTAACATTACCTTTAAAATTTTAAATTATAATGAATTTTCAACTTGACTTAGATAAAAAATTGTTTTAGATGTGTTAAGTTGTTCTAAATATTTATACTTCAATGTGTTCTTCACCATTAGAAAATTATATATTACTGTTGAATGTTTTGATTATTTTATGCTAACAGAAAGCTATTTCATATTGAAATTGGTGATAGTATAGTTCGAAAATGATGAAATAACTTCTGTTTGTCTATATCTGTTGTAAAAAATGTGATTGTAAATTTAAAATGTAAATGAAATTTAAAAAATAAATTATACACAAAGCATATTGTGCCTGAGTGTTGATGTTTTTTTTTTGTTTTGCTGAAAACAAAACAGGTGATACGTATTCAAAATATTTTACTACTTTTATTATTTCGCATTTTGTAAAATTTTTTGACATTGTTATCAGTTTTCAATGCTAATTGTTGAAGTTAACGTGATTAAACTTTTGAAAATGCACTTAACACTGGATTTCATATGTACAAAAATACAATGACAGGTTGTGAAAATTTGCCATGTGTTTTTCATAATCCATCTATTCACTTAACTTGGGTGTATAAATAAAAGTCACTCTTCACCTATATAGCTAGAGCTTGGTGTCTTACCAAACATGAAAAGTAAGTCTTTCCTGTTTCTTGAGAATTGGAACTTCATAGATCCATGCAATTCAAATAGGATACATAAAAAACTGACTGGGGCATAATATTATTAAACTTTTATTCCCTAAATATTGAAAGTTTAATTCAAAAAAATGTGCTGGAAAAAATATACCTTTTGAAAGTTGACAACTGCATACACTACATGAAAAAACCTGGAAAATGTTCTAAAAATATCGGAAAAAATGAAGTCTACCTCCAAATTTGAAGTTTTTAATTTAAATTCTAATAAGTAATGATAAAATTGGGTTTTATAATAAATTTTTACAAATTATTTCCCAATTCTAAAATGTTTTTCTTTTTCTTCATATGTGCACGAAAATGTCACCAAATTTAAATTTATGGAAACATTCAAAATATTTGTAGTTGGGAATACACTTCAAGAGATAGATAATCTATCTTTTAACAAAAAGTATGCGTAATGCGGATCAAATCTACCATATACCTATAAGCATTAAGATTTGAAGGAAAGTCAAAATATATAGAAGCATAAATACCTGTAATCAAGTCCATTGTTTTTTCTGTTGCATCAGCCACTATATTGGAAAACTTCACTAAACTTTTGGTTAGGACTAATTACCAATACAAATTCTATGGTAAATTTATTCAGTCAATGACACTACTTGAACTAAAAATATTGTTTTGACATTTTGAAAAGAAATTAAGAAACCTGAAATATAGCTGTTCACATGAAATTGTAATTAAAAATAACTATTTTATATTTGTCAAATACCAAGCTATTTGGGGTCGCCATGGCTCAATGGATTTGCTTGTGCTAGCAGCCTACGTGCCACAGGTATGAATCCTGTTACTTTCCTTGGGTGCATTTTTTTCTTGTTAAACCACCTGTGGTATGAATGTCCATTACTTGATTTGTAACTAGATCTTTGAGATCAGATTGCAGATCTTTGACCAAATCGGATTCTGTGTTATCAATCAGTCCATTTGTAAAACTAATGAAACTTTGAAAATTAATCATTAATTGATGTTACTTAAATGTTAGTTTAAATAGAAAGATCTTCATTAAAAATACTTGCCAAGTTGGAGAAATTATTGGGTAAAGTAAAACCCTAGTTGCTACATATACAGTCCAGTCACATTAATGTGACCACCACCTACTTTCGACGTCAATGTGAAATAACCAATCACAAAAGGCAGGTGGCAGCACATTGCAGTGGAGTGTATATAAAGGATGTCCTAGGGCATAGGAAAGCATTTCAATCGTTGGCGTAATGCAGAAACGTAGCGATTTATCCGACGTCCAAAAGGACATGATTATTGGCTTTCGGGCCGAGGGTGGAAGCATTTTGGAAACGGCTAATTTTGTGAACTGTTCGTGTGCCGCCGTGTTAAAAGTATACCGTGGATGGCAAAAGGTCACTATCCAAAATCAACGGCACATGTGGTGCACCACGGGCTATAGATGATAGAGATGAACGAAGGCTACGGAGATGCGTTCGGGCGAATAGACGTGCAACTGTTGAGCAACTGACCGCCCAGATGAACCAAGGGGCTACCAAGAGTGTATCCTCAACAACGGTTCAGCGAACGTTGCTGCGCATGGGCCTCCGAAGCAGACGCCTGGTTAATGCACCTATGCTGACTGTTGTTCATCGGCGACGAAGGCTGGAATTTGCACGCCAGTACCGCAACTGGACGTCCACAGAGTAACGACAGCTGACTTTTTCCGATGAATCACGTTTTATGCTCCATGGGACAGATGGACGTTGGCGTATACGGCGTGAAACGTCTGAAAGCAAACACCCTGCAACAATTGCTGGACGGATACAGGCTGGAGGAGGGAGCATTATGGTTTGGGGAATGCTTTCCTGGCATTCACTGGGTGCACTCATCATTGTGGAGGGCACGATGGATCAGCACAAGTACGCATCTTTCCTTGCGGACCATGTCCACCCCTAGATACGAATTATTTTTCCTCAGAATGATGGCATCTACCAGCAGGACAATGCGAGGTGTCATACAGCTCGCAGTGTATGTGCGTGGTTCGAAGAGCACCAGGATGAGTTTACCGTACTCCCCTGGCCAGCAAACTCACCGGATTTGAACCCAATCGAGAATCTGTGGGACCACCTCGACCGGGTTGTTAGCGCCATGGATCCTCAACCGCGTAATCTAGCGCAGCTGGCCACGGCACTGGAGTCGGCATGACTTTCTTCCTGCACGTCTCGCAGCTGTTCGTTCTGCCAAAGGTGGTTATTCTTTCTTTTGACAGATGGTCACATTAATGTGACTGGACTGTGTATATTCAGAGTACTTTCCTCAGTTACAGCATTCCATTACTTAACTGGAATCCCCACCCACATTTCTAGGGTAGCAACCAATTAAACTATCAGAGTGACCTCCAAGATATTCAGGCCCCTCTGATTATAACAATGAAGTTTTATAATTATATCTGCTTGTGTCTCAGTTGCTGTTAGAATTTTAAATAGAAATAACAAGCAATATTTTTCTTCATGTTGAAGGATTTAAAATGAATTTTGATCTATTAATCATCATAAACATTGGTGTATTAATCTACTAGAATCTTTGGGATGTGTGTGTGATAGTGTCCAACTATAACAAAAAAGAATATGTTGCTTTACTAATTGAAAGTACTTGGTTTTGATGTCGTAGATTGGTAGAAATTTCACAATATGGACTATAGAAATTTTTTCTAAACTAATGATATATTTCGCCTTTTCTTACTTTGATTATAATATCACTTTAAATTCAGATCATGACTAAATAAATATTTTTTTTTATATATTGTCCGCATATTAAAATTGATAAAAAAAAATGTTTTTATGAAAAGTAAGGTTTGAACAATGGAAAGTAATCATTATTTTCGGAAATCTACAAAAAAATGAAACAAAAATTTATTTATGTTGGAGAAATATTTGGATGAAGTCAAAGATAATTGCTTACATATTTGGTAGCAAAAATATTTGGTGCTACTTAATTTTAAAATTTAATTCATTGAAGTGATTGTCATAGGATCAGGTGGGGTATAAAACAGCATTTTCAGTTTCAAAGTAGAATTTGGCAATGATGTTTTAAAAAGTATGTTTTTGTAGCATTATAGGCCACATTCATGAACATGCTTTTTCTTCATAGTCAAGTCTATCTTTTTAGTTAAGTGACCATTTATACACATATATAACCCCAGGGTATGAGGGAAAGTGGATAGCACAGGTGGCATCAAGTAGATATTTCATATTAGTTAACTGTTATCTTTTAAGTTTCATAGATAAGCACGAGTCACGACTGGCTCATAACAAACAAGAGGGGGGCCATCAATCCACTAGATGTTACCTTTAAAATTTTTTATTGCAAGCCTTTAAAAAAAACATAAATACGAGGGAGTATCAATAACTAATGCACATAATGTAAAAAATAAATAATAAAAGCAATTGATGACAATATGAAACAGAAATGATAGTATTACCCATTTATTACTTTTCCACATAATTTCCATCCATGTTGAGGCATTTTTCCCAATGATGGCTCAGTTGCAAGAAGAGACACCTTCGCACGGCCCGTTTGAGTGCCGTCGTCAGAGTCAAACTTCTTACCGTCAAGGAACTTCTTTATGGATCCAAACAGATGGAAATCGGAGGGTGTCAAGTCCAACCTGTATGGACTGTTCTCCAAAACTTCCCAACCAAAATCCTGCACTTTTGCACGAACTAGGTAAGACCCATGCGGACGAGCGATGTCGTGCAGCAGTTGAATGTGTTGATTTGTTGCACTGCGCTTTGGACCCATAAAGAAGTTCCTTGACGGTAAGAAGCTTGACTATGACGACGGCATTCAAACAGGCTGGGTGAAGGTGGCTCTTCTTGCAGCCGACGAAGTTCTACGAGACTGTGATTTTCAAACTGATCCATCGTTGGGGAAAATGCCTCAACATGCATAGAAATTATGCGGAAAAGTAATAAATGGGTAATACTTTCATTTCTGTTTCCTATTGTCATTAATTGCTTTTATTATTATTATTTTTTACATTATGTGTGCTACCTATCGATACTCCCACGTATAATGCAGTGTAAGTTTCACTTTCTATTATATAAGGGTAATAATTAATGAGGTAGCCCACCTTTCGCATGGAGACAATCCACTTTTCCCAAGTAAGGTTAAATGTTTAGGAAGAGATAGATGCATAAGTACTCTTTTATAATATAATATACATTTCAATAAAAAAATACAAGTTGGACAAAGTTTTCAATGCTTTTTTAATCAAAGTTAACTAGTTCTGCAAGGTTTTTATTTTATGTTTCTGACACACACACACAAAACACTGTTCGTTATATACACTTTTGTAAACCAAATATGCAGATAATCTTATAAATATATTTGTACACATATGTTCCTAGGCTTTTGCAGCCCCAGACGAGCCCATGCGTTGCGGATCTTGAGAAGGGTAGTGGATGGCGGGTTTGGGCGGTGCTCCGGGTTCGTCGGATGTGGATGAAGGAGGCTGAGACGGTTGCATGGGGGGTGGAGGATAGGAGCCAGGAGGCCGCAATCCAGGTGGCATCATGCCGGGAGGAGGGTGTATAGACGCCCCTCGTTGTCTCATGTAATGCAATGGTGGGGGTGGAGGTGGCATACCAAATCCCATACCTAGAGTGGAAGTAAAAAGTACTTTAGAATACAAGAATGTAAAAAATGAAAGGAACACTGCACTGAAAGGAAATATCAGCATGAAATATCACTATAACTCAGGGTTCGCACTCGTTTTGGTACAGCTACACTCTACGTTTATGAGAGATGGCAACGGCTTGGCAATTTTTTTGCCGCACTTCTAGTAGCAAGTTACAATAAATAAAGGCAAACCATCTGTCGTTATCGTTGTTTTCATGGCAACCTCGGCAAACAGAAACTTTCAATTTTCATTTTGAATATTCTAAAAAGTTCTTCCAAAATCTGTTAAAGTCGCTTGATTTCATGGGTTTGATTGAAATTTTTTCTTTACTCCCATTGTTTATTTTGTTTTTAAAATATATTTTATTGCATTGGTCCTTTTAAATCGTTTTATGTGATACCATTGGTCCATTGATTTCTATTTCGACAGTTGTGGAATTTTTATTTTATTATAAAAGTTTTCACGAAAAGATTAAGAGTTTTGTGTTTTTAAATAATTATTTCCTTGGCAACTTTAGAAGTATGCCAAAAAAAATATCGCCAAGTCTGTTGCCACCACTCATAAACGTAGAGTGTAGCTACACCCTCGTTTTTTTTGGGCTACATTTCACACAGATTGCAATAGATTAACTTGGGCATGCACACTGTGAAGACTTTCTCACACCTGTTGGAATGCTGAATATATTACAACTGGTTGTTACTTTGCCATCTTCTGTTCTTTTGTCAGCCGCTTTACAATGATTTGAGTAGAACACAGGTGGTGTTCGTTCAAAACATCTCTGATTGCCATTGGATTCTTTTTGAACTGCGGACGAACAACAGCTACAGAGACGAGACAGAGGCAAATGCTGGACTTTGAGGCAAACACTAATGCGTATTGGTGTATTGCTAATAATGTGATGATGTAAATATTGTACATAATCTTACGTTCTTGGAACAATAAGAGCTTTAAATCTTAGCTGTTGGGACACAAGTCTCGTGTTTTGCTATGCCGTATTCGAGTCTCATAAACCCAGTTCTTAAGATTATCCTATAAATATTGTGAAATCAAGCTTCAATGACTTTTGGTCAGACGTACCCCGACTTAGGTAAAGATTAACAATGAGTAACACTACAATTAGGATACAAATATATCAATCAGTAGAAAATACCAATTTGATTTGATACATGTATGAGATAAGTTTATCAAACTTGAAGTGAGAATATATCTTTTCTTGCATTCAATCAATTAAAAGATTAAAAATATTTGATAATACAAGGTCATTGTAAAAAGTGTCTGGGATTTTATGAATGAAACTAACACATAATTAAACTTAAGCACTCATAACAAATTAAAACCGCCGTTTTGCAAACTTAAGGGGACCGGGAAAGCAAAATTCGACTAAAAAATCAATTTCTATTTTATTGCTCCTTTATATAGTTCAAAATCTCCTCTTTCCAATGATATATCACACTAGGTAATAGAATAAGAGGAAGTTTGAAAATTATGCATGTTTCCAATAAGCACTTCATATCTGACACGGCCTTTCAAATGTAAACAAACCGTTTGTGGACGTTTCTAATCTTTGTTACTCAACAATGAATATTATATTTTTTACTTTACTTTACTCAAATTATTTTCGATAATCTGGTAACAGTAGAGTTAACTGTAATCATTTAGTTTTTTTTTTCTAGCTATTTTTATTAATTTTACCATGCGATATAAGTTAGCACTTTCTGAGACATGACATTTGATCTATTATGGACTAGCAATAAGGATAAAGGTTGGTTTTCTGCACAATATGCAACAATCTGGGCAGAATATTTTTATTTACTGTCAAGTAACTTAAATCCAAGTCACGGTCTTTATCCAGTTGGGAATGAAAGCTGGTGGAAATTTCAACGTGCTGTAGCTAAAAGTGATGTGTATTACCATGATAAACACACACATATTGCCTAGCCTTATACTGCCAACATTTTGAAGACAATTAAATCAAATTTCAGAGACTTGGCGAATCCAGAATTGTTGAAAAAATGTGTTCACGGAAAGACTCAAAACCCAAATGAATCGGTGAACAATGTGATTTGGACTCTCATTCCAAAAAATGTGTTTGTAACCATCCAAACTTTAAAACTGGGAGTGTTTGATGCTGTTTCCTGCTGCAACAGTGGAAATATTATAAAGTGCTATACATTTTCTAGAGTTAAAATCAATCCAGGCTGCCATTTTATACAAATTTTTGAGAAAACTGGACTAAGACCGTGTTATCGATGGAGAGCGAAAACTCTCCGAATACAGTAAAAAGGCCCGCCATAGAAAGAAAAGCATAAAAAAAAATTGAAGATACATGTATTAAAAATGAAAGAGATCACCCTTTATATAAATCAGGATTTCATTAAGGTTAGACGTGAAATTATTTATAAAAATTCATTTGAAATGTTTAAATCCATTTTTCTCAAAACTTAGATTTTTAAGTTTCATGCCCCATTTTCTCAGAATCTACTGAACATAATGACTTAATATTTTTATGACATATTTGTGTTATATCTCTAAAGATTTTAACACAGCATTTTTTGATTTTTTGAAAATTGGATTTTTTAGAA
Organism: Metellina segmentata; assembly: GCA_947359465.1. NCBI lineage: Eukaryota > Metazoa > Arthropoda > Arachnida > Araneae > Tetragnathidae > Metellina > Metellina segmentata. The sequence goes on along the minus strand of OX375878.1, from coordinate 36,886,251 downwards.
ATTTAAATGTGTTAAAAAATGCTATCTAAAAAGTGATATTCAGTTAAAAATTTCTATAAAATTAAAATTTTTAAATAAAAAAAAGTGAGCTGTTAAAGTTTGTATAACATATCAGTCTAACCACCATAAAAATTTTGTGTTGATTACTATTATAGTTATTGAGAAAAAGGGTCTTGAATTTCGTGAATTTAACATGGAGGAGATAGGGCCTTCCCGGTCCCCATAAACACGAGTCACATCTGAGTCATATTACCTTTCCATGAAATGTTTTGTACCAGAAATAAATTAGCAGTTTAATTTTGCTGATTATCGCAAAAGCAATAAATATGTTGAGAATCAGAAATGGAATCATACTGACTCAGAAGCACTGAATGGAATTAAATTCCATGAAAATAATATATACTTTCCATACAAATTCCTCATAGAATGAACTATGTATGATGATGAACTGAATCAGTTTCTCTGTGTTAGTTTAATGAAACATACCTATTGGTGGTGGTCCTCTCATTATCCCCATTGGTGGAGGATATGGAGGCATGGGTGGTCCAGGAGGAAGAGATCCACTAGATGGCAGCATTGGCGTAGGTGGAAGGTTAAAATAATTATTTGCCAATTCCTCTGGTGGTGCAGGCAAAGCTACAAAAACAAAACTTATATTAAGATCATTCCTTGCGGACATGCTACAATAATGTATGACACAACTTTTTGAATAACAAGATTTAACTCTCTACAGTATAATGTCGAGTGTGATATCGTTTATGCATACTTACGTCAATGTACACTTCCCCGATTTGTTTGAGAAATGCAGTTTTAGTTTGAGGACTTTTTTGTTGGTAGTCTATTCTGTATCACATCGTCTTCAGCACATTTTCAGTTTTGAAAATTGTTGATAAAGTTGCAACATTTCCCACCATTCCATGTGCTCATAACCTCACTTTTGTGGGATATATTATACAAGTAATCTTATCTTTTTAGTCTTTATGCGGTTTTTATTAGGTATTAATGATTACAGATGAAAAAGTGTAAGAATTATTTATGGACATAGAAATTACAAAAATTAGTTTGAATTATTTCAATAGTGTAAGTACACAGAAAGATATACTTGGATTAAAAAAAAAAAAAAAAAAAGCTTTTAGAGCAAAGGTCATGAATAAAATTTCATTCAATTAAACAGAATTATTAGAAGTGTTGTTTTTATTACGATTTTTTAATTACTAAATTTAAAAAAAAAAAACTGGTACTTATTTTTAAAAATTAGTTACAATTTGGCACATTCATTTCTAAATAACATAGCTAACATGTTAACTTTTCGTTCGGAAGAATAGAATGTCAGAATTTTTATAAAATGTTTCTAAATATAAAGCACAAGCTTCTTCGTGCAATAAAGCTGGTAACATTTTAAAAATTTACAAATAAAAGACAGGTTAGGCATTCTTACCTTCAGGAAGACCTGGTACTGGTTCCAAGTTTTTAGTTTCAGCCTCTTTGGATCCACCCATGGACACTTTAGCTTGGGACCTACCCCATTTGATTGTGAGTCTACGGCCACCGAGAATCAATTTGTTGAAAGCCTTCTCGGCTGCTGTTTCTGCTGCTTGCCTGGTAGTGAATTGAATGAATGCACACTGCTGTTTATTCAACAAAGTAATGGAACGAACTTCTCCATACTGGTAAAAATGATCCCTAAAGAAAGGAAAAGTCTTTAATAAGAATTCAAACAAATATTTACCATAAAGTGCATTCATTGAACAAATACAAATAAATTTTTACAATGATATATTATAACACTGTGAGTGAACTATTAAAAGTGCCATTCCTTCAAGGTCATTTCAACTTTTGACTCTAAATTTAAAAAAATCATAGATTATTTTTCTGAAGCAATTATTAATGTATTTATAAAATTTCATATTTTTTTTGTAAAAATAAATAAAAAATGTGTTATGCATAATATTACTGGAAAGATTAATTGGACTATCATGGAAGATGTTTACGGGTTTCATTTGCCTGATTCTATTTGAATATTTATTTTTCTATGAACCAAAGTGTCTGAACTTGAAATTTTCATGAAGCAAAGATAAAGCAGTACACTTACATTGTTTAGGAAAACAAATTAAAGATTGTTTTTGCAATTCAAAGGCAAAGAGAGAGAGAACCGATTGAGTGACTTTAAAATCAAAAGGTCGTTCCCACTTTGTTTTAAGCAGACTTAATTTTTAGAAAACTTAAGACGCTTTTGATAAGTCAAAAATCAAATGGAATGATCTTGAAACTGGAAGGATCACTCACAGTCAAATTACACATTATTTCAAAGGTTATACATAAATCTACAAAACGAGTCCCAATTTGGTTCAATTGAACAATTAAATCCCGAGACACAGGTAAGTTGGTCAAATTGTGTACTTTCTCAAATTTAAAATCAATATAAATAAAACCTATTGCAAATAGGAAGCTAAAATTTACCAGAACTTCTTTTTTATGCTGGGCAAGAAAATCCCCAAGTTTTAAAAAAATCAGAGTATTAGGAACCTTATTAAAAGTTAGTAGCATATTCCCTGATTTGATTGCCATGATAGTTCAGTGGAGGAATTCATTGTTCTATTTGGAGTTAACAATTTTCATGTGAGATAAATCACATGTTACTTTGATGAAACATGAGAAATGCACTAAAATTCCACTAACATTTAAATTGAGCCACACGAAGACAGTACATACTTGAGTTCTTTTTCTGTAAGCTTTTCACCAAGATTTCCTATATATAATGTAGTTATAGTTTTATCTTCCGGAGGGTCTAATTTAGGCATGGCGGAAGCTCTTCTAAGTAACTTGTCAGCAACAGGATCATTTGCACCATAATATCTATCTTTGATATTTTGATCTGCTAGAGGATCATCTGGATCAGTTGGCTTCTCATGTCTAAACATAGAAGGAAAATGGATAAACAAACCTATAATGTAATATGTTAATTGCATAAATACAATACAAAATTGTATTGAAATAAATAAATAACAGTGAGTCACCACTTGAATATACCATAATATACACACTCCATGCTTCACATAAATTTATATATTCACTAACATGTGTAACACAGCATTATTTGTACTTTGTGCTTGGCAAAAAAAAGCATACAAATAAAATCAACTGCTACAAGAATCACTAAATTTTGATGCTATGTAGAAATGAGCGGAACAGCTACACTCTACGTTTATGAGCAATGGCAATGGCCAAGGCGATTTTTTTGGCTAACTTCTAAAGCCGCCAAGGAAAGAATATTTCCTAACTCTTTTTCTATCACAAATTTTTTTCTTTTTACAACATACTTTATGAGCACATTTCAGAACGCTTTAAAAAGTATATTTTAAAAAAATTTCACAAAAAGTAGTAAGCTTAAGCACATATGAAAACACATTTGTGAACCAGCAGAGAAACTAAGCTACGAATGTTGGGTGAGTGAGAATACCCTGAAACTTATCAATTACACTAAATACAGTGGACATGTTGAAAAAGAAAAAGATTTACAAAAGAAAAAAAAAGCAAGAAATAATACAACCTGATAACGTCAGAATTCTTTCGTAAAAAAATAATGAAAACGAAAATGGTCAAAAAAAAAAAAAAAACTCTTAATCCTATTGTGAAAACTATTAGAACACAACTATCAAAATACAAATAAATAGACCAATGGTATCACAGAAAACGATTTAAAAAGACCAATGCAATCAAAGGATATTTTAAAAACAAAAAAAACCAATGGGAGGAAAGAAAAAATTTCAAACGAATCAATGAAATCAAAAGACTTTAACGGATTTTGGAAGAACTTTCTAGAATATTCAAAATGAAAATTGAAAGTTTCCGTTTGCCGAGGATACTATGAAAACCACAACAGCAATAACGAAAGATGGGCTGACTTAATTTATCGTAACTTGGTACTAGAAGTGCGCCAAAAAAATCGCCAAGCCATTGCCATCAGTCATAAACGTAGAGTGTAGCTGTACCAAATGAGCTTATTTTGTTTCATGAATACTAAAGTATTATTAAAAAGGTAGAGTTCATCAGAATTTAAAGACTCTACATCTGCCTAGGGAAAAGTCAACAGTAAAATTTTAAAAAGATAAAAAGTTGTGATTCAGAAAATTAAAATAAATGCAAAATTTACTGAATTTCAGATGTTAAAAACCAGTGCAGTCTTCAAATAGGTGAATGTGATGCAATTAAGGTAGAAATTCATACCCATTCTAATTCATCCGAATGTAGCGAAAAAGGACCATAGAGCAACAAAACCAAAAAGTCAAATACACGAGTGAGACTTGCATATTTATTCATACTAAAAAAAATTATCAAATAAACATGATTATAACTACAACAGTTAACTTTTTTCTGTCATTTTTTTTTTCATTAGGAAAATAAATGCAATAGACATACAGGGTGGTGGACAGGAAATGGACAAATTTTAAAACCTTGTCAAATTTTTAATTTTGATCGTACAGTGTTGAAAATAAGCAAAACGTGTAAAGCAACTCGGGTAAATTTTATTAACAGAAGGGGAAAAAAATCAAGTGTAGAAAATAATGTCAGGCAAATGACGCTGGCAATGGATTCATCAAGGCGTTCCTTGAAGTTCGTAATTACTCACTGCACCATACCGTCTTTTATTGCAGCAATTTAATTTCTGATGGCATTATTCAAATCTGCAAGGGTTTGTCCATGTAAATTTTAGACTTGGTTGACCGGCTTGGACACTCTTACAGTCAACATTTTCTGATGTGACTACCGTTCGACGAGGGCCAGTTCATTTGTTCAATTTCATATTACCATGAGTGTGAAAATCATTCACCCACTTCAAAATTGTGTTACGAGAAGGAAGCACAACACGCACACTGAGGTTAAAGTGACGACAGAAGGCACACCGAGTGGCCATGATGGACTCGCCATTTCGAATAAATTTCTCCATGGCAAACACACGATGCTCATAACGCTCCAATTATCCAATGCAACTAAACTTACACATGTGGGCTACGAGTGGAGGGGGTCGGCGACCTTGTGCGACCCCTCCCCTAAAGTACTACCCTATACAAAAACGTCAATTTCCCATCCAGAACCCTGTACTTTAATCCCTTATGGTGGTGTCGGGTATGTTTGTGTTGAGTCATTTATCAGAAGGTTTTAGGTGAATATTAGACTTTAATCACCACACCACACACGCTACATATATGACAAAGAAGAAATTAGGAAATAAGGAACATGGGTTCTTTTGGATCAGATTTAGAGCAAAAAGTCCTGTCCGTTCGGCTCGGATCACTGGGAGGAATGAATTAACCACACCTTCCGTCTGCAGTGATTGGCTAAGTTAATTCGCTGAAATTATTTCATTTGCTAAGGATTTTGATTGACACTTATCTAGTTTTAGTTCGCAAACGAAGGTTTCACAAAAATGATTGAACTTACTGCGTCACCACACCCTTACAAACGGTGATTAGAATATGGATTGTAATCAACTGTCTACATGTACAGCTGCTTCACTTAATGTGATACATTAAAAATAAAATTTAATTAAACTATTAACCAAAACAAGACAATCTAAAATACTTCTTGAAATTCGATAAAAGAAATATGATGATTTAGAGAAACTGAAAGTTAAGAACTGTTCATAGGAATTGGCCTAGTTAAACACGGATAGTGCATACGTTGAACACGACACATAAAAGTAATGACATAAAAGAAATGTTAATTTTTCTTTCTGAGCAGTCCTGATCCAAGTATGCTGATATCAATCAAAATTTAAAATTTGATTTTAATTTCTGTGTAAAGTTTATAAATATTGAAAATGAACTACCTATGGATACGAGATGCATGTTATTTTTTGCAATAAGTTAAAACTATATCAAATAAGTATAGTACGTATATTAAAAAAAAAAGACGCCTAGTCGGAATAAAAAAGTTTTCTGCGGTATCAGAAAAGTATTTCAATTTAGCAGATAAATCTTTATAATTGGGGAATTTTAACTACTGATCCCTAGGAATTCATTACACTGCTAGTTCACTATTCTGTATTTATGAAATTCCAGCTTGGAATGCAAAAGTTAATTCGCCTACCTGATAATTGAATATGTTAACAAAATAGATTATGAATTGAAGCGAAAAGCTATTTCAATGATTACGATGATGCAAAGATGAATTTTTACTGGATGCTCAAATTTCACTCAATAGACATGTTCAAGGGGTATGCTGTTATACTCATTCTGTGCTGTTTATAGAGAAAAGCAATATTTTATATTTTATGTTAAGTATAAACTCTATTTGTGGGTTTGGAAATATAATTAATTAGGTTTAGTCAGAAGTAGTGAGGTTGATTTCTAAAAGCTTAACTTTGTCATAGCAATGCTATGTTGATACTGCTAGTGAAATATAAAGGCCATCTAACAAGAATTTTGGTCATGGTAGTTCAGGAAGTATGAAATCTTAACAGTATGAAAATGTATCAAACCTATTACCTGTAAGGACACTCTTCACCTCTTTTACATTCTCCTTTCACCCAGAAACTACAAATGTGTGGTCTGTTTCTTTTGTAATATGGAGTTGTACGTGCCAATTTCATTAAAAGATCACTGGAAGTCTGTGCTTTTGCAAGAGCTCCAAATGGTTGGGTACCGTCACTATTCATTACCTATATTGATATAAATGTTTTTCAGACAAAAATTTTCACATGGATAAAAATTAGTTTCAGTTTTATATCAATGTACAGTCGCGGAAAAAAAAACCCTGATCCACCCACTTAATTTCAAGCACTATTCATGGTAGAGTAAATTCAAAGGCACCCTTCAATAGGGACCAATGTCCTCTAAAACCCCAAAAGAAAAAAAAAAACTTGTTTTGATGCTTTAATCAGAATTTGCATCATTAATTTTACTCTAAATATGAAAATTCAAGACTATTGTTATATCCAGAGATATTCAATGTAAAAGTTGCCGTCAATTTCAGGAATCATCTCCACATTGAAAATCGATACTCACAGATCAAGATTAACCGTATAGTTAGATACTTGAATTTCAAATTTGAACACTATTTCAAATGTATCTGTCATTCGTGCAAATGAGACTAGAATTATATTTATCATGCAAGTGAAAACAATTTGAGAATTACTCTCCCAGGTTTGTTAAATGTTTTTTAAACTTTTGGTTGCCCCAAAAATTGCCATAAGAAAAACTTAATAATGCAAAAATTAACCATTGCAATGAGCTAAAATTTTGCAGTCCTTCTAAATCTATTCCCCTATAAACATAGTAAGGTTCCAATTCATGTTTTCAAATATTAATTTAATAATTATCATTCCATGCTAAAAACCCTTTTTTAAATAAAATATTGTGTGGCAGTTGTTTAACAGTAGCATGGTACAAAATATCAGTGCTACAAAATATTATTTAGGAAGATATCCATAAAAGACTGATTTAACACTCAATTAATATGAAGACTGCCTCTTGTGCAAACGTTATGCATTTAAATCTATAGACATTAGATTCTGTCAAACACCATCTATGAATTTTCTCTATTGTTAAAATTGCTCGAATGAAGAGGGGCGGTGTTATCCCTACGACTATACAATGATGTACAAGAAAATAACAAGTATATTTTAAAACTCCACAAGAGAATTTAACCATCTAATTCAAAAGGAAATATCTAAAATTTTAAGATGCAAGTACCATTTTTGACAATGTTGTACCAAACTCAAGAAAGAAAACAAGGTATGGACTTACACACAAAAGGAGTTTGTACTAACAAAGATGTACATCCAGGGAGGAATCAAACCTATGACGCCTACAACTCAAGGTTGCTAGGGCAGTGGGCAACAAGCCATGAAAGAGGGCAAAAATTTTTGGAACTTCATTTTGTGGTTACTTTTAGTTCTAGAAGCAAAAACTTATGACTTCAAAGCCACTGTGGAACTTATTTCTTCCATAGTCATAACTCCAATTTCATCCATTTTTGCTCAAAAATCTAAAATTGCTAAACCTTTGGTTTTTATTTCTTTTAAAACTAAAAGATTCCAGTTGCAATTTTATTTAAAAAATTCTGAAGACAATTTTACATTTAGTTCTCATTTGTAATTTTTTTATTTATTACTGAGATCAATATACTGACACTTTAAATAAATTAATATGTCCCAAGAAAATCAATTCTAGTTATTCCATTATTTAGATTTTACTATTTTGCTAACATTTAAGAAATACTGTGACAATGGTACGTAAAAAAAAATGCAAATATTTTAATATAAGTTATTTTATTGAAATGATTAGCCCCCATACACTAAACTTATTTCAAATTACACATTTTTTTGTGATTAGGAAAATGAAAGTGCACCTCTCGTTCCATGTTCTGAGAATAGTATTCACGGTTGACTTCTGATTTTGGAACTTCATCTTTCATATTCATGGCATAGTCCCGAACTTGAACAGGTAAACCTAGAAAATAGTGAGAAAATTTTATAAAGCATTATAATACAAAAACCTAAATCAGTTTTGAAAGAACATTTCAAAATTTTACGTTAAATTTCACTTTACAAAGTACACAAACAATACATACCATATTCAAGATCAAGAAGGCAAGTTTGACAAACATTTTTTTGTTTGCTACATGTCTGACACACTTCTGTCTTTTTGAATCTCATTCTTGATCCAGGACACCACCTGAACACAGTAAAAGGACGAGAACATATTTTGCATTCCTTTCCGAACCTTTCTTTTGTCTGAAAAAGAAAATTCCTAAACTATTTATTGCCATTTAAACAATTTACATAGATTCAATAAACTAAGTAAATGTACAATAAAGCTTTCTCAATAATCAACATGCACAATCATTCATCTTAATTACAATTCCTATTGAAATAGTCCAAAACTCATGTATATGCAACTCTAATTATCAATTGATTAATTTTACAATATATGGCCGATCTATTTACTTGGGGCACAAAATTGACAGGGGTTATGTAATATTTTACATTCATGTAAGATGATAAATTTTTCTGGAGATTGTCATAAAAACTGCAGTTTCCCCTTTGACATTGCAAATATAGACCTAGAGCTATAAAACTCAAACTTTAGAAACATGCAATCAAACATTTGACACTGAATAGCAAAGCCACCAATTAACATACAAGTAAAACAAAAACTAACATTTTAGAACAGAATGTGTCTGATATATGCAAGTGTTAACAACGTGCAAAGACAATTTTCTCCAAATAAATTACTAAATATCAATACATAGTATAGAATCACTCCATGATTACCCAATAATTTATGACCGATGAATATATATAAAAAAAACTAAACAAGTAGGGGAAGACAGGGTACAATGAAACAAAATTTACGAATTATTTTTTCCTATCCACAATTTTGCATGCACTAAAATATAATTCATGCACTTTTAATCTTGTATTTTCCCCATCTAAATAAATTTTTATTAGGTTCTAAACAATATCTTTATGCTTGAAAAATAACAAAAAGTAAATGTCTCATAGTGTTTCATTGTACCCCATATGATGGGGTACAATGAAACACTCCAAATGATGCAAGCAATTTTCACCCTATTTTGTTTATTTTAGTCACATTCGACTTCATTTAAATTTATGATTTCTACAACAGAATATATTTCCTTATGTTTCAGTTCACCCTCCTTGATTAAAACATACCTAATCATTTATACAGATACTGCTTGTGTCACAATGTTATATGTGGATATCTCATTCTTAGTACTTTGGTGATCAGCTGGAGCTGGAAAATCTTCTGGATCATCGTCATCTTCAGAGTCTGTAGGAGGTAGTTTGCTTTGAAAACTATACCTTCTTAGATTATTTCCTCTTTTTACTTTCTAATTGCTTAACAAGAGAATATTTTACTGGCATGGTTAGAACAAAACTTTTTTTTTCTGTTTTCCTACTCTTACTTCTTTTTGTGGACCAGCCTTAGGATAAGGTTTTATCTCCTGAGGAGAAATGTATTTCCTCACAGGTTGAAAGCTAGTGCATGGTGTATGAACAGTTGCTGAACAACCTGCAGTCTGTGATTCTGATCTACTAATGGCAAGATCCACCACTTCTGATTCTTGGGTTTTGTCCGTCTGGTCTTCAGTTTTCTTGATGTGACCATGGAAATAATTTTCAGTAGGACTAGGCCTATCTGACACGTACAAACACAAATAATCTTTTTCACAAAACATTTCTCTATTGAAAGGCCATATTCCAGTCTCTAAAAAACCTTTTGTGATATTTTGTGGACTGAAAGACTTACAATAAGCAATGCCAAGCAAAGAAGATATCTCATAGATAGATTCTACGACCTGGATTACACGGCATCCAATCATTTGCAGCTAGATTGAAGAAATTTTTAATTGACTTGAACACAGTTTTGTCTAAAGGCTGCAATTTGTTACTGGTATGTGGGGGCAGGGTTACAACAATTCTGTTATCTTTCGTAAAATTTAGACTGGAAATCGTAATATGTGATTAATGATTGCCCATTATTAGTACAGCTGGATTTTTTTTCAAACAGCGTGTATGTGCCTGGAAATGTGTTAGAACATTAACTAAAATATCTCCATTCATCCATCTCGATTTTGTTGCATCACCCGCAGTCCCAGGTAGAGTTCCATTCAACATGCAAAACTTGAAATTTACTCTAGAAAATACTAAATAATGAGGAATAGAAATTCCAGAAGCATTAATAAATCCACACATAGTAACAAGAACACCCCTTTTATCAGAAGTTAAGGATGGTATGTAGTATCCGATACGTTACAACTTTCGAGCGATGTATTGCCAATTGTGGTAACCTTCCCGTTTTCGTTTTTTCTTAGTTTTAAGGCAACCCTAGATATTTTCTCCTGACGATAATAAACGGGTCTCATGATTGGTTAAGGAAGAAAATACGCTTTTCCACTTTTATTTTTAATGTAGAACGGAATTAAAATTTAGACAGTCTTTGAAATTGTTGGGTGCATATGAATTTTGCTCTTGATTTATAAAATCGACTTGTTTTATTAATTTTCAAAATTTTTAGGATAAGTTTGGAAAGCAGATTGTAAGTTACAATTTTTTAAATTTGTCACTTTATTTAAATTTCAATTAAAATTTCGAAAAAAAATTTGGATTAAATTTGATTTTTGAAATTGCAGATTGGAATTTAGAATTTTTTTCCTCTTTTGGTTGCTCATTTCCCCTTAGTTGATTTGATATAGCAGTGGATAGTGTTATTGAACGTTAGAAAATGTTTTTTTTTTTTTTTGCAAACATGTAGTAGCTTGATTGGGAAGAAGGTGAAATGTCTTTCATGTGAGAATGATATGATTTTAACATTGAGAATGGATGCTGGTGATAGGTAGGAGTGGAAATGTAGAAAGATAGGACAAAAATTTGGCAAAAGAAAGTATAACAGGAGTAAGAAATTGGAGGGTAAATGGGTGTTTGGAGGACTTGAACGAGGGACGGATAAATGTTTTATGGTTGAGGTGAAAAATAGGAACCAGAAAGTTTTGGCTGAGGTAATTCAGAGCTGAATTTTGCAAGGAACTACAAAAATTTCTGACTATTGGAAGTCATATGCTGGTATCAATACCCGAAGGACAAAGAGTTCAAGGGTTATCGATTCGAGCATATGACTGTTAACCATTGTCAGAATTTCAAGGACCCGGCTATGAGGGTAAGTTTGATTTTTGTTTAGCTTTTGGTTATATTACAAACACTGGACTATGCTTGGGTGGGCACCCAATACGGTGACTTATACGCATGGAAGCCAACGGTGAAAGGTTCTCGCCGGCCCCGGAGGGGCGGCGAGGTAGCCGGCAGGCGGGGATCGCGCGTTATACGCTGTGACTTATCTACAAACAAATTTCTCCCGGTATACTGGTTTAAACGCATTGAAACCTTAAGCGCAATACGCTTTGACTTCTCTAAAAAACAATTTCCTCTTGTAAAGTCGTTACAATAAAAATATTTGTCTTGCTTTTCCATATATGGCTCTATAACCTGGAATATCCCCATTGAGTTGCTCACATAATGCTTATTGCTAGAAAAATTGTGAAAAAATATTTTTTCACACTTATAGATAGCAGAAGAATTTTTAGATTTTTGGTTTCTCATCAAAAACCTTTGTGTGGATTATGATCACAGAAAAGAACTACCTTATTAAAAAAAGATTTCTTGTTTTGAATTTTCTATGCATTGCAAAGTTTCCAATTCAAAATTGATGAAAATCCGGACGTTTTAAAAAAAATCACGGTTTTTTTTTATTATTATTATTATTATTTTTTTTTTTTAACAATTATAATTTTTTTTTAAATTTATTTATTATATATATATTTTTTAAGTGACAAAACTAGGATGAAATTGACGCAAAATTGCGCACATGTTCGGAGAAAACCAGACTGAAATATTAGAAAATTTTCAAGTGAAATTTATATTGCTTTTTTCTTAATTTTTAAACAAATTATTATTATTTATGCACTGTATGCAAAGGTTCACGTTGTATATGGCGGCCATCTTGGAATTGCTTACATCGGCCGCCATCTTGATTTGGCGTAAACAATCGCTTTGGCGGCCTAACGTTGCGGATGCTACCACTCCACCGAAGTTAATTGATCTATTTGTTTTTGGTCCCTTTGACTGAGAACTTTAGGAAGATTGTGAACTTTAGTAAGTGCAGTTTAGGCCTATGAAATAAACAAACTATTCTTAAATGTTTTTGAATATAAAAAAACTAACTTATTATTAAAATCTGTACTTTTTTTTAAGGAAAAAGTAAATTTAATTTTGCATGCTTTCAAAATTACTGTTTTGATTTGGCATTGCCTTTTCCTATTAATGTTAGGTGTTGCCATTTCCATAGTAAAAGTGTTTTATTTATATTAGTGACAACCAGTAATATGTTATTTTATATTAGTGATAGTATATTTACCAGTGATATACTACTTCAAGTAAATGCATTCACCCGGGGCACTATGAAACATGTTTCATTGTACCCCGTCTGCAAGTGTTTCATTGTACCCCGTACTGAGGTTACTAAATAAAAAAAAGTTTTCAAGCATCTAATATTTATTTTTTTAAATTTTGGTTTTGGAGGTATGAAGACAACAACACAAAGATAACAATGTATAGAAAAAATAATTATTACATATAACAACGAGGAAAAAGAAACAAAATTACTTTTAGTAAATAAAATTACTTTCAATGGTAAAAAAACAATTATCTTCTATTGCTAATGTTGTAGAAGTGAGAATGTATCCAAATCACATCAGTAATTGGAACATATAGTTGCATAACATTTATAGAAATTGCAACTTTCTGTGACAAATTTTACTGACTTTAGAAGTAATGTTTCATTGTACCCCGTCTTCCCCTATACAATTTTATTAGAAATAAGACAATTGGGGAATGTGAAAATTGAACTGAAAAATTGGAGCAAATGGTCAGCCTATCCATATTTAAGTATTTTTACATCTTATCTTTGCATAATAAATAATAACAATTTTTTCCCAATTCAATACCAACTAATTTTGATCATTTTAGTGGTTGAAGAATGTTGATGAACATGCCTACTATTTAATTTCTTTTATACAGAAAAAAACTTAAGGATTTCCCTTCCAGTTTGACACGTAGAATTCCACAAACTGCAGTTGTCTAACATTTTTGTGCACAAAGCGAAGTAAGCAATGCGACATTTGGATCATTATTTCCCTGAAACGTCGGGACAATTTACAATATAAGAAATACGGGCAACACAAGTAAAATGCAGATGTGAACTAGTAGCTCAATGCTATATAGATTTTTGACTGATTTCTTGGTGAAGTTTGCAATAGTAGGTGTAGATAATATTTTAATGCATCATTCAACAACAATCGAAATTATTCCTTTTGCATTTATAACATAAAAAAATGATGGAAGCTACTTATTAAGGTGAAAGAAAAATGGGTGCAAAGAAGGAGTTAATTATCGTAGCACTGGAGCAACACAACGGGCTATTTGCGACAGTCCTGGATCTATCTTGAAGGGAACGATCCAAGGACAATGCCTCGTAGTTTTGAACCATGGTGAGATGACGAGATCACACCTGAGCTGGCACTCACTCTCCAGACTTCCTGTTTGGTAGGAATGACTTAATCACAAACAAATCAATAAGTGCTACCATTTGTGCTGCTTGCATTTCTAGCATCTATCGTCAAGTTAAATTTTATTTAAAATTAACAGCATTGTCAATCAGCAATAGAAATCCAAGAAACATTTTTTCAAATATATTTTCAATAAGAAAAACCCTGTTAATGCAAACACTGGAGACAAAATGTAATCAAATGATGAAATATGCATTGGAATTGCTGGATATTTAGTTTAGTGCTAAACTGGAAACTTGCCCAACATTGCCTACATTATCAACAAACCAAAAAATCAACTGTAATGATAAATTGAGTTTGAAGAACCCAGAATAAAGTTTACATATGAAATTAAAACCACACAAACGAACACTACATGCATTATACATATTCGTCATGTCAGTTATTACTACGTTTTTTCAGAGAAAACAGATATTAGATACAATTTATATCATGTTTATAATCAAAAATAGATGTAGGAAATGTTACTCACCATACGAATGTAGGGATTGTCTCCTAAACATGTTTGACACAGTACTGGAAACTCCTAAATTTAAAATAAATTTTTAAAAATGAGTACATGTGAAGATAGTTTTACATCAATAATTTATTTTAACACTATTTCCAACAGCAAATAATATTTCATAGCAGCCAAAGCACGAGAAACTGCAAGACATCTTTAAAAACACAGTACATTTATAAATAATTTTTTTTTTACCGAATCTTCCCAATTTAGTCTGTTATATGTATTTGCTCCTTTGGAAGTCGCCATTATTTCTTATTTTTATTATTTATTTGTTGGAAACTACTATTGCCAAAAACTACATCTAAATCTTATCTCGAGATGAGTAGGTATTTAAATAACGTTCTTATTAGGGAAATACACCGACTATTGGAGACGGTCTGGGATCAAACCCGAAGAAATCTTATCTCGACTGTTCAATACGGTAAAAATACCAATATACCAAATATAGGAAACAACTAAAGAAATACTTCGTCACAAATTTTCCGAACAATTATTAAGGGTCCGTGGTAGCCCAGTTGGAAGAGCAACGAATAAGCAACCGTAGGGTTACGACCAATCGAAGACAATCTGTACAAAGGGTAGCTGATGCACGTAAAATCTGTCCTGACCTCAAATGTCCTTAAAGTTGACGTGGTATGGAAATTTAGAAAGTGGGGTACCAACTTAGGTGTGACCTCGTCAACTCGCGATGGTTCAAAATTACGGTAACTATTTAATTAACGTATACTGGAAAAACACAACGGTTATTGATGACGTTACGGGATCAGTCCACCAAGAGAGAGATCCCAGAACAACACTACGTTATTTTGAACTACGGTCCAATGACGAGGTCACATCTGAGCTGGTATCCCACTGAAATTACGAGGTGTCCTCGAATTTTCACTTCGGGTTTGATCCGTCGCCAATAGCCCGTTACATTACTCCAGTGTGACTTTAATTGAATACCTACGCTTCGGCTTTAATGTTGATTTAATTCTTTTATAATGCATATTTGCTAATAGTACGGTGTGACGCTGCTCTGTGACGTAAATTAAAAGACCTATCTACCTACCAATTAAACAATAGTAACGTCAAATTTGCACAAAAGCCCAGAAAAAAAGGGGTAAACCCTCAATACTTGAAAAAAATACCTGCCAATAGATTTTTTTATTCAGTTATTTTCATATCAATTTATCAGGACCACCAAATATCAATACAGGCCTATGAATCATTCAAGTGCTATACTGTCATCATCAGCATCTATTGAAAATTAGATCTTCTTTTGTTATTGGGGGGGGGGTATTTAATTAATGTCTAACTAGTAAAGGCGGGTGCGGGCTAATGGCGACGGTCCGGGAACAATCCCACACTCCAAAGGGATAGAACCGAGGACAATGCCACATAATTTTGAGCTCCTTTGTACAGGACGATCTTTCGTTCGATTCGAACTCGCAACTCCCAGGTTGGAAGTCCATTTTTCTTCCAACCGGGCTACAACGGCCCGGTCTTTGGTTAGATTGTGTAAAAAACTCGAAACCCTCCATATTACTATTTCATAACATTTCTAACCGGGTACCGCCGACTTCCCACTTGCTAGCTTTAATATCATAAATGTAGTGAAAAATAACTTCTCCATACCTACAAGCCTTAACATTTTGCATTTGCATTATGCATAGGTAATTTGGTAATTTTTTTGGTTAACGTCGTACTAGAGCAACACAACGGGCTATTGACGACGGTCCGGGATCAGTCACTTAAGGGAGAGAACCGAGGACAATGCCTCGTAATTTTGAACATCTGAACTGGCACCCCACTCTCCAAACTTCCACGCCAGCCCAACGTGTGGACTTTCGGTCACGACAGATTTAAGGTGCACCACAGCCGCCTCTACACCATACGCTTACAAACATCCATGCCCGCACCCAGGTGTAGCCTCTCTCTCTCTCTCTGTGTATATATATGTATATATATATATATATATATATATATATATAATGGTAATTTTAGTTAACATCGGGCTATTGATGGCGAGAGAGATTAACACAACGGGCTATTGATGGCGGTCCGGGATCAGTCCCTTAAGGGAAAAATCCGAGGACAACACCTCGTAATTTTGAACCACGGTCAGATGACGAAGCAACACCTGAGCTGGTACACAAACTCTCCAAACTTGCCTCTAGATAGAAAGGTTCCTACTTCGAAACCGAGTCAGTGCATGGATGTTTTCAAGCGTATCGTGTAGAAGCGGCTGGAGCTTCTTAAATCTGTCGTGGCCGAAAGTCCTCACGTTGGGTTGGTGTGGTAGTTTGGAGAGTGGAGTGCCATCTCAGGTGTTGCCTCGTCATCTGACCATGGTTCAAAATTACGAGGTGTTGTCCTCGGTTCAATCCCTTCGGGGATTGACTTATTAACGCTGCATTGGAGCAATGGGCTACTGTCGACGTTCCGGGATCAAACCCGAAGAGAAAGATCCGAGGTCAACACGTAATTTCGAACCACGGTCAGATGATGAGGCAACACCTGAGCTGGCACCCCACTCTCCAAACTTCCACACCGACTATAAGATTCGGATTTGAGGCTAACACCTTAACTACCAGACAGGTAGGTTGGCATATTAACATTATGATTCTAAAATTTATTTCTAATACCACGGAGTAGAGAAAAATGTATTTAGATTTCCCACATTTTAATTAACGTCACACTAGCAACACAACAGGGTTGGAGAAGGTCCGGGATCAATTCCTAAAGGAAAAAAAATTGAGGACAACCAACACCGACTATTCGATCGACCGACGAAGTCGGTGTTAGGATAAAATCACGTAATTTTGAACCATGTTCGGATGACTCGTTTTTCCAGAAGGGTTTTTAAAATGTATAAATTTAAGTATATGTAAAGTTCAGTAGCTAAATTAACGACGAATTAGAGCAACATAACCAGTTATTGGTGACGGTCCGGGATCAATCCCTATATGATGTTTTTTTAATGCTTTACTCAGATCGTTTCAAGTTAATCCTTAAAATGCTGCAATGCAATCTAAAAATCCTTTAATAGAATTGACGAAATGGATGATCACAATGTGTAACAATGTTTAATAAAATTTAGACTTGGGACGAAAATTAGTGACATGGGGAACGTGAGACATGGTTCTTTTGCTTTAACTTCAAAATTTGTTCTAAATATCAGAATTTAAGTGTATAATGAGCAGTTATCAATTATTTACTATCGTTTCGTGTAGATGGTAATAGACTAGGAGACATCTCAAGTTAAATATAGAAGCAAACTTTAATACAAGAAAGCACAACAAAATACGAACTGTCAAATAGGATAAAAACTGCACAGGTCTCTTTAATGATATTCTTGTATCGATGTATTTTCATTCTTTAGTTTAATGTTTTGCATTATTTCTTCGAGCACCTTTTGAGTATTAGATGCAGTGAGCCGCTTATCTGGATCATTGCTCCAACATAACTCGGCTATTTCAGAAAAAGATCTTGACACTTCGTCTCCATCACTCACAAATGTCGGCCGGCAACCATAATGAGCGACCTGGAAAATTAGCGACACGAGTATTGTGACAATTGTTAGAAAAAGTGGAGGTTTTTCTCGAACAGTCAAATATTAAAAAGTCAGATAAATTACTATTATGATAAATTTTGCTGATAACAGAATTCACCTAAGTAAGTTTGAATATCCTTTAATATGTAAAATCAAATTATACCATTATCTACTTACATCTATTTGCAATAGTATTAGTATAAATGTAAACCAATTATTCACTACCCTAAAGGTGCGTATACATTTGCGAGCCGAATCGTTCGTTGAAATTATTTTCACAAAGCTTCCAGCGAACCACCAGGCAATCATTTGTCAACTACTGGTGATGACGATGGAGCCTGGAGGCTCGCGAGGAGAAAAAAGTGACGAACTACTCACGTCGCCGTCCAAATCTGAACCGAGAACGCCTTTGTGTTCGTCGAAAAACCGACAGGAAGCGGATCGGCACGAGCGGTTCACGAACCGCTCGTTTGTGGCCCCAAACCCCGTCCAAATCATGAGAATAGAGGCTCGCTAACGGTTCAGCTCGCAAATGTATACGCGGCTTAAGAATATCTAAGCGGTTTAAAAGAGAAAATATAAATGTTTATAAAAAAAAATTATATATTATTATACAGTTGGCGATGAAACGCTAAAATAATTCATTGAAACTCTGATTTGTTACATTATATTACTATGCAGGATCTTAAGGCAAGTAAATACTTTTAGTATTTTAACTTTGTGAGATTCTTTTTGTGGATATTGAAAACCTTCAAAACAAAGACTAGTATCGATTTAAAAGCAAGATAAAATCGTCAATGACCTTTTCGATGGAACAAGACGTCTACCATTGAGACATGTTTTTCTGTCTTGATGGCGTTATTAGTTGGTTATTTTCAAGGTTTTATGCATCATCTGATCTTTTCATCTAGATATTTTTTTGATAAGCTAATACATAGTTGTAAGAACGTATATTAAAATTTAGACTTAAGACGAATATAAGTGACCAGACGAAACTTCGACACTGCTCTATTGTGTAACTTTAATTCTTTTGAAATTTGGAACACACTTTGAAGAGTATCTTCAATCTTTGGTGTTAAAAGATTATCTAACAATCTTTGGTGTTAAAAAAAAAAAGCTATTGGCCAATAAGTCCTGACCGGCAACTGTGCAAACTGCTGTGAGCCTTGATCAAAATTAGGTATGTGCTTCAGAGCCATAAACGGTCGAAATTATCGAAACGGACCAAATCTCAATTGATTGAATTTTTATGTCAAGTTTTATATCATGATTCATTCATGAATTTAATACTAATAATCAAAATTTGATTAAGATCAAGTATGAAAACATTTCAATTTAATATTTAGATAAAATTATAAAGACTATTTCTGATTTAAATATAACAGATTTGGATATAAGGAGAATCACTGTTGTTGTTGCACATCCCCCTGGTGTAGGAAAGCCTACTAGCCTACTAGGCACGACGGGGCCTTCTGGACCTGGTGTAGGAAAGCCTACACCAGGTCCAGAAGGCCCCGTCGTGCCAGATCCCCATATACTTGCAAAAAGTCCTGATCAACCAACAGCTGCTTATACGAAGCGCCAAGACAGAGAAGAAGGTGATCAGGACTGGCAGGTAGGGAACAGGAACAAGGAGGGAAAATTCTCTCCCCGTTCTGAAATTTTATACTTTTAAGATGGCCACTTCGAAATCTGGCCATGGCCGATTGGAAAGGCCGAGGGCCACAGCATGAGATTGATAGTCCAGGGCGATTGCCAGCTTACCAATGGTGGGAGGGCGCACGGCGCCACACGGAAAGCAAACGCTGTTTTCCCAGGGAGTGTACCTCAGTGGGAGTGAGACGATTCAAACAGTCCATAGGGAGATCACAGCCATTCTTGGCGAGTACATCGACTGTCTCGTTACCATACACCCCGATATGCGATGGAATCCACTGGAGGCTTATTGGTGTTTTCAGGCCTATCTCGCAGAGAAGCTTCAGAATATTCTGGTCTGGGATATCAATTATTTTTGGCCAATTTTTGAAATACTGTATAGCACTCCTATCAGTCAAAATCCAAATACAATTTTTATCAGTGGACTGTGCATAATTAAGGGCTGCACCAATTGCTATGATCTCCGATCTAAAGACTGAACAATGGTCAGGGTTTCGGATGCTGGATTTGACCTTGTCTTTAGCGCTGTTGATGAAAACACCACTCCCGGTGCTACCGTCCGTATAGATGACCAAGACATTAGAAGGGATGCTATTGACAACCTCCAGAGCCAACTGTTTCAAAAGGTCTGGGTGATCCGTCTGTTTATTGGCATGAGTCTTCAGTTCATAATTAAAACTGACATTCTCAAGGGACACCGTGGGAGGCAAGCAGGAGAATCACTTAATAAATCATAAGACTCAACCACTTTGGTACTACTAATCCTAATGATTTATTAAGTGAGAATCACTTAATAAATCATTAGGATTAGTAGTACCAAAGTGGTTGAATCTTATAGTCGGGACATTCACTAATAATTCATCTAACGGATAGGATTGAATCACACGTTGGTCATGTCAGAGCTGGTTCCGAGTGTAGCAAATGCTTGATTTAAATAGGTATGGCCTATAAGAAATCTTGCCAATTTTTCCCCCTTAGAGTCTTCTATAAAATTATTAGGTCTAAAGCTCTTTACATATGGTTTTGAAAGGAATATTATTTATTATGAATTTGTGTATCCCATTTTTTGTCATGAATTTTTGATGTACGTTTTGACGATATGATCCGTTTCTACGAAGGGGACGGATGAGTGGGGGGGGGATCTTATCAGCCGTTTAGGCTAATACCAGTTACTTAATTTCCCGGTATACCCATATGGCCTGGAATCCATCCCAGAAAAACATTTAAACCTCGGTCAACCAATTAAAAATTGTTTAATTGAACTATGCACCAACGGTGGCTGTCTAGAAATATCAGCAGGTCGCTTGATAGAACTTTTGGAGTCTAAATAATTCCACCTTTTCTCCCGTGAATAAGCACAATTTTTTAAGCCATAACTAACATTAATTTTACTAGAAAAAACCGTGCAGTATTTTGTGTAATTTTAGGTATAGCCGATTCGTTTAACTACCGCCGAGAACCGACATGTTCTCCTTTTTTAGAATCATCCGTAAAATCAGTAAGAAAGTTAATATAAAGTTGTCTATGATAATAAAATAGTAGTAAATAGACCAACGGAAATGTTACTCCTTTGGTATATTTGCTAAAGTCATCCAAGATAGATATAGTTGTCCTTCCAAGGTGGAGGTTCTTTAGGTAATATTTCTATGTTGTCGATATTGTATAAATTGAGTAAGGAACGAATCTTATATTCAAATGAAGGAATGTATGATGGTTTAGAAGAGTAAAATGTTCCAAAGATGAGATTCACGACTGTCATGTATAAGATGACGGTTGTTGCATGATTTTATAAATATTTCAGAGCGAATCTCTCGTCTCACTTGTAGGCAAGGCTCGTTTTCAATTGCGTAAAGACTCGGAGCGGGATATGTCCTGAAAGCTTCAGTTGATATGCGAAGGACTTGATGATGGATGGGGTCCAGGGTCTGTACGGGTGATCGAGCTGCAGATCAAATCTCAATTGAAACCAGATACACCTGGCGTGTACTGAAATATATGTTAATCTTCCTTTCTTATAAACCCTAGCATACACCCCGGTACAGAATAATTATTTGGATCTCACCAGTTTGGATAAGACGAGGATAGAACAATCTTGACCCGCTATCCAGACTAATACATATCTTCAAATTAGCACCAATCCAATCCGATTCATTTGGGTTGCCAGGTTGGTTAGACCCATCCAGTGCTGGTGTTCGTTTAAGCTTTTGACTACGGCCGGTACACCAGTTGTAACTTGAAAGTTAAAAGAATCGCCCCAAGAAAGAATTTAGACTACGGACGAGGCAGCAATTGTACCTTGAAAGTCGTAAGAATCGCGCCAAGAAAGAATAGAGCTAGTTATATCTATTAGACCAGGGTCGATAATTTTTAAAATGGTAAAAAGTGAAAAAAAATTATAGTAGGATGAAACCCGTTAAAAAAGGACGAGAATATAACAAAAATGAAAGGAAAAATAATTTACGGGCGATCTGAGGTCGGGAAGTGGAAGGGGGTGAGTTTTTAAGGGTAAAAAACGGTGTATCTCAATTTCCGGCAAAACTACAAGTCCTATGGAAAAAAATTAAATGACAAAGTTGTAGGTAATAAAGAGACCTACAACTTTTGTAATTACACTTTTTTCACATAACCTCAAAATTTATGTGAAAAATTCAAATAATCAAGTTTTTGGTTTTTTATTTTTATCTTATGCAAAAATTTTTTTTTTTTTTCACGAAATTTTGTGAAAACTTACCTTTTTATGTCCTAAAGACACTGTAAATTTTTTTATTTGAAATATTTATTTTTTCACCTTATTTTGACTTATTATCGAAAAAACACCCTAATTTTCAATCGAAAATTCTCGCGTCAAAATATTAGCTTTTTAAAAAAAGTTGGGGAGTTTTTTGTTCGTTGAAATCTCTTCTTTCTGATAATGTAAAAAAATATATACATTACTATGGTAAATGTTCTCAGAAAATGCAAAGAAAAGAAAAAAACTCGAATCCGAAATTTTTTTTTTAATCACTATGTACAATTTTGAGCTATTTAGTAAAATTTACACTTTAATTACTTGAAAAACGTAAGATTCTATGTTACATTGATAAACAAAAAAAATACAAATCGAAATATACTACTATAATTAACAACCAAATAAGTTAATATTTAATAAGACATCTACAATATTTTGAGAAAGTTGTAGAATATTCTTCAAATTATGTGCATAGATGCTTATTTATTGCTATTTTAAGATAACTTATATACCTGAGTTACCTAGTGATAATTTTAGCCCATCAAAAGGTATTTCATAGAGAAGTGGGGAAGGGGCTAGGCGGGTCTAGGTCTTTCTACCTGTTATTTCGTAGCAGCTGTAAAAACCGTTAGCCAGTATTCGAGATACAGAGCAGCAGATATAACACTGAATCAATTAAGATTCCAAAAATATCAATTGGCAAAAATTAAATCATCTTTCATATTGGCAAATCTCCCACCCACAGAAGGTGCAGCAGAACAACATTGTTACAGGGCATATTATCAACTTCAAACTTGGCTAGGTAACGAACTGACAGCAACAGATTGGGGCTGGAAGCAACATCAACGTTGGATTATGCCCAAATTTACAGAGAAGGAATTAATTCCGGAAATATTGCTCAAAATTATTTGCTGCAGCTGTGAAACTGGATGTAACAGTTTAAAATGTGGCTGCCGAAAACATGGCTTAAAATGCACAAATTTATGCTCAAATTGTCATGGTTCTGACAAATGCACCAATGTGGAAGAAAAAACCTACGAGGAAGTTAGTGATTCAGATGAAATTGTGGATGAAGGACCAATTCAGACTAAAAATAATATTGGATACGAAGACGGTGATGGTCTTGAAGATTTCGAAGATCTACTAGAATCGGGAAGGTTTGTCGAATCTAACGATGAAGAAATGCCACCGAAGAGACAAAAAGTAATGGATAAGTGATTAGGGTTCAAGATAAGATTTATAAATATGAAGATTAATGCATTTTAAAATATTATTATGAATAATAATAATCAGTATAAAGTATCTAAATTCAATAGTACGATTTACATTTCTATTCATATATTATGAGATTTTCTATGACATAAATGTAATTAGAATTTAATAAATCAACTTTTTGACTAAAAAAAAATTACAGCAATCACATTTTTTAATTGAAATCCCCCCTTTAAATCCCATCTTTAATATTTAGAACAACTATTTTCGCATGTTTCTTGCAATCTTTATGATTTATGGATTTGTAATTTTTTTGTTTATCAATGTAACATAGAATCTTACGTTTTTCAAGTAATTAAAGTGTAAATTTTACTAAATAGCACAAAATTGTACATAGTGATTAAAAAAAAAATTTCGGATTCGAGTTTTTTTCTTTTCTTTGTATTTTCTGAAAACATTTACCATAGTAATGTATATATTTTTTTACATTATCAGAAAGAAGAGATTTCAACGAACAAAAAACTCCCCAACTATTTTTAAAAAGCTGATATTTTGACGCGAGAATTTTCGATTGAAAATTAGGGTGTTTTTTCGATATTAAGTCAAAATAAGGTGAAAAAATAAATATTTCAAATAAAAAAAATTACAGTGTCTTTAGGACATAAAAAGGTAAGTTTTCACAAAATTTCGTGAAAAAAATTTTTTTTTTGCATAAGATAAAAATAAAAAACCAAAAACTTGATTATTTGAATTTTTCACATAAATTTTGAGGTTATGTGGAAAAAGTGTGATTACAAAAGTTGTAGGTCTCTTTATTACCTACAACTTTGTCATTTAATTTTTTTCCATAGGACTTGTAGTTTTGCCGGAAATTGAGATACACCGTTTTTTACCCTTAAAAACTCACCCCCTTCCACTTCCCGACCTCAGATCGCCCGCAAATTATTTTTCCTTTCATTTTTGTTATATTCTCGTCCTTTTTTAACGGGTTTCATCCTACTATAATTTTTTTTGGTTTAAAAAATTATCGACCCTGGTCTATATAGCTGTAGTCAAAAGGTTAATTAGAGAACAGGGGTTTGAACAAAAAGAACATGTAACCAAGTGTTTCAATCTAACCTTAACAAAAGACTAAAAATACTCTGCCACCGTGGTGGTTTCAATCACTACAAATGTTCGAGTATGCCTTGCTCAGTGGTTTTAGTACCTGAGAGGAACAACAGATTTTATTTCTTAGAGGTACGTATGTTTACTTTGTATATGATAACATGAGGGTGTTCTCCAGCGAAAGGGAATTCTCTCGTCTGCACCTGCCACAAAAGAATTCCAAAAGAATACATGTCGGAAGCGAAAGAAGGACGTGCCCCACGCAAGACTTCGGGGGCAGCGTAAGGCGCTGTTCCGACGATTTCTTCGGACTGCTTGGGTAGCTTGTCCGAGGAAACATGGTCCAAGCTGATGCTGTGACCGAAATCTCCAAGTTTACAAATGCCGTACGGACTGACAATCACGTTCGCAGGTTTAACGTCTCCGTGAATGATACGGTGTCTGTGGCAGTGTCGTAGGCCAGAAACTATTTGAATGCAGAAACTGAAAGTAGAAAATAATTAGGATTCAAAATCTTTATTTCTATTTTATTTTGGTCATTGGCACAATCAGTTCGAAATTTCAATTTTCGACATTCGAAATAGAATCAACTGTTACACAAATTTCATTTTATGCACCATATACGAAACAGGAATATAAGGAATACGAAACAGGAATATAAGGAAAACGAAACGAGATATACGAGACTCGTTGTCTTTACTTAGATTTTATTTACTAACTCTATATTTAGTTACCTCAGCCTTCTCGGGAAGTCGAGTTCACTTTTCGTGTCCAGAACTTGCTGCAAATTGCAGTGGCCAGCGAAATTCATGCAAATGAAAACTTGATTGTGGACTTGCGTTATGTGCAATATTGTGACGAGATGAGGATGGCGGATTCCTACAAAATTCTCTTCTCCAACCGCAGCGCCATTTTGATGTGTAACTTTCAGTGCGAATTGCGAGCCTAAACATTTGAAAATGCATTGCGTTTATTTAAAAAGTAAATACTCTAGGATTTAATGTATTGAATTTTATTCTTAAATGTTGTTAAACAGTTTCGGTGTATTTAGGACATTTAAAATTGTAGACTATTTCTTAGTTTATCTGAGGGTAAAATTTTGATGTTTCAATAAAAACTTCAATTCCTCGGATATTTGACCTAAATTTGGAATGTAGGTAGGTATTTTAATTAGCATCACACTGTAGCAACACAACGGGCTATTGGTGATGGTGCGGGATTTATTAAGGAAAAGATCCGAGGAATTATACCATATAATTCTGAACCACTTCAGATGACGAGGCAACACCTGAGCTCTCCAAACTTCCATAACGCGCCAACGTGAGGACATTTGAGGCCACGACAGGTTTAAAGTGCACCAGTCCTTTTTGAACACCACGGTCTTTGGTTTGATTCAAACTCACATATTGCCAATCCGTTACTCTTCCAAACAAGCTAAGGCAGCCCGAAATTTGGGCTATAAAATTTATAGATTGTATATTAGATTGGATGTTTGGGCTTTATGGCTTAAGGCCAAACACGGAGATGCTACGTCAGATTGTATATTGATATCGGGAACGAATTTAATATGATGTTTATGAACTTCAAAAATTATTCTTAGCTTTTTCGGTTTGTTGATAAGTTCGCAGATATTTTCATATTTTATTAGATTAAAATGACTAACTGTGGTCTCAATATGGAACTAGGAAATCTTCAAAACTTAAAATACGTACCTTTGTATGTACATAGGGTGACATTTCCAAACGATCCTCTGCCAAGGAACGAACTTCTTCGATCTGCGGTGTTGTAAAGGGGACTTTTGGTAGGGGTAGGCTGTTTGTAGTTGGGAGATAAATAATTTGGTGACTTGATATTAAGGAAACTGGGCGAAAAAGGCAACAAGTTCGAATCAAAACACCTGCAGCAAAATATATAGGAAATACAATTTGATTATGTATACGAATTGCAAACCCAACTATATTTTCGCAACTATATATTACCCCTAGATGCTTTCGCATCTAGGGGCCCCGAGCAGCAGGGCCTGATGGTCCCGGGCCTTCGGCGCGTCTCGGGCCAATTTTAGTATCTGAAATTCTTTTATTAACTAACATTTAGACCGGGCGGGGTTCCCAAATATTTTAGTAAAGTTAATTCGCCATCCCCCGACGGTCAACCGGCTCCATGAGATTCAACCTGCCTGGAGAGGCCTCCAGCTTCCTCTCTAGGTCATCGGGTCCGTCCGGGAAACGACTATTTCCCGATGGGGAGTCCGGGACGGCCATTAAACTTGGCCTACCGCCCCCCCCTCCGGTTGGTTAAATTATAATTTAAAAAAAAGGAAGGAAAAAGAGAAGATAAATATACATCGAAAAATCCTCCCCTTTTAATTTTTTTAACTGAACACACTGGCAGTCCCAATATTTTATAAACAGACAAAAAACATCATTTTTACAGACCAATATTTATACAGCCTCTGACAGATTTAACTAAAGCCACAACAGATTTTATGTAACACAACTATTTTAAAGCCTATGTAACCCGCTACTGTGCGCGGGATTTCTATTGCCTTCATTTTTGTTGCCTATCTGCAACTTTTTGTTTCTCCATGTTCTGGGCCTGCTGAACTTTTTGTTTTTTTGTTTTAGAAAAAAACATACACATGATCGCTCAATACATAATGAGCAATTGGCCTTGTTTGCCCATGCAAACACAGATTGTAAAATAAACAGCCGTGCTGTGGGAGTTGGCTTTTGCCTTCCGACCCTACAGTCGGTGGTGGCTCTTCTGTAGTCCTCCAAAGTGCATTCGGGATTCACAAATCTTCCCCTCCGGGCCATGAAACACTCTAAACCGCACGGTGAGTTGGCCTGAAGAGGGTCGCGAATTATATTTTCGTATAAACCCAACTTGGGGACATTCGTTTTCCGGAAACCAATCTGAAGAACTTAGTTAAATTTCGAATGAAACGAACATGCAACAATTTTTTTTTCAAGACATTCGTGTAATCGGACCATTTAGTTCACATGTTGTTTAAAACAATTTCAACTGCAATTATTTAATTCCCTTACAAAAATAGACTATAAGTGTTCTCTTTTGTAGGGAAGCATTGTAATTATTTCCAATCCTAATGCTAGATTGAGTATTCAAATTTTGTTGATTTTAATGGTGGAGGGCAATATTTGTCCAAATTGCGCCAAACAAAAAACCGTCAAGAAATGTCTTGAAAGAGGAAGAGATGGATTTGGGGATTATAGTGGAATGAAAGCAGATAAGTAATTAATATCACACATGAGCAACCAAACGGGTTACTGGCAACGGCACGAGGTCAATCCCGAAGGCAAAAATTCGAGGACACCGCCTTAATTTTGGAATCATATTCAGATGACGAGGTCAAGAACTGAGCTGGCACCCCACGCTCCAAATTCCACTACACGCCAACGTGAAGACATTTGAGGACACGACAGATTTGACGTGCACCAGCCCCCTTTGTACACGATGGTCTTTGGTTGGACCTAGTTTTGAACTCGCAACCCTTCGGTCCGTTACTCTACCATCTGATCTCCCGTGGCCCTGTAAGAAAGCAGAAAAAGGTATCCCCGGAACGCAACCCTGATGTTTAATGAGACAGTAAACCTAACGAGAAAAGAAAAGATCACTCGCCTACAACTCTAAGGTTGCTAGCGTAGTGGCCTACTCACTAGGTGTGTGAGCCCCGACAGCCCCCACACTTGAAAGAAAATATACCTCTGAGGGCATCCAATTTCTGATACGCTATGCTTGGGTTGCATTAAAAAACTTTTATGTTGAGATCAGAAGTTTAATTTTTTTGTGTTTACTTGAAAACATGATACATTATACTCAGCGTTTTTACTACGCTAATAACGAATCAAGATTGAAGATTGTTGGTGAAAAATGACATTTTAATTTGAAGCAAAATTTAGAAACCATTAAAACTTTTGTAAGTTTTAGGAAACACTTGTTCAGATTTTCCGAAAAGACCAAACACCTAAATTTCGTTGCAAATGAAATCCAAAATATATCCAAACAGCTTATGAAACAGATCTTTTTAGCATTAAAATTATCTCATTTTGAAGCAGATGTACACACAAAATCTACATCAACTAAGAAATAATTTAGCACAATTGCTAATTTTTGTCCGATTGCACAATAAAATTACACTTAAAAGAAATTTTGGGAATCGCAAAATAAACAATAACATACTCTTTTGTTCCCGGTATTAAACAGTCTTTTTCTGGGATAAGCTCTTTGCATTGAGGACTCGGTGGTGATATATGTATGCCTGGAGGAGCTTCGAAATCGAAATTTCTTTCCTTCAACTTCCGGAGCCGTCTACCTTCGAATTTTGATTGATCTGGTACAAGTTCCAAGAAGTTTTCTGATCCTACAAGTCTTGAGAATGATGCTAATCTTTCCCTTTTTGGTAACTTGGGGGTTGTTTGCAAGACATCTTTCTTCACAGGTGAAGGCGACTGATGATGGCACAACGGGTAGGAATGTGTTAGAGTTAGGACAGGCTGCATTCTTTAATGTTTCTTTCGCAGATTCCAGAGTAAACTGAATAAAAGAAATTAACTCACTTGTTAAATATCTCATTTTCATCATAGGATTAGAGGAGTCTTTAATTCAGATTCTGGATTGGCAAAGCCTCCAATTATGACGATTACCTAGATATTATCAATTGTATACAGATTCTATAGAAAATTCTATTCCATTGTTCAATTTTTCGCATTACTGCCATTTGCTGCTGCGATGAAACCGAATGGATTTACGCACATAATTAACATAACATAATTTTTTTTTTACATAATTTAATAATTCCTTAGGGTTTTAAGAATATGACCACCACATTTCAAGTTTGGAAAATTGTTCCTATTTATATACCTCCTATTTTACGATTTAAAACGCAAAATTTGCGAGGGGTTAACTCTATTAAAGCAAAATTAAAGTGCAACTTACTTAAAGAATCAAGAAAAAGTTGGATAGTTACGGGAGGAACAACCACATACAACTAATGAAAAAATATAAAGAAAAGAAAATGGCAGAAATTCGAAGGGTTGCCTTAAAATGGACAAGCGCGCCAACTGGAAAGTTACCACATTTGGCTATAAATCGCCATAAGTTGTAACGTATCGGATACTACATACCACCCTTATTTTGTATTGCAATATTGTTTATTAAACAGTAAAAAATTGATCAGTGCAAGAGTCAATTGTATTATGGAACCTGATATAATTAGACACTAGGAGATAGCAGTAGTTTCTAGGTTGGTTAGCAAAGGACCGGGTCTGCCCGGGCTTGTTTCTCGAGGAAAATCTCCTAGAAATAGTACAACTAAGAGAAAAGTTAAGAACCACTTCCAAGCTTCAATTTTGAACTAGAGTATTTATATTGGAGCAGAACTCATTATGGATCACAATACAAGATTAAAAAGTTCGGACTTGATAACTAGTTCCTCGTATAAGTAGAGAAATCAAATTAATTTAATTCACAAATAACGCTTAGTCAATGCATTTCGTAAATACTTGCATGTTAAGTAAACGAAGGTTTGAAAAAGATGGTGTTTATAAACTACAACGTGATATATAGTTAAATGTAACAAATCAACTTGCCAATGAAGTATTCGGAGATTTTTTCCTGGGATTCTCATACCAAAATTATAGTCCTTCTAGAAAGAAAAATAGTATACTGCATGGCAAGGAAGATATGCAAGTACTACAAAGACCTGCTTGGTTTCAGAAAATACGTTACCATCCTAAGGCAATCATCGCATTGCAACTAACGAATTTTATTTACATTTGAGAAATTCGATTCGTGTTTGATTCTTCAAAATTTTTCTTCAGTTATCTCACTTCCCTTCAACTTTTCTAGCGAGAGCCCAGAGCTGTGGTAATTGGTAATTTGTAATTAACGTCGTACTAGAGCAACACAGCTGGCTATTGACGACGATACGGGATCAATCCCTTAAAGGAAAGATCCGAATTCAACAAACTTCCAAACTTCCACACCAACCCAACGTGAGGACTTTCGGCCACGACAGATTTAAGGTGCACCAGCCGCCTCTACACCATACGCTTACAAACATCCATGCCCGAACCCGGATTCGAACCACGAACCTTCCGATTTAGAGGTTAACACCTTAACCACTATACCGGTTGGTCGACCCGAGAGCTGTGAGTTCATATTCCACCAAAGGCAGTTGTGTGCAAAGGGGGCCGGTTACGTTAAATGAGTCGTGGCCTCAAATGTCCTCACGTTGGCGTGGTGTGGAAGTGCGGGGTGCGAACTCAGGTACTGTCCCTTCATTTGACTTTGGTTCAAAATTGCTTGGTGTTGGCCTCGAATCTTTGCCTTCAGGTTTGATCCCGGACCGACTCCAATAGCCCGTTGTGTAGCTTCAATGTGACATAAATTAAAATACCTACCTACCACTAAAACTGGGCACGGCAGCCCAGTTGGTAGGTAGTTAAGGTGTTAGCCTCAGCTCGAAAGGTTCCTGGTTCGAATCCGGGTCAGTGCATGGATGTTTGTAAGCGTATGGTGTAGAGGTGGCTGGTGCGCCTTAAATCTGTCGTGTCCGAAAGTCCTCACGTTGGGTTGGTGTGGAAGTTTGGAGAGTGGGATGCCAGCTCAGGTGTTGCCTCGTCATCTGACCGTGGTACAAAAGTAGGTGGTATTGTCCTCGGATCTTTCCTTTAGGGAATTGATCCCGGACGCATATTGGCATTCCTTACATTGCCAGGAAACCATTGGCATAGCAACGGCCTGTAATTGGATTACCATCGGGGAAAAAGATGCGCATGCGCGCAGGAGTTCGGAGAAATAGAATTCACGAAATAGAACTCCAGATCTTCACATCTTTCTGCACGAAGAATTGTGTGCTCGTTAGTACTTTTTATGTATTCTCTTAAGCTTTTTTGTTCAAACTGCCATTTAAAAAAAGTAAATGTTTGTTAAAAATTCTATGCTGAACGTATGACTATAAGATCCCCATATCGCCAAATATAAACAATTAGTGTTATGCTGCCATCTATGAGGGAAACAAAGATTTATAATGTTTAATTTCCCGCTTTACAATTTTCTCTCGCGTAATTTGTTGCATAAATACTATTCATTTTAGAACTTTTTTGTCTCATAATTTTTAGTAAACAATTTTTTTTTTTTTTTGTCAGAAAGAAATTTGTCATCATAGTTCATTTATGAAAGTGTAAAATGAGTTGAATAAAAGAGGAATTTCGGTCTCTGAAACTCATGATCATTTTACAATGGAACAATAAATTGAAAATATTTAGAAAATAATTTTTTTTTACAATATTGCAAGAAAAAAAAAGGTTTTTATTTTGACAAAAATTAAAAATTTACATTAAAAATAGCTCAATGTCCAGTTCCATGCAACTTTGCATTGGGTTGATTCAATTTCACATTTAGTGACAGAGAGTGTTCTCTTTTCTTTTTCGCTGCTGAGTTTGAAGGTGGTCGTCCAGAAGGGAGGCGCTTGCTCCCACGCGTGACTTGAATAGATCGCCTTGCAATCGCTGTGGGCTGTACACGAATAGCTGTACCATCCCTCCTACGCATTGGGATACTGTTACCAGCAGTGCATAGAAACTCTTCCCATTGTCCACTTGAACAAATTTTATTAATTCGACTTACAAATTTGTTTAAACCACTAGCAGATGAACCAAATTTCTTGTGGCAATCAATAAGTTTTTGCTGGAGACTTTGAAATATTTCATCTTTTGTAGCCTCATCATTTTCTGCTTCAGCTACCTGAATTGAGTCGTTGACTGAAGTCACTGAATTTGACTCAGCAAACATATTTTTTTGTGATGGTAAAGATTCTTTTACGCATGGGGTTTTACTTGAGAGCAAAAAAGGCATGTAAAACTCCAAACGGGGTGCAGTTTCTCCCAAAGCTAAAAGAGCAATTTCGTGCTTGTCTTTAGGAGTAATAGACGGAAAGTTCTGGGAAACAGTATCGTGATGTACAAACACCGCAAACTGGTGTTTGCAAAATTTGCCGTACAGTCCAACTGAACAGGAACAACATCCACTTCTCATGTTCACAAAGTGCTTCTTAGTAATGTCGGATTCACTTTTTACTAGAAACATAAACTCGTCCAGTTTCTGTACATCTGCTTTATTTAAATAAGATGATTTCTGCTTCAAAGACAACAGGAACAAGCGTGGACTGGCATTTCTATTGTTGGCATAGTCTCTCAGTTTACGAGAATAATAAGCTTCTAATGAAGTGGCGCAAAAGTCCAACAAAGTTACAACATTATATGCTTTCACACGAGACAGTACAACATCTTTAAAAATTCGAACACAAACTTCTGAAAAATTATTTGTGTGGTGTCCCCTTACTTTCTCATTTCGAAAAGCAAGACACCACAATTCTCGATTTTCCCAATACTGCTCTAGGTATTCATTCCACTTTACATAAGTAGGGAGATAAGAGCCCACATATCCATGTGCATCGCTGTAAGCTTCCTCAGCTACCTGTACGTTTTTAGCATACAGTATTTTCTGGAACATAACCATCAAAATGCTGCGATGTTCTTTTTGAATTTGATGTTTTGCCTCCCATAGCCATCTCCAGACAGCCTGGCCTACATGAAAAATGCAGAGTAAATTTCTACTCTTGGGCCAGACAGTCTTCAATGCATTTATCTCAGCCTCTGAATGATCTGTGAGAATAATTTCTGGTTGCCCCTTTCCGTAGAAAGGATTCACTACAGCATCCTTCAGAAGCTGAAACCCAGTCGCATATGCCTTTTCTGTTTGCCCCTTTGTTATTACAATGCCTAAAGGCACCGCTCCAGCAGCACAGGGAGTGAGCATGAATGTGATTGCATGATTCTCTGCATCGCATGAACTAGTCGTATCAGCAAACACAATCTCCTGTGATGAAGAGAGCTGGTGCGCTCGTTTCATTATTGGCGTAACAATCGCCACAGCAAATGGTTCGGGTTGAAAGCGAACTGCGATTCCTGCCTGCTCATATACTTTGAGTTTTTCTTCCAGTTTCTGAAAAACAAATTTATATTAATGATTACATAGGATTTTAGTATCAAGCCGTTCTTAAAAATTTTGTTCATATAATTTTTTTTCACAGTAAAAAAACATTGAGTTAGATTCTCTCGGTATTTCTGGTGGACTCAGCTGCTCGGTCCAGTTACAGACATCAAAGTTGTCCATTAACTGAGACTTCTAAAAGTGGATGGGAACAGCTGAGTTTACTAGAATGCAGAGTTTTTTTTACTTAACCTTAAAAAAATTTTAAGGTCCAAAAATATAGAAAAAATAAATAAAGAAAAGTTGACATTAGTGTATCAAAATTTTTGTTCACATTATAATGAAAAAAAAAAAAAACCTCTTTACCTCAATCATTCCAACCCCAGTTCTAGGCCCTAGGTTTTCGATTCGCCACTGATCATGCCAGTACTTAATTGTTCTGTAAGTTGGATTGATTCGACTGTTTGCCAAATCTGTCTCATTGAAGGCTTCTTGCATCTGGAGCAACCCTACATGGAATTTGCACGACTCTGAAACACTCATTCCATCTTGAAAATATTCAATGAACTTCTCTTTGACAGATGCAGCAGGGAGAAATCGTAGAGTTTCAGCTGTGTCTAAGCTGTGGTTGTGTGCACTGTTTATGGCAACGACACCAACTAATCCTTCCTAAAATTCAGACATTTAATATTCAATTCACTGTAATTATTGCATATGTATTACCAATTTTTTATGCTTCACAACTGTAGAAATATGTTTAGATATATATCTTATATAAAATGGAAAAATTCCCAATAAAGCATTGCATTTAATTCCGAAAAGGGGGGGGGGGATACTTTAACAATAATAAAATCATGATAGATTTAGAAACCAACTATTTTTTTTACAAATTTTTCTGTGTTAAATATTTTATTCATTTCTATATCCCTTTTTAGGTTACGACCTAAATTATCAGCTAAAGTTTAAAAGTTAATTTTCCAGAGTTATTTAGTTGAAAGTTAGATTTGGCTACACTATGTTATGATAGAATATTTCTAGAACTTGGCGGATTTACAAAACAGTATACAATTTATAGGTCAATGGGGCAGTCTTCTATGCTAACTCAGCAACAGCTTTTATATTTTAAAAAATGAGTACGTCACCTTTTGCATCTTAAAGCTGAAATATAATGTCAGCAGATATGATGATCATATTTTTATTAAATTCACACATTTGTATATATCTTTTAGATTTGGAGTAGATACTTGAATTATTTCATTAGATTTATTTGAATGATATGCATAAGTTGAATATTTCCTTAAACAAAAATATTGTTCGAGAGTTAATTTACTTTCAAGAAATAATTGCTTGTTATGCATATAGTCCTAGTTTAGGGAAATGAACACATATAGATTCCTTTGCCTTATTAAAAGTAGATGTAAGAACTAAACTATACTAACCTTAACAAACTTATCTGTTTTTTTGTTGCTACTGTTTCAAGTTTTACAGTAACATTTATTGACGCAGGACAATTGGAATTTTTTGAAATTCCTCTTTTGTTCAACTCATTTGACACTTTCATGAATGAACTATGATGACAAACAAATTTTTTTCTAAAATAAAAATAATAAAATCAATTGTTTACTATATAATCATGAGAAAGAAAGTTCTAAAATGAATAGTATTTATACAACAAATTACTTGACAGAAAATTGTAAGGCGGGAAATTAAACATTATAAATCTTAGTTTGTTTGTTTCCCTCATAGATGGCAGCATAACAATTTTAAAATATTAATTTAACACTAATTGTTTATATTTGACGATCTAGGGATCTTAAAGTCAGCCATTCAGTCGAAAATATTAAACAAACATTTACTTTTATAAAAATTGCAGTTCAAGGATAAAAACTAGAGAGAATGCACAAAAAGTACTTACGAGCATACAATTCTTTTTGCAGAAGGATGTGAAGATCTGGAGTTCCATTTTGTGTTTGTAAGTTCTCCGAACTCTTGAACCCACAAATTTATATCATCCAAGCACTTGACGTTACTTCGAATCAACACGTTTTTGGATTCATCGACAATTTTATTTTCAAAACTCTTGGGTAGGTTAACAGATGATATTTTCATAAGAACTGACTCCATGGTTTTTTTTCCGATTCTGCACGCATGCGCAATTCCGCATCTTCTCCCGCGATGGTAATCCAATCACAGGCCGCTGATATGTCAATGGTCTCCTGGCAATGTAAGGAATGCCAATATGCATCCCGGACCGTCGTCAATAGCCCGTTGCGTTTCTCTAGTACGACGTTAATTGAAATTACCTTACCTAACCTGACTAGTTAGTAGATATTTTAATTAATTTCGCTCTGGAGCACCTGAGCTGGCACACCAGTCTCCGAACTTCCACACCATACCAACGTGAGGACATGTGAGCCAACGACTCATTTAACGTGCGCCAGCCCCAATCTACACAACGGTCTTTAATAGTATTTGAACTCATAACCCTCTGGTTGTTAGTCTCATACTCTTTCAACAGGGCAACCACGGCCATCAATACTGAAACGAAATATCCGAGAATAACAACACGTCATTTTGAAATGCCTATTGGAGAGTCAAGGATTAACAACGCCGACCAACAAGTCTGGTGGTTGAGGTGTTAGCCTCTAGATCGGAAGGTTCCTGGTTCGAATAAGAAGGTTCCTGGTTCGAATCCGGGTCAGTGCATGGATGTTTGTAAGCTTATGGTGTAGAGGCGGCTGGTGCACCTTAAATCTGTCGTGGCCGCAAGTCCTCACGTTGGGTTGGTGTGAAATTTTGGAGAGTGTTGTGCCAGCTCAGGTGTTGCCTCGTCATCGGATCGTGGTTCAAAATTACGTGGTCTTGTACTCGGATCTTTCCCTTGTGAGATTGATCCCGGACCGTCGTCAATAGCCCGTTGTGTTGCTCTAGTATGACGTTAATTAAAAATTACCTTTACAAACATCCATGCACTGACCTGGATTCGAACCAGGTATCTTCCAATCTAGAGGATAATACCTTAACCACCATACCGGTTGGTAGTGCCTATCTTATTGAATACATGATCAAGAACTTCTTGTAATGGGACGCTTTTGACTAAAAGAGTTAAAGTAAAGGCATCCCCTGGAGACACCTTCACACTTTTTAAACTCTAGAAATGAATCGGTTGTTTGAGAAATCCCCATAAGTCAGATGAGACCAATTTTTGTGAAATCGAGAAAAAACTGTTTCTGCGTTAACCAACAACCTCTGTATTATTATTTCTAATAAAATGTATTATTTTGAGCTAAATACAATATTTGTGCTCAATAGAGGTCTCAAAAGATAAATAATTAAATTATTATGGATTTTTAAAGTCAGTTGACTTATGGGGTTTCTCAACTACATATACTTTTGGCCAAAAGTAATTGCATTCTAAACTGTACAAAATAAAAGTACTCTTATAGTTTACCCCAAATATGCATTCTAAAACAAATAGAAACATTAAATTAATACGAAACACAAGTAATAATCTTTAGTTCTATGAATAAGAGTGGTATAAATGGTGACTCATAAGATTTATTCATCAGTAGCGTAGTTCTCTGGCAACTGAGAATCAGATGTACCTGTAGAACACTGGTGAACTACATATCTCTTTGCAGAATGCTTGAATGTTTTCTTCATTTGAGATGCATTTCATCAGCTTATTTATGTTTAAAATTTTTCTTGTTGATGGGGATTTTCCCACTTGGATATACTGGTTCATTTGGGAGTGGTAGAAGCAGCTTTTTGTTGTTGTTAAACCGAAAAGAGTGGCTGCAAAGCCCATCATTAAAAGGTTTGGCGATTTCAACATCCTAATGTTTGTAAGAGTGTGAAAACTGCATTAACTACGAGATTTTAAAAGCGACCTTCTCATCCTTTGGAATTTTACGCCTATAAGTCACTTTTTGTCGTGACTTCTGGGCTTTCTTGTATAAACAAAAACTTTCATATGAGCCAACTCTATGTAGAATGACTTGACTCGTGGTGTTTCACTTCTAAAAGATGCGCCTACCTCTGAAGAATAGAATTTTACTGAAAACTCGATTTCGACAAAAAGTGACTTATGGGGATTTCTCAAACAAGCAATTCAAATTGTATCGTGAAAATAAAGTGCGTCGTTTCTTTATGCATGTGAATTTTGATCATAAGGTTAGGCGGGATAATTAGATGTGACGATCCCATTCTATGAATGATATAAATAGTTCTCTTTCATGAAATTAAAAAAAAAATGTATTTTCATCATTGCGTGTGTCATTTGTGTTTTCCCTTTTTTCATAAAATAATAAAAAATCTTACTTCTCGGAAGGTCTCGGTCACCATTAGCCCGTTGTGTTGCCCCAATGCAACGTTGACTAAAATAACCTACCTATCTATCTTGAAAGGTTTCGCCTACGAAAAAGATTGCGTGCGCGCTTTTCTAACATTGTGATCCGAATCCTCACATTCAGTTTATTTGTTTTGTGCGTTCCGTGTCTTTCACGCTGTGTAGTTTTCTTTTGAATACATGGATTTAAAATCGATTAACCTAATGACATTTTATTTCTTCTGACAAACAGATAGGAAATACAGTACTTAAACAAATTGTAAACGGTTGAGATACAGTTAACTAAATTGTAAAGTCGCAACCACAGAACTAAGAATGATATTGAGTTTGAGTTATCACTACAGCCAATAGACTAATAGCTGTATTTTTTAACCGATATTATTCTTCAAAAATCGTTGGAATTATGAAATTATTTAAAGCGATGAGACGAACCACGATGTAGAATGTTAAATTAAAGTATTGTAGAATGCTTTCAATTCATGACAGCAGAATTTTCCAGTGATTGCGAGCAAGGCTGGCGAGCACTCTTTTTCATGACAGAAAACTTGCAGTACAAATTTTTAGCAAAAAGAAAGCAAAATATCTTTGTCATAGTACAAACAGGAAAAGTGGTATTTTTTGAATAAGTATTGGTAATTTTCTTTTTTCATTTATGAGTCGTCGAATATGTGGAATCAAATTTTTTAGAACTACGGAAAAAATTACGTTCGGATCACTAGATAGATGAAATATGCATATGGGAGTTGATGAATTGCCTCATCAAATGATTGGACTTGTTAACAGACAAACAGGACTTATTAAAATATAACAAAAGGGGAAATGTTAAATAGCCTTTGTTATATCCCTCGATTTGGCATTTGTTATATGGTTTTGATGGAGTCTCTTCGTTGGATTAAGGGGGCGAGTTGGTACGCAAATAATGAGTGTATTTCTACAACTGGCCGTCATTTGACTGTAGTTCAAATTGATGTGTTGTTGTCATCGATCTTTTCCTTCGAGTTTGAAAATGGCCTGTCGCCAAATAACCCTTTGTGTTGGTCGAGTGCGAAGTTTATTTAAATGCCTACTTTTCTACAGCTGGTGACATTAGTGTAGTTTGTGGCACGGAGAGTTTATCGTACGATAACAATGATAACAGTTGACGAAACAAGTAATCACTTATGGTGGTTACTATTTATAAGATTTCTATTAGGAAGGTTCGCCTAACTACCTACTATATACAAATGGGCTACTCCAAGGTCATCTGTCGTCCCAGCGGAGCTGCATTATACTTTTTAAAGAACAGAAAATAAATCTCAAGGCAAGATATTGTACATGGAAACAACAGTTCGTCCTTTTTGTATTTTGCAGATTGCAATCATTTCGATGGACGCTACAGTTTAAAATCGCATGTTTTACCTTTAGCATTTGAAAGCCTCTTCAAGGCTGATAGGTAGTTATATGTTCCAGACCAATTTCTTGAGCAAGTTCAACACTGAAATAAACATTCCTAAAAATATTTGTGCTGATTTATGGAATACATTTCATAAAATATATTCAACTTTTTCCTTTTTGTAAGATTCCTAAGATTACTTTTAATTCTGCGTCTCGCCCCGTTCTCAGTGGAAGTTAATTTAATCCTGAAACAGAGCTCCCTTGTTATAATCGGAATGGAGTCTCTGTGACTCAGTCAGAGGTAATCTAACCCTGAAACAGAGATCCTTTGTTATAACCGGTATGGAGTCTCTGTGACTCAGTGAGAGTTAATCTAACCCAGAAACAGAGCTCCTTTGTTATAATTGGTATGGGGTCTCTGTGACTCAGTGGGAGTTAATTTAACTCTGAAACAGAGCTCCCTTGTTATAATTGGCACGGGGAACCGGTGACTTAGTGGGGGTTAATTTAACCTTGAAACCAAACTCCCTTGCTATAATTGGTTCGGGGTCCTGTGACTCAGAGGGCAGGGTTTGCCTAGCAACCTGCAAGTTATAGTCGGCATACGTTCCTCCTCGGTTGTATTTCTCTCTTCTACGTCAGTTTAAAATTCCTTGTACGTGTATGTCTATAACATGTCTTGTGTTTGACGTAACTTGGCCATACATGGTCCTTGTGCCACACCAAAAAAAGCAACTAGAAAACACTATTGCTACACTCTCCGCTGATTCTGGAATCAGTCCTACATGTTATGCATAAGCTGATTTATACATGACGACGGCAACAATTTCATCCACTTTATATGATTATCCAGGGGAATCAAAAGCTACCTC
Source organism: Metellina segmentata (assembly GCA_947359465.1). Classification (NCBI taxonomy): domain Eukaryota; kingdom Metazoa; phylum Arthropoda; class Arachnida; order Araneae; family Tetragnathidae; genus Metellina; species Metellina segmentata. The sequence goes on along the minus strand of OX375878.1, from coordinate 36,845,751 downwards.
ATATGCGTTTTGGAATAATTTAGTCTGTTAATACATTTCCTAATAATTATTATTTGCATAGTTGTAATATTTGTCTTTATAATGTTCGAGGAACATAAATATTGAGGGACCCAAAATGTTTGGTCCCCCAGGACGTGTCAACCCTTTCTCTATGTTACCATATGCACTATGAGTGAAGTAGACCCCTTAACATATCTAATCACCATATTATCTGTATATTTGTTGCACTTGTTTTGTGGGGAGGGGGGGGGGAAAGACGGTTCCAACCCATAAAAATTTTGGGGTGCAGACCAAGGTTTCTAGTCCTCAAAACTTAATTTTCCAGTGTATAACCGCAAACTGTTCTTCTAATACACAAGGATGGTTTCAGTAATCATACGAAACTAAAAATATTTATTTTGCTATCATGTCTCTTTAAATTTGACTGGGATATTTTAAAACACCAGAATTAATCGAACATATGCGTCTTTCAAGTTGTAAGCCATTCATTTAGTTGATCAAAAAACGCTTCAGATGAATCGTTTTTATTCACTTCACACCAATCCAACATTTTACATCAAGGAACAATCGAGCCCTCCGATCTCTAATTAATCATCAAATTTTCTACAAAAAACTTCATTCAAAAATATAAATGGTTGGTACAGTTTGTTGAAGACGTGCAGAGCTTCTTCTCCACAGCTGTCTTCAAGTGCCGATACAACACACTGAAGAACTTTAAAATTCTGCCTAAAATGTAAGTATTTTTAAAGTATGACATTCTTTACATGCTAAAAATATAATTAATGCTTAAAGAAGTAAAATGTTTAAAACAAAGCAAAAACTTTCAGCACTTACACTGAAATTTTAGAGTTAAGATAGACATATAGGCATGCATGTCATGTGTTATTGTCTTCTTTAAAATATTTTTTGTTTGAAAAGTAAAATGATAAACTTGGGTAATTGAGTAATAAACTGGTAAAAATCTAACAATACAAATTGTTCCATTAAAACTACGATAGATAATGACACGATATAATAATCTATAAAATTCCCGCTATATTAAAAATAATATCTATACATTTCTATATAATGGTGGTTTCACACCAACGGTGACAGCGACAAAAAACATGTCTCTTCGCTATTCCGCATGCGTATTACTAACACATTTTATTTCTCCCGTTTTGTCTCTGCGCTTTCAAAGTAATTTTTAAAGAACGAAATATCCCCAACAAAAACCAAATATCGATTATATAAAAATTTAACTCAGTTGATTAAGCATCAATTATTAGAATGTATGACCTATTCGGAGCAATATTCACTCCATGACACACATATTAAAATGCTTACACTTGAAAAGAATAATTGAAGGGCTTCTGTGAACATAATTATATCAAATCTTTCAAGCTAACAGTTGAAAAATTCCGAAATTATAAGGATTTATACACATTCAAGAGGTTATATTAACTTGAAATTTCAAGTATTAAGCACTCATTCAAAATCACAGAAATTCTTTTAATCTTCTTTTTGAATATTTAGTTGTAAATTTGTTTTAATTTCGGAACATAACTGTGGCTCATAGCTATGTTGGCCGGAGCCATTCACTTTTATGTAGGAAGCGCATGTGTTAATTAATGTTAAAATCATATGCTTTTAAATTTGATTGAAAATTTTATAAAAGTATTTACTTCCTAAAGCTTTTTTTTTGTTCATGTTTTACATGTTTTTTTTAGTCACAGTGCATGTCTGTTACCGGGTGGTGTGTTCAGCGTGCATTTGCAAATATAAGAGAAATAGGGACAACTAACTTATAAAAAAACCTCAGGAAAATGAAATAAAGGTGAGTTGAACGATTGGGAAGATGTTTTAGAAATAAAATATTAAAAATAAAAATATTCTGTATTATTACCAATAAATATTCAGGATATAGACGATACTTACGTTTACTTTGTGTTGTGGAAAATTATACTTATCAATCAATAAATATTTTTTATTTTTTAACTTTCAAGGGAAATTTAACTAGAAATGTACCTTTTCTTGAGAGGAAAGTTTATCGAGTTTGCAAGTGGACTTCCTAACTTCAGTAACGATCTTGTCAGTAACAAGCTTTCGCATTTCGAATTATAGAACCAAAAATACACATTTATAAAGAGATAGTTCTAAAATTCTATTAGGTTTGCAAATAACTTCGATCGGTTTTTCTGTGGAGCAGAATATCTTCTATCCACAATGTATATTGGACAGCGCAAATGCGCTATTAACTAACTCACGAAACAGGCGTAGTTAATAGCATGTAATTTGAATATGCACGCCGGGTAACTAAGATTATTGTGCGAGCTGCGTGCTTGTAAACATGGAAGAAAGGAACGTCCATTTTCGCCACATTTGCTATTTTATTTTAAAAAAGGTAAAAAAGCTGCAGAAGTGCATAAAAAGATTTGCAATGTGTATGGGGACAATGCCTTAACAGATCGCATGTGTCAAAAGTGGTTCATTAAGTTCCGTTCCGGGGATTTTGAATTCAGCGAAGTGCCCTGCTTTGATTGCTCAACGGAGATTGGCTCAGCTTTTATAAAATCTAACGTCGGTAAAAATCCATCCCAAACTGTACGGGATATTGCTACGGAACTCAATATACCCCACACAAGTGTAGAGAAACATTTGGGACACGTTTCTCCCTCAATATTTAGTTGGCACATGAGTTGACACAGCTTAACTGATTGCATTTTTAACTGACACGCTCCTTAAATGCCAGGGAAAATATCCATTTTTGAAGCAGCTGGTTACGGGTGATGAAAAGTGGATTGTCTTTGTTTGTAAAAGATCATGTGGAAAGAGTAGCGAGCCACCAAAATCAACCTCGAAGACGGGATTGCACCAGAGAAAAATTATGCTCTCAGTATGGGGGGATTATAAGGGTAACATTTAATATGAGCTCTTACCACAAGGCAAAACAGTCAACTCAGACGTATACTGCTCTCAGTTAAGAAAATTGGATCTATCCAAAGGTTCAAAGCGTCCAGAATTACCAAATCGTAAAGGAGTCGTCTTTCACCATGATAATGCCAGACTCCATTCTTCATTAAGGACACAGGAGGAATTGCAAGGACTTGGCTGGGGCGTTTTGCCTCACCCTGCCTATTCTCCGGACGATGCGCCCTCGGATTATCACCTATTGCGATCGCTACATAATTCTTTGAACTGTATAATGTTGGCTAACGATGGGGTGTAAAAAAACCTATTAATCATTTTTTTGCCTGTAAACCTCATGCGTTTTATGAACGTGACATTATGATGCTGGTAGAGAAATGACAAGAAGACATGGAAAAGAACAGATAATACGAGGGCAGTTCAATAAAGAATGATCATAAACTAATAAAAAATAATTTCCTGCTCTAATCCTCCACATTTTTATGGTCTTTCTCAAAATATTCCCCATTACACGCAATGCACTTATCCCACCTATTTTCCAGCCTTCAAACATATGCTGGAAGCCATCTTTTGACAGGTCCTTCAAAATCGCCTCAGCGACTTTTACCACTGCCTGTTATTATGAAAACCGCTTCTCCCGGAGGTGTTTCTTCAAATTCGGGAAAAGAACAATATAACATGGTGCTAAATCAGGACTATATGGAGGATGGGGAACACACATGACATTAATTTTTGAAAGATACTCAGCCGACCAACCGGTATAGTGGTTAAGGTGTTAGCCTCTAGATCGGAAGGTTCATGGTTCGAATCCGGGTCCTGGCATGGATGTTTGTAAACGTATGGTGTAGAGGCGGCTGATGCACCTTAAATCTGTCGTGGCCGAAAGTCCTCACGTTGGGTTGGTGTGGAAGTTTGGAGAGTGGGGTGCCAGCTCAGGTGTTGCTTCGTCATCTGACCGTGGTTCAAAATTACGAGGTGTCCTCGGATCTTTCTCTTAAGGGACTGATCCCGGATCGTCGTCAATAGCCCGTTGTGTTGCTCTAGTACGATGTTAACTAAACTTACCATTACCATTACCATTGAAAGATACTCAACAATAAAATTGGCAATATACAGCCTTGCGTTACCATGGTGTAGCATCCATCCTGTTGCTATCAAATGGAGTCTTTTGTGATGGAATTGGGTTTTGAGGGTTTTCAGTACATCTCTATAGTATTCTACAGTTACAGTTGTATGTGGTGGTACAACATGCTGGTTCACCATTCCTCTTATATTGAAAAATTATATGATCATAACTTTCCCAGCAGAATTCTCCACTCTCGTCTTCTTCTGTGTTAGTGATGAAATTGACTTCCATTCAGAGCTCTGTTGCTTGGACAATCGATTGTTTCCCCTCTTTAACCAACTTAAACCATCTTCTAGCTGTGCTTTAGGGAAGGACACTATCCCCATAATCTTCCTGTAGCATCACATAGACTTCAGCTGACTATTTTTTAAGGCGAAAACATAATTTCAATGCAGCGTATTGCTGGTCGCGTTTCACATCCATTTTTGCCATAGGCGAAAGTACAAATAGGGGTTCTTGGCCGGTTGCCAAGGCCTCAGCAATGACGTCATGACCGTAAAACTTGCGCTATCTATTCTCCACTTATCCTGCTACACATTCAATGTGAATTTTATTTTTCTTGATTTTTTAATCACATTTAAAAAAATTATGTTCATTCTTTATTGAACAGCCCATGTACATAATTGATTAGAAAGTATTATCTGTGTTGGAGAAATTGTATTTTATGCCACTCAAGAAACCGAACGGACTTATTTGCCAATCCAATAATTGACAGTTGACTTCCAACCAGAGATTGAAAGTAATATATACTTACTCGCAGAAGCCTCCAGTTTCAGTACCGTTGACAGCTTTTTCGCAATTTTCGTGTACAACGTTAATATTGTGATCTAAGCATGGAATATTCTTCAAATATTCTGCAACGGAAGATATAAAAATGTAGGCATGAAAGCGATTTAATATTTTATTGCTATTATCAACCTGTTCTCTATATTTCAATTTTCTTATAGAAAAATTAGAAATAGCTAAATTATTTAAGCCTTTCACTGTATATAAATTATGTATTTCATCTTAATCAGATTTGAATGTTGCTGTTTCATTTATGTAGTATTAGTAGAAAATCCCTATAAATCATTGTCAACCAAATTGTAATGCTTTTTAATAAAACTTTGTTAAAAATAGTCTGTTTTAAAGATAAATAACTTTAAACCAATTTAAGGAATTATGTGTATAACTACTGAGCCTTAGTATAAGTTCTTATGTGAACTTTTTCTTTTCTTAATTTAATTTCTACCATTTAAAGCCACGCCCTTTTCATTAAAATTCTGTTTCGAGTCTGATATTTGGTTCGAATGGATTATTGAAATCTCCCTGGTTATTGTAAAAGATTCTTTGCTTGGATTTCACCTGAGGGATTTATTATATATGCACATAGTATGGCATTTCTTAATTTTCAGTTTTTGAATTTTGTTGAATATTTTTTATTTGTTTGCAAACTTTTGGAATAACTTTAAATGGGGATTTATAAGATGCAAATTTGTAATAAGCGTCACATTTTCGACATCTATAAAAACAAATTAATGTTCTAAATTATTCTGGAGTCTATGAAGTTGAGAACTCATAACTGGCTGAAAAGTTAAGTATTTAAATCAGATATTATAAATTATATAATTTTCCCAGCTCATGAATGTACTTTCCTGTTCTCCTGGCAACGTTTGAGGTGCCTTTAAAAGAGACTTGACCTCTACTGAATTATGACAAAAGAGGTAAAGAGGAGTGCCGTGTATTATGGTTATGAATTGGGAACCATAAAAAGCTATTGTGGAAAGTAATGTTACTCGGGAAAGATGTAGTTAAACATAGTTCGCAGTTTACAATTTGAACTCAAAGAATGTGATTTGAATTTTCAGCCTCGTCTTTGTCTTCAAAAATAAGCAGCTGATCAAAGTAAATTATTTACTTTATAAAACTATTATGTAACTCAAAACAAAAAGCTTACCTTTGTTACTTTCCATCAATATTTTCTAACTATTACAAAAATTAATTAGTCCATAACTGAAAAATAAGAATTGAAACGTGTTTAACTTTTCAGGGTGATTGATATATTCAGCGGTGTCTCATTTTTAGGGGGGGGGGAAGAGAGTCAACCTAAAATATGTTATCGAATTTATTTAAAGGATTTTTTTTCAAAATAATGCATGACTAGCAATTTTTCAAAGTCAAATGTTCCATAAAGTGCTAAGTGCTTAATTGTAAAGTGGAGAATGCCGTGCAAATGAAGCAATGAGCTAAAAGATAAGATTACCGAATGAAAAGATAAATACTAGTCATACCCACTGGTGAATATGGAGGATTGTCAAGCACAGCAGACATTGAGTGAAATACCCACTACTAGTATGTTCCACTGTGACATCGAGTCTGGATAATGTTATACTTCTTACTATACTCAAAAAATGACAGTGATTGTATATCTGCCCTGACTACTATCACCTCTATCTACAGAGTCATTTATACTAAATATTGCTAAATATACTATTCAGCATTAAAAAAAATATTTCCCTTTGATAAACCTTTGACAGATAGTTAAAAGTAACATGCCATTTCACTGAAAAATGGGTACAAAACATTTAACTAGATGGTATAGGTTTAGTTTATCTATTCTCTGACATTACAATTTGTGTTTTGAGTGACTTAATATTTAAAAATGTTTAGCTATGTAGAATTTTTCTGAAACATTTGTTAAAGTGTCATGCACATTGAACTAGTGAGTAAGTTGATTCTAAATGCTTAAAATGTCCAATCCTTTTATATATTATGCTAAAAGGTGGAAGCTTATGTATTTCTCATCTGAGATTGGTTCAGTAGAGGTACAAGTTTGCATATCATAAAAATTGACTGGAAAGATGGTCTCGGTGAAATAAATAGTTTGTCAGTGTTTTAAATGACCAGACTTCACATTTGAATTGCGGTCGTAGGGTGGACAGGGGGAAGTATATTTTATATCTATTTCATTTAGATGTTTCTACAGATAGTCATGTCCTGTCATCAATCTAAAATTTGCCGTAAAGTCTCTTCTTTGGATCTCGGTTTGAATTCGAATAACCATCAGTTATTCTCAAGATTCTTCAACAGCCTTTTCCTCAGATGTTCACATTTGTATTCAAATTAATTTCATTGAACAATTTCATTTTAGCTTGTTGATTAGTTACAGGTTTTGTGGCATGCTATTGCCCTCCTTCACCAGTTGGCCAGCTCGTTCATTTCGAGGGATTCCGCAATGGCTTAAGATCCATTGGTACACAATATTCCATCATGTTTCCATAAGGTTATTAATAAGTCTTTTAGTGTTATATGAATTATAACTATCGCTATGATCAACACGACAGTGCTAATATACTTATAGTTCGATTAATTTTAAAACAGACAAGATATTAATAAGCATTGATATGCATATATTCTACTATTTATACTAAAAGAAACAAGTTAAAAATTCGCTGCGATTGCCGGTTTTTAATGGAACTACCTTATATTGATAGTTGTTTTCTTCCACTTACTAGTTCTAAAAGGATCCGATTTAACGCACAGGCTGTTGGAGAGCTTTTTAGATTCTCTCAGGTAGTCCAGAAACCCAGCAAGTTCCGATTCAGGACACCTCTCCGCAAAAGCAAGTCTACAGTCAAGTTGTGCTCCGTCAACTCTGAAAAGGAAAGGACTTTATTATCTCTGAGAACTTAATCAAACAACAGTCTAGTTTAGCTCCTTTCCTGTTGCATTGAATTTCGGAAATTATTTAAGTAACTACTCGCCTAATCAGTGGGTCTGGTGATTATTTCATAGGTAGAACAAAGATAATCAATGGTACACAAACGACTTGCTAAAATTAAAGGAAATTAGAAGTCCCGAGTGTAGCAACAGCCCTGAAATTTTACTTGCACCTTTTTATGGTATTATCGTTACTTACTTTTCATGCCCTATTTAATTCCGTTTATAATATAAACGTTAATATTCACATTTCATGACTCCAAATCGAATAAAATTAATCAAAAATATATAACAGTATTTCATGTATTTATTATTGGGGTTAATTATTTTTTCAATACAATAGGTGGCAAAAATACATAGTCCAGTCACATTATTGTGACCACCTGTCAAAATCCAGAATAACCACCTTTGGCAGAGCGGACCGCTGCGAGACGTACAGGAAGAGAGTCAGTTAGGTTTCTGAAGGTGTTCACTGGGATGTTGAGCCATGTCGATTCCAGTTTCGTGGCCAGCTGCGCTAGATTACCTCCCTCCTCCAGTCTGGATCCTTCCGGCAAGTGTTGCAGGGTGTTTGCTTTCAGACGTTTCACGTCGTATACGCCAACGTCCATCTGTCCGATGGAGCATAAAACGTGATTCATCGGGAAAAGCCACCTGTCGGAACTCTGTGGGCGTCCAGTTGCGGTACTGGCGTGCAAATTCCAGCCTTCGTCGCCGATGAACAGCAGTCAGCATAGGTGCATTAACCAGGCGTCTGCTGCGGAGGATCATGCGCAGCAACGTTCGCTGAACCGTTGTTGAGGATACACTGTTGGTAGCCCATTGGTTCATCTGGGCGGTCAGTTGCTCAACAGTCGCGCGTCTATTCGCCTGAACGCATCTCCGTAGCCTTCGTTCGCCTCTATCATCTATAGCCCGTGGTGCACCACATGTGCCGCTGATTTTGGATAGTGACCTTTTGCCATGCACGGTATACTTTTATCACGGCGGCACGCGAACAGTTCACAAAATTAGCCGTTTCCGAAATGCTTCCACCCTTGGCCCGAAAACCAATAATCATGCCCTTTTGGACGTCGGATAAATCGCTACGTTTCTGCATTACGCCAACGATTCAAATGCTTTCCGATGCCCTAGGACATCTTTTATATACACTCCACTGCAATGTGCTGCCACCTGCCTTTTGTGATTGGTTATTTCACGTTGACGTCGAAAGTAGGTGGTGGTCACATAAATGTGACTGGACTGTGCATAACACCTCAGTCTCATGTTACCATAATTAGTTTCTAGACATCGATTTCAATTTCATCCCATTTTATTGAAAGGCGATTTGTAAAAATTTTAACGTTTAAACCTATTATATCATATGCTCAGAATTTCATTTTTAGTCTGGTATGATGAGTCTTCCAGATTCCTCATCGTCATCTGTCACCAGGCGGCTGAAAAATTTCACAGATTGCCGAGCTTCAAGTGCTTTTTAAACAGTATTTCACAATTCCATATCTCATATAAGCGTATTTAAACAACTTTAAATAGAATGGGAAATAAAAATTACAATGTTGCATATTATGAAAAGTTAATTCTAATTAATTATTGGTGAAATATCAAATTATACGAAATCAAAATCCTGTTAATTTATCTTTTCCCACGAATATTATTTGATTAAGAAATCATTATAAATAATTTGACCTTCCTTTTAATGAAATTATATTTCAAGAACCTACATAAATTTTCGAAATAAATAAAAATGGTCTCGGCACCAAGATAGTGTCGATGTTTGGATGTGGATGCGATCAGAATCTGGTCAGTTTTGTTAATGACGAGATACTTCGTTGAGGCAACCGCAAGGAGAGTTAATATCACAGTAAGAAATCAACCAAGGAATGCAGTCGCCCGATTATTTCAGCCTCAAGTGCTATCCCTACTGTCATACTGGTGTTTGTCATGCATGATGGGTACTTTCAGCAGACATTTGCCTCTATATCATGTCTCCGATATGGGCTTTGGGCCTTGATCGAGGTCTATCATTCTCTCCACATTTTCTAGCCTTTGTAAGACTGCCTCATTAAAAAATAGCATTTGCATAATCCATCTAGAGATCTCAAGATTGGGCGTATAATTGTGTTATTTTAACTTTAGGCTAGCATGATTCATTGTATCGCATTTGCGAGAAAGAAACAACGGCGAATGGATTTGACATAAGGCAAGTATAACTTTTCTTGCTTTCCATCCAATCATGCCATTCCTAGTTATCAATGTTGAGCTTCGCTTCTGTTATCGACAGTAAAGTTTCGGAGTTGATATGTAAAATGTAACAGCTCGTTAAAACAATGAAGTTAGTTCGATGTTGATAAACTATTATATGGCTAGATAAAATTTCTCATAACTTTTTTCACAAAGATCTGTCTAAATTGAGTAGTGAATACTTCTTTAATACTTCTGTCTAAATTACGAAGTGAATACTTCTTATTACTTCTGTCTAAAATTACTAATCGAAAAATAATATCGGATACAAAGTAAATTGAGAAAAGTTTCCTACTTAATGAATTTCCTAGATATCTAGAAAACTCGAACTGCTTATATAATGCTTTTACGTTTTCTTAAAGTTATTTTTTTTATTTCATCCAGTCTAGGTGTAATAGTAGGTAAGTTGACTGAGTGCAGTGATACCTATAGCTACTCAACATGATTTATTTATTTTAACAATATTAAACAAAAAAAAAACGAATGAAACATATCACAAGGAATATTATACAGAATTGTTCATAAGTCACTTTACCATTTAAAAATGTAATAATTTTTTGTTGACTAACTTATTCCTCCTAGCCCAGCCGCCAGCTAGATGAAGTCCAACGTCATTCGTCAAAGAATATATAATGTCATCAGAATTTTGGAATAAGTCGAAGGCTTTTTCTAATACAGGAAAAAATGGAATTACAAGTTGAGTGTTCCTCCTTGCACTTGGCACAAAATATTTTTGATCAATCATGAATTTAGTGCTTCTAAGGTGCCCACTTCAAATTGTAGATAAAGCTGTTTGAGTCTCTCTTCCTCCTCAGTAACAAGGATAGAATAGCAACTTTCCCGGGTATCAGTTATGATTGAGAGGAATTTGCAACATTGAATTATTCAAAATTTTTGTTTTGGAGAACTCGGGCGAAGTAAGAGAATCAGGGCCTCTAAGAGAATCTATAGAACCTTCCTTGGCCAGTCTGTCAGTTATGTCCTTTTTAGGATGTCAATGTGAGATGCTAAACATTGAAAATGCATCTCAATTTGAGACAGACAAATTTTTCAGATTTCAAATTCTTTTTTATTACAGGTTATTTAAAATTAGACGGGAGTAATTTACCATCGAGAAATACACTACCGAGAAAATCAAAATACTTGAATCTTACTTAGAACATCAATGGTCAATTCTACTCCTCCAGAGACCATACAGTTGTCAAAATGGATTCAGGAATGCGCCATCCAAACCGATCATACACAAGTTGTACCAACGTTTTCAATAGGGATCTCTGACTGTCTTTCCACGAGTCGGAAAGGATCATTGTACCTTTTCCTCGAAGACCCGAATGGGAATTCTCTTATTGTTACTGATGAGATATCGAGATACGCTTGCTCGTCTATCTCGCAGTCGAGAACACAACTGAACAATGGTGGTAGCAAGGTGAGGCCCCTGTCTACATATCTTGAGCATCGATCCAGCTTTTGGAGATTTACGGGGAACGAATCATCTTCGGCAATCGATATACCTTGCCTTTGCGTTGTGACTGCTGTAGACTTTTCTTCTTCTGTGACGCGCTACCTCAATCTTTAGACTGCGGCTGGTACAGCAGTTGTACCTTGATCGTGCCAAAAAAAGAATTTAGACTTTTCCCGGTACAGCAGTTGTATCTTGGTTGCGCTAAGAAAGAATTTAGACAACAACCAGAACAGCAGTTCTAACTTGATTGCGCCAAGAAAGAATTTAGACAACAACCAGAACAGCAGTTCTAACTTGATTGCGCCAAGAAAGAATTTAGACAACAACCAGAACAGCAGTTCTAACTTGATTGCGCCAAGAAATAATTTATACTACGGCTGGACGAGCAGTTGGATCTTGAAAGTTATGAAGATCGCTCCAGTTATACCTATAGCCGTCGTCAAAAGGTTGAGGATATTGTATAAGATAACGGATACCAGATAATACAGCATCTTAAGAATAACATTCGAGAAGTAGATGCCCAGAAAAACAGTTCGAATGACGTAGTGGTTGTTTGGAAAGCGTTTTATGGATCAAGGGCCATAATTGCTCATGGCAGGGTGGTGGGCAACGCCCACTTAGGACTTCCATTCCATTCCAAATGGAAACAAACCCCTCCGCACCGATTTAGTTAAAATCCACAACGGATTAGCCACTGATGGCTAGTGAAAGTCTAGCAGAAAAAAAGAATAGTAGACAAATGATACCGTTCGAAGATCCCCGTGGCCAGGAATGACTAAGCTTGGGAGAGTGAACGAGATCGGCCTGACGGGATCGGGCTGCATCCATTTCCGACTCTTGAAATCATCTAGACCGAGGTCACGAATCGAGCCAGGCTTGGTTCTCATCATCCAGCACTTAGGACTTGCACAAGCACGGAAAGTCTTAAAGACAGAAGAGAGAAATAAGCTCAGGTTGAGAAACCGGAGTCAACCCTCGGCCGCCTAAAGCTAGCAGGTTGCTAGTGAGCATGTAAACATACCGTGCCATGGAAATACAGAATGGAAAATGTCCTAGTAAGTTCCCATCAGTGTAAAGAAGAGAAGACGTCCATTTAAGATATTTTATTTTCTGGGACTTGATTGAAAATAATTTCTAATAATGTATTCCTGCTGTATAAAAACTAAAGTTTTTCAAGTGAAATAATTGAGATGTGAATAACGGTTATTATCTTTTTTTATTGGTTAGGTGGGCAACTCTGTACCTCATTTTACAGCCTCAGGATATACTCATTGGAGAATATTATTCAACGAAGAGTGCAATTTAAATTTTGTTTTGTTTGAAATAATAGGGTAAATTTTTATCATATGGTCAAAATCTTAGACCCCGTGAACTGGAAATTTGAGTAATATAGTAGGATATTATTTTAATGATATTATTTGCGTATCTGATTTTAATTTTATTTAATTAATATTGATCTAACTTACCTGGATATTTTGAGTTGGTGCAGACGGTCTAAAAGTATTCACGCTTCTCGGGAGTTGACTCTCAAATCAAAGTGTTATTTTATATGTAATAGTGCCTACTGTACATAGATGCGCATTTCTTATTTGTATACAAGTGCGTCATTATATTAAAATTTGTATATTTTAAATTTTTTAAAGGGCAACCCTTATTTTTTGACGGAAGATTCTGATATCCGGATTAAAATAGTCAGAATTCATGGGAAATACTTTTATTTTATTAATAGTTTGATGAGGTTGAGTGTGTATGATTGAAATTCAAAACTCCTATTATAAATTGAATTTTTCATTACTTTTCTTATACGTTTCAAAATAATCAGCTGGCCAACGTAGCTACTAGGCTATATTAAACACTTAAATAACCCAAACAAAACGCGTGCTTTATTTTAGTTTGGAAGCAATATTTTCTAATTATAAGCAATCAATTACTTCACTATTTGAAAATTGTATAGATTTTGAGTGCAACCCCAACTCAATGGCGTTTAAATTTAGATGTACAAAGTTTGAGTACATTCATTTACGTGGGTTTAGAGGTACAATCCTTTATTAAAAATTGCATCAGTTTGACGTTTTGGGGGCTATCCAACGAAGGAATTTTAAGTTTATTTACCGAAATGTTTTCCTCTATGCAAAAAAAATTATGTTTTTAACTATCAAAAACGCATGTAATTATCATTCATGTTTAAATGTTCTATAAAATGTCAATCTTCATTCTCAAACTTTGGTCATGAACTTGTTGCACATGGCATTTAGGTAGCTACGATCAAGATGTGTACAGTTTAGTTCAATCTATGCATTGGATGATCCAAGCAGCTTTATACAATAGTGTGGTCACCATTCCTCTATGAATTTTATTTTTAGTTCTTTTGTTTCTTGGCGATCATTTCTTATGCAATCTAATAAATAATTTAAAACAATTTCAATCCGGATATTTTTTTAATAAAACTTACCGTTTCATTGAAATAGGCACTCTTGTTTCAATAAAATAAAACCTGGAAATTAAAAAGATAACTGGAGAATCGAGTGAGAGAAAATAGGGAACCATACTAAAACTCTACTCGTGGCATACATTTTAAAATTCTAAATATTGAGACGAATTCCAAATGGTTTTCACCAAATTTAGACGGACCCCAAATATATTTTTGACTATTATGATCTAATTTTCACAAAAGTTTATATTTAGCGTAATTTGATAATAAAATCTTTTAATAATATTAAAAGTTGGTGTTGCTGTTTGAAATTTTAGAAATATTTTCTAAATAAATATGAAAACGAATGTTTATGAAAAAAAAAATATATAATACACATTTATTTGTAGTGGATAATATTCCAAGTTTAATGACATGTCTTTGTCCGACTGTTGGATTCCAGGGATATCAATTACAAGAGATTATTAGAGAGAGATAGAAAGAGAGTGTGATAAAGAGAAAGAGAGAGTGAGAGAGATATATGGTACTTTTCGACCGGCTGTACATACACTAAATGGGGCTTACAAAATGTTTGGTTGGATTTCTCTTAGCGCATGATTTTTATCTTTTTGCTATAGTTCTACAGAGGTTAACTACTTTAAAACCGGATTGTGGTTAAGTTGTTAAACACTGATGACCACACAACTCTTATTTCTTAATGCCATTGATAATTATGTAGTTTTGAAACTCCTCTAGACAAAGCTGACTTAAATAAAGGACAAAGAAAAGGAAAAAGAAAAAACAGAATGCAAAGACATAAGTAGTGCATAACTTTTTGCGAGGCCTGACACCATTCCTGCTGATTCTTTTAAAAAATGACCTCCTGAATTCAAATATGACCCTGTCCCCCCCCCCATCACTCACCGTTTTCTGGGGACGCACCCCTATTTTTATCACTTTTCGATATAATTTTATGGACACAAATTTGATTTGGAGTGGGGAAAAGGATTATTTTATCCATTAAATATCTTCTGAGGGGATAGAGAGGTGAAAAGCTCTAAAAAATGAACATTTGTAGCAAAAAGGGAGATTTGTTTCCTTAAATTGTAAAAAAAATAATTACAAATAATCATTTTTTCTGGGGTTTTTTTTGCAATTTTTTCACATATTTTCAACATATTCCAACTTTTAGCCCCCCTTTTTCCTTCCCCAAACACCCCCAACTACTAAAAATATTTAGCAACAATTTTGGCTTAAAGCGGGGGGGTCCTAAATCCTTCGCAAGAAAGTTTGGAAGATGCACTGTACGACAGTGACGCTCTCAATAACTCGCGCGCTTCGTGGTTTGCGCAGGAACTTTCATGCTTTGACAAGTTTAAACTTGCATGAAAAGGGGATTGCCAAATTGGCGATCAGGACAAGGATTGGGCTGCAAACGATGGAAGTCATACAAAAGTAACAATCTGGGAGATGACAGCGAGGTTCGCGCCAAACCATGGGCACAGCAATGGCATTGATTTACGGGTACCTTTGAGTCATTTGGTCAAGCTACTGTAACAAGTAGTGCAGCAAAACCTTGGAGCCCAGTCCTTGTCTTTATCGCCAACTTGGCAATCAAAGTAAAATTGATAAGCAGTTTTGAGATGCGGAGAAAGGAGTTGTCGTTGCACTTTTAAAGTCAATTCATCGCAAACATAGCAGAAGCTATCGGGATGATTTTTACACTCGCGTGGCATAATTAAACAGTAAATCAATGATCGGTATTAATTACAACTTACACTCACGTACTGTAATTCACTTTGAAACAGCCGGAGCAAAAAAATTTGGACCGTTTTGCACCATCTAAACAACTTGTAAACACAGAATCCCCGCCTAGAATACCGAAAAGTTGACTCTACGATCGCGAAAGATGTAATGAGGGAAGATAACGATTATAGCTTAAAACTATAGTGATAAAAGCAATGCAAGTTTAAAATTGTCGAAGCCTGAAAATTCCTGCGGAAACAACGAAGCGCGCGAGTTATTGAGAGCGCCACCGTCCCGTATAGTGAATCTTCCAAACTTTTTTGCGAGGGATTCGGGACCTCTCCCTCTTACACGCTTTTAGCCAAAATTGTTGCTATATATTTTTCTTAGTTGGGGGTGTTTTGGGGAGGAAAAGAGTGGGCTAGAAGCTAGAATATGTAGAAAATAAGTGAAAAAACAATTATTTTTAAGGAATTTTTTTTTACAATTTAAGTGGACAAATCTCCCCAAAATCTCCATTTTTAGAGCTTTTCACCTCTCTAGTCCCTCAGAAGAAATTTAATGGCTAAAATAATCCTTTTCCCAACTCCAAATCAAAATGTCCATAAAATGATATAGGAAAGTGATAAACATAGGGGGGTGCGTCCCCAGAAAATGGTGGGCAATGGTGCAAAACGGGGGTAATATTCGGATTCAGGATGTCATTTTACTTAAGAATTAGCAGGAATGGTATCAGGGCTGATTTTCATGCAGAGCATTGCAATTATGAATTCAAAGTAGTATCATACACTATTAAGAATGCAACAAAAGGGGAAGAAAAAGTTTCTTTAGCACACTTTTTGTTGCTTTCTTACTAACCTGCATGCATGATCCAGTTCAGCCTCATTAATGGGCCAAGTGCTTCCTGTCCAGTCTTTATCCTCGAAATGTCCGCATTTTAATGCTTCCTCATCGGTACAAATTGGCGAGGCAGCGGCGTATGTCAAGCCTTAAAAGAAACATCGGTAAGAACAAATCATTTACAGGTAACCCTCGTATAACACGGTACTTTTATAACACGGATTCTCTATAACACGGTACCAAAATTGCGGTATCCCTCATATAACACGCCGAGGTTCTCTATATGACACGGTTTACAATAACAATGTAACCTATATAAATAAGAATGGGGAGTGTTTGTTTGTACATGAATATTTTCGACCCATTTCAAGTTTTCTGTCCTTGGACCCTTCTGATGCCAAATCCTCCTCTTGCACGTCTGTTCTATATGTCTGTTCTGTCGTATCTGTCTGGTCTGTTTGTTTGTCTGTATGTCGTGTCTGTCTTGTTTCTATGTCGTGTCTGTCTGATCTTGTCTGTATGTCGTGTCTGTCTGGTCTGTCTAGTCTGTCGTGTCTGTCTAGTCTGTCGTATCTGTCTGGTCTGTCGTATCGGTCTAGTCTGTCGTGTCTGGTCTGTCGTGCCTGTCTAGTCTGGTTTTTACTGTCCGTCTTGCCAAATAATATCTTGTCTGTTTGTCTGTGTGTGTGTTCCTTATATACGTCCACACGGTTGAATACATTTTTATGAAAATTGTGGTTTTCTTATAACACGTTCAACAGTACTTTGGTTTCCGTATAACATGGTACGCATTATCAAATATATATGACCTCTGAGTTTTGGTTAACACGATTTCTATATAGCACGAGTATCCAAAACACGGTATTCCATATAGCACAGTACGCAATATCAAAATTTGTGGGATTTGTAAGTTTCGTATTACACGGATTCTCTATAGCACGGTACCAATTAACCCAGCTATACAAGGGTTACCTGAATTATTTAATGATTCCTTATGTGACTTTATTTAAAATACAAATAAATATGTTAACTTTTTCTATGTTTTTAGTATTCCGTATAATACGGTTTTAGTTTCCTTATTACACGGAACGCAATCTCTACTTTTATATAATTCCTAAGAGTTTCGCTTAACATGGTTTCTTTACAACACGAACTATCCTATAGTACAGTTTCCATATAACACGGTACCAAATATACGAAATTGTATGACCTCCATGTAAAGTATAGCACGGTTTCCTTATAACACGGTACCATTTTACCGTGTTATAAGAGGGTCACCTGTATTAATCTTACATCTAAAGCAGGATATCTGTCTTAGGCTGCAAAAAACGCTCAAACGCTGAGCTCTGACGTCAGGAAATTTACAATTTATTCTTTCAGGAATTTCTTAGCCAACATAGCTATTTACAGCTCGTTGTCGTTTACTTAAAACGATAGAACTACAATAGCAGTAAACTCGGGCGAAGTCGAGAAGCAAATCTCTAGTTATTTATAAATCAACGAGTTTTAAAGAACGAAAGCTGTGAAACAGCAAAATATTTATACGCCTATAGTAATTACTCTGTCAGAATACTGATTAAATGTTTCCTAATTGTTTAGAAAAAAATAGCAAACAATTCGGTATGAGTTGGTATAACTTTGCCTTATCTTCCTTTTTTAAGGTAGCAGGAGTTACTCTGATACTATGATTTCCCTTAGAAATATAATTGTATACTACAATTTTTCTATATTGCATTGGGGAAAATGAAATGTTTCATGATTTATTTATGCTTCGAGTAATATTTGCAGATTTAACTAAAAACAGCAATTTTTTTACACACTCAACCTTAAAATTAATATAGTTTTTGATAAACTTTCCAACTTACCCCACAAAAATAATAGACACAACATATTCAAACTGAATTCGGTCTTCTGATCGATCCGTTGGAGTTGAATAGAAAAGAATAAACTAAACATCTAAATGTCACGCACATCTAGAAACATATGTTTGGATAAGAACTTTTTCAGTGGGAAACGACGATTTAATAACATCTGTTCTTATTTATTTGCTAAATAACGGCATCCAAGAGTTAGCAGATAATCGTACATTCAAATTTTAACTGTGAAACCCTTAAATACTAATAAATAATAAATAATACTAATAAATAAACTTCTCACCATGAGAAAAAAAAACTTTTGAAAAAAAAATTGCGTTACCAGTATTGTTGTAAAAACAATATTTTCCATAACATTATATTTAATTGCAAAAGCCAATAAATTCAATACTTCGGATAAATATCTCGGTATTTTTAAAACACTATATCTATATACACTGAAGCGCCAAAACATCATGACCACCTGCTCAATAACGCGTTGCGCTTCCTTTGGCCTGCAAAACAGCTGCAACTCGCCGGGGCATAGATGCCACAAGTTCTTGGTACAAGACTGGAGACAGGTTGTACCAAATGTCTAAGCAGCGGTCACGTAAGGTCGAGATATTCGGACATGGTGGTGTGTGAGCTCTGAGCTGCCGCTCCATAACACCCCAAATATGCTCTATCGGATTAAGATCCAGCGAGTTAGGTGGCCAGGACGTTAAGTGAAATTCAACAGTATGCTCCTCGAACCACTCAAACACAATCCGAGTCTTGTGACATAGGGCGTTGTCCTGCTGGAAGATTCCATTTCCAGTTGGGAAGACAGGCGCCATGTAAGGGTGCAACTGATCCGCAATGATGTTCAGATAGTTCGCAGCGTTGATGGTCTGTTCTACCACAACTACGGATCCCAGAGTCCCCCCATGAGAACGTCCCCCAAAGCATAATACCGCCACCACCAGCCTGTGTATGACTTGCTGTGCAAGAAGGGAGCAACTGTTCGCCTGGCAGACGGCGTAGCCTGACACGATCATCGACTTGATGAATGAGAAATCGGGACTCATTTGACCAGGTAACTCTCTTCCACTCATCCATGGTCCAGTCTCGTTATTCCCGGGCCCATTGTAGGCGTAGTTAACGATGACGCTTGGTAAACAGAGGCACGTGAGTGGGACGTCTGCTGCACAGTCCCATTTCCAACAGTGTCCGCTGAATTGTGTGTTCCTAAACATTTTCGCTTGGACCTGCATTGTATTCGGCTGTCAGCTTAACCACTGTCTCGCGCCGATTTTACTTTACCAAGCGGGACAGTCTCCGACGTTCTCTGATGAAGCGTGGACGACCAACACCTTGACGTCTACTGCTGGTGTCACCGTCATTTATCCACTTTGGATGAATAATAACAACGGCAGATCTTGAACAACCTACCAGTCGTGCAGTTTCGGTGAAACTCGTTCCGAGTCTTCGTGCCATAACGATCTGCCCTCTATCAAATTCGCTTAGATCAGTAGCCTTTCCCATCACTCGCAAAAGTAAGTGCAAGAATAATTACTTATCTTCACCAGCAACAGTTAAATACCATTCTCACTTAATCACGTGCACTCCTCGTCACCCAGACGAGTTCATTGAAAAATGTGGGGATGGTCATAATGTGTTGGCTCGTCAGCTCTATACAAATCTACAGGAGCAATAGCCCGATTGGAACAGTAACGGATTAGTAATCAGAGGGTTGCGTGTTTGAGTCCAACCCAAGACCGTCGTGTACAAAAGGGCTGGTGCACGTTAATTCTATTGTGGCCTCAAATATCATCACGTTAGCGTGGTGTGAAAGTTCTGAGAATGCGTGCTAGCTCATGTATCAACTCGTCTTCTGACCGTAGTTCGAAATTAAATGGCGTTGTCTTCTGATCATTCCCATCGGGTTTGATCCCAGCCAGTCACCAATAGCCCATGGTGTGGCTCCACTATGACGATAATTGAAATACCTACCTACCTACGAATGTACACCGTTTGAACAATCAACACCAAATTTGGTACCCATATTCTTTAGAACAATAAATTATTCATATTTGATTGATGGTATAAGTAAATCTAAAATATTTAGTTTAACCTAACTTATACTTTGCAATGAAACATGGGTGGCCGACCAACCGGTATAGTGGTTAAGGTGTTAGCCTCTAGATCGGAAGGTTCCTGGTTCGAATCCAGGTCCGGGCATGGATGTTTGTAAGCGTATGGTGTAGAGGCGGCTGGTGCACCTTAAATCTGTCGTGGCCGAAAGTCCTCACGTTGGGTTGGTGTGGAAGTTTGGAGAGTGGGGTGCCAGCTCAGATGTTGCTTCGTCATCTGACCGTGGTTCAAAATTACGAGGTGTTGTCCTCGGATCTTTCCCTTAAGGGACTGATCCCGGACCGTCGTCAATAGCCCGTTGTGTTGCTCTAGTACGACGTTAACCAAAAAATTACCAATTACCAATGAAACATGGAAATCCAAAAGAAAAACCTCATTGATCATAAAAGCGTAATTTTGCAACTCGGTGTCTGGCAACGCCATAATTGGAGTTCGTTTTATATATTTACTTTGGGCTGGACAAAAATAATTACTAAATTAATAATACTAAATTAGTGACAGGAAAAATTAAAAAAAAAAACCCTGTTAATTAAAATAATTATTTTTATTCAGCTGTTTTTTTAATCCACCAATTTATTACGATTCCCAAACACTAAGGAAGGCCCATTTATCAAGTACTCTACTGTTAATACTGGAGATTGAGGACCCTTTGGAGCCAGGTTCTCCATGACCTCATCAACACCTTTTTAATTTAGTTTAGAATTCCGTGTTTATGTACTTTAATTGACAACGAAATGTTGTGGTCATATTTGATTATTTCCAAGGATTAAAAATATGTGTTCTTTTTGTAAATAAATCATTATTGTCGTTATTAGTATTGTTGAAAAGTCTCATGTTAGATCGTTCTATTTAAGAATGTATTCGACTTTCATTTTAAAAAACGCTGTAAAATCAATCTTTTTAAAAAAAATTGTAATCAGTTGAGTTTGTTTAGTCTCCATAATTACATTAATTTTTTTTAAACAAGCTCCATTATTTCGAGGGCAGCTAAATGAAATTTCAAAGAACACATGCATTGATTCAAAATATATTAATCATGAATAACGTAACAATTTAATTTGCTATCCTCTTATAATGATGATGAAATTCGAAAACATCGCATATCAGGTGTAAGAATGCCACAAGTCAAAATATTTATTGATAGGAAAACTCAGTGCAGGGTGGACGTTCGTCATTTTTATTGAAAATTAACATACGGGGCATTCGTAATCACTCCAAAACTCAAAAACTTGTAGCAGTCTCCTTGGAGTAAATTTTGTAGTTCGTCTTAACAGCAGGAGTGCTAGGAATGTAAAATGAATTACATGAATGGCTGTATACATATTTGTTTTCAGAGTAGTGTATTAGCTATTAAAAAGACATTATATATATATATATATATATATATATATATATATATAAATTAAAATTTGTGTTGCGAAACATTGAGCTCTAAACTTAATAAACATAGGTGTGAGTAGAACATTTCCGATTGGCGTACACTGTGGAAAATGTTGGACGGACTATTGAGGACGATCCGGTATTACCAAAGGGAAAGATCCGAACTATACCTGCAAAAAAAGGTCAAATAAAGGTATTTGGTTAGTAGTCGAATGGTGACGTTTTGGGACAACCGCAGAGGAAAAGATCCGTGGACAATACCTCGTAGTTTTGAACCAAGGTCAGATGTCGAGGACAACACCTCAGCTGGCAACTCACTCTCCAAGCCGTTTACACCACGCCAACGTAAAGACTGTTGGGGATACGACAAATTTAACGGGCACAAACCGTCAAATAAACGTGGGAAGAGCGAGTTTCCAACTCTGACCTCACATTGCCAATCAGAGACACTATCCATATGGTTTAACCTGGCCCTAAATGATGGATGTTTATAAAATCTGACAGTTGTTGACCACGTCATCAGACTGTGTTTCAAAGCTTTCGTTGAATTTTTCTTTTCGGGATTGATCTATAGCCATGTTGAGTTCAGTAATAGTATAATTATTGTACTAATGGTGGGAGCAAGCGATAGAGGACAGATAAAAGTTGACTCAACACTGTTATTGAGAGGTGCTTCGAGAAGTGTGATCACCATGTCTTCTAATAATCACGCGACTGCTCTGTGAAAAATTGTCTTGGTTGATCGTTTCGCCCTCTCATCGACTTTTTTGGTGACATAACATCTTGTGAAAGGTTACATTGGTACATGGGTCATAAGTACATGGGTGAATGTGTATTTATAGAGTGTCGACAAAAAAGAATGAAATCGCCAAAGAATGTCGCGCGTACCAATCCGATGATGAATCAATGGATGGACGTTTTGTATAATTCTGTGACCCAGACAGCTGAATGTTCGTTTCCACCCACAAACGACAGTAATCTAAGAATCACGTTACTACTAGTTTTGGGTCACATTACCATGGAAACCATAAAATAGTTACCGTTGCCTACTCCACATTTACACACCCTCAATGGATTAATTCCGAACAATCGTCAATAACCCGCTCTATTGTTCCAGTACGACGTTAATTCAGCTAGTTACTTACCTAATTCATGTATGACTGTTGATAAATGTCTCAAACTGATGATAAACTAGATTTTAAGGTAATCTCTATGTGTATAACCAGAGAGCGTTTGGGAATCAGGTTGTCAAATCTTCATTTCGCATACGGTTTGCTTACTTGAAAACAGCATTATCCTGGTTGGAAGACGGTATAGTGGTTAAGGTGTTAGCCTCTAGATCGGAAGGTTCCTGGTTCGAATCCGGGTGCGGGCATGGATATTTGTAAGCGTATGGTGTAGAGGCGGCTGGTACACCTTAAATCTGTCGTGGCCGAAAGTCCTCACGTTGGGTTGGCGTGGAAGTTTGGAGAGTGGGGTGCCAGCTCAGGTGTTGCTTCGTCATCTGACTGTGGTTCAAAATTATGAGGTGTTGTCCTCGGATCTTTCCCTTAAGGGACTGATCCCGGACCATCGTCAATAGCCCTTTGTGTTGCTCTAGTACGACGTAAACAATTACCATAAACCTGGTTGGAAGAATAGCGGATTAGCAACAGAAGAGCTGCGAGTTCGAAACTTGATACAGCTAAAGGCTGTCGTGTACGTGAGGGCGAGTGCATATTGAAAATTTGTCGTAGCCTCAAACGTCCTCATGTCGAAGTGTAGAAGTATGGATAGTAGGGTGTCAGATCAATTGTTGACCTCGTCATCTGACTGTGGTAAAAAGTTTCGTACTGTCCTCGTATCATAGAGAAAATACAGGGTGTTCATAAACTGTATAGGAAAAACTGAAGGGGTGATAGTACCCTTGAAGACGACCAATATTTATAATGGAACCTATGGTCGCAATCCACTCAGATTCTCAGAAAAACGTAAAGTAAATTATGCAATATGATTTTTTTTCTACAGTGAAAAATAGAAACATACCGAAATCATAAGTTGCACAATCTCGTACAGATCAGTGAAAGGTGTCCTGGTGTATTTATCTTGTCTGCTGTAGCAAAGACCACGAGATCGCCCGCAGAGTGTACAGGTGTCTCGTACACCAATGATTTCATGTGGCACCACAAGATAGCAGACAGGCGATTTTCTCCATTTTGTTGCCAATTTAGACATGCGCGTTTAGATACTCACCTTACTATGCTGTGTTATACCTCCAAACGAAGTGATAAGATAAAAAATCAATCATGTCAATTTTTCATAGAACAGTCGCGTGACTAGCGGTCGACATGTTTGTCACTCTTTGAAGCTCTTCCCAATAACAATGCTCAGTCTACTTAGACACTATATAACAAAAAAATCGACTCACCAAGGAGTTGTGCCGGGCTCGATCAACTTGTAACTGCGCTGACTGGGGCCTTAGAGACGAGTCCCATTTCCAACTGTGCCTTGACGACAACCTCAGAACCACAGACTTGTCTGGAGACGTCCAGAGCAGCGTGGGGATCCTGCCCTTACTATCGCACGCCACATATGCCCACGACAGGGCTTTATATTCTGGGGTAGTGTGAGATCACCACCCCTAACTACAACCGAATGTGAGTCCACCACCCGTAACTGCAACCGAAAGGCTAAAGTGTGGGGTGGGTAAAAAGTGCGCGGGAAAGGTTGAGTCAGCCTGTTGTGTCTGGAGTAGGTGGATGTGTTGTCCCCTGCTCAGGCTATGTCAATCCTTTAGTCTACTGTATACCTGTATATTAGTTTAGTATTCATTAATCAACAATGAACGTCTTATTTTCAAAGCTCAGTTTTTTTCTTAACAAAATGCCAATTCATCAAACGAACCAAATCCTAACAGATACCATCTCCTTTGATAGCCGGAAGCCTTTGGTTGTCATTTCTGGCACACTTACAGCACAGCGGTACGTAGACGACATTTTACGACCGGTTGTGTTACCCTTCCTTTTGCGACACCCCGGACGCGTATTTAGAAACCCTGGCGCTTCCAGCACAAACGGAAATACGTCATATACATAGATGCGCAGACGCGCCCGCGCAAGCAAACCCGCGCCGGCATACGACGCCACGCCGTTGACGAGTCATTCCGCCGTGAACTAGTCTCATGTACTTTTTTATTTAATTTTAAGGAGGTCCGGGACACATTGAAAAAAAAAATTTTATTAATTCATTTAGAATTTTGAATTTTTGTGTACTGATTACCCATCTAACTAATAAGCAAAATCACAACACAAAATTTTTCCAAAAGTTTTTTAAAAATTTTAAATTAAAATTTTTTGATAAAAAGAGGGGCCATTTTAAATTGCTAAAACTCAAAATATTCTTGATTAATTTTCAAAATTCTTGCAGTAAATTATTCACAAATTTATAAACTTTAATTTTGATTGAGCAATTTAAAAAATATTAATTTAATAAAAAATTAAAAATATTTAAATGAAAAATTTTGAAAAATTTAAGGTACTTTTTTTTTAAAAAGTTATATTTTTAAAAGTAAATATTTGTTTTAAATTTGCTGAATCAAAATTAAAGTATAATGTTTGAAAAAGATATATTCCAAATTTCAACCCATAAACTTTATCGGTTTTCGACTTATAGCAATTTGAATACAGGAAATCTTGAAAATTGTATCATGGAGAAAAACGCATTTAAAGTTTTAAAGACAGTTGTTGTTGCCATGACAACAACTGCCAAGAGTGTTAGGTTTTCAAAAAACAACGCACCACAAAAATTATTATATCTCTAGTTATAATTAAGATAGAAACATGATTTAGACGTCATTTTAAGCAGAAAACCACAGAGAATTTTTTAAAATAATTAAAAAAAAATTCGAAAATTTGACGATTTTTGTGTCCCTGACCCCTTTAACTATTATAATATTTTTTTGGTGAAAAATACAATCTACTTAACAATTGCAACATGTCCATGAACGCATGATAAAGGAATTACTATTTTTAGAGGTTTTGTGTTTACTTACACTGCCGTGTCAACATTATTCAGGCAGGTGATTTTGACATGCTTTCATCTAACTTTCATTTAATTCTTTAAATTAAACTCATTTCAAGTTATACAAAAGCAAGAACACAATAAAAGAAAGTTATTAAAGCCAAAATATTTTGGAAAAAAAAAAAAGTTCTTGGTCTTATAAGTGTCTGTTCACCTTCGTCAATGCATTTGCACCGAGTACTTGTTTCATGTACTTTTTAATTAATTTTAACTTTTTAAAATGTTTTCTGGGTGAAAAAGTGAAAGCATTTATGATTTCCAACCTGTCAATTCAAAGGGAATCAAGAAATTATCACTTTTTAGAGTTTTGTGTTTGATTCTAATATGCTCTGTTACCATTGTCAAGGCAGGTGATTTTGACATGTTTCCATGAAACTTTTATTTAGTTCTATGTAATAACCTCTTTCCAAGACATAGAAAACAAAAAACACAATAAAACTAAGTTATTCATGCAAAAAATTGTGTAAAAAACAATAAATAAAAATTCTAGGTGTGAAAGTGTCTGTGCATCTTTGTCGAAGCATTTCACCGTGAACTTGTTTTCATGCACTTTTTAAATAATTCAAAGTTTTAAATGTTTTTCTTGGTCAAAAACACAAACTATTGGATAATTGCAACGCATAAATATTAAAGTAATGAGGAAAGTAGTCGTTTTCAGAGGTTTTGTGTGTGTTTTAAATTGGATGTGTTAACATTATGAAGGCAACTGCTTTTGACATGTTTCCTTGAAACTTTATACTAATTCTATGTAATAAACTATTTACAAAGTATACAAAAGAAAGAACATAATAAAATCAACTTATTGATGCAAAAATATTTTGGAAAAAGCAATTAATAAAAATTCTAGGTCTGGATGTGTGTGTTCAGCTTTGTCGATGCATTTCACTGTGAACTTGTTTCATGTACTTTTTACATAATTCCAACTTTCTAACCGTTTTGTTTGTAAAAAACAGTATTTATCATTTGCAACCTGTCCAAGCAAAAGAAATCAAGAAATTGGCACTTTTTGAATGTTTTGTGTGTCTTTCTAACATACTGTGTTAACATCATGAAGACAACTCATTCTGACATGTTTACATGAACCTTTGTGTTAATTCTGATTAATAAACTATTTCCAAGGTATATAAAACAAAGTACACAATAAAAGAGACTTACTGATGCAAAAATACTATGGATAAAAACATTTATAAAAATTTGGGTTATGAATGTGTCTGTTCAACTTTGTCGAAGCAGTTCACTGTGTAGTTTTTTCATGCAACTTTTGGTTATTTCCAACAATTAAACTTATTTTTTGGTACATAATTCAAAGTAAACACAGATATGAATTTATAAATGCTAAAAGAAACATGAATGAAGCTTTTTTTTAAAATTGGCTCTGAAAGCACTTTGTTGACCCAGCTCACCATGAACATTTTGACACTCATCCTTTAGTGAAATTCAAGTGTTAATGTTTTTTCTTTGTAAAAAGGTGAAACTATTAATAAAAACAAACTTTTCCAACCCAAAAGTAAAAAGAAGTAAGCATTTTTAAAGAAGTTGTGTGTGAAAATGTGTATGCAGCTTTGTAAAAGGGTTTCACCGTGAACTTTTTCCACTCCCCTTTTAGTAAATTTGAATTACTAATGGTTTTTCTTGGTGAAAAAGTGAAAGTAATAATTAATTCGAACTTCTAAATGACAAAATTAAAAAGAAGTGAGCATTTTTAAAAAAGATGTGTGAAAATGTGTGTGCAGCTTTTTTGAAGGATTTCACCGTGGACTTTTCATTTATATTTTAGTAAATTAGAACTATTAATGTTTTTCTTGGTGAAAAAGTGAAAGCAATAAATAATACAAACTTTATAATGCTAAAAGTAAAAAGAAATAAGTGATTTTAAATATTTTGGCTCTGAAGGTACTTTGTCAACAGAGCTCACCGTGAAATTTTTCACACTCATCTTTAAGTTAATTTCAACTGAAAATGTTTTTTTTTGTGTGTGTGTGTGTGTGTGAAAAAGAGAAACGAATAATTTGTTCATACTTTTTAATGTCCAAGTAAACAAGAAGTAAGATTTATGAAAAAAGTTGTGTGTGAAAGTGTGTACTGTGTAATCCAACTTCTCTCTTCAAATTTCAGATACGCGAGTTTGTTTATATGGAGTTATGCTACACACACAGTTGTTCATTATGGCTTTATTTAATACATTTTTCATTTGCAAAAAGAAATGTAAGCCCAACAATTATTAATTTTTAGATAAAACGGCTATTACACAGCTCTCAATACGGGCGAGGGTCGTGTTTCGGCTCGCTGTGTTTGCGTGCGCGGACGCGTCTGCGCAGCTACGTATATGACGTATTTCCGTTTTGTGCTGGAAGCGCCAGGGTTTCGAAATACGCACCCAGGACCTACTTTTCAACAAGATAATACCCGACCGCACACGGTATATGTTGCTATGAATTGTCTTCAAGCTTTCCCAGCACTTCCTTGGCCAGCTTGTTCTCCTGATCTCTCTCCCATAGTGCAAATTTGGGACGTTATGGGAAGGCGATTGTAACCATCCCGGAATGTTGACCATTTATCCCATGGAGACAATTTGTAAAGAAATGCCGCAGGACATCATCCGGGAACTCTTTCAGTCTATGCCACGCATCCAGGCCAGAGGTAGGCCAACGCCTTATTGACTTCCTCCCTTTGTAACGGTCAAACTCTGAAATAAATCATTCAATTATTCTGAACTTTAAATCGTTTTTTTTTCTATGTATGTTCTTCAGATACACTAATTTTTATCGCAATCGGACAACTCCTTCTTGGTGCGTCAATTTTTTTTTGTTAGAGTATATTTCATGTCTTTGCATAGGATTTATTCTAGATATCGGACATTCACCAATAGCTCGCTGTGTTTTTCTGGTGTGATGTGAATTCCGTTACTGCCTAATTTATCGAATTTCATGATCAAGTGTCTTGGAAAGGGGATCTTTAGACTCAAGGAAGGGTAAAGGGAATTGTGTCCCAGTAGAGATCCCCCCACTTCATTTTTCGAATGTGTCCCTCTCGTGTTTTTTTCCATTTTCATAAAGTAATGCTGAACCGTGAGGAAGGTCACGTGTTGGAAACAGATTGAAGTTGCGTGCTTTTCTAATATTGTGATACCAATACTAAATTCAGTTTCGTATTTGTTTTGGACATTCCGTGTCTTTCACAAGTTCAGTTTTTTTCTTTTTAATATCGACTTGGGATCGATTAACCTAATGGAACTTTTAGCATTCTGACAAACAGACAGAAATTACAGTACTTCAAAGAATTGTAAAAGGTTGATGCATGCTTACATTTAATTTCCTGAATTGTAAAAAAACATCCAGAAAAAAAAAGATTATATTGAGTTTGAATAATGCGTTGAGTCAATATAAAGTAATAGCCATATTTGAATCATTATTATCAAACTGAGGTTGAATTAACATTATAAATTTACTTCAAACGATAATACGAATCATGATGTAGAACGTTAAATAAAAGTACTGGTGAATACGCCAAATTCGTGACACAGCATAATTTTACATGCTTTCAAAAAAGGCTGGTGAACACTTTTTCCTAAAATAAATTTTGCAGTACAATTTTTAACGCAGTCAAAATATATTTGTCATAATACAAACAGGAAATGTGTTCTTTTCTTGAATAAGTATTGGTAATTTTCGTGCTTCATTTATAGCGTCGAATGTGTTGAAACCAACTACTTAAAACTACGGGGAAAAAATTAAGTCCCTGGTCATCGGAATGTGGAGTTATTCATATATGGGAGTTAATGAATTATCTCAAGACATGATTGCAATGTATATATTAAAAGATAAAGTAATGTTTATTAAAGCACAACAAAAGGAATGTTAATTAAAATTTTGGTATACTCCGGCGAGTTGGTATCTGAATCACATGGTTCTTTACGAGTCTATTCATCGGATTAGAGAGCAGATAAATACACATTTCTGAAAGTGGTGTCTTTAGAGTAGTCTGCTCCGAGTTTATCGTTCGATGCCCGAAGAGATAGTAGTAATTACGAGTTTATTATACTAATAATCACTTATAGTTATGGACTGCAATCCGACACGATTGGTACTGTGGTAATAACTCTATCTAATCAGTATGTATTTTTCCAAAACCGGCTGAGTGAAAGTAATTAAAAAGGATATTATTATAAATTGAAGAACAAAGCGTAGCCGACCAACCGGTATAGTGGTTAAGGTATTAGCCTCTAGATCGGAAGGTCCCCGGTTCGAATCCGGGTTCGGGCATGGATGTTTGTAAGCGTATACCAGCTTAGGTGTTGCTTCGTCATCTGAATATGGTTCAAAATTACGATGTATTTGTTAGGGGCAATGATGGCCCTCCCACTGGGTGCTCCTTCACAAGTGGCCATCACTTCCGGCCTTGTAGTGGCCAATGACTTCGGTCAAAATGTGCCCGCCATTAGAGAAAAAAAAAAGAACAAAGCGTTTATTTCAGCATTAGAAAATCAACTTTATTAATAACTATCCATAGGTATGAAATCCAATCACCAACACTAAATTATAGTAACTACAGCAATAAGTATTAAACGATTGATGATGATCAGTCATTCTAGTTTCCACCCCAAAAAACATCAGTTTGTTTTATACGTAGTACTTTTATATTTATCTAAAATTAAGTAGTCTATCGAATGTCGTTGTGCAAATGACATATAAATTGTACCTCTAAACTTGTTTCATGCTAACATAAAAATATAATCTTTGGCAGTTTGGGTCAACATAACAAAAAAGAGAACTCTTAATTCTTCTCTTAATTGCTTAAATAAAAGTTATATAGTAATAAAAATCACTTTTGAGTTTGAAAGAACGATCTAAAGAAACAAATCGTAATTGTGTCGTCCCCCAACGAACTTGTCAATGAACTGCAATTATAACCAGCGGCCGAGAAGGCCCTCTCAGCATCGACACTTGTTGGTTTAACCGTCATTAAGTAGTCGTACATAAGAGACAAATATTTTCCTTCGACTCCCTCTATTTCATATGACGTCATAATATAAAATCGATTATTCCACAATCGATTGCTTAATAAAGGATTTTGGGACTTTAAAGTTGGATTTGAATAATCGATTATTTGAGGGGGTCCGAGACACATTGAAAATAATTTTATTAATTAATTCAGAATTTTGAATTTTTTTGTACTGATTACCCATCTAACTAATAAGCAAAATCACAACACAAAAGTTTTTTTAAATTTTAAATTTAAATTAAAAAAAAGAGAGGTTATTTTAAATTGCTAAAACTTAAAATTTCTTGGTCAATTTTCAAAATTCTTGCCGTAAATTATTTACTAATTTATAAACTTTAATTTTGATTCAGCAATTTAAAAAATATTAATTCAATGAAAAATAAAAAAAATATTTGAATGAAAATTTCTAAAAATTTTAAGGTATTTTTTTAAGTCATATTTTTAAAAGTAAATATTTGTTTTAAATTTTCTGAATCAAAAATAAAGTATAATGTTTGAAAAAGATATAATCCAAATTCAAACGCTTAAACTTTATCGGTTCTTTACTTATAAAGTTTGAATACAGGAAGTCTTGAAACAATGTATCATGGAAAAAAACGCATTTAAAGACAGATTTACAATTAATAAAATGTTTAAATACCTTTTAAAAGCATCCAGATGAGTATCTCACTCCTTCTTTCCTGTTAAATCTTTGTTTTAGTTTGATTTTTGTAAATTCTACCTTTTTTCTATATAGTTTGATGGTTTCCGTAGACTTAAATAACGTCTTTCGTAGATGTTGTTGCCGTGACAACAACTGTCTGAGTGTTAAGATTTTCAAAACAACGAACCACAAATTATATCTGTCGCTCCAATTAAGATAGAAACATGATTCAAACGTCATTTTAAGCAGAAAAAAATTTTAATATAAAATTTTGTTTTGAAAATGTAGCGATTTTTGAGTTTTGGACCCCCTTAATTAAAAAAAAATTAGGTTTTAACGGATCTGGACCGGATTCGATAGATATTTCTGGATCTGGTATAGCCAAAAGATGCTGGATCCGCCGGATCGGATTACGATCCCAACCTATAGTGGCCACTATTTATGATTTTTTTGTGAGTCCTTTCCAAAAGGAAGCCTTACCAAGCTGCATTTAGGCAAATGAACTACTCCAAAGTCATTTCTCCTCTCTTCCCATCTGCGTTATACTTGCAAAGGACACTAAACAAATATCTAGGCAAGAGTAGTGTTGCTTTCATGCGATTTAATCGGTTTTTTTATGATATCCAGCTAATATTACTAATTATGAAAGAAAAAGGTTACAGTGAGTTCTTAGTAATTTATCATTAACCGGGATTATTAAATTCATTGGTAATTATTAAATTTATTAAATTATTTGGATAATTCATTAAATTCATTGGATATTTACCGATAAATGTAATTCTTATGCGTTATTAATCACAATGAAGAAAACTCACACTTTGATTGTTACATTTTTAATATTGTGATTAGTAATAACAGCTTAAAATGGTATTTAAAGCTGTTTGAAGCTTACTATGAATTACTTTTAGCATTTTAAAGTCTCCATTAAAGGCTAGTATGTTTTTACATGCTCCGGGCCAATGTGACGAGCGCATCCTACTCTGAAAAAACCAATCCTAAAGATTTGTGTTGATTTATGGAATAAAAATCACAGAATATATGTATAGTAAAATTTTCTCTCTTTTTATTCCTCTTATTGCTTTTATATTTGCATTTCTTCCCTTTCTCAGTGAAAGTTAATATATCTCTAAAACAACACCTTTGTCATTATTTTTACGGTTTCTGTGACTCAGTGGGTTGGCATAGCAACATTTGTGGTACAGAGTCGACACCTCCTCTGTCAGTATAAAGTTCCTTGTGGGTGTATGTCTATTACTTGTCTTGTGTTTGGCGCTGCTTGGTCTGATATGGACTTTGTGCCAGAAAAACCATTATTTCTACATTCCCCCTGATTTTTGAATCAATTTGACAGATGACAGCCACAATTGCATCCGCTTTGTCTGGCTATCCAATGACAACAAAAGCTGCTCATATATGCTTTGGTAGGTAGATAGTTGATTAATGACCCACTGGAGCAACACTACGGGTTATTGGATGGAATCAATCCTTAAGGGAAAGAGCCAAGCACATGTGTTTTGGTACAATTTATTCTGTTTATACAGATCATCACTAATATTATCTACACTACTCTACAACAATGGACGGGACGCCAGCGGATTTGCATTATATTCGACTACTTGTTTGTGGGTGTTTTTCGTGGTATGGCATGGGACCTTTGCATGTTCCTTGTCAATTAAACGCCGACACCTACATGAACATTTTGGGCAATCAGGTTCTTCCTACACGCTGGCAATTTTATGGAATGGACGAATGCTTCCAAGACGGCAACGCTACAAAACGTCTTCCCAGGCCTGCTCAGAGTCCCGACATAAACACCATAAAACATTTGTGGGACGAGATAGACAGTCTACGCCATCATTTTATTGATCCAAATACACTTCATATAAATCGGTTTTGTTCACTTTAAATCAGTCAATGTTTTACATCAAGAAACAATCGAGCCCTTAAATCTCTACTCGTCATGTTTGTAACAAAAAACGTCATTCAAAAATACGTTTGGTTGGTACAGTTTGTTAAAGATTTGTACACCTCTATAGCTGCCTTAAAGTTCCGATACAGCACACTGAAGAACTTTAAAATTAGGCCTGAAATGTAATTATTTTTAATAAAAAAAAAATTTCGTGCAATAAGTTAAATTTATACTTGAAGCAGAAAATTCTTCGAAAACAAAGCAAAATTTTGCAACACTTACTCTAAACTTTTAAAGCTAAAACAAACAAATAGGCATGCATACGCACCATATGTTTATGTCCTATTTAAAAAAATCTCTGTATAATTGAGAGATAAACTCTGTACTCAGATGGCAAAACGTTATAATACACATTTTTTAATTTTTCGTGACATGAGTTTTAAAATTCAAGATTCAACATGTGGTTGTGTGGTTTTTGTCTTATTACAATTTTCCACCTTTGTTTTCTCATAAACTGAAAGAAAACATCTTTCTACATTTTGTCACCTTCTAAACATTAACAAACCAGACTCCCGGATTGGACTCACTTAATTTTTTGGGAAAAAAGACTTATAACATTTTGCCATCTGAGCACAGAACTGTAGGTAAAGATCTAACCATAAAACTAATGATGCCAAGAGTGAACAATTTATAAAACTTTCGCTCTTAGACATTCCTCTTGCAATGCTATTAACATAGAATTTTCATACCCTGCTTTGTATGACACCTTGCCATATTTGTGTTTACAAAAAGATGTTTGAAGGTAAAACAATTTAAGCAATATATTTTTCAATGTAACAGGGTAAGGATGAGGCGTAACAGTTTATTAAACAATGCGCAGAATGACTTATTTTAATGCTTATTTTGTGAGATGTATGAGCGGGTAGAAAACTTTTAAAAAGCTTCCTCCTTTCTCATCACATCAGGAAATAATTTTCAAGTCTTGCGTAGCAGGTTTTAGAAATCAATAGTCAATCAATGGAATAAACTCAAATATGTTTAAATACATCCGTTTGTTATATTTCCACAAACTGAACCTACATAAATTCTTAATTGTGTATTTAAAACAATAAACTAGGAATCTTTCCTTATAAGTCCAGTAGTATAATAACATAGCAATCGAATAAATAGCTGCAAAATACTTTTTAACGAAAGAAATGTCCCTAAAATTAAGCATCAATTAGTAAAAAGTCCATTAATAACGTGTAAATAGTTAACATTAAGCACAAAAGTATTAGAATATGTGTTATACGGAACCATGTTCACTATATGACACACATTAAAATGCTCACATTTAAGAAATAATTGGAAAGCTTCGTGGAGCATAATTATAAGCCACTTTTCACAGCTTCCAAGCTGGCAATTAAATTATTTCCAAAGTTATAATGATTTATTCATTATTCAAGAGGTCATCACCTTTAAATTTCAAGTATTAAACACTCAGTCGAATGAACAGGAATTATTTTAGTCCACTTATTAAATATTTATTAAAAAACATTTTCATTACGGAACATATTTTTGTTGTTCATTGCTACATTGCCCAAAGTCATTCGCTTGTATATAGGAAGCTCATATCGCACCCTGGCAAGAAAAGTGACACAACTCAAAAAATAAAAATTTTGATGTTGTCATTGAAAAATATGTATGAGGTGCCCCAGCGTGTTACATTACTATTCTATAGATATAATAGAAGTTACCGCCATAAATACCTAAAATTTACACTCATGTCCATAAATTAAGGATAATTCAGAATC
The DNA here is from genome assembly GCA_947359465.1 of Metellina segmentata. Classification (NCBI taxonomy): domain Eukaryota; kingdom Metazoa; phylum Arthropoda; class Arachnida; order Araneae; family Tetragnathidae; genus Metellina; species Metellina segmentata. The sequence continues at coordinate 36,810,549 of OX375878.1, read as the reverse complement.
ACACGGAATTCGAACTCTAAAGTAAAAAATTCACCTGTAGAATTATCGCACAAATATTCAAGAATAATATCCAAATAACAGGAAGCCATCTGATGACGCCGATAGTACATCCCAATGACAAGAGTGTAAGAAAGGTGTATATAAGGAATGGTAGCAAAGAAGTAAAATTGTTCACAAGCGTTCTGTAAGCCGCTCAGTGCCACAACCGAATAGTTATGGCACAGAGGACGCATGTTGATGATATTTTACGTGGTAGAATTATCGGCCGCCTGGATTGTGGGCGTACTTATACGGAAGTTTCAGTAGAACTTGGAATCGCCCCAAAGTGTCATCTCTAGGCTTTGGCAACGTTTCCAAAATGATGGAAATGTCAGTAGACGCTACAGTACAGGTCTTCCCCGAGTTTCAACGCCGAATGACGACCGGTATTTGGCAGTAGCTGCAAAAAGAAGCAGACGGAGAGCAGCATCCGACTTGTCTCGTCAGCTATCTTCACCTACGTGTACGACAGTTTCAAGACAAAACGTTTACAGATGTTTGTATATGCTCGCAGGTCTGTCAGATATGTTCCGCTCACGGCAACTCACTGTCGCCTGCGGTTAGACTGGAGTAGGAACATTCAATGTCGACATCGTCACAGTAGGTTTGTGTGATTTTTTCCGACGAGTCCAGGCTTAGCTTGCTGTCTGATTCACGGCGGTCGTTCATATGGAGAACGCTAGGTATCCGCTACCACCAAGACAACATCATTGAACGACACCGTTACGGTGGTGCAGGATTGTTCGTTTGGGGTGGAATTATACTGGGCTCCAGAACAAATCTACATGTTCAAATCGGAACCATGAGAGGTCAAATTTATCGGGACATCATTCTGGATCAACATGTACGTTTGTTTAGGGGTTCCATGGGCGGAGAATTTGTGTTTATGGATGACAACGCCCGTCCTCACCGTGTAAACATTGTAAACTAATGACTTGAATCTGAGGATATCACCCGTGTGGAATGGCCAGCATTCTCAACTGACTTGAATCCGTTAGAGCAAGTGTGGGACATGCTTGGCCGACGAGTTGCAGCCCGTCAACCACCTCCTACATGTGTACCGGAACTTCGGAGAGCATTGCTTGCTGAGTGGAGTGATCTTCCCCAAGATAAAAAAAACGAACCACCTTCTCCATTTCGAGCACTTTTCATACTAGAGCAAATCAAAGGTTTTCAATAGGGAATTACGTCCCCTGCAAATTCAGATACAAAACACTGCACAAGGGAACGTCATATTAAATTTTGCACAAACGAAATTTCTAATGGAAACACCATGCCATGTTACCATAATCAGGTTCTGTATAGTTAAATTAGTCGAAACTAACTTTACTGTTTTTATAGCCTGAGATATTCAATCCTAAAGTTGGTGTCAATTTCAGGGATCATCTCATAGAAAATCTGTTCGTAGATCGAGATTAATTGTAGTTATCGCTTCACAAATTTTAAATTGGAACACTGTTTCAAACTTATTTTCCAGCGATACGATAATTTTTATATTTATAATGCAAGTGCAAATGATTCAAGAATCATCCGAGTTTTATCAGATGTTTTTAAAACTTATGGTTGCTCCTAAAATATCAATGAGGAAAATTTAATGTGGCCCCAAAACGAATAATTGGAACGATCTGTAATTTTGCATGGCTATACTAAAATTAATTTTGAATCGATTCCTCCTTAAAATATAAGGTTTTCCAATTCGCAATTTTTTCAAACATTAATTATTATTGCATATTAAAAGCTATTTTTTAAATAAAATATTAGGTCGATTTTGTTTGGGTTGTTTAACAGTAACATGATACAAAGTATCAGCGCAATAAACGTATAATTTAGGAAGATATTCATAAAAGTTTAAAAAAAAATATTTAACATTAAGAGATCCAATCTTTTTCCGTACACATAACGTCGAAACAATAAGACCTTATGACATGATGTGGTATCTGAAGTAAATTGTGATAAAAATTCAAAATTGTGTGTCGAAATCAGGGTTTCTATTTGAAATTATAAAGTTGGTGCTCAATTTAATATGAATGCGCCCCCTTATGCAAATTTTATGCACTTGAAAGCATAGAAGTTAGTTCTTGTCAAACCCCAACTTTGAATTTTTTTCTACTGTTAAAATTGTTCAAATGAAGAGAGATGATTCGTTCTTTATTCCGCAACTGTACAAAAGAATAATTTTAAATGATTTACAAGATGAAAATTTGTGACATTTTCAACATCTATAAAATAAATTTATGTTCTAAATTATTCAGTTCTAGCTATTATTTGGCTAGGAACTTAAGTATGTAAATGTTAAATATATTATGCATTAAAGTTTCCATAATGCTTTCTGTTCTGGCAACATTTGAGGTCTTTAAGAGGGACACGATATGCACAGAATTTCAACAAAAGAGAAAAACAGGAGTGTGGCGTGTTTGATTTGGGAATTATAGTATTTATCTGCATGTGTTACTAGAAAGAAATGTATGTTAATGTAACTTGCAGTTTACAATTTCTGCTCAAAGAATAAACTAAAAATGTGAAATATATCTTCTGAAAGAATGAACTAAAAATATAAATCTGTGTAAAGAATGAAAAAGCAGAATCGACTATCACACTTACTTGAATAAAAAATGTCATGAATATCAAATACAGAATTTCTTTGTAGAAGAGCAGTACAATTCGGTTAAAATTCTCCGGCCATCTCGTTACTAGGCTCTGGTGTCACACACTAACCCTTGTGTGTGACACCAGAAAGTGTCACAAGACTTGGAGTAATAGCGCATACTATAAAGTATTTAATTTTCATATTCCATATATATTAAAGCTTTGTAAAAACTCAATTTTTTAATGGATACCCCCAATTTTGAAAACAGAATCTGATTATTTTAACTAAAATAGACAGAATTCATATAAAATACTTTTATTTAGGTATTATAGCTATACTAAATAATGCTTTTATTAAGATCATACTTAGATGAGTTAGCGATTGAAATTTAGAGCTCCTATTTTAAAACGTGTGTTTTAGTTTTTTGACTTGAAATAACCAGCTGATCAAAATAATTTATTCATAAAACTTTTAAACAAAAAAATGCATCACTGTTACTTTCAAATGTAATATTTTCCAATTGTTACTAAATCTAATGAATTCATAACCGAAAAATATTAATTTAGACGTGTGTAAATTTTAATGCGACTATCTCAGCGTTATCTAAATCGTAAGTGCGAAATGTTAGCTTATTCCCCTCAATAGTTTGATACAGTTCTACATTCGAAACTACATCATTTTGACTTATTTGAGGGTCATAAACTGGACTTTGGGAATTTATTTAGAGGCTAAATTATTTCAATGACAATTTCGTTTCAAATTATTACGTCTAGTAACTTTTTTAGTCCAATGTTCCATAAGGTACCAGTGCTCATTTGCGAAGTTGTCAATGCCACTCAAATGAGACAATGAGCTAAAAGGTCAGAGCCAGATTAAATAATCAAGAGTCATCAGGAGTGGTAAATTCGGAGGATAATCCATACTAATCAGATAATAGATAGAATATTGTCTTGCAACGTACCTATTTACTATATATTCACGTGTTGTTAACAAACTCTAAGGCATTGCACACTAAAATCATTAGTTTGACCTTGTCTCCATACAAAGCTATACTTTTTGGTAAACTCAGTACAGAGCTTGCATATCTCCCATGGCCATCACCTTTGCCGTCACTGGTGCTAAAATATGTCATTGCCGACTGTCTCCCTACTTTACAACTTCCACAGAATTAATTTTTGTTACGCATTTGTTTTAATTTTCTATGTGCAGCTCTCTATAATTGAATATACATAAATTATTGCTATAAAAAACCATATACTATTTGGTGTTTTAAAATATTTACCAGAAGTGTTTTTGTTTCACATATTGTATTTTACCGAAAAATGGGAGGAAAACATTGAACTAATGATACAGATTAAGCACATCCCTTCTGACATTACAATTTTTGTTTTGAGTGATTTAAACCTTTTGACTACGGTTACAGACGGGTAACAGGGGCGTCAGAAATGATTCTTATAACTTCCAGGTACAACTGCTGTAGCGGCCGTAGTCTAAAGGTTAATATATAAGGTAATGGTAATTTTAGATAACGGCGTACTAGAGAAACACAACGGGCTATTGATGACGGTCCGGGATCTGTCCCTTAAGGGAAAGATCCGAGGACACACCTCCGGATGTAAACTCGTTTTGAGATTAAAAAATTCTCAGCATAGTCATTAATGATATTTTTGTATTAAATTTTATTAGTGTTACTTTCTATATTTTTGTCTTTGTGTTTGTGTGAAATAATTTGTTTGGTATTTATGGGTTTCATAGAAAATAAAGTTTTATTTCGTATTTTTTTCTCTTTCTAAACCAGTGTTTCTCAAACAAAGGTCTGCGACTACATTTTTTTCCAGGGGTAGTCTATCCCACTATTTTTTGTGCTATGTAAAAGCATGCTAAGGTAGAACTTGAGTAGATAACAAGTTTGAAAAACACTGTATTAAATTGTTATCTAAATTTCGGATTCCTTGAAGAATATTATAAACTAGAAGGGTTCTAGAAGGGTTGAAGACCCCTGGTCTACAGTAACCCTTCGTTACATCGCTCCTCGATACATCGCTCATATTTACTTACACTCCCATGAATTTTAAACTAGTGCAAACAGACGAAATCTCAATGCCTCATCTCGGCTGCAGATTCGCAATAACAACAAGAATGATGGTAATGGTAATTTTAGTTAACGTCATACTAGAGCAACACAACGGGCTATTGACGATGGTCCGGAATCAGTTCCTTAAGGGAAAGATCCGAGGACAACACCTCGTAATTTTGAACCACGGTCAGATGACGAAGCAACACCTGAGCTGGCACCCTACTCTCCAAACTTCCACACCAACCCAACGTGAGGACTTTCAGCCATGACAGATTTAAGGTGCACCAGCCACTTCTACACCATACGCTTACAAAGATCCATGCACTGACACGGATTCAACCAGGAACCTTCCTATCTAGAGGCTAACAACTTAACCACCAGACCGATTTGATTTGTGCACACGCCTTTTAGTTGACAATGATTTCTAAGCGGATCATGGATTTCAAGCAGTGACCGCGGTTGAAAGTTATGAGGTGTTGTCCTCGTATATTGGATTGGTTATCGGAAAGTTCCTGGTTCGAATCTGGGTCCTGGCATGGATATTTGCAAGCGTATGGCGTCCATAAATTAAAGATAAGCGTTAGCGTAAACTTCCACACCAACTCAACGTGCGGACTTTCGGCTACGACAGATTTAAGGTTCACCAGCCACCTCTACACCATAAGCTTACAAACATCCATGCCCGAATTCGAACCAGAAACTTTCCGATCTAGAGGCTAACACCTTAATCACTATACCGGTTGGTCGGCGTTAATATGCAAGGAAACAGCGATGTAGAATTGTTTACACTTGTGGTAAAAGCGTGATGTATGTTGAGCTAACAGTAATTAATTCTAAATGATTAAAATACATAGTCTTTTTTTTTCATATGACATAAGATGGAACTTGTTCATTTCTCGTGTTTAGTAGAAGCACGGGCTTGCAAGTCTATAAAATTTAGTAGGAAAATAAATCTCAACTTTTACAAGCTTTAAAAGGATCTGACTTCATAGTTGCATTGGAGTCGCAGAGAGAACAGGGTGCAATATCTTTTATTCGCATTTTATTTAGACGTGGCTGAAAACATGAGTTCTTATTTCTTTATTACAGGTTATTGAAAATTCGACGTGAGAAATTTTCTGAGGAAGATGACTGAGACCGAGTAAAATAAATGAATTTTACTTCGATAAACGATCCATTCTGCTCATCCAGGTTGGTAGGTAATGTACGTCGCACTGGACCACCACCACGGGCTATTGACAAAGGTCCGAAATCCATTCTGAAAGGAAAGATCCAAGAACAGCACATAATTTGGTACCACTGTCAAATGACAAGTTCACGCCTGAACTGGCACCCCTCTTCAAACTTCCACACCAAGCCAACACGAGGACATTTGATTCATAGTTGCATTTGAGGTCAAGACAGTTAACCACGCACCAGCCACCTTCTTACACGATCTTTGGTTGGATTCGGACTCGCAAACCTCCTGTTGCTTATCAGTTACACTTCCAACCTAGCTACTATGGCCCAAATCCTCAATAGAAGTAACAGAAGAGAAATAAACCCAGGTAGCAATCGGACCCGTTTCGTTAGAATATATAAATATTAAAGCATAAGCTAATTACAGATTATCATGGAGTATTTGATACTTTAGGTTTGTTCGGGCTTTTTTCTCAATCCCGAGGTACCAGAGTGATCATCCCTCTCATCTACCCTACAGCTTTTTCTTCCTCCCTCAATGTGGTTGCCTCTTCGGAAGCGAGGGCTCCCCTTGTGAAGCTTTTCACCACTCTGTTGCTTTCAGCTACTCTTGGGGATTATATCACTCATGTGTTTGCCGTACGTGGAGACCCGTGTCATAAGAAAAAAGGATCCGGGCAGTTGAGGAGCGATATACAGATCCAAAATATACTGCTTCAGGCTTAAAGGAAATACACTAAGACCCCAGTGTATCGATCGGCAGGTGGATTGACTTTGGTCACTTGCTAGGGTGCAAATGATCGTTGCAATGACTAGCTCCTCTCAAGGCAGATATAGAGCTGTAAAGAAAGCGCATAGGCTTGACTAGTACCGGTGTAGATGTCTTCATCCCTTAAATGGGCTCAATGGTGGGCGGTATGGTTAAGCCTGAATTTAAGTTAATTAAACATGGAAAATAAAAAAATAATAATCTTTCTCCTTCAGTGGAGTATCAAATAAATGAAATTGAGAACAGAAACGGATTCTTTGTTATAAAAAAATAGAAGGAACTATGAAGAATATTTCAGAAATTCTCATTCACAAGACGATTCTTGGAATGGTTGGAGATGTCAAAATAAAGAAATGTAACAAGGTGATATATTAATGGAATCTCAGAATTATTAAAATAATGGAATCTCAAAAACAAATCGAATTCATCATAAATCTGAAGAAAAAAAAATAGAATATGAGGTCACCGTTTCTCGCCTCATTTTTTACTAAATCACTCCCGAGGTGTCATCTCGGAATCGGATTTTCAATTTAATACCAAGATATATATATTTTAGAATTACTTGAGGACCAACACGTTTGCCAAATACGAAGCCATAACATTTCGTCGTGACGTTGAAAACTTCCCAACGGAACATACACTTTCAAGGTACCTGTTCTGTCTAAATTTGTTAACATTGCTTACCTTAGATGCCTGTCAACCCATACATACCCAAACCCTTACGCTGCTTTAAATGCCAGCGATTTGGGCATTCCATGCAAAGTGGTCGCGGTAAAGAAACCTGCTTATGCTATTCAATTGTAGAACATAATTGCAAAATATGTGAATCTACACAAAAGTATGTTAATTGCCAGGGTGATCATCCATCCTATCCTCACATGTCCTCGTTGGATCGAGGAAAAGGAAATTCAGACCATTTAAGGCCCGGTGCACACATCCGATATTTTAACGTACGGCGCCGCTGCTGCCGCCGAAGCCTAACTATGCACACATAACCGTGAAATCACGCAAATACTCATTTTGCGCCATTTGCGATGAATATCTATCGATGCTATTATTTCGCTTAATTGGTGTACAAAAAAAAATATATTTTGAAACAAAATAGACGGTATTGGGTATATACATTTATTAATTATTTATATACCATTTATTTATAAAAACAAGATACTTAAGACCGGAGAGGCTTGTGCGGAGTTGCGGTATAAATTGCACGCAAGTTGTACGTGTGTCGCAAACTGCGGCAAAGAAGGCCGTAAAGAACTTTTCCAATTTGAGGGCACGGTTAATGTGCAAGAAATAGTACGTTTGTTTTTTGTACTCAAGTTTTTATTTTTTAATTTTTAATAACTTATATTTTTACACTAAATACATTCTTTGTTCGGTAAACGTTTGAATTATGTATTCTTTGAAGTTCACCTCATGCAACTTTCAAGCGTCACTATATTTTGCTGGGGTAAGAAGTGGAAGTATTTGGTAAATGTAAGGATCAAAATGGGGTTATTGTAAAAATGGTATTAAAAGGGTAATAACGCCACTGGAGTTCCATCTACCGTCATACTACTGCTCATGCCGTCACTTTTTCAATATTCAATATCACGAAGAAAATCGTTGTTTACAATTACCCCCACTTCCAGGGGTAATTCTAAACAACAGAGTACGGTGTTAAATTTCTTTTCTGGAATCTTCGTACTAATTAAATATCAAAGTAGAATTGCGACAAGTTAATTTAGTAGGTTGAACAATCTTTAATTACTTTACCAAGCGTTTGAAAATGGGGATTGAAAGTGAACATACAAATTTTGTTTACAATTAACCCACCTTACCCTACTGGGTCAAATTTAGCCTTGCGTCTGGCGCAGCTTGTCCACTATTGGACCTTGCGCCATAAAACCCAAACCAACCAACCTTTGAAATCGCGAAGGTATTAATCAACCACTAATTAATGATGAGGATTGGTTGTGTAGTCTAAAAATTCTGAGCAACAAAAAATATTAAAACTGTTTAGTCGAGTTAATGAAAAGATGGCTCCTGAATTACAGTGTTTAGATTTTGAACCAGAACTGCCTTAGAATAAAACAAATTTTAATAAATATTTTATTTTGCCGAGTAAATGAGTAAATTGATAATACAGTAAAATTCAAAGCAATTAAAAGTCAGTTTTGGTTAATATACGTTCTCGTAAGCTACAAAAGAGTATACATAAAGCTTCATATAATCAATAACAAAGTGCGAAGGTGTATAATTAAAGTTCGAATAACGCCTACGAATCGAAAATTCCCTCGTGTTGCTTTAGAGGCTAGGTCTTCGTTCAAGTTTTGTTCCGACATCTTTAAGTTTCTTGTGTTTAGTAATTGCTAATCCGACAGTAGCTACTTCGCTTCTTCTTCTGAATGTAGAAGAAATGCGGGACGATTCTCTTCCATATTCAACTTCTCCTCATAGACAGCATTTTCTCCATTTGCCATTCTAGGCCTCCAAGTTAAAAAGGCGTCTGGGTACTGTGGATCGAGATTGGGAGTTTCAGATGCTTGTTCCAGGATCTCGAGAGGAGTTGAGTTACCCTTAATTTCGCAGTTAGGCTCTTCAGGAATCTTATTAGTCGACTCCGTCCACTTCGAAATTTGATGTTCATTATCAGACTCTCATTCAACCGTCTTCGATACCAGATCTGGAGGAGGTTGAACAGTATCTTCGATTACAAATCTCATGGGGGGTACGGTTTCGGTACTTGGCATTAAGTAGTACTTTTTCTTCGAAATTGTCATATTCGCACGATAAGTATTATCCTGGTCCCCAACCTTGAAATTTATTTCAAGAGGTAAATAAACGTGACCTACGAGTATGTAGTTTATTTTTACTTTTCCGTCTAGTAGTTGTTTAAGAGGAAGTTTCAACGGATCTAGGGTTTTAATTTTGCTTATATCTATGTGCGATCCCGAGTCTATTTTAAACTCGGAGTTTGTTTTCTCTTTCGGATTCTTGTCGTTGACTGCTTCGAAAACATCACTTTCTTCCTCTACATCGGTTACGGAAGATTCCTGTTCAAAGCTTTCGAATGTACTGTGAGACTCTCCTAATTTCGATTTGCCACCTTCCTGTTCAAAGCTTTCTGCAATGATTGTTGGCTGGCTTTGCACTGGCTTTGCAGGCGTAGACATCGACGCCAGTTCCGTTAGCACCTCGCCATAGAACTTAAGTGCTATGGCAGTTTCCATTTCTAAATTTGACAGAAGGTCCGAATCTAGATTGGATTGCGGCTTGTCCATAAAGTCACCAAAGCGATGCAATTCCTCGATATGCATTAGTACATCGCTGTCCGAAGCTTTTGGACGCCTTTTCCGAGAGACTTTTCCATGAGAATGGCAACCTTCATATTCACACGTTTTTGTAGTCATTTCCGATTTGTTTTCAGTACTAGATTCTTCCAAAAGGGCCTTGACTATAGAAGGACTCTCGTCCGAAGCTTGAATAGCTTCGAGAAAATCCGTCTCCAGACCCAAAATTGGTCTAATGGCATCAAGCAACATTCCAATGAAAGAATTTATGATATCCATTAAATATTGACTAGGGTCTTTAAGATGTTTCTTATCAACACAGAGATAGTCTATATTTAATTCTAGTATCATAACTCGTTTGAAAAGATCACCAGCTTCCTGTCCACAATATTTAGAAATAGCCTTTCGTCTACACTTCAGAAGCGCTTTTTGATACCTGCAAGAAATTACTAATTTTATTTTAAAAACATTTGCTCGCAAAAATAATCAATGATTAACAGCAAATAACTCGTCGCGCGATACTCTTCAAAAGTATTTAAATACAATGAAATAGTTGATTGAAAGCTTGAAATATTTTTTTTCTACTTTTAGCATTTGCTTAGTAGTGGTTCCTAACCTATGTGAGATCCTATATTCCATCAATAAAATAAATTTAAATTAAACTCCCCAACATTATAAAAACTGTTGTAATGCAAATGGTTTGATTTATTGAACCTTGAAGATTTCTCATAATTTTGAGATATGGTGAATTTCAAAGTTTTTAAACTATAATTTCATTGCATTACATTAACATCGCGAAATTGGTTAAATAGCTCTCAATTATCCATCCCTCTTCCTCCTTGTAGCACTCTCCAAAAGACACCATTAACTTTTATAAAACATAGGGTAGACCCAAGGGCTTCCGTCATAGAAATTGATTTTAAAAACAGCTCCGCCTTGTCGAAGGTTGAGAACCTCTGGTCCAGTACAATTTCAAAGTATCCAATGATAGCAAGAATAAGATTCTTACGATCCTTTAAAGTCGCTCGTAGCAATTTATTCTTTCTACATGTATAATTCAGACGGATTAGAGAAGGGTGTTACGCATAAAATTTTAACAAGCCAATATATATATACATTTCTTGCTTATGCTTTATGTTTTTTGGTTAACCTTATTATAAGCGAAACTCAACTCCTCTAATGCCAATTCTATACTATCAATTTAAAATAGGACCATTCTCTCCACTCTGTAAATATGACAACGGGTGCTGCTGTGCGACTGACACGTGAAATTTTATTCCCACCAGTCAAAGCAAGGGAACCATGTTGACAGTTAAAGTGTTTGGTTAACGTTTTGTAGCTTAAGGTCCGACAACGGAAAACAGCGCCAAACGCAAGATTACATAAAAAAAAATTAGTTTTCGTAAAATATATCAAATATAAAAAAAATTCAGAAAATGCTTCAAGCAATCTTTTAAATCCAGATTCAAAAACTTGCGCAAACATAACTTGGGGAAAATAAAGGAAAAATGAGAGTTAGTGAATTAAGACATCAACAATTTTAGCTAAAATTTGAACAAAAATAAGATGCGTTGTATAAAAAGTAATAAAATGATATAAGAGTCATTTCATTGTTTATATTGTAGATCGTTGTTTAATTTTGGTGTATTTTACGCCATTTTTACTTTTTAAACATAAACTAAAATGTCAATTGCTTTAAAAAATAAAAACGCCAATAAATTGCCAAAACGCATGAAATTAAAGTGTGAATTAGGAGAGGTTGCTGACAACGGTTTAAAATGGGAGCATTGTCATCGAGAATGCAACTGTTTAACTGGCGATTAAACTAGAGTTTGGCCGATACGCCCCAGACGGGTTAAACTAACCGACAAGTCTCTTCGGGAGGAGGTACCTCCACAAGATAAACCTTGCACAAGATAGTTGGATTGATTCTGGTCAGTTTGCTGCCTACCTTACGACTCGTTTTCTTGCCTTTCATACTAGATTATACATCAGTCGGATTTGTGAATGTTATTAATGGAATAGGATCTGCGATGGAAGCGTAACATTTTAACAGCATTATATTATCAGTTCTTACGTTTCCGGAAGTCCAGCAAAAACGCATATAAAAACCACGCCGGAAAAGTGGGTCACAAATATTTGACTTCAAGCATTGGTGCATGTCTTGAACATTAAGATAACGATTCTAAGACACTTTTGTAACCTCAACTGTGTAAAAATAGACGCAGCATTGAGTAGTGCGAAGCTTTAAATGGTTGACCCACAAAAAAAAAAGGCCCTTAGAACGGAATGAGAATACTTTGAACCGTAGGTGTAAATTGGCTTAAAATCTGAAGTAGCAATGAGTTAAAAATTTGTCAAATCCTGTACCAATGATTTAGTTCCAAGGGCGGAAAATAAATATGCTTAGAAATGTCAGTACCATCTAGAGTTGCACCAGTCAGCATAAAGCATGCTTAACCTCAAAGGTGGAATGCAGAATGCTCAATTCCTGAATAGACGACAATAAAATAATTTGAGGAAAAGTCTTGAATTGAATGAGAAGGATGGCACCAAATGCGACAGAACAGCAGACAGGGCAAAATTAGATGGATGTTGCCTAGCGATGGTTACACACAGTTTTAAAGTTCAAAAAGCACCCGATTATATTCCAAGGGTAGTAATCTACTGTATAGAGCTCTCGCAGGAACAATAGACGAGCCGAGCAGAACAAGCAGTCTATCTTTGAACGAATAAGCTCAATAAATACGATCGAAACATATAGGATCGCTTTGCACCCCAAGATCTGTCAAGAACTTTCAAACTCAGTTTTTCCCACTTAGCATTCACAAATTCTCGACGTGGTGAAGGAAGGCAAGTTTCTAGTCAAGTACGCCAAAAACCTTACTGTCCTTGTATCACCCAGAAAAAAAAATTCCTTTGATAAGGTTAATTTCCGACGTCAACAGAAATGTATGCAGGACGTTTTATGGACGAAAAACCCAAAGCCATTCTCGTTACTCACCTTTTAAAGCGGTAACTAAAATTACTGTAATTAAACTGTAATTTACGTTCAATAAATCGCACACCTTTTACTTGGAGGATGATATAGTAATGCACGTAGATTTGCTAGAACAAATGGTGGTAATCAATTATGTCGTTTACCTTATCGCAAAAATGAAAACACCAAGCACACTTCCCCGGGACACCCTATGAAAAAATACGGATCTATTCAAGATTCTACTACGCTATTGCAATTTCAAATATTCTAATCTGCGATAGAATGGAACCGATGCGAACCTGGAACTGTCTGCAAGCAGATTATTCATAGCTCAGTTAATAAAAAAAATAGAGCTTTAGGGTAACCATTTGCTTTTCCCTGAAGAGAACCAAGAATATAAATACCCAATAATGGCAAATATGTAATTAAGGCTCAGCAGCTACAGAGTCCAACAAGAAAATACAAATTTTGTACCAGTAATAACAGGACTTTGAAAATAACGAATCATCCGTATATCGGACTTAACTTATGTACACCTCGTTTAAATAAAGTAGCTTGTGCTGGGTTAGTATGTTCCCCTTAACTGCCAGAATCCATTTTTCAGGGATGTGGGTCTACACAGCAAACACGAGGGTGATAATCCCCAAAGGGAAAAACCGACTGACAGCCCCGAAAAGAGGTAACCGCAAAGAAAAATAAAGATGAAATCAGAAGGGCGGGCAAAGTGAAACGAAAGGGATTATGAAGCAGCCCATTAGTAACTTCCCAGGAAACCGTTAAAGTGAAATACAGACATAAAAAGGAAGGCAATTAGGTTTTAGTTGGTTGAATTTCATGGTGCAAAGGCCGCATTTGGTCAAGCTGTACCAAACACAAGACTGATAACGTCAACAAAGAAATTTTTTATACTGAAACATAAGGATATCAAACCTGAGCCGCCTTGAGAAAGTTGGTTGATTTGAGTTTTATGGCGTAAGGTACAAGAGCGGACAAGCTGTGCAAACGCGCGATTGTATCTATCCAATAAAAGCAGGTAAAATTTCCAGCCAAAGTAGCAAAAAAAGTAGGGAACAGCTACACTCTACGTTTATGAGCGATGGCAACGGCCTTGGCGATTTTTTTGGCGCACTTCTAAAGTTGCCAAGGAAATAATTATTTCCCAACTATTTTCCCGTCACAATTTTTCTTCTTTTTACAACACACTTTTTAAGCACATTTCAGAACGTTTTAAAAAGTATATTTTTTAAAAACTTTCACAAAAAGTAGTAAGCTTAAGCACATATCAAAACACCTTTGTGAACCAGCAGAGAAACTAAGCTACGAATGGTAAAAATACCCTGAAACTTATCAATTACACTAAATACAGTGAGCATGTTGAAAAAGAAAAAGATTTACAAAAGAAAAAAAAAGCAAGAAATAATACCTGATAACGTCAGAATTCTTTCGTAAAAAAATAATGAAAACGAAAATGATCAAAAAATTAAAACTCAATCCTGTCGTGAAAACTATTATAACAAAATAAAAATTCCACAACTGTCAAAATACAAATAAATGGACCAATGGTATCACAGAAAACGATTTAAAAGGACCAATGCAATAAAAGGATATTTTAAAAACAAAATAACCAATTGGAGGAAAGAAAAAATTTCAAACGAATCAATGAAATCAAACGACTTTAACGGATTTTGGAAGAACTTTCTAGAATATTCAAAATGAAAATTAAAAGTTTCCGTTTGCCGAGGTTGCCATGAAAACCACAGCAACGAAAGAAGGGTTGCCTTAATTTATCGTAACTCGCTACTAAAAGTGCGCCAAAAAAATCGCCAAGCCGTTGCCATCACTCATAAACGTAGAGTGTAGCTGTACCAAAAGTAGTCTAAAAGTAACGCTTTCAAATCCGCGTCTAAAGAAAAGTAGGGAAAATATCAGCATTTGGATGGTTGGACACTACCATTAATGGAAGGAGTGACCTTGAGACCCATCTTTGAAAGTAAACTAGCAGATTTCTTCAATTCAGCAAGTTGTGCAATACATATCCACGAGAAAATCCGCTGTTGTTCTGGGCATTATGGTGCAAAGGCCATGTTTGCAAATATCACGTAAACATAAAATGAAAGGATGAAGTGGAAGTGGAGAAAGATCGCTTCAGCACTCAGGGGTGCCTCTCCCATGTTTACCAGAGGCAGGTATATATAAACACAACGGAAAAATAATACATCAATAGGGTACGTCTGTTACGTGAAGCCCGTACACACCTAAACATGTGCTCCCGAGGGGAGATTGATTGGATTGAGGTTTTATGGTGCAAGGTTCAAAAGCAGACAAGTTACGCCAAACTCGAGTTAAAAATTACTAAAATATGTAATTATAAAAGCAGTGTAGTAAAAGGTAGTCGTCAGTCTTACGCAACGTAACACAATTTCGTTTTTGAAATCTGATAGTGAATATAAAAGTATTCGTGAAAGGAAATAAATAAAATATGATCTTAAACAGTGATGGAATTCTATGATTAAAACATGCCGATGAACAAATCTGGTACAAAATATACGTATGGAAATAGATTATATAAATATCGTGTTCAATAAAAGTGCACTGCGATTTGAAAAACCAACTGAACGCAAAAACGCAAAAGGGTATTAATGGGGATTTCCACAATCAAATCAGATTTAAAATTGTACTTTTAAGAAATTTGAAACGTTGATTAAAACAAGGACAGGCAATTAAAATGCTCTAAACGGAAAACGGAATAGAGCAGTAAATGCAAATAATAGCTCTCTGCTAGTAAAAGATGACGATGGGTGAATGTGTATGTCCAATGCGAAGGCGGGTCAGTTTGACATGCGTCCTCCACATTGGAGACCTGGCTACAGATGAATAATGGGTTTTATACAATGCAATTTGTTGATGACTTGCAGGTTCAATAAATCTTGTCACAAGGAGCCGACGAACTCCATGGATATTTGACGTCACTTAGAGAACGTGTCAATGCAACGGAAAGGAAGCTGCTTTCGCAGCACCCATCAGTAATCTCTTCGCCCTTTATGCCCACGTGACTCGAGACCCAACAAAACATCGAAATCCTTGCTCTGTAAGCTACGCAAATTAGTAAAAATATCCTACACGACAGGATGGTATATTGCTTCAGCTGTTGTAATACTCGTGCAGTGACATCTGCTGAAGGGCGCAATAAATTGCCATCACTTCTGCACTGTAGACGGAGCTCGAATTCCGTAACTATAAATACCGAGAGATCTGAAGAATTAAGGATTCCTAAAAGACAATGCTAAGAATTAATTTTGCAGCCAATATTTTCACTATCGAGCATCAAGTCAGTTAAAATCCGGCTCTTTTTGTGGCGAGATGCCTAGTAATTATCTCCTTAAAGCCGTATTTAGTTATTTTGGGGGAAATGGGGCAATTTTTTTCATATCCATACCCGTAATCTCAAGTTCAGCGCTTCCATCATACCACGTAGAGTCATATAAATTTTTGTGTCATTACAACTTACCGACAACTGAAGTCAATTAGAGGATACGATTTCTGTACCCTTTCAGATATTACATCGGGATTACATTTCAGATTCGTCCAGGGTCTCTGTTTATTGATGCATACGGCACTTCTCAGGTAGCCTGCAAGTGAATTACTTATATATTAAATGGTTATACTTTAAGTATACAAAACAATTTCAGTGGATGTGTATTGGATATTAGAAATGTACAACAGATGGGGAATATGGCATACCCTGCATCTATGAAACACTTTAAATCACAGCTAACCGATTTTGTTGACAAATATCTAGAAGCGGCTGTAAGAATTTAAAAATTCCTTGCAACAGCTCGAATTTTACTTTACCACAAAGTGTTCTCCGAACATATTTTATTGTTGCCACTAAAAAATTTTGATCTTTTAACTCATTCTACAGATCTTGAAGCCATAAATACGTTGAAAATTTTTAACATCTCCAAAAACTTATATTTTTTATAATCAAATTACCTTTAAAAAAGTAGTTCTTAAAAATCTTTCGTGTGGCCTTGGCAGCTTCAAGCGGATTCCTGCCTTGATCAGTGAATTATAGTGTCGTTGAAGTTTCATATTTTATTTCCGTTTCAAAATATATTTTACTGCTAGAACTATAGCTAAGAGGCTAAGGTCCGGCCCGTAGGATAAAAACACTTTCAAATAAATTGCATACGTTGCTGTAACCATGCCTTCAAAAATTCATCAAGAAAAGATTCGATATGTTTGACTGTTTAACTGACATGCTATTATACTCGTAGTAAGTACTAAATACGAAACGATCTAGAATTTCGGGGCAAGATAAAACATGTATTGAACATATTACAAAAGGACAATTTTATTTAAATGCAGTCGTTTTCATCACAGAATGCACATGATACAACTTCAAGTGCTTTAAAGGAGTTCCAAAATAGAAATTTTAATCGACTTAGTGCAATATAAATTTATATAAAAAGCCTCAAATTTCTTAAGGCACGACTTCTGGCTAAGAATTTGATTAAAAGTCAATTTTAAAATGACGTTAAATTTTAAAGTGACAGTTTAAATATTACATTCAAGTTACAGGTTGGTTAGAGCACCAATAACTACTGTATTCAGCTTCGCAGTAAAATTTTCATACCACGATAGAATTCTATCCATTTGGTAAATTACTAGATTTTCAAAAAACTTTTTAATACACGCAACATCGGACCAGAGCAACATTATCTTACCAAATAACTATGGCGTCTTTCTACGATTCTTTTTAGAACATTAATTAATCCACAAATTCTTCGTGCTTTAAGCATCAAGTTTTGCCTGCATATTGTTTTGCGGTGGTTTTATCGTTGACATGGTGTTTATGATCACAGATTTGTCAATTTCTCTTTATGCTATTTATAAGTCATTGGTATATGTATAAAACTACATACACTTTCTTATGGAATTCCGCTTATTATCCAACTGTGCGATTGTGGAAAACTACACAACATTACGATGCAACACTCCGCGCAGAGGCTAACCTTAGTGACATCAATGTCCCAGAAAAAATTTTCGGGAGGGACAGAGCATGTTGTATTGGGATTTCGGAAGGCTAGCCGCAAACTTCATAATCCACCCATTGCTTTATTAGTCCCTACCCGATTAGATTAAAAAGATGGATGGATTGATTAATTGATTAAGAACTTAAGTAAAACATGTAGTATGAACAGTTTACTCAAAACGTATCATAAGATTGATTTGAACATAGTTTGTTCAACTTTAGAACATGCAAATCTATTCTTAAACCGTTGAAACACGCAATTTTCTACGATCATTCCTATAAACCGAACTCTTTCGAAATGACTACAAAACGCTGATTTCCCACCACGTATAAATCCTGACAGCTGAAAAATGAAGTAGGTTAGGATTTTAACCTTTAGACTACGGCCGGTACAGCAGTTGTACCTTGAACAAACCGTGGAATTTATACTGCGGCCAGTACAGCAGTATTCCCTTAAAAGTTACAAGAATTGTGCCAAGGAAGATTTGCACCAGTTACATCTAAAACCGTAGTCAAAAGGTTAATAGACAGCAAAAAGTATAAATTAATAAAAATCCATTTTTTCTATAGATTTGGGTTAACTGAAGCCACTCAACACCTCACGAGCTCACTTCTATTCCTTGTATACACATGGTTGGTTGATTTGAGTTTTTTCGGCGCAAGGTCCAACCTTGTCTACAGAACACTGTAGTTTTAGTCTACGTTTATAGCGATTGCAACGACCTTGGAGCTTTTTGGCGCACTTATGTCTCCAAGGAAAGAATCATTTCAAATGAACCAATGAAATCAAACGACAGCTTAAAGGATTTTGAAACATTCTACAACATTTAAAATGAAAATTTAAACCATAAAATCCGCCATACAGATGGGTTGCCTTAATCCGCCATTACTAGCAACTAGAATTGCGCCAAAAGCGCCAAGGCCGTTGCAATCGCTATAAACTTAGACTGAAGCTATATCCAGAACCCGAAAGAAAGGGTTACATTTTCATGAACATTCCTTTCGGATAAATCAGAGCAGCGTTACCATTAGTTAGGTTAGTTACATTTCAAACACGATATACGTACGCTCAGTCAACTCGTCGTCTTGGGTCGTACATAGTTGTGCTGCAAAATCTCTAGTTTCGATGAAGGCTGCTTGAAGTGGAGTGAGATTAAATTGCCTGCAGTGCCAGGCAGCATCTTGGATGCATTCAATGAAAACCTGTTGACTCCTAAAAAGCAACGAACACAAAATAATGTTCCGAAAACTACCCATTTTTTTTTCTTTTCCACTTCTCAATGGCGAATCCAAGGAAATACAATCAAGACAGGTGCACTAGGCAGAAAATTCATGCAAGTCGGACAAATCAATCTCTCGCATTGCTTTCAAGTCGCCGGTTGCGAAAGATCATTGGGCAAAATCAGATCCTTTCGTTTCGTACGGCCGGAAGCTTGCTTTACGCTAAATTAACGTGGATGACCAAGATAATAAAGCGAAGGAAAAGCCAGTCCTTGACGAAAAAAACGCGCAAGCCCTCCATGAATTAAATCTTTATTACTCATGTGCAACTGCTACTAGCGTACAGTAAGCGTCGAGTCTTGATAGGGTAAGGTAATTTTAATTAACGTCGTACTAGAGCAACACAACGGGCTACTGACGACGGTCCGGGATCAATCCCCTAAAGGCAAGATCCAAGGACACCACCATGTAATTTTGAACGGTCACAGGACGAGCTGGCATTCTACTCTCCAAACTTCCACGCCAACCCAACGCGAGGACTTTCGGCCATGACATATTTAAGGTGCACCAGCCGTCTCTACACCATACGCTTACAAACATCCATGCACAGACCAAAATTCGAACCAGGAACCTTCCGATCTAGAGTATAACACTTTAACCACCAGGCCGGTTGGTCGGCGAGTCTTGATAGTGACAAAAGTATTTGGACACTACACGTTTTCAGAAAGAGTGCTTTATTCTATTTAGTAACGGGAAGACCCTAATCTTGTATTACAGATGCAACGTATTGACATACTGTCTACAATTCTCTGCATGTCTGGACAGGAATAGCTCTCCATTCTTCTTGCAATGTTGCGAGGAGAGATTGTTGTGATGATGAGCGGGCGTAGCGGTGTCATACTCGTGTCGCTCCAGTTTATTCCACTAGTACTTCATCGGATAGAGATCATTTCATAAAGCAATGGGCTGAGTCCTAACCAGGTAAACAACCCCACACTAAGATGGATCCTCCTCCGAATTTCTGCAGTGTCCAAATACTTTTGTCCATATAGTGTATATCATGCTCATGAAACTGAAAATAGTGAATGTATTTTTCATTATATAAGTGCAAACTGATGAAAAAGTAATTTGTAATCGAGTCGATCCGCTTACCTTTTCGTTTTTATCGCCATTAGTTTAATGGTTGGTTGGTTTGGGTTTAATGGCACAATGTCCAAT
Organism: Metellina segmentata; assembly: GCA_947359465.1. Classification (NCBI taxonomy): domain Eukaryota; kingdom Metazoa; phylum Arthropoda; class Arachnida; order Araneae; family Tetragnathidae; genus Metellina; species Metellina segmentata. The sequence goes on along the minus strand of OX375878.1, from coordinate 36,790,169 downwards.
AGTGGACAAGCTGCGCAAGACGAAATTTCTCGTCACTATGATTTCGCGTCTTAGAGAATTTCATTTCAGCTAACGTCTAGATGTAAGCAAATGTTTTATATTTGTGCGATAAATTAAAAATTTCGAATTCACCGCATTTTGTTTGGTTTTATGTTGTCCATACGGCTGATTTTTTTGACACCATTTGGAAATGTGATCCTCGTCAATTACGATTTCTCGATTCTTTGATTTATATCATTTCAGATATCGCCTGTATAGTTGGAAAACATTTTATATGTTAGAATTTTCAAATCTTTCACATTTTACTTGGTCTTTTGGTTGCTCAAACATTGCTGATGATTTGAAGACTATTAGGGGATGTAATTCTCGGTAGTGTTACGATTTCGATCTTTTTGTGAGAATCTCAAAACAAGTATCGCCTATATCGTAAAACATATTTGCGAGATATTTTTGATAGTCTATTAAAATCATGGGACAAAAGTACTTTCTGTGGCGATTCAAGTGACATTTGTGTGTTTTAAGACAACTATTTACATTTTAATAACGTTGAGTTATTCACATTGAATAGATATTTACGATTAATAATTCTCTTCACAGTTCTCTTAATTCAGTAAAGAAAAATAGGACGATGTGTGTGCTCGCAGTTTCTCAATCAACTGTTTATTTGACTTGTTTATGTTGAAAAATTAGTCACAGTATTTTCGGTCGAAAGATAGTTATAATTATAATTGTATTTTCATATTTATGAGAGTCCAAGTTTCATGTTTTTTATGCGACTAATTATCATCAACATTGAGACTTGGCTCTGAATACCTTCAAGTCGGGTCACTTTTCCTTCCCTTCTGCCCAACTTTTGTCTCTTTATCTTGTCCAAGCATTCATCTGGAGGACTCGCTACTTGCTTTCCGCTGTGTTTTTCCCAAACCAAACCACTGAGGAACTGATGCTCACTTCTAAAGAAGTACTTGATGGGTGACCAGTCGCAACTCCTAACAAGGAAAATCATCAACATTCATACGCTTACAAGCCGGGATTCAAACTCGCCACCAACTGGGTAGGAGACAAGCACCATGACCACTATACCAGTAGTTATAGTTAGGCCGTTAAGCAAAAACCTTTCATTGGAGCCAGCCGATTATATAATATGGTTTTTTTATTCGATTCGCAATTATGGGGTGTAACAACCGAGCAATCATCTACGTATAGCTGGTAACCCCAACCACTTCGAATTCAAAGGTCAGGTAGATGTTTAATTAGTGTCACAGTTGAGCAACATTGTAATTGGTTACGGTCCGGGATCAATCCCGAAGGGGAGAGATTCGACGACATAACGTAATTTTGAACCACGGATAAACTAAACTTAGACACCACACCAACGCTAAGACATTAGAGAGCACTACAGGTTTAACGTGCACCAACCCCGTCTGTTTACGACGATATTTGGTTGGATTCGAATTCGCAACTCTAATACGCTACTCTTCCCACCGAACTATTTGACGAGAGCTGATAAACAGCTAGAGTAGAAAGCGTAAAAACAGTTTAAGTAGAGTTTTCGAGTTTGAACAGAATTCATCGAAGGAAGTTGAATTCGGTCCTAGCTCCAAAACTTTTAAGCGAGACTAAACGTTCAAATTTTTAAGTTACGCTTTGGCAAATATTAACACTGGAGTAAGACAATGTCCTATTTTCCCAGATTGGTTACGAAAATCTTTAGGCAAATGTTGGTAAACGCGTTAGCCAATAACATTACTTATCTAAAAACAAAGCACAAGTTAAGAATAATTTACATCGCAATTAGATAAATGACAGCTCTAGCAGAGATGTTTAAAAGAGCCGTTTTGTAGCGGGTGCTCCTTAAGTGATATATCCAGTTCAGATCATGTTTTACCAGTTCGTAAACAAGAAATCGCGTGCAAGATCAATTGTAGTGATTGAGCACAAGAAAGTAAAAGATGGATACCAGATATTCCTACTTTACCTCATTCATTAAGTCTAGCGTTATTTAGTAAATAGCTATAGTGAATTCGAGCAAGCAGATGTTATATATACTTGTTAGAGCTCGTCATATTACAAGAGTCGAACGCATTTAGAGATTCGTCAACTAAATTTTAAACAAGCTATTACGAGGTTTCGTTACAAGTTTAAACATTTTATTCTAACTGGCAATTTCATCGTAAAGGAATAACGGGATACATACTTGCATTTTCTTTTCAACATCGAAGGGCATTCAATGAAAAAATCAGAGAATAGTCTTTCGGTGAACGATATTTGAAATGGCGCGCATTTCAAAAGACTGTTAATGCAGTAGTCTTTAATATCGTTTCCAAGAGCAGAGATCACGAACCCTATATAGTAAAACCAATGTTATTAAAACGCCGTCAGTAGCGTTTATATTTATAAAGTAATGTAAAAAAATTTAACTTTTCTCACCTTGGAGAAAGAATAGCGAAATCCACATTCTGATTTCAAGGATAGGAACAAACGATCGCAACTATCTTGCAGTTCGTAAGAACTTTGACTTTTAGTTACACAATATATAAAATTAATACTACAAAGGTGTACGGGTTAGAATTCTGTTTGATAAAACATACCCCATACGGCAATTTCTGTTTTCGCCTATGGTAGGTTATTTGGCATGGAATGGTGTTTACATTAACGTCGCACTGGAGCAATACAATGGTCTAATGGTGACGGTCTGGGAACAAACCCGAAGAGAAAGATCAGATGACAACGTAATTTTGAATCACGGCCAGAGAAAGATCCGAGGACTATGCCACTTAAATCTGAACCACGGTCAGATGACGAGCCAACACCTGAGCTGGCAACCCTTTTAGTAATGGTAATGGTAATGTTAACTTTAATTAACGTCGAAATAGAGCAACACAACGGGCTATTGACGACTGTCCGTGATCAATCCCTTTATAGAAAGATCCGAGGGCAACCCATTTGGAGAGTGGGGTGCCAGTTGAGATGTTGTCTCGTCATCTGAACGTGGTTCAAATTTGCATGGCGTTGTCCTCGAATCTTTATCTTCGGAGTTTGATACAGGATCGTCTCAAATAGTCCGTTGAGTTGCTGCAGTGCGACCTTAAATAAATACCTACCAACCTTCCAACCAGGCTGTTGTAGCCCGTAACCAGACGGTCTGCGAAGATTTTACAAATGCTGTCCAAATCCTCTCTCAGGATTGATTAGTGGGTTGCCTTGTAGTTTACCACAGGACCGCGGTATCCCGATAAGATGGTAGTGGCAATGGTAATTTTAGTCAACGTCCTACTAGAGCAACACAACTGGCTATTGACGACGGTCTGGGATCAGTCCCTTATGGGAAAGATCCCGATAAGAAGATCAGCGGATTAGAAAACCGGAGGGTTGCGAGTTCGAAACCCGGTCCAGGCCAAAGACCGTCGTCTACACGGTTGTCGGTGCAAATCTGTCGTGGACTCTAATGTCCTCACGTAAGGAGGCGTGGTAGTATGGAGAGTAGGGTGCCTTACGAGGCGACCCTTGGATATTTTCATTCGAGTTGATCTTGTTGGGTTGGCGTGTAAGTTTGGAGAGTGGGGTGCCAGCTCAGGTGCTGCTTCGTCATCTGACCGTGGTTCAAAATTACGAGGTGTTGTCCTCGAATCTTTCCCTTAAGGGACTGATTCCGGACCGTCGTCAATAGCCCGTTGTGTTGCTCTAGTACGACGTTAACTAAAATTACCAATTACCATTCGAGTTGATCTCGGACCGTCGCCAATTTCCCGTTGTGTTATTCCAATGCGACTTTACTGAATTCTGTCTACCTTCCTAAATTAAATACCTACTTATCTAAATTAAATTTTGAAGAAAATAGATGTATTTAACGGTTGTTGGTAGGTATTTATTTAACGTCACACTAGAGAAATACAACGGGCTATTGGCGACGGTCTGGGATCAAACTCTCGGAGGGAAAGATCGAGGACACCTCGTTAGCGTGGTGTGGAAGTTTGGAAAGTGGAATGCCTACACGAGTGTGACCTCGTCATCTGACCGTTGTTCAAAATTGCGTGGTGTCGTCCTCGAATTTTTCCCTTAGGGGGTCGATCTGTAACCGTCACTAATAGCTCTAATGTGACTCTAATTAAAAATACCAACTATTACCTAGAACACCACATAATTTTGAACCACCATTAGATGACGAGAATTTAACGTGGATTATGAGCTAAAAATTACTAATAGTGTTTTTGGGGTTTTAGACAAAAGAGAAATTAGATGGATCATATGAGAAATATTCATTGTGATTGAGTACAATCCAGAAGGGTAATTGGTAATTATTAGTTAACGTCGTACTAGAGCAACACAACAGGCTATTGACGACGGTCCGGGATCAATCCCTTAAGGGAAAAATCCTAGGACAATTTTGCTCCACGGTCAGATGACGAAGCAATACTTGAGCTGACACCTCACTCTCCAAACTTCCATACCAACCCAACGTGAAGACTTTCGGCCTCAACAGATTTAAGGTGCCCCAGCCGCCTCTACACCATACGCTTACAAATATCCATGCCATGACCCGGATTCGAACCAGGAACCTTCCGATCCCCAATCCAATATCCGAGGACAACACCTCATAACTTTCAACCGCGGTCACTGCTTGAAATCCATGATCCGCTTAGAAATCATTATCAACTAACAGTCGTGTGCATGAATCAAATCGGTTTGGTGGTTAAGTTGTTAGACTCTTGGTCGGAAGGTTCCTGGTTCGAATCCGAGTCAGTGGATGGATATTTGTAAGCGTATGATGTAGAGGCGGCTGGTGCACCTTAAATCTGTAGTGAGCGAAAGTCCTCACGTTGGGTTGGTGTGGAAGTATGGAGAGTAGGATGCCAGCTCAGGTGTTGCCTCGTCATCTGACCGTGGTTCAAAAATACGGAGTGTTGTCCTTGGATCTTTCCCTCTGGGGATCGATCCCGGACCGTCTTCAATAGTGCATTGTGTTGCTCTAGTACGATGTTAATGGTAATGGTGATTTTTAATTAACGTCGTACTAGGGATACACAACGGGCTATTGACGACTGTCCGGGATCAATCCCTTAACGACGATTCGAGGACAATGCCTCGTAAATTTGAACCACGGTCAGATGACGAAGAAACACCTGAGCTGGCACCCCACTCTCCAAACTTACACACCAACCCAACTAGTACGACGTTAATTAAAAGTACCATTACCAGTTTAATTTTGGTCAATTTAATTCTAATAGCTTCTTTTTTTCTCATCTGGCCGATATACAACTGAAAAAAACGATCCACCCATATTTATTCATGTATTATTCATAGTAAACCACATTGAAAGTTACCATTCTCCCTATCATTCAATGGGGAATAATATCTATTCATTCATTTGTAAATAGGTTACTTAAATAGCTATCTGTCAACTAAATTCTCTACAAAAGTTTCCTACTTTTTAATAGCAACACCAATGAATTCAATTTGATAGATTCGGAATTGAGCGTTAATATTGATTTAAATTTAGGGTGTACGTTTAGACGTACACACTAGAAGTTTATTGTTTTAATTTTAACTTTAAAAATCCATTTTTGTCACAGTAGGTCATTGGTTTATATTTAAAACCATTTCAGTGAAAAAAATCATATTCAACTAATTATTAATTAGCTAATTAAGATATAATAAACTAATTAGCATGATTTTTGAACAGAAGTATCTCGAATTCTAATTTGTCTAGAAAGACAATTCTAGTTGAAAATCATTTCCAATATTATTCTTCATGTTTTGATCCTCAATCAAGTTTTTTGAGAGAAAAGGTTTTCTGTTACAGCTTTTTTTTCGCCAAGAATGCATAAAAAATCACGATTTTTTTCTGGAAATTGAGGATTTAAAAATCCATTAAAATTTTATTTCTTAACTAATAACTCTTATTGAGGGTCAAAACATCCGCTGTATTATGTAGATTATAGTGATACAAAAATTATTTTAATAGATTAATTTATTGTTGAGGTATCACTGTTTGAGCAAAGAATCATATTGCAAAAACTTGTTTCTTCATAAATTGAGTTTAAAGTTTTGGATGTCTGTTCATGTGACTGTACCTAGCGGAAACCCTTGTAACTAGAAAACTATTTACAATATTTTCAAGATCCTGACATCGTTTAAAAGCTAAGAAATTGAAGAATATTTTGAAGCACTAAAAAAAATTTAGACTTTATGTTGGATTTTTTCAGAATTTCTAGTGTGTACATTAAGCGTCATTGATTGTTACAATTAGTAACCATGAAGCTCAGATGTGATTTGGTTGGTTGGGTTTTATAGTGCAAGGGTCATATCTGGTCAAACAAGCACAAATTGGTTATATGACGGCTTTTATTAAAATTTGAAGCATATCTTAATATATATAAATTACGCGTCACGTTGTTTGTCCGCTATGGACTCCTAAACTACTTAACCGATTTCAATCAAATTAGCGCACCGTGTGCAGTTTGATCTAACTTAAAAGATAGGATAGCCTTCATCTCAATTTATAGCCGCGATATTATTTTATTGCAAATTATTGCGGTATCTGTTGACTGGATTGAGTAAGTATTCTAACAGATGGCGCTGTGTTGAAAGTACCAACGCGTTTCACATAAACTACAATTTAATGGCATAACCACCACGTGTTACTGAGTCTAAAGTATAAGTTAAATTTATTTCGTAGTAAACGCAATACAGTGATTAGCATAGCCGGCCACGTGTTATTTAGACTGAATTATAAACTGAATTAATATTATAGTAAAAGTAATACAGTGGAATTCTTCTTGCTTTTTTCTCATGGGCAACTATATGTTGCATGTTCACGTGTAGGAAAACCGTCAAATCTATTTGTGTTAGCTAAAGACAGGTTAACCAAAAATATTGTGCACCGATTAGTGTTAAATTAAATTAAAATTAAAAGTATTTATAATTCAAAATAATAAACATTATTGCTAAAAATTTTAAACTATCTGCCCTACCTACCTCATTAATAAGTTTAAGTGTTACGTGTTATTTACTAACAACTTTGTAATGTACTCATTTGTTACAGACTTGAATACAAAAAATAAAAAAAATTTAATTTATTTCTTTTGTATTGATTTTTGCTCAATATCAACGGTAGTAGAAAATCAATCATGGAGGTCGCCATGTATTTCGACAAATGGCATCTGTGTAAAAAAGCATGGTGGTCCCCATGACTGGTGTTCTCCTACCGTTTCCCTTGAATAGTTTACTACTATGTAATATAATAAAAACCGTAGCCACAGCAACGCGTGGCCGGGTCTGCTAGTAGGTTATATAGATGGATATTTCCCATCGAATTCCATATTTGAATTTGTTCTATTATGAAGGATTTTTCGAAAATTTGATTAGATCTTATTAATTGAATGGAAATGTTTCAAATAGGTCACTAATAACTTTAAATTAAATAATTTTAGTTACACAGACATTTTTTTTTAGCACGCACAGTAGCGAATTAGATAGAACTCTGAGAAACCAGCCTTGCCAATTTTACATTTCAATAATTTTGTTGCATAATCCATCTCTTGCAACTCCCTCGTTATTGATAACAGAGTTCGAAATTGGGTGCGTTCGTAAAGCCTTGCATGACTACCCGGTTGATGTAATCTGCATTCACGAATGCGAAAAAGACATGTTCAGATCGATCGTCACTTCAGCTCCCAACTCCAAACTTCTGCGTTGCAACGCAAATGTGTTGCTGCGGCGAAACAGGATGTTAGCGTGTTGCTTGAGCTGCCACAAAAAAATGAAAATAAACTGCATTAGTTATATGCCTTAAATTATTCCTGCTTGTTCTTCTAAACCGAATCGGATCTTACTTCCCCCTTAGGGAATAAACAGTTGGCCTTACGTTTGAGAGTTTAAATGCCTAGATCACGCAATGAGTTAATAGTCAGAAGAACTTTAAAAAGTTGCGTTGCGCTAGGACATCAGAGCGTATGATTGGAGAATGTTGGATATATTGGTCCCTTGCGTGGTATTGTTTTTCTCCCATCGGTGTTTACTTAAACAATAACGCAGCTGCAGAGCACGAAATGGTTTTATTACATTTTGGGTTTCGTTATGAAATTGTTGTTTCATATGCTTTTTGATTCTGCAATTCTTTTGCAAGTTAAATAGGCTCTTGTCATTGGTGAAAGTGCTTGCCACTAAAGATCAAACAAGGAAACAAAAGCAAGAGAGTTATAAAATGCAGTTAAAATGTTTTTATGATTTATAGTTTCAAATCGACGAATACTTAGGTATTATTCACTGTAAAGCATTGCAAATTAAAAATATCACTAGTGTCATCAATAAGTAGATCACATTTATAGTTGATAAGTACTCAAGTACACTCGTAAAAGAAAAATCTTATCGTCAGAAAAAAAGCATGGAAAACCAAATTCGAAGATTGTTTTGGATTTTAAAAATGTCCATAGTAGTGACAGAATTTTTGAGTGTGAGGTGAGTAAATATTCCTTAGAGGTTTATTATATATTATGCTTTTTGATTCTGCAATTCTTTTGAAAGTAAAATAGCCTCTTATCATTGATGAAAGTGATTGCATCTAAAGATCAAACACTGAAACGAAAGCAATACAGTTATCAGCAGCAGCTAAAATGTTATTATGAGTTACATCTTAATTGGCGAATATTTATGAAACTTTTATTCTAAAGCATTGTTAATTAAAAATCTCACTAATGCCATTAATTAATAAATCAAATTTATATTTGATGAGTACTTAAGTATCCTTGTAAAAGAAAAACTTTATCGTCTGAGGAAAAGCATGGAAAATCAAATTCGAAGATTGTTTTGGATTTTAAAAATGTCCGTAGTAGTGACAAAATTTTTGAGTGTGAGGTGAGTAAATATTCCTTAGCGGTTTATTATATATTATGTTTTTTGACTCTGCAATTCTTTTGAAAGTAAAATAGCCTCTTATCATTAATGAAAGAGATTGCCTCTAAACATCAAACAATGAAACGAAAGCAATACAGTTATCAGAAGCAGCTAAAATGTTATTATGAGTTATATCTTAAAATTGGCGAATATTTATGAAACCTTCATTCTTTAGCATTGTTAATTAAAACTCTCACTAATGCCATTAATTCATAAATCAAATTTATATTTGATGAGTTCTTAAGTACACTTGTAAAAGAAAAATCTTATTGTCAGAGGAAAAGCATGGAAAACCAAATTCGAAGATTGCTTTGGATTTTTAAAATGTTTATAGTAGTGACAGAATTTTTAAGTGTGAGGTGAGAAAGTAAATAGTCCTTAGCGATTTATTATTACGACTATTGTTTATAAAGGCATGCTGATTATAATGCTGTATTTCCTTTCTACTTTATCGTTTCTCGCTACAAGAATATCCTCCTTTTGTAAACATGACCATGGCTATCAAAGAGAAGATTGATCGCATTTAACTTTCTTGTAAATAAAGTATAATTTGATTAATTAAAATAACAGACACGAGGAGAACAATGAATTTATTCACAGATGGAAACGTGGCTTGTATGTGTGTGATGAACAAAGAAGCTTTCCATCTATACTTTTAAAAAGAAAAATACATAATGCTAATGATAAATGAAAGTATGTAATCACTGGTTCTTACTAGGGATGCGACATCGACAGCTAAACATCGATGTTGTTAATACATCGCCCCCAAACCATCGATGTTTTTAAAATTCAGTGTATTTAAACTTTTCCCTCCATTTCTTAAAACTGGTTTAGCTACTAGTGATGGGAAATCGGCTCCAATGCATCGATGTTTTTTTTATAGAACATCAATGTTTTGAAAACATCGACATCGATGTCGCATCCCTACTTTTCAGACCCTTCACCCTTGTTATGTATGTTCAATTTGCTGAATATAAAAATTATGCTACTTGGTTATTCTTAAAAATTTTATATCGGTACTTTTTCCATTTAAAAATAAAACATCGACAACGTAAAAACATCGACAAGTATAAACATCGATGTTTTGAAAACATCGACATCGATGTCGCATCCCTAGTTCTTACACGTTTCTTTGCGGAATAAACGGATAATGGATAAATGCGCCAATATATTTCTATATACTTTAAATTAAACTATTTTTGTACCGGTATTTATCAATATTAACCAATTAGTGCTTACGAATGTGGAAAGAAAATCCTCTTTAATATTCATGTAAATTCATATATGTGTAAATTCAAACATTCCATTCGATTTTAGGAAAGACATATTTCAAACCTTCTCTGCGCATAAGAATATCAAATTGAGCATAAAATGTCCAACAGAAATTCTTAATTTCAAATTTAAATCAAATTCAACCTCGAAAATGAAATCTTAAATTTGTTCTAATCGTTTTTGTATTTATAAATTTCTTAAATTATGAGCTTAATGTTAAATTAGTATCTATGGTTTTATTCGTATCTTCCAAAACAACCTTAGCATCTTCATTTCTGTTATTATACACTGACGAGCCAAAACATTATGACCACTTTTTTCAATGAACTCATCTGGATGACGTGGAGGGCACGTGGTTAAGTGAGAATGGTATTTAACAGCTGCTGGAGAAGGTAAATAATCATTCTTGCACTTACTTTTGCGAGTGATGGGAAAGGCTGCAGATCCAAGCGAATTTGATAGGTGGAAAATCGTAATGGCCCGAAGATTCAGAACGAGTGTCACACTGGTAGGTTGTTCACGATCTGCCGTTGTTAGTATTCATGCAAAATGGATAAATGATGGTGACACCAGCAGTGGACGCCAAGGTGTTGGTCGTCCACGCGTCATCAAAGAAAAAGGACGTCGGAGACTGTCCCGCTTGGTAAAGCAAAATCGTCGAGAGACAGTGGTTCAGCTGACAGCCCAATACAATGCTGTTCCAAGAGCAAGTGTTTAGAAACACACAGTTAAGCGGACACTGTTGGATATGGGACCGTGCAGCAGACGTCACACTCCTGTGCCTTTGTTGACCAAACGTCATCGTCAAATACGCCTATAGTGGGCCCGGGAACATCGAGACTGTACCATGGATATGTGGAAGAGAGTTGCCTGGTCAGATCAATCCCGATTTCTCATTCATCACGTCGATGGTACGCCGTCTGCCAGGCGAACAGTTGCACCCCTCTTGTACAGCAAGTCATACACAGGCTGGTGGTGGCGGTATTATGCTTTGAGGGACGTTCTCATGGGCGACTCTGGGACTCGTAGTTGTAGTGGAACAGACCATGAACGCTGCGAACTATCTGAACATCATTGCAGATCAATTGCACCCTTACATGGCGTCTGTCTTCCCAACTGGAAATGGAATCTTCCAACAGGACAACGCCCCATGTCACAAGGCTCGGATTGTGTTGGAGTGGTTCGAGGAGTATACTGATGAATTCCACTTAATGTCCTGACCACCTAATTCGCCGGATATTAATCCGATAGAGCACATTTGTGGTGTCATGGAGCGGTATCTCATAGTTCAAACACCACCATGTCCGAATATCTCGACTTTGCGTGACCGCTGCTCAGACATTTGGTACAACCTGTCTACAGTCATGTACCAAGAAATTGTGGCAGCTATGCCCAAGCTAATTTCATCCGTTTTGCAGGCCAAAGGAGGCGCAACACGTTATTGAGTAGTCTGTCTTAATGTTTTGGCTCTTCTGTGCATATTAACTAACCAAGCTCTGGGTAATGTTTCTCTTTGCAAGTAATTTTAGAATACTTTGTTCATTAGGAAATAATATTTGAAGACACTTAACTAGAAATCTATTTAATTTGATAGAATATTCACGACCTTATATGACTATGCTACGTAGGGGATAGAACTCAAGAGCATTGTATGACCATTCTGCGCAAGACATAATATGGCAATATCAAGTAATTAACACACACACAAGTAAAATTTTACTGTCACAAAATAGACAAATAAATAAGAGTTATAGTAGTTTTATTTAAATAACAATGTATTTTCTATAAATTATTTTCATTCAAACATGCTTATCTTTCATTAAAATATGACATAATTTAAGTGCTAAAAAAATAAATTGTAACACTTTTTTGACATTTTTATAATTTCCACCATTTAGTTTGAAAGCAAATCATATATAGTCCTATCCATCCATTTAATTCATTTCATACACATCGTACTCTTGCTATAAGATAAAATTATGAAATGTTTCACTAAGGTGACAACTTTAGTCGATTTTGATTTTTTTGGAGTGTGTGGGTTTTTTTTCTTAAGTTCCTTTACTGTAAAATTATACCATAGCTCAATTCGTAAAAATAACGAATGCACTCATAGTTTTCCTAACAATATTTTTTCATTGTTGTGACACACGTGCACTCACGCACACACAAGTCTTCAATACAGACAAAGCTAATGTAACCGATTACCATTTCTCAAACGTTTATTGAGAACATTGAATTTTTTAAAAAGAGACGCTGTCAAATCGACATTACCTATTTTTAACGGGTACAAGTTGCTTAAAATATAACTTCAACCCATAAAGTAGGTAAACGAACTTCTGTCGCTATGACAATGAATGTTTAATGCTTCAAATATCCTAGGTCATGATTTTTCTAGCACTAATAAATATTCTTTCAATATGGCAAAGTTCCGTTTACAATTCGCTTTACTCTAATTATTAGTGTGGTTGTTGCATGTGATAAATAGGAATTATAATTTATTAAAAAAAAATTTATTACATTTACAATCACAGAATGCAAAGCGAAATACAACTAAAGCTAATTCGGCTGTGAAAGAAAAGCTTTCCTAGATCTAGGAAAGCAGGAGGAATTACTAGGAGGAATTAGTAGATATTTATAAGGGATTCTTTTCTATCCCGCGTTCTAGCATAGTTGGCACAACTTACAATGCGAAACGGATTCAGTGTGAATGAATCATGGAAGTAGGAAAGATAATGTAAGTGCATTTACTTTATACTGTTGAAGCCAAATCCATAACCGCGCCGCCATCTTGGTGCTTTAAAAACATTGTGCTCGTGCAAGTTAATCAACGTGGTTATAAAATTTTGAACTTCATGGTTTTTTATTGACGATTTTAACCAAATAATTAGCAACATTTTCTTAGTTTTTATTAGAATATGACGTCTTGTGTCGCCTACGGGAGTACAAACCGAGATACAAAGAAGATCCCTGGAATATCGTTTCATAGGTAAGTTTAATTTGATGAATCTTTAGGCTGATAGCTTTTTGACCCGTAACTTCAAAGTGTCCAAGCAGCATTATATTCAAAATTAGACGTATTTATACACATTTAATGAATTATTTTTAAAAGTTGACTGATTTATCCAAAGATAATATTAATTTTATTTATTAATTAACAGAATTGGTACGATTATGATTTTGTAACCTACCAGTTGTAATACGAGTTAGAAACTGCTTTTTAGGAAAGATTAACTTTTATTTAATGAAAAAGTATTCAGTCAAATAAACAGTCGCGGTATTTTTAGTACATGGGTGAAAATATTACCTCGTGTTCATGATTTAGAATGAAACAGCTTTAGCTAACAGTAAAATTAAATAATTATAAAATTAGAATTATAAACATTACTTTTGGTATTCTGAAACGCAATTTTTTGTTAGTTAAGTTCTTTTGCGTTGAGCAACTAAGTAACTGCTTGAATGCTATTGAAACCTTGGACTGTGAGCAACTTGTTAATGAGTGTTTTAGAAGACAAGCAAATACTTAAAACATTGTAACTGTATGAAGCTTTTCAAAACACGCATCTCTTGACAATGGTTAACATTATGAGCTCATACATTTTATGCTTGCAGTCCTAGGTTTTACTGTATTTGCATGTATTAAAATTTTAGAAAAAATTTATAATAAAAAAAAGATCCTGTCTATGGGTAGATTTGTGTGGACAGACATAATATATTTAATAATCAGTCTTCAATTTTTCAAACATGTTTATTTTTATTATCAAAGTAAGTAATTGTGAAGAAGTTTGATTTAGTGGTTTTTTAGATTGAATTAGTTTATGTTTATAAATTGTTGTTTTAATAGTCTAAGATAAACAATAAAACCTGTAATACAGTTGGGACTTGGGAAAAAATATGGTTAGACAGGTTTACCATTAGACAGGATCAATATACATAGATTTCAATGCATCTATCAATTCATCGTATATAACTAAAATACTTTTCATTTCAGGTTTCCCAAAGACCCAGAACGAAGAGATGCATGGATAAGCAGTGCATAGTCATAAATCAGTGCATAATAAGAAGTAAAATACCACAAGAAAATAAATATTTAGAATAGACGATTGGGCCATTAGTGTGTGTATTTCAATGTATGCAGGAAATGAATAAAATGAATTTCAATGTTTAACTGTGGAAACCAATTTGGATACAATTTATAAAAACAAGAATGAGGGATACAGAGTTTTCTGTTTCTTTATTGTAATTATAATATAGCATATTCAATCAAAATATTTAAAAGCAAACGGGGAAAAGGTAGTTAATTCTTTTTATATATCAAACTTAAATTATCATTTAAAAAACAAAATATTGCCAACATTAGAAATTTTTTATTTATTTAGCATCGTTTAGTTGCAAAATGAATGAACGCATCTTAATATGAAAAAAAAAAAAAAAAAAAATGCGCCTTATAAAAAGTTTTTAACTGCGCATGCGCGACCGCCATCTCGGTGCCTTAAAATCATGGAAATATCGTCTTCAGTTAAACCTGCTGTAGCGAAACATTGTTGGGGCACTTCCTTACCTTTCCTACTTCCATGGAATGAATCAGAAAATAATAGTGCTATGCATTTGGTCAACGAACACGAGTTTCAATTCAGTTGAGCACGCGCTAAGCTTTAAAAGCACTTTTTAATTCAGATATTCAGTTTTGAATGGAAACCGTAAACGTGAGAGGAAAGTCGATCAAAAGGTACACATGCCGTCTTGAAAATAACACACTTCTTTAGCACCATTGGACTTAAGAAGTAACTAATTTCTACCTTCAAAAAATTTCAAAATTAAATGTTTTATTCTCTTTATACAGTCCGTCGGAAATATTATGAAATTGCTTATATTTCGCAAAGGAACAATACGATTCAAAATAAAGTATTAAAGTTTAAATTCTGTAAAAAAAAAAAAAATTCTTGCTGTACTGGTTAAATAATCAGAGTAACCTCAATGTACAATTCACATTCCATCAAAATGGTAAAGTATGTAGATAGGTATCTTAATTACCGTCGCATTGGAGCGACACAACGGGCTATCAACGACGGTGCGGGATCAATCCCCCAAGCGAAAGGTCCGCAAAATTGCAAATAAAGGTTGATTTGCTAATACTCGAACAATAGAAGTGAAGGTTGATAGCGTCGTAACCATAAGCGCCAAAACCCTCAACAATCTTGAAATCTTGAAGGTTAATTTAAGTGATAGGTAGTGTTCAAGTACGGGTATTCAGATGTTTTAACACGATTGTGAGAGATCTCGGCTCTCTGACAATAGCCCGTTGTGTTGCCTTGTGCGATATTAATTGAATACATATCTACCTATTAGCTGTTTTAGCTTGAAACTTGCCTACAAATGTAAGCAAGATATATTTAAAAATGTATTCTCCAAGCTAGTAATTGTGTTTTATAAATAATATGATATTTTGTAAAATTATATAGAATGAACTTCAGGTGACCTTCACACAAACACAACACACATAGATTTAGAAACCTGACGAAATGTTCAATCACTAAACGAGTTGGAATATTCACAGTATGCAATGCTTCATGAAACTATACTCAGGCGTTCGAAAGCAGTGCGAATGTGTGTGTATATATACTATAACGAGCCAAAACATTACGACCATCCACACATTTTTCAATGAACTCGTCTGGATGACGTGGAGGGCACGTGATTAAGTGAGAATGGTATTTAACTGCTGCTGGAGAAGGTAAGTAATCATTCTTGCACTTACTTTTGTGAGTGATGGGAAATGATCTAAGCGAATTTGATGGAGGGCAGGTCGTTATGGCACGAAGACTCGGAACGAGTATCACCGAAACTGCACGACTGGTAGGATGTTTACAATCTGCCGTTGAAGTATTCAAGCAAAGTGGATAAATAACGGTGACACCAGCAGTAGACGCCAAGGTGTTGGTCGTCCACGCATTTTCAAAGAAAAAGAACGTCGGAGACTGTCCCGCTTGGTAAAGCAAAATCGTCGCGAGACACTGACTCAGCTGACAGCCCAAACAAATGCAAGTCGAAGTGCAAGTGTTTCAGAACATACAGTTCAGCGGACACTGCTGGATATGGGACTGTGTAGCAGATGTCCCACTCGTGTGCCTATGTCGACCAAGCGTCATCGTCAACAACACCTACAGTGGGCCCGGGAACATCGAGACTGGACCAAGGATGAGTGGAAGAGAGTTACCTGGTCAGCGGAATCCCGTTTTCTCATTCATCGCGCAGATGGTCGTGTCAGGGTACGCCGTCTGCCAGGCGAACATTTGCTTCCCTCTTGTACAGCAGGTCATACACAGTCTGGTGGTGGCGGTATTATATTTTTGGGGGCGTTCTTGGATGTATCTACTACTGCACCAACAGCAAAGAAAATTAGGATAGAAATTGTCTTGATCCACAACCACATCTCACCGTTGCTTTCTCTGACATTCGTTCACGAATTAAATTTCTAGCATTGGAAAATAAGCCAGCTTTTTATAAATTGATACTTCATACGATCAACTGTGTCGTATTTTTGTAAGATTCGTAATAAAAATTGCCTTTTCCCAATACATTTATATTTATATTTTTCAACAATGTTGTTTGGAAGTCCCTATTTAATTTTTTAATAATTCTACTTTTGTAATGGTAAATTGTAAAAAATATTTGGGCAAGTTAAGAAATTTTTAATATATGATAATCAAGCAAAAGGGATTTGATAATTTTTCTCTTAGCAGTGCAATTCATTTTGAGCTGTATTTGATGTGTACTCATTCCTTTTACAACATAGGATTGGATTTAGGATATTGTAAGGAAGGTTTAAATCGGGACAAGCTGCATCTTTGTTGTAGATTTGTTGTTTTTATGTAATTATTCTCTCAGAATTTTAAAAAATATGCTAAAATATTGTCCATATTTCAGGGGAAATGAAGCCATTAGCGGAATTAAAATTAACGATGTGGTTCCAGAAAATTACAGCCATTTACAACCACCAATGATTGATGGTAATGTTTGCAATCTCTAGATTTTTTTTCGAGTTTATAAATTTTTAATAAGTTTAGCATCTTATATACCACCGTCTTAGAGCAGAAACTTATTAATAAATTTTGGAAACATTAAAATCTTATTTTTATGGTGGTGAGAAAAACATAGTAATATTGTAATTTATTTAAAAGATGCATAAAATATCGAAATGCTAAACTCATTTTTTGACTTAACATATAGTAGTCTTTAAACAGCTGCACAGCAAAATATTCTTTCTGTTAGTTAATGAATTTCTGCTCTAATTCGACGATACGTGGTTACTTATTGTCTTGCTGACTCCACTATTCTGGTTTTCGCTGCTCGTGATTCTAGTCGCTGATTTATTCGTGAGTCAATTGTCCATAAGTTAGCATTTAAAAAAAAAAAGGTCAAGTGGGGTGAGAGCCTATTAAGCAAAGGTGGAGCACTAAATAGTACGGTGCAGCTATATTCTACGTTTGTAAGCGGTGGCAACAGCCTTGGCGATTTTTTTTTTTTGGCGCACTTCTAAAGTTACCAAGGAAATAATTATTTCATAACTCTTTTTCTTTCACAAATTTTTTTCTTCTCAGCGGAAAATGAAAGCTTGAAAACACATTTGAAAACGTTTTAAAAAGTAATTTTTTTTTAAACTTTCGCAAATAGTAGTAAGTTTAAACACATTTCCAAACACATTTGTGAACTAGCAGAAAAACTAAACTGCGAATGTTGGGTTAAAATATACACTGAAACTTATCAATTACACTAAATACAGTAAGCTGTTTCAAAAGAAAAATAATTTTAAAAGAAAAAAATAGTACAACCTGATAACGTCAGAACTCTTGAGGGAAGAAATAATCAAAACGAAAATGGCAAAAACAACAAAACTCTTAATCGTTACGTGAAAAATATTATAATAAAATAAAAATTCCACGACTGTAGAAATACAAATAAATGAACCAGTGAACCAATGAATGGATTTCGAAAGAACTTTCTAGAGTATTCAAAATGATAATTGAAAGTTTCCGTTTGCCGAAGTTGCTATGAACATCACAACAACCGTAAAGACAGATGGATTAACTTAATTAAGGCCGTTGCCACCGCTCATAAACGTAGAATGTAGCTGTACTAATAGTACATACAAGGTGTTTCAGAAAGGACTCCCAAACTTTGAAATGAAATAACTACGAAGAAGTGATAGATAGAAAAAAGAAACAAAAGTGGTAAGTTTTGTGACCAGGCCTGGAATTTGAAATAAACTGATTTGCAAAATTAGTCAAAACTTTGGATAATAAATGGTGCTGAAATCTTAGTTCTTTTCCCCTTTAAATCGTGTGTAAATTATCAATTGTAAACAGGCGTCCCCAAGTAACATCACAATGGATTCGAAATGGACACTTTGAACAGCAATCCCTTGACGCAAGCGAAAGAAGTTTGAAGCCTCCTACCGCAATGTGTGCACTGAAATGAGCACACAGGTGAACTGTTCAAGCGTTTGAGGATTCGTACTGCAAACAATATCCTTCAAATAGCCCCAGAGAAAAAAAGTCGCATGGATTGAGATCCGGAGAGTATGGACTCATTGGTGGGCCGTCAATTTGGAATAATCCAGAACGATGACTAGAATAATAACTGTCAATTAAGTTTTTTCATCAAGTAAGGTAAACACTGCAGAATTACGGCGTGGTCTGGCACCATCTTGCATAAACCATGAAGTGTCTGGTACACCCTCGTTGTTCCAATGAATACCATGATTCGAATTTTCTCCTTCAACAGGCTACTACTAAACTTCCTGCCACGTTTTGCCAGTGGAAGAGACATAAGTTTAAATAATAGCTACTTCACAGCTGTATTTCATAATCACGAAGACTGCAGCCCAGTTGCCGCCATAGTTGTAACTAATTTTTAAACCAATCTATTTCAAATTCCAGACGTGCCCATTAAATGTACCATTTGTTTCATACCTCTATCAATCACGGTTTCGTAGTGATGTCACTTTAAAGTTGGGGAGACTTTTCTGAAACACCTTGTATTAACTAGAATTAATCTTTCGAACATAATCTTGGATAGCGAAAACGACGAGTGTCTCTCAAAATCTGTTTAGTCGCTCTTAACAAAACTGGACGTGGATGTAAAATCCAAACTGGACATGACTGAGGTCCTGTATAATCAGATCAGTAAATACTTTTTGCGCAACGTAGACATTTATATTAAAACTAGTTTTATCTCTTAGTTGAGTAGCATCCTCTCAGTGTATAAAACAACTAAATTTTTAAACTACAAGGTATTTTTTATGTAAAGACACCACACCATTTTGTTTGAGAATAACTTCTAAATAAAACACTTTTTATAACTTTTGTTTAAACACATTTTTTACTCAATTAATAACAGTTTATGAAATATGACATCGATCAAATAACTTGTTTGGCAGTAAATACGGGCACTTTCGACCACGTGGTTTGTTCAATTTCTTCGCCCCTCATATCGACATAAATGAATACGTAAGCTAAAGCTACGGTTTCCTAATAAAGCGGAGCCGTTATCTAGCAGCCGTGATACGTCATGATGCCGCGGGCATAACTAGGTGGCCGTTTTAACAGAGACCAGAGGAATCAACTTAGGCGTACAGAATACGGTGGAGAATGGGCGATACAGATGACTGTCGTGGTTTGTTTTATTCGACAAACAAAACAAAGGGGCTTTTTTATTCTGTAGTCCAAGTTTCTAACTTCGTGATCGTTGAAGATAGAGTGAATATTTCAACGGATTTCAAATCATTGTAAATTTCTACATCAGATAGATACCAAAAAGAGATTTATTATTCAATTATTTATCATTTGATTATAAAATTATTTATTAAATAGTTAATTATTTATTTAAAAAAATCACTTTTAAGGTATCGATCTGGTGTAAAATTTTTCGCAGATTTCAAATCCGTTGAAATTTTTTATCTATCTTTAACAATCTCGATTTTACAAAAACGAACTAAACAACGCCAGTACAAAATTTTTGTTTGTTTTCCTTCCCTCCGTTCGAATTGTTTGGCGCAGGAAATTAGATGTTGCTGCTAAAGGTGAAAAAAACGTTCCCCAACTGTTTGAGACCGCAATGACCATCGTCATGCAAATGGCGGCTCCCCTAATTTTCCTTACGCTCACAAACAACGCTCTCTAGGAATCAAAAGCCATTTGTTTGTATAAACACGTTTTAGTGACGTCATCCACAGCTACATTACGGCTGCTAGATAACGGCTTCGCTTTCGAAGGAAACCGTAGCTTAATAGCAGAGTCGATTTTGGGATTAGGAAATCCAAGGTTAATTTGGGAACGACCCTCTTCATCCCCTCTGTGCAATAAGTGTGTGATGTTGCACAATTTCTGTCTGAAATTGATCTACAAAAGGTTTATAGCACGTGGGATGTCGACAAGATGAAGGAACATGTCAGAAAGGTCGTGGAATTATGCGAATTCAACTGTGAGATAGTGCAGCTAAGCATCGTACAACTGCATTTCCTGGCCGAATAGTTTCAAAACCTATTGATGTTGACTGACCCCTCATCCTTCTGATTTCATTGCTCTGGATAGGGTAAAAAATAGGAACGAGTCTACGCTATAAAGCCCGCTAACGATGCAACAGCTCAAATAAAAACATCCTCGAAAACTTTTTTCAGACCCAACACATTCTGACCTCGAAGAACTTGAACAAATTACTCTAAATGTAATGGAAAATGTGGCCGAAAGAATCCATATTTTATTTGGTGTCGTAAAATTCCAAATGCAACCAACCATTCATATTTTATTTAAAAGTTCTTTTCAAGACGAAATGGTGCCTCTATATAAAAACATCCTGTACTTTACGGAAATTTACTCAGAGATTTTAGAGTTCTTTTTGACGTTGAATACGTCTTACCTTTCGAAACTGAGGAACCACGTTTAATTTGTGAATGTCACAAAAAAGCGTAAGTGTAAAAAATTAAATAACTTGAGAAAAGTATAAATGATGCATAGAGGAACAATGTTACGTTCATAAGAGCATTAAACAAATAATGTTATAAATGCTCATTGATTTTGAGGTAACGTCATCGGCTGACGCAATCGCAGTGCAAAGGTCAGTCAAAATGCGCACTTCCGCTCACATAAATTTAGTATAGCTCCGGCTTCCTTTGTGTGAGCATGACGTTTGATGTGTCATTTATTTCGTCTCTTTAAGCTTTATAAATAACTAGCAAAATACCCGACCTTACTCGGTTTGAATTCGTTTACTCTAGATTGAAGAGATAATCAAAATATATAATGACTTACGTTTTTTGTAGAGTAAATATTTATTTTAACACCTTTCGCCATCTTTATATTTTCTACAACTTACTTTGGACACAAATCCTACACATGCATATCCATTCATGTAATACATTTCACATACATCGCACAATTGCTGTATGACAAAGCTCAAAAAGACGAAAGGTGATACTAAGGTTACTACTATAAAAGACGATTTATAGGAAGATTTGGAATTCCCTTTCTTAAGTTGTTTTCATGTGCAACTCAATTAATTAAAATTACGATTTACGGCGAGTGCTCTCGCACTCATAGTCAACAGAACAATATTTTTTTACCTTTGGCACTCTTGCCTCCGGTATGCGACATTGTGAAATTTTGCAATCTTCTCCTGTCATTACTACAACGAATTTTTTAATGTTGGAAAAAGTTCTAGTTTGGATTTTTAAACATTATTATTATTTCAATAACGACATTATTCTTTAAATAACGGCATTATTCTTTAAATAACGGCATTATTCTTTAAATAACGGCATAACTACACTTAAAATTTACTGAAAATTTATACTGACTTACCTAACATTTTCAATCTAATACTTTGTGGTGCTGTTGGGTGTGATGAGAAGGAAAACACATTTATTAAAATAATAAATATTTAAAACAGGAAACAGCGAAGTAAAACAAAATAAAAGATGTCGTAAAAAATTGTTCCAAAGATATTAATTTGTGATTCAATTTTATCTCTTGATCTCGCACAGTCGCCACAACTTACAACTAAAAGTGTACAAAATTTAGAAATGTGAAAATAATTCAGAGCGAAAGAACCAGAAAAAATATCACTGCTCGCGCGATCGTGTTCATTCTCGTTTCATTGAAAAATATCGTCTGTCCCAAATTTTCGGAAATCGTTTTCATTGCGCAAAGAATAAAAATAAGACTCGAAATAAATGACGTATCAGAAATGAAATTCCATAAAAAAAAAAAATTTTGAAGAATAATTACTTTTTCAGCATTACTGGTAAAGCAATCGAATTAATCGTAATATTCAATAGACATTCCAATTTTTCCAAAACTACCAAATTATGGTTGATTTAAGTATACTTACTCAGGTGTTTTAGCATGAAACTCGTCTAAATATAACAATAAAGAAATGTTTAATATTGCATTCACTAAATTATTAGATAATGTATGAAATAAAATACAATGCAATCAAATATCTGGAATACAATTCATGTGATGCTTACACAAACACACAAACACATAATCGAGCATAGAACAGAAAGACGGACAGACAGACTTTCGCAACCAATTCCACTCACTAAATCAAGATAAGTACTCTCTGTATGCAAATTTCCATGAAAATATCTTAAACCGCGTGGACGTGTATAGGGCACAACATACAGACAGACAGACAGACACCAAACGAGAAAAAGGCGGATTCGGCATCAGAAGGGTCTAAAACGGATAGAAAACTTGAAATGCGTCGAAAATATTGAATGTACAAACAAACACTCCATTCTTATTTATATAGATAATAGAAGTAAAGCTGTAAATATTTAATACTTGTATAGATATCGGGCTTCAAAGTGTGAAAATTTTGCCAAAATTTTCAAATTCTCCAAATACATGCATAATAAACACAAGAAAATTATAGAAACGTCAAAAGGAAGAACGATCGAGAGATGGGGAATCGAAGAAGATTAGGACATCCGATGCTGAGAGTCAACGGGCTTGGAGGGGGTTCTTGAAAGCATAGGCGTCGCACCTTCAAAGGGAAGAAATGCCTGATACGAGTGAGTAAAGTACCTCCACCGCTCATTTCCATGCAAATAGCAAATCTCATGACAAAAACGTTTTATAATCGAATGAAGTTCAAACCATAGAGGTCGGTAATAAACCACAAGCTTCAACGTCAACAATGAGTGTACCAATTGTGATATATATGCGGATCGATGAACATTTGATGTGTGAAATTGAAACAGTGTTGTACTTATTTATTTCCCCTTTCATTCTAGATATGACCTCACTGTCGTATTCTATGCCTTAAACCTAGCGGTCGTAAACACAGCCATGGTTGTTTTTTTAAAAGGCTTACCTTTCCCTTGCTCTCTAAACGGAAAAAATATCCAATATATAAATATGTATGGGCAAGCTTAGTTGGCTTTCATACTAAATTTTATCATAAAAAATGTTGATGTGTTTTCAGATAAATGCTTACCACTGAGTCTGATTATAGTCCTTTTGAATAACAGCGAAAAACTCAATAGGTGACTGACGAATTCGATATCTACCAGTTCCACCCTTTACCTGTCACGGTACTAACGATCTTTATTTAAACGATTGAACACTGTTTTGAAATTCCTGTTAAACAATTTTGGAATTCAAATTTTATTTCCGTTTTGACTGAGCATTGTTTTAAGTATGATTTCACAGTCGTTGAGCTGCAATCACACTTATCGAGTCCAAAGGATGAAAAAGCTTTACAAATACGAAATTAAATTTAGATTTACGATTCAGATTTATTAGTGTCTTGAAATTTGCTACTAGTTAATAAGAGTAATTGATAATAAAAATGGCATGAGCACTTTTTTATCTACTCTAACAGACAGCTTAGAATTTCATTAATAAAATATGTAAATTTATTTGCTGGAAATGCGATGCTATCGAATATTCCAAATGATTGCATAAATTTTCAATGCCATTAAAGTATGAACATAGGGGAGGTATTTCTATGGTATCTGAGGCAACAATCACCTCATGAAACACAGTTCATGCTTACCATCATTGACTTGAAAGTAAATATTAGTTTCAGCATGCTCATTTTCCCTTCGTTTTCAGAAAATCAATATGGCCATAATCATTCATATTTTATCCTTTCAGTTTTATCTTTCATTTTTCATAAATTTAAATTGCTATAAAATTATTAATTCTAGCATTAAAAGTGGCTTTGTAAAACTGTTTTGGAATCAGTTACAAATTTATAAATATTTTTAACTATTTCAGGTTTTGTTTAGATTCACCACAATAAAAATATTTGATTTGAGAAAATATTAAAATTCTCTATACATTTTTTACGATCTCGGACATTTTGTTGTTTTAGAAAAGAAATTGTCACGTATTTGTGCTGCTAAAAGTAGGCAGGTATATATGGGAGTATTTTATCGAATAATTTTACAGTGTTCAGTCGCAGAAAAACAACGAACCACATTATTCAGAGTACTATTAATAATAGAGCAAATTTAAAGATATCTTTCAATAAGAAACAACGTCCCCCACAAATTAAAATGCGGAAACATTGAATAAGGGGCCTTTTTCATTTTAAATTTTGCATAAGGCATTCCAATGACAACACCATGTTTGGATGCCTTAATCAGATTGTACATTGTAAAATTAGTCTAAATATGAAATTTCATGAATTTACTACCTTTATTCCCTGAGATATTTAATATTAAAGCCCCTGTCAATTTCTGGGCTATTCTCCACATTGAAAGTAGCTATTCGTAGATCTACATTATTTGTTAAAAAGGACCTGTTACTTTATTGCTTGACAAAAGTAGATTACAAAGAACATTAACCTCCTGGTGTTGTATCAACAAAGTTTCTCGTTATTATCAATATTGACCAAATCTTGATGAGCGAGAAATTTAGAAAGAATGGTAGTCAATATTTACTATTTAATTTCACATTCAACTTCTGTTTTTAATAGTTACTTATAACTGTTAAACTTATTCAATAACTGATAAATAAGCTTTTCATAATAGTTAATTGTTATTACAAGTTAGCAATAGACGTGAAGACTTTTATCGTAAAAACCTAGTTTTGACCATCTATCTATATAAAAAAGGATGTGCGTGTATTCTCTATACAAATCTACACCGTTTGACCAATCCACACCAAATTTGGTACACTTATACTTTAGAACACTACCGAAAACATAGGCTATTTTTTTCCTGTCTTCAAACCAATCTGTAGCCATAAAAATGGGCACACAGGTAGTCCTAAAAGTGCCACTTGAGGCCCCAATTTTAAAATCTAAAGTTTGTTTTCCTTCAATAATGGACATGGACAAGGAAGGACGTTCTACAGGGTTTGTGTATTTGAGTTAACACAGGAAAATGTCGCGGTCGTATTTTAAACCCGAGCAAAGTCGGGTTATTCAGCTAATCTACAACAATATTGGTCATTGTTCAGTTGTACCACACATTACAGGCAGATGGTAATGTACATTAGATTAAATAAATGATATTTCCAAACAGTTTTCACTATTTTATACATTTCTCAGGTTTGTCATAATTTCTATCAAAGTTTGGATGCCCTGCGTACTACTTTTGTCACCACTGCGACTTACACATGCGTGTACATGCATGTGTAAGTCGCAGTGGTGACGGAAATGAAGAGTAGCCCAAAACTATTCGCAAAAAGTTCCTTGAAGTGCGACACAGGCGGAATAGTACTCTGCAATCAGGGTTTTTACGTCATCTATCCCCATTAGGAGGAAGATTGAGAAATGGCAGGGTGGTCTCCGAAACTAAAGCAATGAGGTACATGCATGTGTCAGATAGCCCATTTCCCCACAACGAGGACATTTCGTGGGACTACGACTTGAATTTTTTGCATGTCCGAAACCTTGCAGTTAAAAGTCTCAGAGTTTTTGAATAAAGGGAGCTGATTAGAGGCAATTAAGACGATTAGCTTTGATTTGTGATGGAGGGGAGTGTATGCCAGAATTAGTTGCTTCATTGGAAGTTGTTTTCCTTCTCGATTGATAGTGATTCACATGCTCGTCCCGCAGATTTCCCAGAATTTCTTCACCTGGTGTGTACATCAAATTTGATTCCCGTTTGAAGAGTTTGAAGAATAGTGTGAACTAACTGATATTGTGAAGGAGCCTCCAGTATGTTGTTGAGAGTTGGTTAAAATTTTTGTCGGAGAGTTCCAGGAAACTTCAAGAAGAAGTTCCCCTGAACGAAGTTCTTTAGAAATTTTATATAAACTATAAATGACTACCAGCTGTTTGATGTACGGCACCTATGACACCTCCAGTTTTCTAGAAACAGAGATTAAAGTTGTGCAGCTTCAGTATGAAAGTTCAGCTGTGCAGACGCAGTATATTATATGGTAGTTGATGGACGATACCATCCCTTTCCCAGGGATAAGTCTCCCCACTCTCGACAAGCACTTGGGTAATATAATCTCCAACAGAGTGGCGAAAAGCTTTTCAAGGGAAGCACTTCCTTTCGATGAGGCAACAAGAATGAGGGAGTAATTAATGACAAAATTTTATGAAGAGAAGAGGGAAAAATGAAGGAAAGGATAGATCACTCGAGTAAATCGGGGTTGTGTGGCCATACATGCCAAAAGAAAGTGTGCCCTTAAAGGTCTGCGCATACTAGTCCGCATGTGACGATCGAATCGCAACACACAGATCGGGTTTTGTAATTATTTATACAGTTTTAAATGAGACTGCGTTCACACATCTGGTAGTACGTATCGGATCTCGCCAATCCTGACGAAGATTCCGGAGGGAGAATCAAATCCGTTCCGTCCGTACAATATGGATGACTAGTCTATACAATATGGATGAATAGTCCGTACAATATGGATGACTAGTCCGTACAATACGGATGAATCATCCGTACACAGTGCGAGTCTTTCTTGAGATTCTACTGATTCGCTGAATGACGTGTTCTCTCTTTAAATGTGGCTTCGGAATTCCTAGAAGTGCTGTAAACTTAGGGTGGGTCTTACGAAAGTACTTCAAAAACTTGACGTTACCGTCAACTAAATCGGGGAATAGCACATGATTTTTTCCACACTCCGTCCTCTTATTTATATTCTGTACCCTCAAGTTCCATTTTTTGTTCCTCTTCAGCTATCAAGCAACTTATAATTACTTCTCGCTGTCTACCTTTAATTATATTTTGAAATTAAATGCCAACTAATTAAATGTTACTAACCTACCTTTTGATATTTTTGGTTGTCTATCTGATGTGTACTATTTAAAAAAATCTACTTTAAGTTTGATTTGAATTTATGTTAGGCAACTTGTCCATTACTGCATCATGCGTCATTAGACTCAAACCAACCAACCCTCTTCCTCACATTCCATATAGAATTTGTAATTTTACAATAGAATTTGGTGTCGCAACCGATGTTTACATAAGAAAGTTACGTAATGAAATGAGACGCCTCCCAGAGGTGGTCTACTTTCGGAAATGCCAATGTTCCGAATGCTGTTAAATTAACACTCTCCGTACAGTGCGGATTAGTGTTCACCTACCTTTAGGGCCCTAAAAGTAGATGTTATTAAGATGCTTTAAACGTATAAACATAGCTTTTATAAAAAAAAGGCTTATTCCAATAAGAGATAGTCATATCCAGTGCGTTCTATCTCATATAAGTCTCTAATCGTGGATGGACTTTTCATTAAGGTCATAGCGAATGTTTTTGGCCACTAACGTATCAAGAGTTTTTTGTCATAAAGAATAGCTCAAACAATGATTTAGGAGAGCTCCGACGACTCATTTATCTTGTGCTATGTTTATCACTCTGGAGCCTCACGCAAACATGCGGAGGCAGAAGATTTCCGGTTGCCCTTACTAGACTTGAGAGAGAGAGAGAGAGAGATCATCTCTGTGCTCAATGTTATAAGTCACTTTTTTGAATTTATCGTGACAGCAATTTTAAGATTCAAGATTCGACACCTGGTTCTGTAGTTTTCTTCCCTATCTTTGCTTGCTCATAAACTGAAAGAAAAAGACTTACGACATTTTGCCACCTTTAAATATTAACAGGAAAGACTCCAGGATGGGACTTAGTCAATCTTTTGAGAAAAGTGACTTATTAAATTTTGCCATCTGAGCACAGATCTTATCTCTATCCTTCGTTCAGAGCCATAAAGCATTCCCAACTTACCCACACTGTAAAGTCTTCTCAAGTCATCTTCTGTCCTGTCTAGGTCTAGCAAGAGTTGATTTCTATGGAAATCCTGAGCGTGTTTGGGGTTGTGAGCTTTGTTTAGCTGTTTGGTTTATCTAGACCTAGTGGAATACGTAACAAAAAGCTTGTAGGTTATTGTCTAATGAAGAAAGTTTTAGTGCAGTTATGTCAAATGTAGGCATTTGGCATTATGTCTTTGTCCAATGCATTATAGTATCAAATTATATAATTAGCTTCACAATATGTCTTAATTTTGACCGGAGAATTGCAAATTCGAATGCAACTAAACCAAAGACCGTCGTGTACAAAGTGAGCTGGTGCACGTTAAACCTATTGTGGCCTCAAATGTCCTCACGTGGGCGTGGTATAGAATTTTGGAGAGTGGGTTGCCAGCTGAGGTGTTGCCTCATCATCTGAATGTGGCTCAAAACTACGTGGTGTTGTCCTCGAACCTTTCCCTGTAATATTGGTTCCAGACCGTCGCTAATAACCCGTTGTGTTGCTCCAGTGCGACATTAATTAAAATACCTCCCTACTTCTGAATTCTGTATTTGAAATTCTTAAGTGCACAGTGTTTTATGGGTTTTTATTTTACATTCCGTAGATGTGTAGCGACTGTTTATTTTTAGCTGCGTGCAAACTTGAAGTCTAGGAGTTCCACGTTCGTGAGAATCATCCGAAAGTTAATTCAATATAGGTATTCAAATACATTCTCCGTGTGTCTTTATGGTATTGAAAATCAATTGTTTAGTACAATAATAAGAGCTGTACATTTTCTTTACAGTAAACAATACTGGAAGTTTTATTCTCGTTCGCAAAACATATTTATAAAAGGTTATTACTGAATTGTCATCCGGTGTAAAGTGGAAGAAGTGACGCATACCAGTTAATACAATTGCACCAGTAAATCAATATGTTATTCACGTTGCAAGCATATCCCAGTTTCTTTTTTACAATAATAAAAGAAGTGTTCCTTATTTACACTTTTTCTTCTTTTCAACGAACAATAAACATTTCTGTCACACTACTTTTATATATTCAACATATTAAAATATTATTTGAAGTTTCAATTTGTCAGTGTGTAGATGTAACAAAAATGTGCTAATTTAGTTATAATAAACAATAACTAAACGTGTATATTTATTTATGCCAAACCACTTCGTTGGATACTATCTACAGACGATCAGAAAAGTACATAAGTATCGCTTATTATTTCAATCACTAGAAACTCAAAAAACAAACCAAATGTGAAATTAGACTTGCAATAACTACCTTGTATAAATCTACATATGGTTTCATACATCAAATGTGTATCGCTCAACTCAATTTGTTTAAAGAGTAAACTCTATTTTTGTTTATAGATTTGGATTTTTTAAATCAAAATAATCAGAATTCATGTGCACTACCCTTTTTTGTCATATGCGATGAATTATCAGTTATTGAAATTCAGATCTCCGAATATTAAATGAATATTTGTCTTTCCTTATTTCTCCTTAAATAATCAGTAGGGAAACTTTTTTGTTGCAGTAAAAATGGGAAAAGTTGCATTTATCATTCCCTAAAGTTGCATTTATTTTTGATACACTAAAATAAATTATTAGTAAAAAATGAAAAAATTCATTTGTACATTATTAAATACAGAAGAATGTTGATGTCGTTGAATGACCTATCCTTGGTGAGTAATTTCTTTAACAATGAAAAACTTCGCTCAACAGAGACTGATGTTGCCTAACACTATTGCATTGGACTTTTTCTGCAATTGTGAAACAAGTGTACCACTCAAGTAACTTGGAGCAATCACGAATAAAGCACCTTGAGTGTGATTCCAGCCGCAGTCATATAATATGTTGTATCGAGTAGCAGAAGCGTAAAACCTTTCGCTCAATATTCAGAGGTTTTAAAACGTCATCTGCAAGGAAACAACATATTGATGATCGAAACTCACCTCGAAAACTCTGTAGTCGATTACGCAAGTTTGATTTGGATTATCAGGAGTGCCAACCAATGTGTTAAAGTACTTCTTGCTATTTATTTCACTTTCGTCTGTTGGGAAGAATACCTTCTTCCATGAACTTCTTGTTTGATCCGCAATACTTCGGCTTTCGCAAGATCAGACACACGTGACTGAAGGGTTGATTCACAGGGCAAAAAATGAAATAGTAATTTCATATTAATTAATTTAAAGCTATATTGTAAAAAGTTGCAATCATGCAAAAAGTTGCATTTATGTAGAATGTTGCATTTATGTTGTGGTTATAACTCACTTACAATACGCCCCATGTAGGAGGAATTTTGTTTTTATTACTTTACATAAAGCGTAGAACGTGTGAAAAAGTTGCATTTTTTGCAAAATGTTGCCGTAATAATCTGCTATCAGAGTAGTTTTGTGTGAAATTAAACTTATGATTGTGTGCTGAGAATATCTTCTTTAAGCTGGCAAACAAGCGATCGACTCTCTTACCACTCACAAATACTTTATTATACTATTTACAAAAAGTGGACACAACACACATATTTACAGAATCATCTAAAATACCCGACATCTCAGACAATACGACGCGCTCACATTCTTCTCAGATTCTCGCTGAGGCTGTCTCGAATCTACTAGAAGCTTTTTTTCAGTTCCAGTAAACATTCTGAGACAGATGACCCTCGTCCTAGGTTCTCCGGCCCACATGTATACATCCTTCACGTGACAAG